>OX453079.1:10423624-11121017 GCA_949699795.1 Spicauda simplicius
CCTTTAAGAACGCCGACTTCTGAACTACATATTTACTTTCTTGAAGACTAAATATTTTATTACAAAGAACAACATGTTAAAGTTTTTACATTTTTTTCAACATGGAAAGAACCGCATGACTCAGCTATTTAACTTAAAACCTGAAACCTATAATTTGGAATAATTTCATGTGTTTCACAGTGGAAAACATGTCAAAAATGTTTTAGAGAATCATCAATTGGCTTTGTATTTGGGCCATTACTCCCAGTTCTATCGTAGGTCTGTAGTCATAACAATTTTGACATTGCACAGACATTAAGTAATGTGCGTCTACAAAATTTCTATTTTTGCTACATGTCGGTGTTCAATACAAGCATGATTAGAGTTCCGTTTATTAAAAAACCCTTTGTAATAATGTCTGTGCTTTGAATTCTTGCGTTTATTTTTATTATTCTCTCTATCTCCATAAACATCCATTATTTGAGATGAATCCTTTTATAAATGTTTGTAGATTTATTTAAAAATATATAATTTGTCTCTTATGAAACGAGTAACGCCTTAATGTCGATGTCATAAACTTGACTCTTTCATTTCATTGAATGTTAATCTAAGGGAGATATCTCATCATCAGATAGGAACCATCTCAGTCAGAGGGTAGCAGCGCATCTAAGACGAACCTCAGGGTTGATTACAGATGTTAATGGACGGATGTAGCTAGGATGAACGCCGTAGTCGTTTTCTACTTTCACTATAAGGATTAGGTTGGAATCTCTTTGACAAATCGGTCCCTTTACTTACTACCGTAATTACTTACTAAATCTATTATACGACGAGACGGAAGCACTTCTAAAACACTGAGAATTGTTCCTCGATATTTCGCACACACACACACACACACACACACACACACACACACACACACACACACACACAAACAAACACGCGTGCGCACGCACGCACACCCGCACACACATTCACATTTTTATTATTATATTTTATATTACATAATATTATTATAAGTTACAAGTTGTTTACTCTAGTTTAAGTAATTTGAAAAAATAATGCATTGTAATTGAACTTACCTATACTATGGCTCGGGATGGGCGTAAACCGCTGCGACACAGTTTTTTTACTATTGCAGACGTTTACGAATGTCAATACTTTGCAATTTGTTTTTAGTTCAATAAAAATCTTTAAATCTTTAAATCTTCAAACCAAAACACAGCAAAACATTTTTTTTTATTCTCGAGGAGGAACCTTCGAAAGATACCCAATGCCGTAGGATTGTATGGGTTGTATGGGATTTTCACCGCACTCGGCGGTGCCTGCCCGGCGGCCGTCCTCGCGTTACAAAGAGGACTCTGGTATCTCCCAAAGGAACGTAACCGGTAAGTCCTTTGAGCATTACACCATCGAGCTCCTCCCAGGTGAGGTGTCTGTGCCCACCGCATCGTCTATTCCTTACGACGGTATCGCATCAACCCATTATTGGCCCACTGCTGGGCACGGGTCTTCGCTCAGAATGAGAAAGTTTAGGCCATAGTCCACCGCGCTGGCTAAGTGCGAATTGGTGGACTTCACACACCTCCGAGAGCTTTTTTTTTAAGAACTCTCGGGTGTGTAGGTTTCCTCACGATGTTTTCCTTCACCGAAAAGCAGTGATAATTAATTTCTAATACGCACATAAATCATTGGTTGCCTGCCTGGGTTTGAACCTCGGACCTCCCAATCGAGAGGGCAAATTTTAACCATTAGGCTATCACTCTCTATGCTCTATGCTCTATGCTACGACGGTATGCGATCACAAATACTGCCGTACTCTCGGGAGTCGCCTGGGTCGACGATACGAGCTTCCACTTTTGCTGCCCGCAGACCCGGAAGACTCCCTTTAGTCAACTCTTACGACAGGCAGGACATACCGTAGCCCTATTCTAATCCCGGAACTACGAGGACATAGCGAAGGTAAAATCACAAGGAAGTCTGGCACCATTAAATGGTTGTTATTAACACCACATTTATTATCAGATTAGCATAATTAGCATAGCCGCTGCGCAAGGATGACACGCAAAATCGTGAAGCGTTCCACATTTTTACATTTTCACATGAGGCGACCACCATAGTCCTCGGGAGTAGCATCGCATCTGTGAAAGACTTCAGATGGAACCCATGTTCTGTATGAAGTTGATTACAGATGTCCATGGGCGGCAGTGACCACTTACCATCAGGTGGACTGCATGCTCGTTTGCTACTTCAGTCATTATAAACCATAATTTACGTAATCAAAATGATCGAAATTTTGATCGTACACATTGTACTCATTTTTCAACAGGCACTATTATCGCCTATTTTATTAATGTATTTATGAAAAACAGTGAAGATTGATATCCAGCATTCATTATTTCGTTCGATTGCAAATTCATCAATCATATTATGATATCTATCAATCTTTGACTTTGTTCAAACCTTCAAACGTTTAGAATGATGAATCTATTATCAGATTATTTTTACAATAATATTTAGCTAGGTTTTATTTTTCGTTTTTACTTCTACCAGTCTACTAGTAATTTTAATTAAAAAACTAAACTTCATATTGTCTAAAGTAGTACGAATATTTCTGAAATTCAAATGTAATAATTTTTAATGTAATAATCTAAGCCGCTTTTAAAAGCAATAGCGGGTATTTTGACAAAGACACTGACATTTCTGACGTTATGTGTTTTCGTTGTAAGACATTGAATGTTCTATTTCGTTTACTATGTATGTGTTTGTGACAAATGCACGGTAGTGTGTGTCATGTGTTTAAAGTTGATTTTATGTATAATACATGCATTATTTGAAAAAAATATTAACATTCTGCACTCCTTCTCTACGTCCACTATAACCGTGCAAAATTTCATACTAATCCGTCCGCGGCATATTACTTAAAAATGCGTCACAAGTTTTAGTTTCATGGATTAATATAATAATTTAATGAAAATTATTATATTTGTCTTATTATCTCTTTCTATTTCAAATATAAGTTCTTAACAATAGATACAGAAAATTGTACAGGCATTTGTATTTTAATAGTCTTTGGAAATGTCTTAAAAATTCGATGTATTTGCCTAAAACTTACACCAATTAGCCCTGTTCCGTTTGGTCATAATGCAAATTAACTTTTATTGATTCCTATCTTACTTTTCTAGAGTAACAAAGCTTCTACGTAGCAGGTCAAGTAGGTTACGTGATGCATATGAAATTGTTTACAGATGTCCATAGATTCGAAAATGGTATCCACCTAATGAAATGTAATATGTATATGTAACCAGTTTCTTACAGAAGTTCTGTTCTATACTACGTTTTATATAGAAAAGAACATATTGATAAGGCTGATTACAGATGCTTTGCCACTTCTTAGAGGTCTGCAGAAGACGGTTGTCATAATCCACAGAAATTCTACGACTTATTTTGTGGTAGAACCAGTGTAGTTCGACCAGGGAAGTACCACCGCTACACCTATTTCTAGCGTGAAGAATTTCTTGCGTTTCAATAGAAGGGTGTGGTTGCCGGCACACTTTCACATGAGGCGACCATCATAGTCCTCGGGAGTAGCAACTGGAGAACACATCTGTGATTGACTTCAGATGGAACCCATGTTCTGTATGAAGTTGGTTACAGATGTCCATGGGCGGCTGTTGCCACTTACCATCAGATGGACTGCATGCTCGTTCGCTAGTTCAGTCAGATAAAAAAAAATACTTATTGACGCTAGAAAAAAATGTGGTTGTTGTAGGGGTGGTATCATCGTAATTATTGATTCTACCACTATCTTAGACGAAGACAGCAATATACGGTACATACACTGCAGAACTACACCGTTAATGCAAGTACGAATATCTCTATCCCTTCTTGGAAAAACAAGTGCTTCATACGACACTCTATATGATTATGTCTTGGAACTAGGTCGACCTCCACTCGAGTGCCCGATCAATGCCTCTACTGAATTGATTTGCGGAATTCATAATCGAAATCTAGTGCCATGTATACCTATAAGATGTAATAAATTACTCGAAGTTGCTCAAAGGCGGAGAATTTGCTGGTACTGCGATTAGTTGGCCTTGGTGATCGCTGAAGAATAATAATATACGCTTTCTACACCTTACACTAAGGTTTTCCTCTGTATCGTGGGTGTTATAGACATACACAAAGACAAATAGACAAAACGTCGTCGTCAACCCATTATTGTCCCACTGCTGGGCACGGGTCTTTTCTCAGAATGAGAGAGTTTAGGCCATAGTCCACCGCGCTGGCCAAGTGCGAATTGGTAGACAAAACATCCAGACCTAGATCAAGAATCTAAATTCAATTTTGCGGGTGGTAGAACCAGTGTTCGACCCGGGAAGTACCACCGCCACACCTATTTCTAGCATGAAGCAGTTCTAGTGTTTCGTTGGAAGGGTGTGGTTGCCGGCACACTTTCACAAGAGGCGACCATCATAGTCCTCGAGAGTAGCAACTCATCTGTGGTTGACTTCAGATGGAACCTATGTTCTGTATGAAGTTGATTACAGATGTCCATGGGCGGTAGTGACCACTTACCATCAGGTGGACTGCATGCTCGTTTGATACTTCAATCAGATAAAAAAATATCCCTGGCAAGTAATTTGAACTGGCTAGGGATTGAACCCGGAACTCACTGTGTATGGGACTGGTATGGTAACGACTTTACCACGCAGTTTGTTAGAATAATAGCATAATTATTTTAGCCCGATGAGAATGTAAAGTGGTATTTTACTGTATATCAAATAGAGACTTCGAGTCATGAAAATTTAGTCTTCGGATCTATGACCGACCTTAGATATGAATTTAATCCTGTCTGGAGTTGACTACAGATGTCTGTAAACGACAGTATCCAATTGTCATGGGACGCTTTCGTCTCTTAAACGTTAAAAAACAGTACACTTTAACTTTTATAGACAGTATGAAAGAAGCATTTCATAGAGGAATAACTTAATAACTTAAATCATAACATATAAATTATACATTGTTTTTATTTTGAGAATAATTTTGTTAATATAGTAAAAATCATATTTTTAGACAAAGTGAAAACCCCCATTTCTTATTTATAACCGAAAGTATTTATCTATGAAACGGGTCTGTTTATTTTCAAAAGAACGAAATTAAATTCTTTTCCTTCACCAGTTATGAGATACCAATTTGTTGTACCACATACAGCGATGAGCGATTCTCTCGCTTTAAGTGTTAGGCTACAACAAATATTAAAGTTTTCTTATTACTTTGTAGACTAACCAAATATTTTGGACATTGTTGTATTTTTAATTGATATATGTATGAAAATATTTACTAGAATATGTTTTGTTCCCGTATACTTGGTTAATAATCATTATAACGAAGAAGGGAAACATCGTGAGGTAAATGTATAAGTTAAGGTATTTTCTTCCTTAGATGTCCTTGAGAATATTTGAGAACAAAATGTTCTCAAGGACAACTGAAGTCTACCAATTGGCGTTTGGCCAGCGCGGTAAACTGTTCTCAAATGCTGTCACTGAGGGCAGACTGACGATGAATTTTGGGAATTCCGGTTAGGTAAAATTTGTGTAATTGAACCGGTGAGGTACCATCGCCAGGTTTTATATTATAGAAAATTGTACCATGCAACAAAATGATGGGTTGGACTTCTACGAAGTTTATTTTTTCTTTTCAGTCCATTGTAATAAAAGGTTGTTTTAAAAAATATTTATTTTTATATTATTTTATTTCTAGCGTGAGTTTTTGCGTTTTTCTAAGAATTTGGTTACACTCACTTTAAAAAAGGTGACTTAGTCGTCAGTACCTACGCATCTGCAATGAATTTAGATAGAAGTCTTGTTCTTTAAGTTGCCCCCTGCCCTATATGTAGATGTTCATGGGCGGCAGTGACCACTTATCATCAGGCTACATGTTTGCTACTTAATCTCATTAAAAGCCGATAACTTCACTCGCTTTCAATCAAACAAGTCACTTAAGGGTTAAGCGGTTAAACAAGTCATTCAGGGATTATTAAAAAAAGTTTATTAATATAATGTCTATTAAAAAGGAACCCTTTGTTATATTCAATTTTTAATGAGCTCCTTATTCTTTTGGGGTTCGTAGTACCTTGAGGATGTTTATTCCTTTTATATTCATTATTATAAGCTTTTTATTAGCCTTGTGCGTAAGCCAAACAATGAAGAATTTTCATTTATTTCATTGAGTAATTTGGAACTAAGTAAAGTGTAAGCTCTACCACATAATACATAGAGTATATTGAACGTGATAGAGCACATTCGTGGTTCAACTTGGGAGGTACCACTGTCACAAAACTATATATATGTATGTATCGCATCAACCCATTATTGGCCCACTGCTGGGCACGGGTCTTCTCCCAGAATGAGAGAGTTTAGGCCATTAGGCCAAGTGCGAATTGGTGGACTTCACACACCTCCGAGAACTTTTTTTTTTAAGAACTCTCGGGTGTGTAGGTTTCCTCATGATGTTTTCCTTCACCGAAGAGCAATGATAATTAATTTCTAATACGCACATAAATCATTGGTGCGTGCCTGGGTTTGAACCTCGGACCTCCCGATCGAGAGGGCAAGTTTCAACCATTAGGCTACCACTGCTCTAACTGTATGTATATATCTGCCTAATTCCAAGTAGTGCAGAGCGTTGCTGTGGTCTGGTTTGTAGAGTAAGAAGAGAAGCATAGTTGGCTTATAACTTAGCATTCCACGGCAGTTATCATCTTCAATAAACCACAAGTATGACTTCAGTTCTTATTGGGGTAACATAAATATCTATTAACGGTAGATATCACTCACTGTCAGGTAAATTGCATGCACATCTATTCTACAGCAAAAATATAGGATTTAAAAAACTATTTGTTATTTTTGAAAATGGCTAAGTCGATTTTGGCAGAACTTTTACAGTAAGGGCTTTGTTACCTATTTTTATCATGAGACTAAGCATAGGATAAGAGGTTGTGAGTAGAATCATAAATTAATAATAATTCAACTTCATATGTTATAAAATGTCGTTTTTCAAAATTAACGTTATGGGGAACAAGGGAGACATAAAGCTTTGTAACAATTATGTTTATGGACTATGTTTTGACTTGTAAACCAAAAACGGCGATAAATTATAATAATTATGAGTTATGGTTAAAAGTTGCAGAAAAGGTTTTCAGGGTATAAGAAAAATAGGCCAGTTTTGATTTATTTTACAAAGGTATAAAGCTTAACATTAGATAGATTTATAATTTGAAACACTTTTAATAATGCTTTATATAAATGAAACACATTTATAAAAAGCGGTGATAGCCTAATGGTTGAAACTCGGACATAGGCCTCGCTTAATCTCCTCCATTTTCACAGGTCCTAAGCGCTCTGAATCCACCGGTTACCATATTCTTCATCTTCCCCCTGATAAGTCTTATCCGAGATTTTTCACACATTTTATTCTAGTCCTGAGAATAATTTTGAAACGCCAATAAGTGTCTTCCTTACCGGATGTAGGAAGGAGATACACAATTATAGGTGATGCCTCTGGAATGGGATTAAAGAGAGTTTTGTAATCCTTAAAACTGACCCGTCTCCCGAACGATATTTGACAAATTTGATCACTAGATTTATCCTACTAATAAATGTTGCGTTAAAATTGATTTTAACTTCGTTCAAAATCATAATTATCTTAAAATCTAAATTAAATCAAATAAATCGTAGTAGTTTTACAAGTGCAGTAGCAGAAAGCAGTGATAGCTTAATGGTTGAAACTTGCCCTCTCAATCGGGAGGTCCGAGGTTCAAACCCTGGCACGCACCAATGATTTTTCTAAAATTATGTGCGTATTAGAAATTAATTATCACTGCCTTTCGGTGAAGGAAACCTACACACCCGAGAGTTCTTTAAAAAAAAGTTCTCGGAGGTGTGTGAAGTCCACCAATTCGCACTTGGCCAGCAAGGTGGACTATGGTCTCTCTCATTCCGAGAGAAAACCCGTGCCCAGTAGTGGGACAATAATGGGTTGACGTCCACTTTTATAATTAATCATATTCGTATTAAAAATATTTATTTCTATTGAACACCAATTTTCACAAACAGCACTGAGAGATAAATATATGTATTTCTATACATTTACACAGGTTGTAATGAACGGAATACGTCTGTAGATTTCAATAGCGAAAAAGGGTCTATACTACCCATTCTGAATATTAATTGTATTCAAACAGTGCCTACCTTTTGTGGGTTATTCTATTGATTAGAATCTAGTTAATTCAAAGGTCAATGTGTTTGTTTCTGTGTACATCTTGATATCATAAAACACGCACGAGGTGAATAAGTAATTGTGAATTGAAATTAATTATATTAGTACAATATTTCGTGTTGAAATCGGTGTCACTGACATTTGAGCCTTTTAACAGCTATTTTGCTTGGTTTTTTATAATATTCAACTTGAAATGAGCATGTAATCAACCAAATAGTAAGTGTAGACTACCGCCCATGGCCAACAATTCGCACTTGGCCAGCGCGGCGGACTATGGCCTAAAACTCTTTCATTCTGAGAGAAAACCCGTGCCCAGCAGTGGGACAATAATGGGTTGACGACGAACAGCAGCATTTCGCTTGTTTTTTTTTTTATAAAATTTAAGTAGTAAATGAGCGTGTAATATACCAAACAGGAAGTGTAGACCGCCCTTGTACATCTGGGTCACATACAAGGTTTGTCCGTTTATCTGTCACGAGACGGACAGACGGACAGACCTTCAGACTAAAACACAGACAGACGGACAGGGAGACAGACGGATAGCGGCGTCTAGTAATAGAGTAATTATAATTTAAAGGTGGTAGAACCAGTGTAGTTCCACGAGGTACCACCGCCAAACCTATTACCAACGTGAAGCATTTCTTGCGTTTCGATGGAAGGGTGTGGTTGCCAGCACACTTTAATATGAGTCGAACATCATAGTCCTCGGACGTAGCAACACATCTGTGATTGACTTCAGATAGAACCCATGTTCTGTTTGAAGCTGCTCACCGATGTCCATGGGCGGCAGTGACCACTTGCCATTAGGTGGACTGCATGCTCGTTTGCTACTTCAGTCAGATAAAAAAGGCCTAAAGTATACCTATCTATTATATTAAAAAGAAGAAGAAGAAGCTTAATTATACCTGTGAATATTTTTCCTGGATAATATTTTATCAAGCCGAAGTATCGTCTACGCGCTGACCCGGAACCTTATATTTATGCTTTCCTTTATACCGGATGTAACAAAAGTTTATGAAAGATCAAAGATACACTATTACGATCTTAATATTTTATAAAGTACGGAAATTGTTAAATGTATACAAATTTAATATAGATTCGCTTTTGGTTTCGTCCATGTGGTACGTTTAACGTTTTTATGTTTGTTTGTATACAAGCGGTTTTTGTTTTATTTTTATATACGGTTTTTATATTTGATTGAATTAGCAAACAAGCATGCAGTCCGCCTCATAGGAAGTGGTCATTGCCGCCCCTTTGTATCTGAAGTCAATCACAGTGTGTTGTCACTTCGAGGCTTAATATGAACGCCTAGCATAAAAGTTTTTTTTTTATATCTGACTGAGGTAGCAAACGATCATGCAGCCCATCTGATGGTAAGTGGTCACTGTCGCCCATGGACATCTGTATACAACTACATACAGAACATGGGTTCCATCTGGAGTCAATCACAGATGCGTTGCTACTCCTGAGGACTGTGATGGTCGCCTCATGTGAAAGTGAAAGTTTCAGTACAAAAGTGAGCTAGCTACACTTTTCCACTGAAACGTAAGAACTGCTTCAAGATAAAAATGTGTGGTGTTGGTATCTCGCTCGTCGATCAATAACTTCTACATTGCGACTTATTTCAAATGATATCCGAAGACCAGAACATTATTAAAGTACAAACTGCAACTGCGCTTCTTTTGAAAAATAATAAAAAATTAAAACGAAGGTTAGCAATTTAACGTTTTTCTCGTTTTTGATTTTATGCACAAGTATACCTCCGGCCTTCAACGGTGGAAATTAAAAATTGTAGTAATAAATCATTTTGAAAATGTTTTATCTATACTGAGAAAAAGATAATTACGTCTGTCATACCAAATGTTAAATACATTTTGCGATCAGAATAGTTTTATGGTATCCCTATCGCAAAAAAAAAAAAACATTTAAAGGATGTTTCTGGGATTGCGGGCGGTAGCTTAGTTTTAATTTTGAACCGCCAAGCTAGCGATCCCAGGACAGTTAGGGCACATACGATTCGTCCCTGTTTTTCCGGAATCAGAATAGGGTTACAGTATCCCCTGTCGTAAGAAGCGACTAAAAGGTGCTAAGGGACATCCGATAGGAACAACGACCTCAGTGGCCTCCAGTTCGCACACTCCCACAGCTCCGGTTACCTTTTAAAACTTAAAACGCTTTCTACAATCATCTACAGTACGATTTTCTCCCGTGTCGTGGATGCCATGGACACACACTAAGACAAATATACAAACACCCAGACCCAGAACAAGAATCTAAACTCATCATTCAGATACCTTTCTGGCCGGGAATCGAACCCGGGACCCACTGCGCGTCAGTCCGGTATGATAACCGCTCGGCCACGCTGATAAATATTTTATTTCAAACGTCTAAATATAGTTTAACTAGGTACTGGTAGTACCTTCTATTTCATGAACCAGTATTTTTTTGTAAGACTGTAGTAGCAAACGAGCATACAGTCAAAGGTAGGTGATCTCTGCCACCCATGGACAACTTAAATAACTTCAACTAGAATATGGGATCTAAAGTCAATCACATATGTGTTGCCAGTCATGCTAACTAAGATGGTTGGTGTACTGGCAACCACATCCTTTCATCGAAACGTAAATAAAAACTTTTTAACAAGAAATATATACCGACTTTCATGTCACAAAAAAGTAAAAAATTATTTTGAATTAATTTTGGTTTAGAACATACTCAGTACTTAGTACATACTTCTGAAGTCGGCGCTCATCCAGAGAAATACGTTGAGCTCCGACTTCGAAAAATACAGACGAATTGATAACCTCCTCCTTTTTGGATGTCGGTTAAAAATGCTTCACGCTAAAAATAAGCGTGGAGGTGATACCTACCTGGTTGAACTACACTGGTTCTATCACCTGCTAAGTGGTGTAATATCTAGTTTACAATTTATCTTCAATATTGTAACTGTCGTTTTAAACAAGAATTAAAGCCAAGTTCCAAGTTTACGTTAATTAATTCATTTTAAGCAAATTTATTTTAATTTAATAACAAAGTTTATCTAGAATCTAGACAAACACAGCAAGTGTAACATAATTTAAATTCAAAAAGTTAGAAGTTCCCCAAGTCAATGCATATTATAAGTATTCTTAAATATCATAATTTTGGCAAAATTGAAATAAACCACGTTTTTTACCCGATGAAAAGAACAAAACAAACAATAAAATCCATCCATCAGCCTTTTGATGTCCACTGCTGAACATAGGCGTCCCTAAATGGTGCCACTGCAACCGGTCCTGTGCTCTCTAAATCCAACGGTTTCCCGCTATCTTCTTAAGGTCATCGGTCCACCTGGTAGAGGGCCGACCTGTACTCCTTTAGCCTAAACGTGGTCGCCACTCGAGGACCTGTCTTCCCCATCGGTTATCGGTCCTACGAGCGATGTGGCCGGCCCATTGCCACTTCAGCCTGCCAAATTTGCGAATCATGTCTCGTAGCGAAATTCCGAGCATAACCCTCTCCATAGCACGCTGATTGACCCTGAGCTTCCGAATGAGGCCTAGAGTGAAGGACCATGTTTCGGCACCGTAGGCCATTACTGGCAACACACATTGCTCGAATAATTTCGACTTCAGGCACTGTGGAACTGTGGACGAGAAGATACTACGTAATTTCCCGAACGCAGCCAAGCCGAGTTGGATTCTTCGAGTGACCTCCCAAAGTTGGACTTACCCATCCGGATCGTTTGTCCTAGATAAATGAACAAAAAAAAACAATAAAATAATTAATTAATTATTGTGGATGCCGGACACTTTCACACGAGGCGACCATCATAGTCCTCGGGAGTAGCAACGCATCTGACTTCAAATGGATCCCATGTTCTGTATGAAGTTGATTACAGATGTCCATGGGCGGCTTACAACTTATCCTCAGATGGACTAAATGCTCCTTTACTACTTCAGTCAGATAAAAAAAAAATAGAGTGAGAGAGGCGAAAGTTACTAGAGTAAATTTCAATGTACATTTGCATTCGGTACTCTTTCATGAACAAACTGCTGTTCAACATTACCATAGTAGACATGTTCACAGCGAACAAAGCCACGTGAAAAACTGAGTCTGAGTTAAATTTAATATTCATTATCCTGTCTCTTGTTAAAGGTAGCACAAAACTAATAACAGAATTTCACCCGAAGCGAGGTAAAAACGTAGTAAAGTAAATAGACCATTTTATAGTTAAAAGATAATTACTAGGAGCGTAAAATACCACCGTAACTTTAAAATTGCTGCTAATATAAAACTGGGTCAGTTAAACAAATGTTAGCACAAATTATACTCCATTGTCCAGGGACTTTTCACGAATACTTAAGTGGCCCTTAACAAGCCATATGAGAATGCTTCCGTGATACAATTAGAGGCACTGTGTATGGTAACGATCGGTGCTCTTACGAAATTAAATGATATATCTTTATTCCCCTTTTATTGTATTGCATAGCTTATCACGGGCTTTGAGCGCGGCGACTGAATCAAGAAATTCCGTAACGAAAAAACCTAACATTCCCCACTCCGCCTACCACGTAGTGCGGCCGACCGTTAGTTTAACGTTTATGTATATGGTACGACAGTACGAAGGTAATCTTCGAAAGATATACCGAAGACTTGGGAGAGACTCCGGGCCACGTAGGATTTTTACCCATCAAAACCTCCCCGTGGGCTTTCCCAGCGCTTGCTAGGTAGTTCTAGATATCCAAAGGAACGCACTGGTGCCGCCTAGCATGGTGCCCCCACGGGTTCATCTCTTGAGGGACGTGTAACTGTCCCTCCGTCTACCCATTATTGTCCCTCTGCTGGGTATGGGTTTTCACTCGGAATGAGAAAGTTTTAGGCCATTGTCCACCGCGCTGGCCAAGTGCGGATTGGTGGACTTCACACACCTACGAGAACTTATTTTTTTAAAGATTTCTCAGGTGTGTAGGTTTCCTCACGATGTTTTCCTTCACCGAAAAGCAGTGACTATCAAATACTAATACGCACATAAATCAGTGGTGTGTGCCCAAGTTTGAACCAAGGGCCTCCCGATTGAGAGGGCAAGTTTCAACCATTAGGCTATAACTGCTTTCTTCCTTAGTACGAGTTTATTACGTTTCTTAAGTTTTCCCATTCATAAACGATTGCAGTTTACGTTTTCATCAATATATTGCAATGTATATTGCACGTTAACGTTTTCGTTAATGGTTATACCTTAGACACTTCTTTTTTTTGTTCTGGAGGGAAAAACCTTCAAAAGGTACCCGACGCCGTGGGTGCGACGCAGGGTTATGTGGCATTTTTACCGCACTAAAACCCCCCCGGTGGCCGTCCTCGGCGCTAAAAAGGAGGACTCCGGGATCTCGAAACGACTTTAACCGGAATCCTCCAAGCGCGTTGCCCCATCAGGCTTCTCGCAGATGGGTGGCGGGGCCCACCGCTCCGTCTAGTGTTTACGACGAAAAACATCGTGAGGAAAACTACTTGTTTAGGAGGGCTGTAAAAGTTCCCAAAAACTGTAAAGTCTACTGAAAGTACCTACTACAAAAACAAAATTTACTCGATTCCTTCAACTGAAAACAGAAAAATAGGTAATACAATAATAAAATTTATTAAACAGAACTTATGATATATTTCTTTCATTTTTATTATTATTGGAGAGCATTTGTCAAATCATGTTACAGGATTTATGCGTGGACTGCCTGGCGTACCATTCGACACTGCCATTAACCTAAATATCGCCTTTAATCATCTTAGCAGCTTTATGGCCTCTCTTAGTGAAGAGAAAGATCCTTACTGAACAGTGGAACCTTTTTCATATAATTAATGTACCAAACAATGCAGTACAGATTGTTAGTGGTCATTCCCGCCGATGTATACCTGTCATTAACTTTTTTTATATTTGTACCTAACGATAAGGTAGACGGGCCACCTGATGGACAGTGGTTACCGTTGCCTATGGACATTTGCAACACCAGGGGTCAATGCATTTCCGGCTTTGAAGGAGAGCTCTTTTTGCACCTTTCTTGAATAAGATCAGAGACTTACCTGAGAATGGCCGCCGATCTGTTGCTATTCTTCAGG
Source organism: Spicauda simplicius (assembly GCA_949699795.1). NCBI lineage: Eukaryota > Metazoa > Arthropoda > Insecta > Lepidoptera > Hesperiidae > Spicauda > Spicauda simplicius. The sequence goes on from OX453079.1 coordinate 10,437,971, forward strand.
CCTAAGTAAAAATGCCTTCGATAAGAATGTCTCCCTTACCACACCCTTCAGATGACAACACAGCACCGACTAACTCTGTTATCAAGCAGAAACAGTAGCGTTGGTGCTTACGGAGTCGATTTTCAAGGAGTTAAATCAAAGCTAGTCTAAGCACGTGTCTACTGTTTTAACACTATGAGTCGCAAAAAATGTAGCTCTTTGATGCACCGTATCCGGGAAAGCTTCAACAGTATCCTGAAAATGATCAATCAACGATTAGACTGTCAATAAAAAAATGCCGCTCATCTCTGCATTTAATCTGCATTTTTTGTACCTTTTCTGTTATATAATGCGTTAATACTCGCTCCCTATTTATTAGTCTTAATAATTTAGTTATTTTTTTCAGTTATTTTCTTTTCGTACTTTAGACATTCCAGTAATATTGCTTTGTTTCACTTCTTTTTGTATAATCCAATTTATAATTTAACATAAAATAACAAACACATCTATTCTAACGAACGATGTACGCATCCATAAATTAGCATGCACGCCATTTTTTGTCTAGAGTAAGTTACTATTGTAAATGTCTGTGTGTAATGCTGTCGATGTGTCAAAATAAAATAATAAATAAACAAAAATAGATACGTTAATCACTGCATAAGTACACATATGAAAAAAATGTTATAAATGATGTAAATTTAATTTGAGTCCAGTTACTTGAATAAATAAATAATAATAATAATCACAATTATGTTGAAATTCCTAAGATCAACGATGGTCACATGATTTAAAAGTGATCCGGCAACCATACTCCCGAAACACAAACCTCCCCGGTCCAACCAAAATATACATTTACTACCAAAGTTTACAACAACATACTCTACATTAAAGCCGTCCGCTTCGTCATAAAACAATAGCAAAGTAGGTTTTATTTGCAAAAGTTCGAATCTAGGTAGTAAATATTTTATGCACTAGACTAGACTAGCCTTAACGTTATGGACGTAATATCATTGAAAGCTGAAATAAATTAATGGCAATAAAAGCTACCATTCCGTCATTGACTATAACATAAATGGCGTTATTTAACATTGGCTTTTACCGTTCACTCCATATGTATGTATAAAAATGAATTGTCTGTATGTCCTTTATAGAATCGTAAACTATGCATTTGATCGTTTTTTTATAATAATGAAGTAGCAAACGAGCATGCAGTCTACCTGATGGTAAGTGGTCACTGCCGCACATGGACATCTGTAAGCAAATTCACATAGAACATAGGTTCAATCTGAAGTCAATCACAGATGCGTTGCTACTCCCGAGGACTAGGATGGTAGCCTCATATAAGAGTGTGCCGGCAACCACACCCTTCCATCGAAACGCAAGGAATGCTTCGCCCTAGAAATAGGTGTTGCGGTGGTACGTCCCCGGTCGAACTACACTGGTTCTAGCACCTTTAAAATTTGATCATGTGATGATCTTTAACAAACTTGGTGTGTTTGAGCCTACGAAGGTTTCTACTTTTTTGTGGTGGCGTAGCAACGTGCTCCGTACAACTATTATCGTAATAAATAAATAACTCTTTCTACACTTATAGTCTCACACTAAAATTTTCTCCTGTATGAATGCCATCGAAACACAAACATATAATTTATAAACCACATCTCATGCATTCAAATGTATTAAATTTATTGATAACAATTACATATATTCTCATTTTTATCTATCCTCTTTTACTAGGTTAAATAAATAAAGAGCTAATTTAAGTATATAGATACGTAATGGTATGGAATCAAACACTATATAGAAGGGTTCTAAAAGTATAGGTAAATATTTATTCCGCGTTCGTCGATATCGTAGGCCGAAATACCACGGTCAAGAGGTAAATACTCAACATAACGATCCTGATTAGGTTTAGGGGTAACCGCAAGCGAGAAGCGAGTGACTAGTTGTCAATGTATAAAAATATAAGTATGTAACAATATTTCAGGTTTTATAACAGTGGCCACGCGCAAGAAACAGGAAATAAAAAGTGATAGAATCCTGTTTCAATGCCAGAAGCGTCACTGTCTTCTTATTACACTTATTTGTAGCTAATACAAATAATAGCAGTGTTAAGCGCTGAGTTTCTTACCGGATCTTCTCAGTTGAGGTCGTGTTCCGATCCGCTGGTAATGTAAAAAAATGTGTAACTGACAATTTGAAGTGCCCCCATAGGCCTATACAAAATAAAGACATTTCTATTCATTTCACTGTTCTAATCTGATCTGAACTTATAGTTTCTTAAATTACAGACATACAATTACATCTAATTTGTTCTAAAGGCCATTTTTATCGATAGATCCTTTAGCGATAACTATGTTCACTGGCTTGTACTACGACAAGTCATTGGGGTGTTTGCGAGTTAAATTTTTCCATCAAAAGCTAAGCTCAAGGTTAATCCAAATAAATCGGTCACCTTTACGGGTTTTTGGATAAATATTTTGGAAGTCTTAATCCCGTATATTTCGGGCACCTGTTTTAGATATTTTTATTAACGGTTCCAGCAAGTCGTATTTTATAACAACTGTACAAACAAAACAGTTTGCTGTTGTATAACCGAGTTTTTATGAAAAACCTTCTTTTAGTGATCCTCTTACACTAAGATTTTTTTTATCTGACTGAAGTAGCGAACGAGCATGCAGTCCACCTGATGGTAAGTGGTCACTGCCACCCATGGACATCTGTAATCAACTTCATACATAATATGGGTTCCATCTGAAGTCTATCACAGATGCGTTACTACTCCCGAGGAATATTATGGTTGCCTCGTATGAGAGAGTGCCGGCAACCACACAATTCTATCGAAACGCAAGAAATGCTTCACGCTATAAATAAGTGTGGTGGTGGTACTTACCCCGTCTTACTACCCTGGTTCCACCACCTTGAAAACTAAGATTTGTCAAGCTACATCAAAAATTGGCCTGTTCGGTGATAGTTATTACAGATACTATCTTGAATAAATTGATATAAAAGAATTAATGACGACATGGGGTTTTTCAATAAAGGTATAAAAAGAGCTCTCCTCCAAAGCCGGCGATGCATTGGCGACTCCTCTGGTGTTGCAAATGTCCATAGGCGACGGTGACTGCTTTCCATCAGGTGGCCCGTCAGCCTTATCGTTAGGTCTTAATATATAAAAAAATAAAAATAATAATAAATTACAATAGAAGATTCTTATTCACGGCTACTGCGTTCACATTTTCAGTATTCGAATAAGGACATTGTACCGCCACACCTGTTTCTAGCGTGAAGCATTTCTTGCGTTTCGTAGGAAGGCTGTGATTGCCGGCACACTTTCACATGAGGCGACCATCATAGTCCTCCGGAGCAGCAACGCATCTGTGATTGACTTCAAATTTAACCCATGTTATGTACGACGACAGATGTCCATGGGCGTCAGTGACCACTTACCATCATGTCGACTGCTTGTTCGTTTGCTATTTCGGTCAGAAAAAAACTTAAAAAGAGAATATTTATTTATAACAGAGTGTTCAACATCATACACACATACCTACTCGCCGTATCGTATATAGCCCAGATCATTCATTAGACTTATTAATTTCGCAAATATTTTTGAAAACGGTCACAATCAACAATGTACAAACAGTATAAACATGCACTCTATATTAAGTGCGTACTTGTGGTTACAATGAACTTTAATATCTGATATCAATCTATGTCTCAACTATCCTTTGTTCCTTTGTGAAACAATTAATTTAGCCATAAAATGAAACGATGTTATTTACCCAACTGTGTCAGTAGGACAGTTATGTTTTTTTGGGTGTAAGTATGTTTGTATATCGTCCCTGCAGCTCCGGGATTAGAATAGGGCTACGGTATCTTCTGCCTATCGTAAGAGGCGACTAAAAGGGGCTTCCGGGGTTGCGAGCGGCTAGAGTGGGAGCTTGAAACGTTCAGTCAGGCGACCCCGGGAAGGACGGCGGTATGTGTGGTCGCATACCGTGGTCGTAAAGATTAGACAGAGCGGTCCTTTGGAGAGCCCAGAGTCCTCTTTGTAGCGCTGAGGACAGTCACCGGGGGGGTCTTAGTGCGGAAAAATCCCACATAACCTATTTTGAAGGTTTCCCCCCGAGAAAAAAAAGTATGTTTGTATGTAAACATTTCCATGTATGTCCATTTCATTTTTTTGACATCGACAATCGGATTGGCAGAAACCGAGTTATCTCAAATTATCTAAAAAACATGAGGAGTGGTGGTGGTTTCCTCCTCATAATCGAATGGTGAAGCATCACAGTATACCCATGTCCAAGAGGAAAAGTTGCGTGATGAAATTCCCTATCAAATGAAAAGAACAAAAATTAAGTGACAATGTTATGTAACTGACATTTTCAAATTTTCCAGGAAGACCGCTGAAAATTTTTCATTTTCCTCAACATGAGACCGCCTGTGAAAGTAGCTGCATATAATGTGGCATGAATTGTGTCATTAGTTTGACAGCGTCTGGCCAAAACGCCTGAATATAAGTACATAAAAAAAGAAAAAAAATATACACGACGAATAGAACCTTTTTCAATTGGAAAGTCGGTTAAAAATATCTTTTTTGAAAGTCATATCATTACACTTTTAACTTTTCATAAATCCTTACGAGGTATTTTTATGGTTAACGCTGATTCGTTAATGTAATTTAAACTTGAATAGTTGTCAGTTAAACTAAATTTGCAGCCGCTTTAAGCGTCAAACCCAGTTGTTGAAACTACAAATTCAAATCAATTAAGTTCCTAACTACTTAAAGTCTGTGTTGTAAATCGAATAACATGTTTTATTGTCATATTAACGACGGTATTTTGATAGATAATTTAGAGGATAGCTTTGTTCAATACTGTTTTACGTAGATATCTAATACAGGTTCAAAATCAAGATCTCAAGATATTAAAATGTGTAATTATCGTATGTTTTTAAAGTTTTTTTATACACATCCATACTTCCATACTATTCATACTAATATTATAAATGTGAAAGTGTGTTTGTTTGTTCCTCTTTCACGTCGCCACATAGCTATTATATGATATGGTTTATATGCTGGGAGATAGTTAGAAGGGCGGAGAGTGACGTTGGCTACTTTTTACCGTGCTCTCTTATTCTCATAAGAATGTCAATGTTTTGTTAGTCGATACATATTTAGTACTTCCACACGTTGTTATTAACAATGGCGTTAGTTACATTCATTTGCAAGTTCTGAATCAAGCTATCAAATGCTAATGTTAATTCCCTTTGACCGTACGGGCGAAGCCGCGGGTAAGAGCTAGTAATTCGCAGGTCTGAAAATAAAATAACGATATAACACATTTCCATTTTACGCCCACTTTGTAGTAATTTTATAAAAATGCTTCAGCAACAAAGAATCCAATTAATTCCTTTCCTCATACGAAACGGAAATGTAAAAGAATTATTATTTTCCTCTTCCGTGTGGGCGTGATTTGTTAAAATCTTCGTTGTAATGACCACGTGATTGTAAGGCAATTTTCTTGTATAGTTTATATTTTCATACATTTCGTTATGTATAAAAAGGTTACAAATCCTAAATTGGTCCAAGAAACTGAATTCAATATCGATCGAAGTTTGAGCTTATACTTGAAACTATTTTTAATATCATAGCCCAACGTCAAGCCATTCAAAAGTGACGATTTTGCGCTAAAATAAGACATAAATATTACGTTTTCAGCAGTTGGTAGAACTAAATAGTAGTTCAAATGGAGAGGTACCACCGCCACACTTACTTGTAGCGTAAAGCAGTTATTGCGTTTTGATCGAAGAGTGTGGTGACCGGCTTACTTATATACCAACTTACTTATATACTTAGGCGACCATCTAAGTTGAGAAAAGCAACGCATTTGTAATAGATTTCAGATAAAACCCTTGCTTTATATGAAGTTGCTTACAGATGTTCATGGTGCCAACCCATTATGGTCCCACAATTGAGCACGGGTCTTCTCTCAGAGTAAGAGAGTTTTAGGTCATAATTCACCGCGCTGGCCTAGTGCGAATTGGTGGACTTCACACACTTCCGAGAACGTTTTTTTAAAAGAACTTTAGAATGTATTGTAGGTTTGATCACGATGTTTTCCTTCACAGAAAAGCAGTTGCAGTAACTCCTTACCATCAGGTCGACCGCGTGCCCGTTTGGTACCTTAAACTGATTAAAAGACATGAAGTTACAGTAATTATACGCGGGAGTAACCACTTATCATTAGATGGACGGCATGCACGTTTGATACTTCAACCAGGAAAAAAAATTAAAATATACGATCTACAAATCAAAAATTAAAATATCTCCAAAATACGAACACAATTTTATTATTTCAATTCACAATATATTTTTTTATTTAATTTAACGCGTTTTGCATTAGGTCCTTCGTATTCGTATATCGGTTCCGTATCCGAAGGGTAAAACCGCAGCCCTATTACTAAGACTTCGTGCGAAATATTGACAGTATAAAGTTGCATAAATGAATCGTAGTTTTACACCATCAACTTGGTGTAAAACTGCTATTAATTTAAGCAAATTTATTTGACTTCATTGTGTCACTCATTTGATTGCTTTATTTATATTTTTAGTTCTAAATTAATATTAATTTATTCGTTTTTTTTTAAGTTTTTAATGAAAAGCCGCGAAGAAATCTTATAATTTAAGGTCATTCCAGCTTAGTCCAAGTTTTCTGAAGTATTAATTGCTCCGTAACGAACTTTAGGCAAAACATTCATTTTTAATTTTCTTAAATTTCATTTCATTTTGCTTATCAAATAACGTAGACTAGTTTAGTTTAATCATGGTATTGTTCTATAGAAATGGAGCCAAAATCTTACCTACAATGTTTCGTGTAGTAAGAAAAATCTTCTGACATAAAGAACAATCAACCCCGATCCATAGTTGAAAGCCCTCATTTGAATCAGAAAGGCGAAGAAATTGCTATCCGCTATTAAGGCTAAGTCGAAAATACAAGATTGCGAAGATTTTATTGATTAGGATTAGGAAGTGATATTGCTTAGTAGAACAATTTAAAAAGTTATACAATACTAGCTCTTACCCGCGGCTTCGCCCGCACGGTCAAAGGTCAACATTAGCATTTGATAGCGTGGTTCAGAACTTGCAAATGAATTTTACTAACGCCATCTATTAACATTGTCTAGGACTACTAAATATGTATCAACTAACAAAACATCGATATTCTCATGGGAATGAGAGAGCGCGGTAAAAAGTAGCCTACGTTACTCTCCGCCCTCCCATCTCCCAGCATATTAACCATATCATATAATAGCTTTGTGGCGACATGAAAGAGGAACAAACAAACGCACTTTCACATTTATAATATTAGTAGGAATTATGTGGACGTTCTACGTGATTTACAAAAGAAGCGACAATCTTCTATTCCTTCTCCTCCTACTCTAGTCATCAAGAGTGGCAACACAACTGGAATCGACTTCAGGAACCCGACGGGCGGCATTACTGCAATATCATCGTGACCTCTCACCATCAGATGAAATGCAAATTCTTTGCTACTACAATCATATAAACGCTTTCTACACTTATAGCCCACAGTAGGATTTTCTCCTGTGTCGTGGATGCCATGGACACACACAAAGACGAATACACAAAAACCCAGACCCAGAACGAGAATCTACACTCATCATTCAGATACCTGTCTGGCCGGGAATCGAACCCGGGACCCACTGCGTGTCAGAACAGAATGATAATCGCTGCGCCACGCGGGTCGTCTAATCATATACCTAAATATAGTTTTGAAACAAAAGTTTCAAATTCCTTGTTTTTAACTCAATTTGATTATAGCCCTCCTCTTAATCAGCCATTCTTAGTCCACTGCTGGACATAGCCCTGCGCTCAATGGCGCTATTACAATCTATACTATGACTTAGGATCCAACGGTTTCTCGCTATCTTCTTCAGGTCAACGGCACACCTGGTCGCGGAAACGAACTGTTCTCCTTTCGCATAAACTCGAGGACCATTCTAATTACCTAATAAAAAGAACATTGACTATAAATACCACTAAAGGTGACAAACGTGATTGATTCCAAATTCACCACCACACACATTTTAGCCTTTATCCTGAAAACATCTTAGAAGATGCTATACTCTGATTTGGTACATGGAAAGAGAAAATTATACGAGGTGTTCCAACTCTCAAGTTCTAAGTTCTCATAAGTAGCATCTATTGTCTTTCGCAGGTAAGACTCTTATATTTATATTTATCGTTGACCAAAGACTCGCATGAACTTATGAATCTATAAAAAAACCTTATATAAAAAATATGTGTGGCACTCGGGGACTACCGCGGTAAAGCTTTTGCAAAGCAATATTTATTCATTTATGCAATTATAATTATTTATTTATCTATACCGTATTTTTTTCTTTGATAATAATTCAAAAAAGTTTTTTTTGATGCTTACATATTCATCCGATTTCCGAGCAGCTTGTCTCGCTCTTTGCGAGCTTCGTCCTGTCGTACCATATACATTAAACGAACGCTGAGTAGGGAGTAGGGGGTGTTAAGTTTCTTTCGTTACGGAATTTCTTGATTTGGTCGCCGCAATAGCTTAAAAAAGGTGGTGAATAGTTAAAATATATAACAGAGACAAAAAATGAGTCTTTTCTAAAGCAGGTCAGACACGAAAGGTCGTAAAATTTCAGCCAAATGCAATATGAGTACCATACCATGTTCCGGCTTGCATACAAATGCATCTTTTGTACGCGGCCTTAAACTACATTCATTCCTCTATCCATATAAAAGTTGAAGTATCTATTCGTCTGCACTAAATCTATTTACCCGACTGCGGTAATGTTTTTCAAACATATTCATATGTTTCAGTATGTTTTCTAATATAACTAGCTTTCATTTGGCAATCATTGTTATGATAATAAAAAAACGTTTCTCTGCTTACCGTTTTTCCTGATCGCCGCGCCGGTGCGATATTCAAAAATTATATAACCTATGATGACTGAATCAATTCTAATGATTTGTCATGTAACTGTACCGCGTGCTAAGGAATTGGACATACATACAAACGTACATACACACATACGCTCGATAAACATTAGCCTCCTTTTTTTTGTTCTCGAGGGAGAAACCTTCAAAAGGTACCCGACGCCGTGGGAGCGACACAGAGTTATGTGAGATTTTTACCGCACTAAAACCCCCCCGGTGGCCGTCCTCGGCACTATAAAGAGGTCTCCGAGATCTCCAAAGAACGCAACCGAAATCCTCTGAACACGTTGCCCCATCGGGCTCCTCTCAGATGGGCGGCTGGGCAGCCCCGTGTACTCTTTACGATGGTATGCGACCACACATACCGTCGTCATTCCCGAGATCGCGAGACCGAAAGGTTCGAGCTCCCACTCTAGCCGCCCGTAACCCTGGAAGCCTCTTTTAGTCGCCTCTTACGACAGTCAGAGGATGCCGTAGCCCTATTCTGATCCCGGAACTACAGGGACGAAACATTAGCCTCCTACTGACACAATCAGGTAACAAAGCATATACTATTTATTTCAATAACGATACAAAATGAAGTAATATGACATTTAATTTTGGGAGCCAAAATAATGGAAGACTTGTTTTTAAAACTGATGAAAGTTTCATACGGTGTTGACGTTTGAAAACAAAATGGGGGCAATAATATTTTGAACAAAACTGAACATCAATACAAAAGTTGGCTGAAACTCGTATACGAAAGTAAAACGGAATTACATTTTATAGGACTTTCAAAAGTTATTAATTTCTATCATATGACTACTACTTGTTCATTCGACATTAGTTTAAATTACCAAAGTTACGCTTTAGTGTACATTTTATAATTCCAATGAATTTTAGTTCGACAATAACATAATTTGTTCTCCCAGTGAAAGCTAGGACAAGTCTGTGTACACAATATTAAGTGACATTTATCACTAAGTATTATTTATAATCCATTAAAATTACATCTTTAATTATTTTAATGTATATTTTGTAAGCCACTCAGTGGCAGAATAAGCGGTTAAACAAAAATGTTTGAATACCAACTGTACCTATGTTACCTTATTCACAAATAAATTGATTTGATTTGAAGTCTGATTTTGCGCGACTGCGTCAGAAAGAGATTAAATATTTTTTTCGAAAGGCAAGACGGATTGTAACGAATGGCATTTAAAACGACTTAATTGTGAGAGTGACATAATTATGCTATATGATTTGTAATAAGACTTTTTTGATTATCATAGCAATATAGGTATCAAATGAAAGCTAATAGAACATAACATTATGGTGTGCATTATATCACTTGCAGATACTTAATAATAATAATAATATAATATACACATACCATTTTGACGTAAAATCCAAGTCACTGTTAAACCGAATAAATTATTAAAAAAACAAAAAAGTGATTCCTTTTCAAACAGGTTTCTTAAATAATTTAACAACTTGTTGCCAAATTACCTTCATGCCAAAATCTGTCTAGGGTAAACTAAAAATGTCGGAATATAAGCATATTCGGATATTCAGCTGCTATTTTATTATTATTTTACGTATTTTATTTGTATAAAAAACTTCAGAAAACCAACAGATTTGGCATCTACGAGATAAGAAATATTCATCTGCTGTTTTTATCACATGAAATTGTAAATGACACTAGCTCCGTATTTGGGTTTCTGCCAACGCTAAATTTCTAGAAATTGGCCAGAAATGTAACCATAATCTGACATAAAATGTGATAATAATTTGATATTATTAGTTTTGGCAAAGCAACAAAATTATATTGTAGTATATTTTGAATTTTTGAATGATGCTTTCATGTATAAACAATAAAACAATCGGCAAATGCAATTCTAAGGGTAATAATATATTTTTTTTATCAGATTGAAGTAGTAAATGAGCAGCCAGTCCACCTGATGGTAGATAATCGCTGTCGCCTGTGGAAAGCTGTAAATAACTTCAGATATGACAGAGCTTCCATCTAAATTTTTGTAGGTGGTAGAACCAGTGCAGTTTGCCCGTGGAAGTACCACCGCCACACCTATTTCTACCGTAAAGCAGCTCTTGTATTTCGATGGAAGGTGTGGTTGCCGGCACTCTTTTATATGAAGCGACCATCTTAGTTCTTGGGAATAGCAACGAATATTTAATAGACTTTATATAAAACGCTTGTTCTATGATTGACTTCAAATAGAACACCATGTTCTGTATGAAGTTAGAGGTGTTTACGGGCAGTGACCACTCACCATCAGGTGGGCTGCATGTTCCTTTGCTAATTCATCATATTAAAAAAGTCTCATGTGGGATTCTTATTCCATCTGAGGTTAATCAAGGTCCCATGGGTAGCAGTGGACATTGGACATTGGACACTCACTTGCTACTTCTATAAAATTAAAAAAAATAGTTTACAAACCTGCCATTCCTATACAGCAGCTGTATAAAATTGAACATCTGTTCTTTAACAAATTGGTAACGACTTTTCCTTAAGTCGATTACTGACTTTTAGCTTTTCCGGGGAACTTTGCTAAAACGTCACCACAAGGAGTATACCTAACTCTGCTACTTTATAAAACCAAAAACCAAATCAACCTTTTTTATAAAATTTTGGTCTCTTGATGCACACAGGTTCGGTTGGGATCGAAAACAATATTTGGGTAAATCCAATAAAACCTTTCCCATCTTGTTATATAATTAGATTGTACCCGGAAAACACTGACCCCGGTGACAATTGGATTTTCATATAGAACGTGCCCAAACAATGAAATCCTATGCAAATAGTAGTACATTCTTACTGAGCCCAATTTTGTACGTTCTTTCTATTTTAACTCTAATTTACCCGGTAGTATTACATATGAAATGAAATGTCTTTATTTTGTATAGGCCTGCGGGGGCACTTACAAATTGTCAGTTACATTTACCTGATGGGGCAACGCGCTCGGAGGATTCCGGTTGAAGTCGTCTCGAGATCCCAGAGTCCTCCTTTTTGGCGCCGACGACGGCCACCGGGGGGATTGTAGTGCGGTAAAAATCCCACATAACCCTGCGTCGCTCCCACGGCGTCGGGTACCTTTTGAAGGTTTCCCCCTCGAGAACAAATAAAAAGTATTACATATACTAGTCACTCGACCGTAATTCAACTCAAAAACTAAACTTGATATTATCCAAAGTATATCCCAAATTCTTTTTATCAATTTTCAGGTAACTTTAATACACCCGAAAGATAAAAAGAGGTTTAAGTGACAAAGCTGCGTTTAAAATCAATCAACGGGTATTTTGACAAAGACATCTGACATTTTTGACGTTCTGTGTTTTCATATGTTGAATGTTTTATTTAGTTTACTAGCTGTACCCGCGGCTACGCCCGCGTGCAAATCAATGTATCGCAAAGTTTTTCCCGCGGATATCTCCACTCAGTAGGAATTCTACGATAAAAGTAGTCTACATGTTGTTCCATAACATTTTCTATAGTAAAAAAACCCGTAAAAATCAGTTTAGCCGGTCAAGGATTACCCGGAGTGAAAAAACGAATTTTAAGTGTGTATTTGTGGGTAGGTGCATATTGTTATGTAAAATGTTATGAAAATAAGACGAATCAGAATATCGTAAACCCCTTTTTTGAACCAATTTACAGTCTTAGTGGTCACACTAACAATATCGGAATACATCTTTTCAAACAACGCCTCCACATTTAAACCGAAGCGCATCGATTATAAAGATGGATTTTAACTTTTATGAATTGAAAAATACTATTTTAAGTAATTTGGTTAAATTTCTGAGTAAGATTACATAAAGGTGAACCTACTTTTAACATTAATTTGACAACCTTGACGACCCGCGTTGCGGAGCAGCTACCACACCCGGTCCGATTCCCGGCCAGACAGGAATCTGAATAGATTCATGTTCTGGGTTTCTATATACGTCTTGTGTGCCCATGGTACCCACGACACAGGAAAAAGTCCTAATGTGGGGCCTATTGTAGAAATTGAAATTGTTGAAATTTTCTATTTTATTAAGTGTAGAAAGCGTATTTTTATTAAAAAAAAAGTTTGTGTGGAGGAGTACCGGGAGGCGGGTTGAAGGAATCCAAAAATTTTGTTGGATAATGTCTTCGATCTCGATGGCTGTATCTACAAAATCTTCATCCCAAATAGTCAAATAACAATCCCGCATTGAATTTCCAGTATTCCTTTGATTTGAAATATTAAAAATGTTAGAGAAATCGTTGCTACAAATCTTAAGTGGACGCTCAAAGGCGAATAGGCAGGCATTATGACCGCTTTTTAAAAGTGTGGGCGCAACGCTGGACGACGCCACGGCAATAGCTATTTTTCTATCAGATCTTATATTTTTCGCTAATAGTAAATTTATTAAAAACGTTTTACCCGTGCCTCCTAGTGCATCTAACTAAAACTAAAAATCTAATGACAGTATCAATGATACGTAAACAAATTTTGGTTCTACTAACATTTAAGCGGCGCTCAGGTATGTTTATAGTTTATCTTTATTAAGCCTTGTTTGTGGTTCATTACATTAAAATTTGAATTTGTCGGCAAGGTAAATCCAAATTATTTTGTACTTTTACCTGACAGAGGTTATACCTCTATTAATTTCATATAAACTTTGTGACACATTGATTCCCAGGCGGGCGAAAGCTTTGCATTTCCGATACTAAATAACATTTAAAAATGAGCTGGTTATTAAAAAAATAATACTAAAATTAGTATTTATGTAAACTACAGATTATAATAATAGTAATGTACTTAAGACAAACTGATTCGAACCCCAGACCTCGCGTTTCTAATCCGCCCGACTTGGCACCACACGGATATTACGATTTTAATAACAGATGCGAAATTCACATACTCATGAGTCAAGAACATCATCTATTTTGGCTTATTTTGACAAACTTTGTTATTCTAAAATTAATTTAAAATATGTTGTTATTTAAATGCATGTTTTCTATAACATTATTTATAATGAACATATCATAAATATAAAAATAACAATGTTGACCTTGCTCGTTTGTTATTAGAGCCAAGCGTTAATCAACCATGCTTCAATATTCATAAATGCAATTAATTATCACAAAAGTTGCAAACGCTTCTTTATAATAATAATTCATGATATAATTGTTATATCTTATTTAGATACTGATCGACTTATTAATGTTAGTATTTTGCTTAAAAGACTATCAATTGTATTTTGTCCTTAATATTTATTTTCGCAGAAAATGTACGGGTGTGGTCAATAACATAACTTTATTTATGCAATAATAGTTAAGAAACTATTTATGTAACATGAACATCAAAGAGAATATCAACACTACATGAACATGGAGTGACAAATGGAGTCGATAATTTTATTTTGAAACAATGTTAAAACATTTTATTACCTTTGAATTATTGGATTCGAATAACTATTTTACTTTAATAGTATGACGCGCTATCTGTTATCAATTGGGAATCCCTGTACTCTAAGAGCGATTTTACATTAGGTCGCTAGCTGCGCGGCCGCAACGCGTCAACGGATGCTTTTTTATTATTGAAATATTTCATAAATTCATAAATTAAATTAAAATCAATTTGAATTACATCTATTTTTATGATAATTGATAGTTACAAATTTATACGTATTATTTTTGAATTAATTTAGAATGACATCCGGGCGGCCATTATGGCTACTGTCATGTCACACTACTGTCATGTCACACATATTTACATTTGAATTTAACAAAATACGCGACAATCTAAATTTTACGGATATATGATGTCGACTCGAAATCAATGTTTTTTTATGTTTTATTATTTAGATAAGGTTTCAAGTAAGTCTATCGTACCCCTTGACGGACTTGTCAATATGGGACTTTGTCAAAAACGAACTTCCATACAAACATTTATGCTCGATTTTAACGCTTTCAACCCATTTTTTTCGATAAAAAGCAGCCTATGTCCTTTCTCGAGGTCAACACTATCTGTGTGCCCAATTTCATAAAGATCGGTTCAGTTGTTTAGGCGTGAATAAGTAGCAGACAGACAGACAGACAGACAGACAGACAGACAGAGTTACTTTCACATTTATAATATTAGTAGGGATTATTTATGTGTTTGTGACAAATGCACGGCAGCGTGTGTAATGTCTTTTTAGTTGATTTTATGTATGTTATAGGCATTATTTGAAAAAAATATTAACATTCTGGCCTCTTTCTCTACGTTAACTAAAACCGTGCAAAATTTCATACTCCTTCATCTGAGGCAAGTTACTTCAAAATGCGCCACAAGTTTTTGCTTCACGTATTTATATATAGATTTATTTATTTATGCAGTTTTTTCGTTCTGTAATATTAATTCAAGTTTTTTTTTCGCTACTATATACTTTCTCACAAAGCTATTCGAAAATCGGACGAATATGTAAGCAGCTGGCACATACATATATTCGTCCAATTTCCAAGAAGCTCGTCCCGATCCGTGCGAGCTTCGTACTGCCGTACCATATACATATACGTTAAGCGAACGCTCGGCCGCGCTACATGGTTGGCGGAGTGGGGGGTGTTAGGTTTTTTCGTTACGGAATTTCTTGATTCAGTCGCCGAGCTCAAAGCCGGCAATAAAAGCTATGCAACAACTTAAAATTGGTCATTTCCTTTCAAATGGTAATACAAACAAGTGGCAAGGGTGTGTTCTGGGTACCCTGCTCTTCCAAAAGAGTTACATTGAGGAGGTTACATGCATGGGTAGTTTTAACCCCGAAATATCAGCGGTTGCGTCAGTTTTATTTGGGTGTATTTTAAGAATTACGAGCTGAAACAAACTTGGCATAGTTTCAGCTAAGCTACGAGTAGCTTCCATGAATTTGATGGCTGAAGTAATTTGCAAGTTTGGCTGCCGTTTTAAAATTCAGATTTTTGTTATTGGACAGCATTGTGATTTTATATATTTTTCCTCATAAAAGAAAGTGAAAATAATGATATGTGATACTATCCTATTCTCACGGCTTCACCCGTTTTGATTATGTTTAACACGATGATAAGTATCTTATGTGTTAACCTAGATCATAAACTACTCGTGGGCCAATATGCAGAGAATTTCGACCGGTGACTTTTACGTGAAAGAGGAGTAATCAGTTATACTATCTTACAAATATACGCATTATAAGATTGATAGGAAATAAGATAATAAAGATTTCATATAATAAAAATAGATTCACATTTTATCTAGTACCTGAGCCCCTGATCTGCAAGAAAAGATTCTAATAGGTGTATGAAATCTGTCGCTGTAGAATAGGGCTCCGCCTATTCTGATCCCGGAGCGTGCCCCTGTGCGTGCCTGTCGTGAGAGAAGACTAAAAGGGGCTTACGGGGCGCGGGCGACTAGAGTTCAACCGACTAGTTTCAACCGCGGTAGTTTAAATTTTTGGGTGGGTTTCATATTAAACTGGAAAAGCGCTAGCCGCGCGTTTAACTGCGCCCGCGGTTAACCGCTAATGCATAAGAGGGCTGAGAGCTCGAACCGTTCGATCAGGCGACCCCGGGAAGGACGGCGGCATGTGTGGTCGCATATGGTCGTAAAAACCAGACGGAGTAATGGACCCAGTCACTCATCTAGGAGAAGCCCGATGGGGCAACGCGTTCAGAGGACCGGTCGCGTTTCTTTGGAGATCCCAGGTCCCTTTTTGTAGCGCTGAGGACGGCCACCGGTGGGGTTTGTCGTGCGGTAAAAATAGGTAGGTCCCTATAGGCATGGCACAGACTACGAGTTTACTACTGAGTTCTACCAACTTTTCACCTCAACCCATTAGTACTACATACGTAACTTTGTGAAACATTACTCAAATGTATACTAAAGTTCAGATATTCCCGAGCCCGGAGTCGAATCCCAAGGGATTCACCACTTATGAACCGTTTCCATTATATTCTAAAATAGGTCATAATAAAAACCAGTATAAAATGAGACGTGCAAAGAAATTTCATTACAAACTCAATAGGCTGTGAGTTCCGTTTGTACAGAAAGTAATTTTGGAGGCATTTCTCATATCGAACTGCTACTGTTCCGATTAAACAACTTCCTGCTACGATTCAGTCAATCGCATTGCTCTCTACAGTATGAGTGATTGCTTCGGCTTATGTACAAATGCCTAACTATAAGTCTGTTTCTACTGTCAATACAATTTTTTTTCTTGTATAATTAAATAGTTAATGGTTGTTTAGACAGACTACTTAAACTTAAGAGGGAACACAAAATTATATTAAAATTTATTTTTTATTTTTATTAACCGATTTATCATCGTGAAGCCTAAACTTTTAAAAAATCATGACAATTCATTTCATTTCAGCGTTCATGTTAATATAAGATATTTCTAAATTATACCCTAAAGGAGTGAAATGTGTTTTTAAAGATTTTCTAGAAGCCAGTTGATTTCATAATATCATCCCTATGAAAATAAAAAAGAATATATGGGGTTTCTGATCAGGCATAATAGAACATCTATTTCATCGTTTTAGAAAGTCAACCAATTAGGTCCCTGTAGTTCCGGGATAAGAATAAGGCTACTGCATCCCCTGCCTATCGTAAGAGGTGGCTAAAAGGGGCTTCCGGGGATGCGGGCGGCTAGAGTGGGAGCTCGAACCGTTCGGTCAGGCGATAACGGGAAGGACGGTGGTATGTGTGGTCGCATACCGTCGTAAAGACTAGACGGGGCGGTGGGCCCAGCCGCCCATCTGGGAGAAGCCCGATGGGGCAACGCGCTCAGAGGATTCCGGTTGCGTTCCTTTGGAGATCCCGGAGTCCTTTATAGCGCCGAGGACGGCCAGCAGGGGGGTAGTGCGGTAAATATCCCACATAACTATGCGTCGCTCCCACGGCGTCGGGTACCTTTTGAAGGTTTCCCCCTCGAGAAAGAAAAAAGTGAGAATAAGACTTAAAACATTGTTTAGAAGTAGACTAGTTTTAAAAGACACTATAAAATTTATATAACAAAATATTGTCGAAAGTAGTAAGAGGAATAATATATTCTTGCTAAACAACTTGAGAACAATGAAGAACACAAGCCCGTGACGTCCCACAAGGAAAATTTGCAACTATTAGGTAATTACTGTCCGACAGGGAAAGCAATTAATATTTAACAAGCTAGAGATAATTGTTTACTTCTGCTCGTGGTAAGCATTACAAGATCCATTTTACAGTATTGTTTTTGACTAGGTTTTGAACGCGTATTTACTCCTGTTTAAAATTATTTTAAAGTTAGTTATTAGGTTCCATGTGGTAGAACCGTGTAGTTCAACCGGGGAAGTACCACCGCCACACCTATTTCTAGCGTGAAGCAATTCTTGCGTTTCCATGGAAGGGTGTGGTTGCTGGCACACTTTTATAAGAGGCGACCATCGTAGTCGTCAGGAGCAGCAACGTATCTGTGATGGACTGCAGATAGAACCTATGTTTTATTTGAAGTTGCTCACAGATGTCCATAGGCGGCAGTGACAACTTACCATCAGGTGGACTGCATGCTCGTTTGCTACATCAATCAGATAAAAACAAATCTTTTTCTAGCGTGATCTTGCATTTTGTTGGAAGGGTGTGATTGCCGGCTTACTTTTATATGAAACATTTTAGCCCTCGGGTCTAGCAACGCATCTGATTGACTGTAGATTGAACCCATTTCCTATATAAAGTTGCTTACGGATGTCTATGGCCGGCAGTGACCACTTACCGTCAAGTTGACTGACTGTTACTTCTATTATAAGAAAAAGTTACATTAAACATCGCGTAACGTGGATACTATTCTGAAAATATCTATATATTAGTACGTGAAGCAAAAATTTGTGACGTGTTTTTAAGATACTTGCCGCAGGCGGAGGAGTATGAAATTACGCACGGTTATAGTTAATGTAGAGAAGGATTGCACAATACTAATTTTTTTTTTCAAATAACGCATAAAACATACATAAAATCAACTAAAAACACATTACACTCACTACTGGCATTTGACACAAACACATAGATAATAAATGAAATAGAACATTAAATGTCTTGCTATGCAACACATAACGTCAAACATGTCAGATGTCTTTGTCAAAATACCCGCTATTGCTTTACAATTTATTTAAATTAAAGAAATATTGGTGGTACTTTGTAACAATATAAGGTTTAGTTTTTTTTTCATTTAAATTAGGGTCGAATTTCGACCATTGTGACGGGTGACTAGTTAATCTAAAATCATAACTTGGGTTCGATTGCTCAACAATTCCGATTTAATTTAAGGGATAGATATTTCATTTACTGTGGAATAGTCCATCAAACTATTTCCAATTTCCAACCTCGCTAACTACATATTGACCTACATCAAATCATTCCAATTTATGAGCTATGCACGAGTAATTCACATATACAACTAATGCTAATTCTATTCAGCAATGTGGAACATTATTGGACGATATTAAACGCTCGTGTGCCGTTTAGTGGGAGGATATAATTATTATTCTGTTTGAGTATAAATAATCGCATTTCTTTAACGCAGCGCGTTTGATATAGTGCTCTGCTCTATTATAGTCAATAGTAAGCAATTTTCTTAAATGTCATGAGTAATCCGTCAAGTTTAAAGATGGTAGAACAATGGTTCGACCGGGGTGGTACCACCGCCGCACCTATTTCTAGCGTGAAGCAATTCTTGCGTCGCGATGAAATTCAATCAGTATTAGTGAAATATCATATTTTATTGATTTTTATTCAGTAAAAGTCATCTATTATAACTTATTCTTTTTTTTATATTTTTCCTCAGAACTCTTTAATTTGATACTTGTAAAAGGATTTTAAAATCCTTTTACAAGTATCAAATTAAAGAGTTCTGAGGAAAAAGGAAAGGCATATTAAAAATAATTATAAATCATCTAGAAACTTGATGAGTTGATGACTTATCATTATAATTATGACTTACAGTTATAATCTAGAGCAGTGATAGCCTAATGGTTGAAACTTGCCCTGTCGATCGGGAGGTCCGAGGTTCAAACACAGGCACGCACCACTGATTAGGTGCGTATTAGAAATTAATTATCACTGCTTTTCGGTGAAGGAAAACATCGTGAGGTAACCTACTCACCCGAGAGTTCTTTAAAAAAAAGTTCTCGGAGGTGTGTCAAGTTCAGCAATCCGCATTTGGCCAGCGCGGTGAACGATGACCTATAAGTATTTCATTACGAGAGAAGACCCGTGCCCAGTAGTGGGACAATAATGGGTTGCCGACATCTAGAAACAACCAACGTATAGGATTTAAAATAACAAACTAAGCTTAAGACGGTTAAAACATTATCATCCAAGCCAAACCGAATCCGAGGTCTCAACATGTCATCTCAATCAGTATGAATTGATTGGTTCAGATGCAACATTTATCCCTCAATTATTAACTAGAAATAAAATTGAAAGCTTGTGAGAAACAGTTTTAGCATTTGTGGGCAAAACTAAAACAAGTGTAGTGTAGTACATCGATTGACTTGAACTTTTAATAACGTTACATTCGTTTGTAACAATGTTCTTGTAGACTTTTTATCCTTAATTTCCCATGGGAACAGAAAATTCCAAGCGTTCCGCAAGATTTAACAAAAAAAAAATATCTGAACAATTTATATGAACTATATGTATTGCTAAATATACTATGTTATTTATGAATTGTATCGTTTACTTTCCTAATAGTTAAAATCACACTAAAACTGGAGTGGTTAAATTATTCTGGTATCGAAATTTCTTAACAATCCAATTAGTAGAACTCTTTGTCCCTCGAATCCGAATGCATCACCACGATATTTTTTTCTGCCAAATCAAAGTGGTACTGACTACTGCTGCTTTCTGGTTTGAAGATTGTGGAAAAGGAGATGTCGTTATCTGAGCCGTTTCCAGTTAGATCATTATCCTCATCATTATTGTCCTCATTATTATCAGGAATAGCAGCAAAATCTTCGACCAACTTTGGTAAGACTAAGTTAATTTAGGGTTGCTAACTTACGTATGTAGTCCGGGCGCTCCGGAGACACTCCGGGGATAACATTCCGGGGTGCTATATCTACTTCACAAGACGCGGTCTATCTTTTTTCGGGCATGCAAACTCAGCTAAATTACGTAACTTCCTGTAATGTACACAACCCGTACCAAAACCTTCTTGGACCTTTACCCAATTTGACTTGAGTTTTTCCAGTAAAATCCCTGGGACATTGTGATTATTATCAAAGTTGTAGATATCCTTTTGATGTTGTAATTGATTCTTTTTAGAAGAAAATCTTTATTACCAAAGTGCGTAATGGTATAGTGAAGAAATGAGTTCTGATAAACGCGTTACCTTCTTCAACCGATGGAGAGGAATAGTAAGAAGTAGGAGGTCTTAATCTCTCCTGGTTTCCAGTATAAGTGTAAACTGATGTATGTATTTATTTAATGGTCTGACAAGCAGTGGATCCCGAGTTTGACCCAAGGCCAGACAGATATGTAAATGCTGAATTAAGTTTACTGCTTTGGGTTTGGGTGTTTGTATATTCGTCTTTGTTTGCGGCAATGGCACTCACGATACAGAAAAAGATCTGTAGCTATGTAAGTAGAGATTCTATTTGTAGCGTGAAGCAGTTCTTGCGGTTGGAAGGGTGCGGTTGTCGGCACACTTTTATATTAGGCGATTATCATAGTATTCGGGGGTAGCAATGCATTGATAAGTTGTTACAGATGATCATGAGTGGCATTGACACTTTTCATCAGGTGGACTGCATGCGCGTTTGCTACTTCAATCTCACAAAAGGAGAGGGTTTTGGGTTAGTATGTAAATAAAAATGAATGTGTTGTAAATGAAGATGTATGGGTGTTCTTTAGTAGCGTTTCTAAGATCAAATGCGTGAACCGGTTGTGATAATAAGAGTATTTACGTCAATCGATTCTGTCTTAATCTTACGAGTTTTCTTAAAGATAAGATAGAAATCTAAATTTAATATGACGAAAACCACACGCCATATTGTAAAAAAGTAAAAAAATTAACGAATGAATTTTATTGTTGTAATAATTTATTTATTGGATTCCGTCAATTTTTGGGTTTTATTGTATATGAAAATACAGTATTTTTTATAAAAAAAGAAGTAGTGGTGCAGTCCACTTTATGATAAGTGACCCATTGTCATATGTAAGTAACTTCATATAGAACATATACGGAATCTACTTGAAATCGTGAATTAACAGTGACTTGTACGGCAGTGAAATAATTGCAGATGATAACTAAAGAATTCGAGAAATCAAAGTTTAAAACTCAAGTAATCCTTTCTTTGTTCCAGGCGGAAGACTCCAGCATGAACCTGACCCTGAATGCGTCAGCAAAATGGCTTATAGAGGCGTCCAGAGAAATCCAGAACCCTAACAATCTTCTGGAAAAGTTCTCTCTGAACAGGAAAGTTGATGACCCAACACGAGCACTTCTTCTCACCTTCTATGGCATCCTGGTCGTCATCGGTGGCGTCGGCAATGCTCTCGTTGTGATTTCCGTAAGTGTAGGTTTGCCATTTATTAAAAACATTCATCTTAATAGACTACTTTATGATCTCTAATAGACTTAGTGTGCTATTTCCTCACTTTCTCTTCCTTTCTCGTCTTTGACTTTGATATCTAAATCTTGGTTTCATACTGCCTGCACTTATAGTCGTTTTTTAGTCACATCTGTCATCAACTATTTCATAATCATACGGTTTTTAGTGCAGATCCCACGAATGATGAACCTTCATAACTTAAGCGTACTGTACAGGTCGTAGAACCAGTGTAGTTTGACTGGAGAAGTACCACCGCCATACCTATTTCTAGCGTGAAGCATTTTTTTGCGATGGAAAGGTGTGGTTGCCGGCACACTTTTATATTAGGCAAGCATCATAGTCCTTGGTAGTAGCAACACATCTGTGATTGACTTCAGATGGAACCCATGTTCTATTGGAAGTTGCTTACAGATGTCCATGGGCGGCAGTGACCACTTACTATCAGGTGGACTGCATGCTTGTTTGCTACTTCAATCTGGTAAAAAAAGTCTAACGTAAATTAAATGTACTGGTAATAGGACACTAATTCTACACATATTACCGTATGATAATATTTGGTTAGTATCAGCTTATACTGCTGTGCACACTGGCAATAAACCACAACATTGATTCTCTAAGCCGATTAAGCGAAATTTCAAGTTTCAGAGAGTATATCTAGTTGAAACATAAATAATTAAGTCTGACTTTAACCTTACGATCTGTTGCATATTTCGTAGTAAGTTTGTTAGGAAATATACACGCAGAGAAAAAACAAAAAGAACACTCTTTCTACACTCATAGCCCCACACTAGGATTTTTTCCTGTGTCGTGGGTACCATGGACACACACAAGACGAATACAGAAACACCCAGTCACCACCCTAGGATTCCGCCTGTCGTAGGTGTCATGAACACCCACAAAGACGAAAATACAAACACTCCGACTCAAATCAGGAATCTAAATTCATTATTCAAATATCGGTTCGTCCAGGGATCAAACCCGGAACCCACTGCGGGTCAGTCACATAATTATGGTGAACGCTCTGCTACGTGCGTCGTGAAGAACTTTGTATATGAGAACAAAATCCACACATTTGTCACATTTCGCTCGATGATATAACATGTAGTAATGAGTATTATAGCCATACTAACCTGAAACTAATTTTTAATTCCACATCAATCCATTATTGGCCCACTGCTGGGCACGGGTCTTCTCCCAGAATGAGAGAGTTTAGGCCATAGTCCACCGCGCTGGCCAAGTGCGAATTGGTGGACTTCACACACCTCCAAGAACTTTTTTTTTTTAAGAACTCTCGGGTGTGTAGGTTTCCTCGCGATGTTTTCCTTCGCCGAAAAACAGTGATAATTAATTTCTAATACGCACATAAATCATTGGTGCGTGCCTGGGTTTGAACCTCGGACCTCCCGATCGAGAGGGCAAGTTTAAACCATTAGGCTATCACTGCTCTCACCATTAGGCTATCACTGCTATCGCTGCTCTCAATTTTTAATTAAATTAAATTATTTAAGTATTAATCTGGGAATCAAATCCGGAACCATCTAAATGCCATGCCAGCATCGCGAATCGCTGCATTAAAATATTCCCATCGTAAACATTCCCATAGGACCTTCCTAAATTTACCAAAATCACATTCTTCAACCCATGTCACATTTCTACATACCTTGGCTTAATTATTTCCCAAGCAATCCCAGTTGGGCAAGTGTCGTATAAATAACGTCCCCAAAGCTAATTACTTTCCAACCCCTAATTACTCCCCAAACCCTAAATAAGACATGATCTATTTATACCCTTATTTCGGATTCCCTTTTTCCTAATATCCGTGTCCGGCTCAGAATTTCCTTATTCAATCTAAGACGTGCCTTTTCTACAAAACGGATACGTTATTGATACAATTCATTTAAACGAACTCTATTTTAATCATATTTCCCGTTAGACCAATCCGTATAAACTCAGTGCAGTGAATAGTACGTGAATCATCTCCCATTTTCTAGGGAACTATCCTCAGAATAGCGGCATATTGACGGCGGTAACAATCTAATTTCTTACAACCATGTTTATTGGTCAATCTATTACAACCACCGATACGAATGCCAAATGCTCGTAATTTTTGATTGATGGCTGACTTTCATATGAGACGACCATGTTACTCCTCGAGAGTAGCTAAGTATCTGTGATTGAATTCCGGTAGAAGCCATTTACGGTCTGCAATTGATTACAGATGTCCATGTGCGGTAGTGGCCACTTAACGTCAAGTAAAGTGTATGCTAGCTTGCTTCATCAATCTTATAAAAAATATCCATGAATCAATGAATTCCATCCAATGGAAGCAAGATATGAGCTGAGAACTTGTTTAAGAGTAACTGGTCGTTCTATACTAATATGTAAAGTAAAATGCTAAAAACATTATTTGCACCATATCGAAACATCTGAATTTAATACCAATTTTTTCGTCTATTGGCAAGGACAAATTTTTGAAACAACTGAATCGATTCAAATTCAGATTCGGAATAGAAGATTTTATTGAGAGAAATATAGCAGAATTTTCTTCCAAATTAATTTTAGGCAAAGCTACAATGGAAAGATTTCAGTGGCTAAAAAATTATGCGATTTAATATAAACGAGCCCATCATCAATTTATCAGTCTATTGTCCCATCCACTGGCTTTGCGATCTCTGAATGCAACGGCTGTCCTAATCTAGCAATTAAAAAATCATCATCATCAATCAAGAGAATATTCAATGAATCTTTCGATCTATCATTTTTGTCTCAAGAATCTTAAGTAGTTTTCCAACTCGTTTTTTATTTTGACATTATTAATAAGAGTGACAATTAGAATCGATAGTGATATATCAAAAATATTTCCCTCCTAAGTCGAGCAATCTTCAAGTAATTATACATTACGATGTAAGTTTCCATATGTTTTTTACTAGAGTTCATTAAATGGTCGAAATTTAACCATAGGGCAGATATGAATTTGTACATTTCCATTTTTATAAGAAAGAAGAAAGACGATAAACTATTAAGTAAAGGCATCTTTACAATTTCATGTGTATCAAATTTTAGCGAAACCTGACCAGGAGTTTTACGCGAAAGCACAAACTTATAATTTTATAATATTGATAAGATTTTATTTTAATAAATCTTCCCATTATTACACGTTTATTATTCAAATATATCATTTATCATTCATTACTTCATTTTTGTCCATATTTTTTCCATTACCTGGTATAATACTTTCTGGTTTTTTCTTCCATCTTTCTGGAAATTTGCCAATGGCACTATGCTTGTAAATAAACATAACAAAATATTTTACAAAGCGTTCGAAAGAAATAGGAAAATGTTTAAAACTAGAGGATTCTTTGATGTAACCCTCTTTGATGTTTCGCCTAATTATCTCTTTCAATCGCTTTGCTAACTTATTCAATTCTTCCTTTTAGATTACCTTAATTTGAAACTTGTATTCCCTTAGTGCCTCTTTTAAAGCGATCATCATCAGTTTCTTTCGTATCTTTCCTATTTAAAATTCTTTGTAACAAAATTAAGATTTCCTCTGTAATGTTTTGAATTAAAACATATTTTTTAAAATTTTAATACATGCCTGTATCAATAGTTATATTAATACTAAAAATATTTTGGGTTACAAACTACACTTTATCCATAAAATTCTAGGTCTATTTAGTAAAAGTATCATTAAGATTTATCCAGACGACTGGATAGATAACAGATGTGTATTCGTCAATTTATCAAAATAAGTCGGCATAAAAGGATTCGAATTCTGATAATGTCGATCATATGAACTGGATTATTAAAGGCAACTCATTAACACGGTTATATTTAGAAATTCAAATTTGAATTTAAAAGAAAACGCTTTCTACACTCATAGTCCCACAGTAGGATTTCTTCCTGTGTCGTAGGCGTAATGGACAAAAACAAAGACGAATACACAAATACCCTGACCCAGAACAAGAATCTTAACTCATCATTCAGATACCTGCCTGGCCGGAAATCGAACCCGAGACTTACTGCGTATCGGACCGGTATGGTAACCGCTGCGCCACGCGGATCATCAAATTTATTTTATACGATCCTGAAATTAATTACTATTAATGGAAGACTCTCCCACCACTGGTTTATATAAACTTACCAGTAGAGATCTTGAATGTATAAAATTATTAATATAGAGATATTATTAATATAGAGATTTTTTTAATTTACACTAACATCCTCTTTCTTTTCAGGTAGTACGAAAGCCTGTGATGAGGACCGCAAGAAACATGTTCATTGTCAACTTAGCTGTGTCTGATGCTTTGGTCTGCTGCGTTGGTACTCCTCTGACACTTGTGGAGTTGCTGACTAAGCACTGGCCGCTTCCTTACTGGCCGAGCCTGTGTAAAGCCTGCGGCGCCATCCAGGCCATATCAATCTTCGTCTCCACTATCTCTATTACAGCAATTGCTTTGGATAGATATCAGGTGATACTTTATCTTCAATTTTTAATTGTAATCGAATGATCTAACATCGTTTTCAAATGAAATTGGACTTTGGATTGAATCGTTACTTTGGATTTTGTTTTTTTTTTAATCTTATATGACATTCAAAGGAAGAGAATGAGTTCAATACCGATACCACAGAGCGCATAACGGCTATAACGAAACACAAATAATATTGTCCTAATTTAAAGTCCTGTTTCCTGAAGTCGATCGCAGATGCATTATTACATTTGAGTGCTAATCTAAAAATACGTTGCCACCACCGCACTCGACAGTGCGATGGTGACAGCGATGGTCTAACGTGGAGCTTAAAAAAGAGTAATTAAGTTAAAAAAAATGTGTGCGTGTACTAGCGTACACTCGTAAGAAGTAAAACTTTTTTATGACGTTATTTTTCAAAAAATAATTTACTATTATGCAACTTTACAGAAATTGGTTAAATAAAGTTAAATTAGATAAAGTTTAATAAAAGGCTTTTATTAAACTTTATCTAATAATCTAATCTATAATAATCTATCTAATATCACGCGTGGTAGGGATAAGAAAAAGATGGCGCGTAACGGAAAAAGATGGCGCGTAACGAAAAAATATTATACTAAATTTTTTTCCAACCCCGATAAAGGAGTTTCACTTCAAAAAGAACTATTGTGAAAAAGGGCACAGACGATCAGTCTGTGGAGTTTGTGTTATAATAAAAAGAAAAAAAATCGAAAATGCCTCATATACGTTAGTGTTGTTCTCTCACAAAAACTTACAAACCAGAATACAGGAGTTTTTGACATTGCAGTATAGCCTAATTTTGCCATAGCCTTATTACTGATATTACATAATTATTGTGTATTGCTGATATTACGTATTGTTTATAATACATAATTATTGTATATACTCGCCAACCCGTGTCCACTTCGTTGAGCATTAATTATATTTTTAACCGACTTTCCAAAGGAAAGAGGTCATGTTCAATTGTAATGAAATATACCCTATAACACTCCAGAATAGTGTAGCTTTCTGATTGTGAAAGAGTTCACGATCGGTTCAGTATTTCCAAAGATTACAGCTTATAAACAAACAAAGGTACAAAATTTTGCTCTTTCTAATGTCAGTGTGTTCATATATTGCTGATAATAAAATATATATATTTTTTAATAGAATGTGTCATCCTTAGTTATCTGATTATGGAAAAATATTAAATAATTAAAATAAAATATAAATTTCATAAATTTATATTTTATTTGATAATATTGATATATTTTGATAATTATATGATATAATGTAGAAAATAATAACTTATATTTAAAAAGAAACAAATTTTCAAATTAAAAGTAAAAATCTGCATCCCAATTAATGTCCCTAGGATGAGTTCCCAGAATGCTGGCAACATTACCTCGTTGAATAGCAAGGCTAATTCGTTGACCGAGGTATGTGCCAGACTCTGATGATTCGTTGACTCTATCAAACGTTTGGACAGATGCTTAAAAAATAATTTTGCATTTAATTCTCACGGTCCCATGGTTTCCACGCCAAATGCCAGAAATAAGAAATCTTATATTATATTTTAATATTTCTGGAAGTACCAGAAATATTAAAATGGGTGGCGGGTATTAAAAAATAAAAAAATTAAAATATTCAATTATACAATAATTTATTAGACGTCGTCCCTGTACCCTCGGGGTCAGAATAGGGCTACGGTATACCCTGCCTGTCGTAAGAGGCGACTAAAAGGGGCTTCTGTGGTTGCAGACGGCTAGAGTGGGAGCTCGAACCGTTCGGTCAGGCAATCCCGGGAAGGACGGCGGTATGTGTGGTCGCATACCGTCGTAAAGACTAGACGGAGCGGTGGGCCCAGCCGCCCATCTGGGAGGAGCCCGATGGGGCAGCGCGCTCGGAGGATTCCGGTTGAAGTCGTTTCGAGATCCCGGAGTCCTCCTTTTCAGCGCCGAGGACGGCCACCGGGGGGGTTTTAGTGCGGTAAAAATCCCACATAACCCTGCGTCGCTCCCACGGCGTCGGGTACCTTTGGTTTCCCCCTCGAAAACAAAAAAAAAAAAAGTTGTTACAGATGTTTTTGTTAAAGTTGGTAGAACTTTGTAAAAAAGAAACCTGGCACGCTTGACCGAGCCAATTAAAGTGCAATTCTAACTTCATAAACCACAATTTTAGTTTCATAATTATTTCAGTAGTATAATTGGTTATTTCGACTATAGTTTCAATATTAATTATTTCCAATTTTGTTCATTGATTGCTATTCGTGTTTGAATAATTGGTACTGATTTAAAAGCTCGACACTCGGGAACAAATATTGTACCCAATATAAAATTAGATTATTGTTTCATTATATAAGCAACAGCGCTACTTGTAATACACAGATCCATTACCAAAACCAAAACTCTATATAATAGAATATTTACACACCTATTTCTAGCGTGAAGCATTTCTTGCGTTTCCATGGAAGGGTGTGGTTGCCGTCACACTTTCATATGACGCGACCATCATAGTCCTCGGGAGTAGCAATGCATCTGTGATTGACTTCAGATGGAACCTGTGTTCTGTATGAAGTTGATTACAGATGTCCATGGGCGGTAGTGACCACTTACTTTCAGGTGGACTGCATGCTCGTTTGCTATTTCAGTTAGATAAAAAAAAATATGACAATATATTATTTTTAAATTCATTTCCTTGACAAAAGGCTAAAATCATAAAGTAATTTAAACTTAATATTAAATCAAAGTTACGATGTTTCTAGTAAATTCTATTTTCTCGTATTTTTATTGTTCATAATTTATTTTTAATCAATAGGTTATACTTGTGAGTTTTAAATCATATGAGCCATAAATTAAATACTTCAAGGAGTAACCTACAATTTTTGAGTTTTTTTTCTGAAATGTAGTAAAACTTAAAAAGTCGCTTACCTAAAAGACCTAGTGTACACACGACACCCCAAAAATTTAGACTATAGTTTAGAACGGTAAAAAGTTACTACAGTTACGGTTTTTACAACAAACCTATATGTTATTACCAGAAGCAAAAACTTGAGATCCGTTTTTAAGAAAATGCCGCGGACGGAGGAGTATGAAATTACACACGGTTATAATTGATGTAGAGAAGAAGTACCAAATGGTAACATTTTTATTAGCTTTTTATTAGCTTTGTAACCGACTTCTTTGGGCGCGATTTTGAACTACTTTAAATGGCCAGATTTCGTTTAAACTTTGTAGATTTATTAAGGACCGATGACAATACACTAATTTGATAAAATTATTCCATTTATTAATTTGACTAAAAAGTAGAAAATAAATAATAGTTTAAAAAAACTAAAAAACACGCTTTTTATAGAAAACCGAACTAAAAAATAGAAAATAAATTTAAATGAATTTAAATTAAGAAAATAGTGTTAAAAATTTCAATGAATATAAATTAATAATAGTGTGAATAAAAAAAAAATATTTTATTTTAAAAATGCGTGGGGTGTTTTTTAAGATATTATCGAAATGATAATCACTCTACTCATATCTGTCAATAAAATGTCTATAACCATTGACACCATGCACGCAATCTCCTTATAAATCTCAATAACAAAAAGCTAGAACAATTTAAGACTTAGCTTTTATAGCAAATCCTTGACAGATAAAAATATCATTAAAGAAACTTCTATTAGAATTATTATATTAATACGTGAAGCAAAAATTTGTGACGGATTTTTAAGTAATATGCCGCGGACTTATTAGTATGAAATTTTGCACGGTTATAGTGGACGTAGAGAAGGAGTGCAGAATGTTAAAATCAACTAAAAACACATTACACACACTGCCTTGCATTTGTCACAAACACATATGTACTTAGTAA
Organism: Spicauda simplicius; assembly: GCA_949699795.1. Lineage (NCBI taxonomy): Eukaryota > Metazoa > Arthropoda > Insecta > Lepidoptera > Hesperiidae > Spicauda > Spicauda simplicius. Next base: position 10,468,845 of record OX453079.1, read on the forward strand.
ATGAAATAGAACATTCAATGTCTTACTATGAAAAGACACAACGTCAAGAATGTCAGATGACATTTGATTTGAATTAGAGAAATATTCGTACTAATTTGGACAATATGAAGTTTAGTTTTTTAATTTAAATTACGGTCGAATTTCGGCCGATGCGACGGGCGACTAGTCTTTATAATTGCCTCTTTTCCTTGTACTAAGAGCATATACCAAGAAATTATTTGCTTTCGTAATTTTATTTCCATTTTATATTCATAATACTTCTGCGATGTATTTATAAACGTATAACAAATATTGCACAGCTTAGGAGGAAATCAAAGCAGAGCAGAAATACTTAATACTAGACGAGGAAATGTCCAGTTAGGTACTAGTTTCTCTGAAAGCGAGCAAAGGTACGCGATTCTATTAAACACATACATAATTCCATTGAACATAAGCATGAAATTAGATTTAAAGGTCGCATAACTCTTCGTGGTTTGGCTCTCGAGGCATGGCCACTACATGGCTAACATCAGCAATGCTATACAAGTTTTTAAGGTCTACTTTTAAAAATCCAACTATGACAAAATTCTTGTAATGACTTCTGCAATTGCATACTAAAGTCAATGTGCATTGTTTGTATTACAGAAATTAAACAAATAGAATTAATTAAATGGATAGTAAAAATTCAGAACTTGCAATCTATTTGTAATCAATAGTGTAGTGTAGTGTGTCGTGATATGGAACCTAAAAAAGAAAAACGAACTAGACGAAGGGTAGATAGGTTAATCTACAATAAGTGCTTGTCAACGGTTTCTCCCCGCCACCGCAGTTTTGCCGTGACCACGATCCACGTAACTGGATCGAAATATCGGCAAAAAGAATTCTTAAAGAATTCAAAAACCGCATATCGTGAGTACCCGTAAATTATTAAAATTTATCAATTTCGCGATAATACTACTAAAATCATACATTTGTAATCAACCCCAGATAAGATTATAAAGTTAGCTACTGATGCGTAGCTTGCTCCCAGGGCTAAGTTGAAACGCATCAAGAGATATAGCTTTCTTACCACATTTTTTGAACACTGGAGAGAATAACATTATTTTTCTCTATTGCCACCGTAATCGAACCATACGACCGACAGTACGACATTTTATAGCTTGTAGTTTTTAGTTTCAAGTAAGGCATCTCAATATAGACGCCAATTGGTATGACGTCAATCCAAAATCAACAGATGTAACCCCTATTTCGAGATATTTGATGCAAGTAAACAAATAGTAAACGTTTGAACTAGAAAGTTAAATGTTCTGGTAACGTGTTAATCGAATTATATGACACGGTACTGTAATATTAGTGTAATATATGAGGCGATCGAATACTTCACGAGATATATTTGTAAAGAACATTTCTATGAAATCGAGGATTCCGCGATTTAGGTTTGTTACTCTTTCATACAAAAACTACCGTTTGGATTGTTGCTGAAATTTGGCTCGCACTTAGTTTATGACCTTTTTTTTGTTTTTGAGGGGGAAACCGTGACACCGTGGGAGCGACGCAGGGTTATTTGGGGTTCGAGCTTCCACTCTAGCCGCCCACAACCCCGAAAGCCCCATTTAGTCTCCTCTTACGACAGGCAGGGCCCCATGCCGTAGCCCTATTCTGATCCCGGAACTACAGGGCGCCGTTACTGGCGGCTGAGAGGGTTCAGGGTGGTCTCTGGCCCTTTCGGCGTCACATAGTTTATGATCTAGATTAACACCTTTTTTTTATCTGACTGAAGTAGCAAACGAGCATGCAGTACACCTAATGGTAAGTGGTTACTACCGCTCATGAACATCTAAAATCAACTGACACACAAAATCCTATTTTTTTATTTTGATTTTGTTGTTACCTATATAGCTTTATTGAACTTCCATTTCCCTAGAAATTGTGAAAACGAACGAGCATCTAACAGTTCTTTAAATAATTGTTCTATTGTTCGAGCAGCCTGTGATATTTTCAATCCGGTCCTAATTATCAGGCGTAGAAAACAAAGGTAGTTTTAAATGTTTGTTTTTACAAAAAGTATTACTTACACTGCCCCTTTGCTTCAATAATGTGACAAGTGGTCTTAGTCTTAGTAGTAGTTTTTTTCGTTTCTTTTAACCAAACCTTTTTACCTTACTAACGTAAATTACATTGCAACGTATGTCTGAAAAAGATAAACAGTTGTAGAATTAAAGTAATGAACTTTTTCTTGGGTTTCGATGGAAGGGTGTGGTTATTTTATTTATCTGACCGAAGTTGCAAAGGAGCATGCAGGCCACCTGATGGTAAGTGGTCACTGCTGCCCATGGACATCTGTAAGTAACTTCATACAGAACATGGGTTACATGTGAAGTCAATCACAGATGCGTTGCTAGTCCCGAGGACTATGATGGTCGCCTCATGTGATAGTGTGCCGGCAACCACACCCTTATATCGAAACGCAAGAAATGCTTCACGCTAGAAATAGGTGTGGCGGTGGTACCTCCCCGGTCGAACTGGTTCTACCACCTTTAACCGGTCGCCGGCACACTTTCACATGAGGCGAGCATCATAATCCTCGAGAGTAGCAACACATCTGTGATTGACATGAAATTTAACCCATGTTCTGTATGAAGTTCATTACAGACATCCATGGGCGGCAGTGATCACTTACCATGGCCCATAGACATACAAAGACGGATAAACGAACACCCAGACCCAGAACACAAATGTAATTCTTCATTCAGATACCTGTCTGGCCAGGAATCGATCCCAGAACCCACTGTTTGTCAGACTTGATCGTGACGGATGGAATTACGTTCATACAGTAAGATATTGAGATAAGATTAAGAGCCAGATTTAATATTCCGCACCTCAGTATCAAACTAATAAATGACACTAAAATAATTTACATTTTTTTTATCTGATTAAAGTAGCAAACGAGCATGCAGTCCACCTAATAATAAGTGGTCATCGCCGTCCATAGACATCTGTAAACAACTTCACATAGAACATAGGTCCTATCTGCAGTCAATTACAGATGCCTTGCTACTCCCGAGGACTAGGATGGTCGCCTCATATAAAAGTGTGCCGGCAACCACACCCTTCCATCGAAACGCAAGGATTTCTTCACGTCAGAAATAGGTGTGGCGGTGTTACGTCCCCTGTCTAGTTCTACCACCTTTAAAAATAATATATATTCTTCATCCTCTCGCCAACTTAAGCCTATACATTTATGTTTGTTTCTTTATCGTGTCGCATTATCGTTACATCGAGTTTCATATCACGATTCTAAACTTTCAGTTAAAAACATGAAACAAAGAGCACTGCTTTCGTTCAGTTCATTAAACGGGGCTCTATTTAGACTTATCTAGAGATATGAGAGTAGATAAGACTTCGCGAGAAATCAATATGTATCAATGACATTGTGATATGTGTTGCAATACAGAATAGCGTAAGTGACATTGAACAGCCTTTTTTTATACGAGGAAGTCAAACTGATTATATATGGTCACTGCCAGACTTGCATGTGTAAATCATACTAATATTATAAAGGCGAAAGTTTGTGAGTGTGTACGTTTGTTACTTCTTCATATGTAAACGGCTGGAGCGATTTTCATAATATTTGGTAATGTAATGGTATTGGTTCATAATAGTTAGCTGATACTCTGGAATAACATATAGGCTACTTTTTACTGTAGGAACATATCTTATTCCCACCGTTAACGCGGGTGAAGCTGCGGGATTCAACTAGTAATTTCATGTAGAAAAGGGGTGTCACTAGAAATCTATAATAGATGCCTTGCTATTCCCGAGGTTTAATAAGGTCGCCTTAAGCAAAAGTGATCTATCAACCGTAAGGCTACCGAACATACCACCGAAACATAAGAATTATTTCATGCTAAATAATAGATAGAGATAGTTGAACCGTATCTGTTGCACCGTATGGTTCAACAATCGCCACATTAAATTTTAAGAAGAAAACACATATATTTTTTTTGTGTTTTTTTATCTAATTAAAGTAGCAACGAGCATGCAGTCCACATGATGGTAAGTGGTCACTGCCGCCCATAGACATCTGTGAGCAACTTCAAACATAACATGGGTTCTATCTGAACTCAATCACAGATGCCTTGCTACTCTTGAGGACTATGACGGTCGCCTCATACAAAAGTGTGCCGGCAACCACACCCTTCCATCGAAACGCAAGAAATGCTTCACGCTGGAAATAGGTGTGGCGGTGGTACTTCTCTAGTCGACCTACACTGGTGGTGGTTAATTTGAACTCAAAAACGGTAGTCAAAGTCCACAAAATCCGGTATCTATGTAGGTGATTTCTAAAAACTACGTCTCATTCCGTTTCTGTTTACGTTATGCCCATTCAGTCTTACGTTTGCATATGTTATAAGTAAGGCCAAGACGTATTGTAAAAACAAACGATAAAAATGTCTGAATTACTAATGTTCTCTCGCTCTACTAACGCGTGTTATTTCAGTGCCTATTTAGATGTACGCCGTTTCCGTTCAAAACTAAACATTTTTACGTTAAACTTGCTAGTCTAGTAGTAGTAAGTACTTTTTGTACTTTTTAGTTTTTTTTTATTATTGTAAAAATAGGTGATACACTTTCACATGAAGCAACCATCATAGTCCTAGGCAGCAGCAACGCATCTGTAATTGACTTCAGATGGAACCCATGTTCTGTATGAAGTTGATTATAGATGTTCATGGGCGGCAGTGACCACTCTTACCATCAGGTGGACTGCATGCTCGTTTGCTACTTCAGTCAAATTAAAAAAAATAGCAACCTATCATGTAGTCCACCTGTTGGCCACTGCTACCCAGTAGGTCAAACATCGGTCGTATCTGAGATCTATTCTAAGAAAATTTAGTCTCACTTGATGTCTATAGAGAGTTAGCTGGAACGACTCAGTTAAAAAGAATGTCTCCTCTAATTGCCTTCAATAGAATAGAAGTTTTTACGCGTGTTTAGTATTTAATACTTAAAACAGGTGTTATGGGACAGAAATAGGTGTAACGGTAGTGCCACTGACGAAGAAACACATCGCTTTCTAACTTAATGTGGTATATGAATATTTAGTATTGAATGATAATATTAATATTTACTATTTGAATATTTTTAAAACTTGATGATATAATTTTAATAGCTGACCCGGCAAACGTTGTTTTGCCATATGAAAATTTAAAAAAAATGTTAAGGGTAGATAACCCTTACCATTAAGGGGTATGAAAAATAGAAGTTGGTGGATTCTTAGACCTACTCAATATGCTCACAAAATTTCATGAGAATCGGTCAATCCGTTTGGGAGGAGTACGGGAACGAACATTGTGACACGAGAGTTTTATATATATACCTATTTTTTTTTTATTAATCAAAATCAATGGACTTTAGTGAGACGATTTTTTTAGTTTTATTTTCTATTTACTTGTCATAAAAGAATTATGGAGTTCAAAAAACAAGACTACTTTACTAGTTAACTTTTAGTTAATACAAATTAAAATTTTATAGAAAATGTCGCTTACAGCATTTTCCTCGACAAAAGCCGATAGTGCATTTTAAGTACAAATCCATTGAGATCTATAAAAAGGTTTTTTTGGCAGTTGGTGACAATGGCTATTCAGACCAAAATGAAGGCTGCCCCATTGTTCAAGCCTTTTCAATGTTAGTAAATATTATATAGAATTCACAGACATGAAAAATTTATTTCAAACTAAACAGAAACAGGGGTTCTATCTGAAACAAATCACAGATGCATTGCTCTTTCTGAGGCCTAAGATGGTCGCCTCATATAAAAGTGAGCCGCAACCACACCCTTCCATCAAAACGCAAGAACTTTTTTTATACTTTAACCTAACGATAAGGCAGACGGGCTTCCCAATGGAAAGTAGTCACCGTCGCCTATGGACATTCGCAACACCAGAGAAGTTGCCAATGCATCGCCGGCTTGAAGGCGAGCTCTTTTCGCACCTTTTCATTTCGAACTGCTTCACGCTAAAAATATGTGTGGCGGGGATACTTCTCCGCTCAATCTACACATACTACATTTATATATAGCCTATGCCAGTCTGACATTTGATTGGATCTTTCAAGCCTTATGGGATGTGACACGCGCCAAAGAAATGGATATACAAACATACATATAGAAATACATATGTACAGTCACGAGCAATAAGATGTGACTATGGAAGATTGGCAAAAGTATCTGACCCAAGAAGGAGTTCAATAATATCTGTATATGAACGTCAAATCACATAATTTTGGCGCTACTGCATTATGCTGCGTTTCAATGTCAGATATTTTTGCTGCGTTCGTGTCAGATATTATTGAACTCCTTTTGGGTCAGATACTTTTGCTAATTTGTTCGTAGTCAAACCTTATTGCTCGTGACTGTACATAAATATTATAAATATGCTCCAAAAACACACATTCAAAAAGTTCCTTCGAACAGTATTCTATGTAATTTTGCAATTTTATTACATACCACCTTGAAAACTTAGTACTTTATTTACATAAAGCCTCTTTGAAACTAGAACTCAACTATTAGCAATTTACTGCTCACATTGGCAGAATAAAATAAGAAGTACATATTATTTTGAACGATCCTCGTTAAGAAATTTTAGTAGTTCTACATAAATATTTCTAACGAGCCAAGTTATAACAGTAATATCAACGACTTTTTATTGGATTATAATATTAATATATATGTTGAAGAAAGTTTAATCTTATACTTTGGTATTATTACGTAATATTTTATGATACTAAATATAACTTTATCTGTAGTTCATGTTTATTTTATTCTTCCAAATTAATTGCCAAGTCTTAAACTTATATCCAAATGTTTACTTTACTTCATTCATTCTCATTAAAATTTTCTACGTTCTTCAAAATAAAAATATATATTAAGATATGATGGCATTCATACAGTTGTTATTATTTCCTATGCCTATTATTTAATTTATTTTTTGTTCGCAGCTTATCGTGTATCCAACGCGTCCAGGCTTACAGACCATGGGTGCTCTCATCACCATGTTCTTCATCTGGGTCACGGCATTTGCGTTGGCGTCACCTCTCTACATCTTCAGAACCATCAAGACTCACAAAGTCGGTCTCATAGGCATCGACAGCTTACACTTCTGCATAGAAGAATGGCCCATCGCGAAAGGAAGGGCTATCTACTCACTTTTTAGTCTAATCTTTCAATATCTCCTGCCAGTTCTAGTCGTAGTAATAGCTCATGTCCAAATCCACAGAAGATTACGAGGAAGGAGGCGGACGACAAGGAAAACACCAGCTATCCTCATAGCGATAGCTGTTACATACGTGATAAGTTGGTTGCCTTTGAATGTGTTCAATCTAGTCGCTGATTTCAGTACAGAAGCGATTCTTGATGAGAAATCGTTGACAATAACGTACGCTATCTGTCACATGTTCGGAATGTCGAGTGCCGTCTCCAACCCTCTTTTGTACGGCTGGTTGAATGATAATTTCAGGAAGGAATTCGAGGAGATTCTGTGCTGTTGTCGCAAAAAGGGGCATATAAATAAGAATATGAGGATCAAGAGCAGAAAGATGGACACAGAGTTGACGGCCTTGGCCCAAATGGAGCACACAGTAACCGCAAACACGAAGACCTCTCAGTGCTCTCAAATTTTCTGACTAAAGACCTGCTTTAAATAGCAGGAGGCTAGTGTAGAGATGCATAGCCTATGAACTTTGTCAATTTACTATGACTGCTAGTGTTTCTTTGTACAGTTAACGGTGTATAAAGTTCCTCTGTTGAATTTTCTTCGTCTTGTTATTAATGCATAAGTATAAAATAGGTCTCAGTGTACGTGTATGTACTATACAAACTTGTAAATATAGCTTTAAGTGCATTTCCTAATATTGCATTTTACGTTTTTCTGAGCCCAAAACGTAAACTGCTAATATTTTTGATTCAACAATTGTAAGATCTTTTCTAATAAAAATATTTCTTGATGAAGAAGTTTTATTAAAACACATATGACCGTATATAATATTTGCCGTCCGTTCATTAAAGCAGTTATGAGTTAGTCAGTAAATGAAATTCTCCGTAGATAATAAGATTCTTCTTATAGTGATGGTTTTATAAGATATTACGCCGTTTGTTTTGTCCATCCGTTTTTATGTTTTGAATAAATATAAAACTTAGTAAAATATACACACTATAGCTAGATTCCTATTAAGATCCTGGACGATTTTGCATTAGACATCTATGTTGCAGTCTATTTATATAATATGCTAAAATGCAAAGTGCCCACGTTTATTTATAAGGAAAAACTGATAGGAAAGTAAGTTTAATTTATATCGACAATTATAATTATCATCTTATATATACTGTTATTATGATAACGTTCATCTCTCTAATCTTGCGTAGACAAATGGAATAAATATTTTATGCTATGAAATGAAATGTCTTTATTTTGTATAGGCCTGCGGGGGCACTTACAAATTGTCAGTTACATTTTTTTTTTCTTACACTACCACCGGATCGGAATACGACCTCAACTGAGAAGATCCGGCAAGAAACTCAGCGGGTTTGTCTTTTTTTCTTATTTATATTCATTTTTTAAATATTATTACAATCATGTTTTTTTTACATGGTAATGAAAGTTAGCTCCAGTATCTTGCCTTGCAGTTCAGTAAAAGAGAGCCCTGTTTGGTAAGATACGCTACACTTTGACATTTATTAAATATACTATAGTAATGCATATTATTGCTCAGTCCCAAGCTGTTTTGTCTTCTATGTAATCAGAAATTTTATAATACGCTTTACGGCAAAGTTTAATCTTAATCAATGCTTTGAACTTATTCATTGACAAATTTCTGATTTCAACAGGAAGTTTATTATAAAAGCGTATACATTGACCCATAAAAGAATTATTAATTTTGTGAAGACGAGTAACATGTGCAGAGAGATTGTGCTTGTTCCTTGTATTTATGTTATGCGTATCACAATGTTTAGCAAAATTATTAATATTTTTCTTAACATACATCAAATTTTCGTATATAAATTGGGATACAACAGTAAGTATATTTATTTCTTTAAATAATTCTTTTAGTGAACATTTCGGACTTAGGTTATAAATGGCTCGTACAGCCCTCTTCTGCAGTATAAAGACAGTATTGAGGTCTGAAGAGCACCCCCACAGCAGTATGCCGTATGACATAATGCTATGAAAGTAACTAAAATAAACTATTCTAGCTGTTTCTACATCGGTGAAATGTCTGATTTTTTTTACAGCATAAACCGCTGAACTGAGTCTACCCGATAATTTTTCAATATGGGGACCCCATTGCAATTTGGCATCTAAAGTAACGCCTAGGAAGACAGTTGACTCCACAAGGTCCAAAACCGTTCCATTCAGTTGTACATTGGTTTCAACCTGCCTAACGTTGGGCAGTGAGAATTTTATGCATTTAGTTTTTTTCTCGTTAAGAAGTAAGTTATTTACGTTGAACCAATGTACGACCCTCGAGAGAGCATTGTTCACTTCGTCAAACTTGCTTAATTGTCTTTTAATTTTAAATAGTAATGAGGTATCATCTGCAAACAATACGATCTCGTGATTATTTGCTACATAGTAGGGTAGGTCATTGATATATATTAAAAACAAGAATGGTCCGAGTATCGAACCCTGTGGAACGCCCATGGTAACAGATGCGCCGGGCGATTTAGTGCCATTAATAATAACCCTTTGAGTTCTATCGTTTAGATAAGAAGTCAAAAGGTTAAGAGCTTTGTTCCTGATCCCGTAGTGGTGTAATTTCCTGACCAGTATATCATGATGTACACAATCAAAAGCCTTAGATAAATCACAAAACACGCCAAGGGCATCACGCGATCTATCCCAGGCCTCAAACACATGTTTTAATAACTGAATTCCTGCATCTATAGTAGAGCGATTCCTTCTAAAACCAAATTGTGTGTCATGAAGTATCTCATTGTCATTGAAATACTTCAACAAATCGTTTAAGATAACTTTTTCAAAAACTTTACTTAACGTTGGTAGTAATATATATTGGTCGAAAATTACTTGGACAAGAAGTACTACCAGATTTAAATATAGGAATCACTTTACTTTGTTTCATAAGGTCAGGAAATACACCGTTAGTAACACAAGCATTGAACACAGAAGCCAAGTGCGGAGCTATAAGATGGATAATAGAAGAAACGGCTCTAACAGAAAGTCCCCAGAGGTCTGCCGTTTTCTTACGATCCAGACTATTGAAAGCATTGATTATATCTGCTGCATTGACCTCTGAAAATTCAAAGCTCGTGCTACGTTCTTTTACACACTCTTTAAGCAAGGCCTCAGCAGAGGTAGAAGATGACTTTAGAGCTTTAGTTGTTAACAAAGGTATATTAGTGAAGAAATTCTCAAACTCTGATGCCACCTCCAAATCCTCTGTTACATCTTTATTATTTATTTTTAAATTAAAATTCTGGTTATACTCACATATCTTATTAGTTTCGTCGTTAATAATATTCCATGTTGTTCTAATCTTATTTGTAGATGTTTTTATCTTATTTCTTAAATATAGGGATTTAGCACAGGAACAAGCCAGCTTAAAAGTTTTAGAATATTTTTTTACATATTGCTTAAATAAAGGGTCATGATTATAAGACTTTTCATAGTATAGATCATACAATTTGCGTCTACTAATATAAATACCTCTCGTTGCCCATTCACAAAATTTGGTTCGTCCATGACTTACAGTTTTTGGTTTAAACACTTTTTCAAATTCACCACTGATAAGGTTAAACAACGAATTATATAATAAATCAGGATCATGGTGGTTAGGCAACAGAGGCATTTTCTTAGCCAAATTGCTTTTAAACAGTTCTAGACGGTTACTATTTATAGGAACAAACTTAATCTCCCTCTTTTCAACCTCATTGACTCTCCTAGGGAATACTGCTAACTGCCCACAGTGATCCGAATCAAAGTTATTAATGATTGATGTTTTTATGGGTGTTACGTTTGTAAATATATTGTCAATGCATGTTGAGCTAGTAGAAGTTATCCTAGTAGGTTCATGAAAACTTTTGCTTAAATTGTACGATTTAAATAACAAAATAAGTTTACTTGCTTGGGTTGTTTTTTCTAGTGTATTAATATTAAAGTCTCCACAAACAATAATTCTCTTATTAGAACCTATCGCTTTATAAAGTACCTCATCCATTACTTTCTCAAAATCCTCATAAGGTGCAATGGGGGGTTTATATACGCTTACAACTAGGAACTGCTCAAATTCTATACATGAAATTTCAATTACTCGTTCAACAGACAGATTTACAATATCGTTCCGCTCTTTAAATTTTATGTTTTTGTTGACTATTATGAGGGAACCACCACGTATCATATTTTTTCTGCTGAACGAGCTGGCCACCTGGTGCTTGCAAAAGTTAAACATGATCTGATCAGATTTTAGCCAGTGTTCTATAATACACAAAATGTCAATGTTGCTATTTTCTAGAAATAATTCTAATTCTAAATCTTTCCCGGTTATCCCTTGAATATTTTGATGCACCAGGCTGACCGAGGATAACTTTAAAACATGTTGTTTGCTTCTATTATTTTGTGTGATAACATTATTGCAAGAGGTTGTCTCTATTGTCGTCTTATCTAATTTAAATAATTCATAATGTCATTATTTGCCAAAATATTGGCTGAATTAATGTCAAAATTAGATTGCTCAATAGAAGCAACCCTGTTAGCCAAATTCTTGGCTGATATATCAATAAAATATGATAGCGATACAGCTATTTGTCTCTTTAAATATCTGGTAAGATAGTAATTATCTTTTGTCAAATAAAAATATTTAACATAATTGTTAAAGTCAATTATATGGATATTATTATCATTATTATTAAAATTTTGACATGTCAATTTATTTAATGTTAAATTCAGATTATACCTACAATTATTTTCCACCTGTGACAAGCTTTGACTGTAGGGAAATGTAAATATAATGATTTTATCCAATTTAAGATTAAGCAAAAGATTGTAATAATAAATTAATTTATTTTTATTTACATTTCCTCTATCACGAAAGAAGAAAGAAATTTCTATCCTCTATGAAGAAAGAAAGAACAAATTTTAATTATCAGCTGTAAAACAACAGTAGTATTTATAAAAATAATTGATATAATTTTAGCATTATTTTGACACAAACACACCGTAACTAATTTTATCTTAATTAAATAACGCATATTATCCATATATATATATATATATATATATATATATATATATATATATATATATTTTATATTATGTAGATTAACGAAAAATTGAACTTGTATTTTACAAGATTCAACAGAAATTATCAAATAGTCATCAATCTATTATTGTCCCACTTCTGGGCACGAGCCTTCTCTCAGAATAAAAGAGCTTTTTTGCCCATATTCCACCGCGCTGACCGAATGTGAATTGATAGACGTCATTCATGGTTCAGAACATTTTTAAGGAACTTTCGGACATTTTAAGGAACTGTTTTACTTTAGTGTAAAGTCAATAGTACTAATATAATAATGCTCAATTATATTATTAAGTAACATGATTTCGTTTTAACTATATTTAACGAACTATTGAAATTTCATACATCTAATGATAAAAAAGTCCTCTTGATGGTAAGTGGTCACTGCCGCCCATGGACACCTGTAATCAACTACATACAGAACATGGGCTCCTTCTGAAGTCAATCACAGATGTATTGCTACTCCAGAGGTCTATGATGGTCAGCTGATGTGAAAGTGTGCCAGCAACCACACGTTCTCGGCGCTAAAAAGGAGGACTCCGGGAACTAGGTAACAGTGTAAGCTGCGTCCCAGCTGTGTGTGGTGGCGGCAGCGGCGGCTTTACAGAAAACCTTATCTAAGCTTACTATGTAGGAGCATTTTTTTAAATTATGTTTTGTTTTATTATCATCATTATTATTAAATTAGAGTATTGGGGTTGGACATTTTGGGACATCTTAGGTCTTGCTTTCATTATAATATATCGCACGTCATGGCATTGACGGTTTCAATTCCAAAAATATTTTTAATTCACATCGAACGAGTGCTAGCCGATGTATTGAATTTATGCCTTTACTGAGACTTTATGCTTGTTTTCTACTTCAATATTATATTAATAGCTCATTTTTCTAAAATGACTGGACATTACGTAAACTGACTGAGTTGAAATTTATGCTGCAACATATCCAAGAAATAATTAAACCTCTGCTCGTGAAACTACGAAATTAATTAAATTTTCTTACGGTTCATTAATATTTGATCAAGCGAAGTGGTTTTAATTATAATGGCATTATTCCTGTATTTGTGCATCAAGAACGCAAAATGGTTATCACAAAGTTTAAACGATAAACGAAGATTGGAGAAAGTTATATGGTTATTTATCTTAAGTAAGTTACAATGCTTATGAGATATAAGCATTTTTGGACAAATAACTACAACTTGTAATGCAAATAAATAACGTTAGGTATCTGATGCAATCTTGGATATGCAATGTAGGTCACCAAATGCAATGAGACTGGGTGTTGACCCAGTCCAGACTTTAGTCACAGAAGACATTTTATGAACGGTAGGGAAACTGCCTATAAGCGCTCGAAAACGGCACACTCACACAAACATCGCATCGACGAGGCCATTAAGGGGTTTTCGCGGTGCTTCAATAGCGACTGTCGCGTCAAGACGTGTGGTCACGTTGCTATTAGTTGCCGCGATCTTTTTAAATTGCCACGCGCGTATTGCGTAGTATACGGCTTTAACAGAGTGTAGGTAGTTATTTTATCAAATAGGGTTAGTTTCCTTACTGTACATATTTGTACTGTGGTTTAGTCTACGCACACCCGGAAATGTGTCGTCCATGAGATGGTGTGCGAATGCATATGGATGTTTTTTCAATCTGCCTTTATAAGATTCGACTTTGTCTCTAATTACCACATTAATCTTAAGTAAAATAGAATAGAATAGAGCAGTGATAGCGTAATGGTTGAAACTTGCCCTCTCGATTGGGAGGTCCGAGGTTCAAACCTAGGCACGCACCACTGATTTATGTGCGTATTAGAAATTAATTATCACTGCTTTTCGGTGAAGGAAAACATCGTGAGAAAACCTATACACCCGAGAGTTCTTTAAAAAAATAAAAAGTTCTCGGAGGTGTGTGAAGTTCACCAATTCGCACTTGGCCAGCGCGGTGGACTATCTAAACTCTCTCATTCTGAGAGAAGACCCGTGCCCAGCAGTGGGACAATAATGGGTTGACGAGAACAAAAAAAAATAGAATAGCATGCCACGGTGGTAGAACGAGTATGTTTCGAACGAGCAGGTGGGAGGTACCACCGCCGCACCCATTTGTAGAGTGTAGCTTTTCTTGCGTTTAGTGGACGGATATTAATGCCGGTTTACTTTCATAGAGTAGCAGCCTAAATTGAAACCTGTTCTCTCAATCGGGAGGTCCGAGATTGAAACCCTGGCCACCACTATTTTTTCTAAATATAATGTGTATTAGAAATTAATTATCACTGCGTTCGGTGAAAGAAAACATCGTGAAGAAACCTACACACCCGAGAGATCTTTAAAAAAAAAGTTCTCGGACGTGTGAAGTCCACCAATTCGCACTTGGCCAGCGCGGTGGACTAAGGCCTAAAACTCTCTCATTCTGAGACTTCTCTGCTGGGCACCCACTCGTCCACGTCCCACTGCTGGGCACGGGTCTTCACCCGTACCCAGCAGTGGGACAATAATGGGTTGGCACCACTTTCATATCACTGACTTCATATATTCACAACACATCTATAATTGACTTTTGATAGAACTCCTATTCTATATGAAGTTGGTTACGGATATTGGTCAAATGATGGATTACTCACTATTTAAGCAATCGGAAGCAAGTTAAAAGCAAATGAGGAAGATATTTACGATGATTTCGAAGTTGAAGAGAGACCATTGCCGCCGGACTTCGCGGAAGAGTTGACGGTGAATAAAACTGAAGAAGAATTAATACTTGAGGATTGCATGGTGGAATTTTTTGAATGTACTTCTTTTAACAGGTCAGATATTTGTACTATTTGATTGTTCTTTCTTAGGTTTTTTAAATATTTTATACATAAAGATTTAGACGTGGTCTGTAGTTCCGGGATCAGAATAGGGCTACGATATCTCCTGCCTGTCGTAAGAGGAGACTAAAAGGGGATTCCGGGGTTACGGACGGTAAGAGTAGAAGCTCGAACCGTCCAGCCAAGCGACCTCGTGTAGGTAGGTGTTAACGACGGCATGTCCACATATGCCGTCGTAAACATCAGGAGGCGCAGCGAGTACCATTGCTCTAAACAGAGCCCGAAGGGGGCATCGCGCTCGGTGGACTCCGATTGTGTTTCATTGGACATCCCGGAGTCCTTCAAGCAGTGTTAAGGATGGCCACCGCGGGGTTTTAGTGCGGTAAAAATCCGACATAACCCTGCGTTGCTCCCACGGTGTCGGGTACCTTTTAATTTTCCCGATGGGGCAACGCGCTCAGATGATTCCGGTGGCATTCCTTTGGAGATCCCGGAGTCCTCCACACAACGTTAAGGATGATGGTTTTCCCCTAGATAGCAAAAAAAAATGTTTTTCTCCTGTGTCGTGGGTGCCATGGACATACAAAGATGGATACACAAACACAATTCATCTTTCAGATAGCTGTCTGTCCGGGAATCGAACCCAGAACTCACTATCAGACCGGTATGGTTACAGCTCCGTCAGGTCTTCTTCTTAATAAAAAGTTTTTTCTAAAAATAACTTCTTAAACATAATAAGGCAATGTAAAAACTTCGCAGTCATACAATAGAAAACCAGAAGCGAAGTAAAATCTTTCTCGTTAGCGGAAGAGGAAACAAAGTCACTTATTAAAGTACTTTAACGTAATTACAAAGTTTATTACGTGGCTCCGTATAGCTCCCCCTTTTAATAATGGGGCTATGTCACCCTAAATAATCTACGGTGTATACAAAGTTTTCTCAAAGTATGTTCCGGTATATTAGACAGTTAATAATATATCACTTTTGCATGAATAATGAAATGAAATGAAATGAAATGAAATGAAATGAAATGAAATGAAATGTAATGAAATGAATTGTCTTTATTTTGCATAGACCTTCGGGGGTGCTTACAAATTGTCAGTTACATTTATATATATGTTTTATACCTTAGGATCGGAACATATTTATATAAAAATTTATAAGAAGAGTAGTGATAGCATAATGGTTAAAACTTGCCCTCTCGATCGGGAGGTCCAAGGTTCAAACCCAGGCACACAAAATTATCATGTACGTATTAAAAAATAATTATTGGTTTTCGGTGAAGGAAAACATCGTTAGGACACCTATACCCGAGAGTTCTTAAAAAAAAGTCCTCGGAGGTGTGTGAAGTACACCAATTCCAAATAGGCCATAGTCTACCGCACTAGCTAAGTAGCTAGTGCGGTAGACTATGACCTAATCTCTCTCATTCCGAGAGAAGACCCGTGTCCAGCAGTGGGCCAATAATGGGTTGATGAGAGAAGATATATAAAAATAAAATAAAATGTGTAAAATTGATAACCACTTTGATTGCTTTTTAATTTTAAATTTTTACTATTATAAATTCACTCATTAAAACGATAAAAACACAAGGATTGATAATATGTATTATTTTACTTAACTCTTCTGTAAGAATTTGCGATTTTCTTTTGTGTTATTGTTTAGCCCACCGATATCTCACCAACAAAACTGCATAATTGTTAAGGTGTTTCTTTAATGTGTTCAAATTTTTGTCAATCCGAGTAAACATATATACATAATCAAGAATTCAAAATGAGAAGTACATTCTTATTAAAGACCTGTAGAATTAACTAAACTGGTTAATGGTCTCATACAAAATTATTTTGAATCCTATCCAAATACTTAAATTACATGTCATACCCACAATTTGAAGGTGGTATAACCAGTGTAGTTCGATCGGGGAAGTACCACCGCCACACCCATTTCTAGCGTGGACCATTCTTGCGTTTCGGTGGAAGGATGTGGTTGCCGGCATACTTTTATATGAGACGACCATTATAGTCTTCAGGAGCAGCAATGCATCTGTCATTGACTCTAGATAGACCCATGTTCTGTATGAGGTTGATTACACATGTCCATGGGCGGCAGTAACCACTTACCATCAGGTAGACTGCATGCTCGTTTGTTACTTCAGTCAAATAAAAAAAAACATAGAATACATAAAATAAGTGCACATACAAAGGGTGACTTATGACCCTTGAAAAAGAAATCTAAAATTATGTCGATTTACATTACATTACATTATTTAGATGTCCTAACCAGGCGTCAAACCCCATTACTTTCATGTTCGACACTCGAAATAATATTTATCTTCAGTGTAGGCTCTTCAATAACATGTAAATGTATGGATAAAGTTACATGTAATCTTTGGTACTTCACTTAAGTTTGTAATTTAAGGAAAACATACTTAACATTGTGATTTTTGATTTTCAACAAGTTTCAAGTACTCGTACTTTGTTTTCTTCAGCGCTAATGGCTTCTTTTTAAAAAGACAGTGGCTTAGCATGAGCTTATAACAACGGGAAGGCGTAGATTATGTCGTGTGATTGGAATGCATAAAAGTGGATCACTTTTATGCATCCTGGGCTGAGATAGTTAACCCTTATGTGAGTGACAAATAAAACACCTTTAACAGAGTGACGAGGTACCCGGGTACCTTAATACAGTTTATACGTAATGTAAACAATGAAGGTCCGTTTTAACGGTACCCACAGTTTAAATATTATTATTTTAGTTAAGCTAAACAGTTAATGATCTGTAGTGATTGAAATAGGGGGGGTGGGGGGGCTATCGGCGCGCAAGAAACACTGAATGCATTCAATACATCGTGCTTGATATTGATACTTGACTATTTACTTTGTTCGTATTGTTCGTGCTTATTTATATTTTGTGAGTTTATTATTTTTTATTCTGAATATTGGAGGGAGTATTTCTAAACATAGATCACGTGTTCGAAGATATAATTCAACAGAAATACATGCGATATAAGCAGAATCTTCTAGTGACGAAGGTGAGTTTGTTGCTTCGGATAATGAACACGAATATATATATCCCTTTGGTCGAAGAAGGTGGATTGGAAATTTCGGATGTTGAGCCAGAAGCTGAAGTCAAAAATGAGATTGGCCATACAACGCAGAACAAATCGGGGGCATTTACTACTTTTTTACAATATCGACGATATTACAGCTTTAGCGGCATAATTATATCATTTATATGGAACATAACCCACAATATGTCTCAAGTGAGAAATATAGAAAGTTTTTGAATTCATTCAGTCTATGACTGGGTGGTAAAAATAGGAGAAAGATCAAAAATTGCATTGTGACATCAAAAGTACATGGGAGATTTGCAATGCAGGCCGTTCTTGGCCGAGAACTAGGGCTTTCGATTCCTTCTGGATCTACAGCCTTTGTAGGTCAGACTAGACGAGATTCTACAGGGCGTGTTGCAGTCGTCGATAGTTGGTGCATATGCAGAGAACTCAAACGTAAGCAAAGAAAAACACGAAAAGCTTGCACTGACTGCAAAAATACAGTTTGTGACTGACATGCAGTATCTCGTCCAACATGTAACACCTGCTTTGGGAGCTGTGCTAATTCTGCATAAACAAGGAATTTGTAATTTTTATAGAGATAAAACATCACAACAAATGTTTATTATTTCACTAGCTGTGCCCGCGGCTTTGCGCGCGTGCAAATCAACGTGTCACGAAGTTTTTCCCGCGCAAATCTCGACACCGTCGGAATTCTATGATAAAAAGTAGTAACATTAAAATCGGTTTGGCCGCTCAAGGTTTACCTGGTGTTTGACCAGGTAAACCTTGAGCGGCCACAGAGTGAAAAAACGAATTTAAAGTGTGTATTTGTGGGTAGGAACGTATTGTTATGTATTTTTTTTTAAATTAGACGAATTCTAATATTGTAAACCGCTTTTTTGAACCAATTTACATTCATAGTGGTCTAATTCACAATATCGGGATACTTTTTTTCAATTAACTCTTTCACATTTGAACCAAAACGTATCGATTATAAAGATTGATTTGAACTTTTCCGAATTGGAAAATACTATTTGTAGTAATTTTGGCGGATTCAAATTTCTTTAAGTAAGATTATATAGGTAAACCTACTTTTAATATTAATTTGTGTTCAGGAGTTCTGGAAGGCATTAAGGAATTCAAAAATTCTGTTGGATAATGTACCGCTTCCTCCATCTCAATGACTGTGTCTACCAAATAGTAGATCTGTGACGCTGCTTTAAATTTTGAAAAAAAAAATCATTTATTTTATTGACACGTTCACTGGTGGGTGGGTATATAAGCCGTCTTTTGGAACCAATTTATAGTGTTATTGGTTGTATTAACAATATCGGGATATACTTTTTCAACTAACTCCTCCACATTTAAACGAAGACGTATCGATATAAAGATTGATTTTAACTTTTCCGGATAACAAAGCACTATTATCTACTTGACATAAATCATTAGAAAATTGGAATATCACTGAACAGCGACATATATCCTAAGTTCATATTTTGTTTCATGTGGTCAAAGATAAGATCTTTTAAGAAGTGCATCGGGATATTTGTGTGCGTAAATCCCGCATTGTTCTTTGTAAAGCAAAAGACATAATCAAAACACTTTTACAATTCATACGAACAGAGCGCACCCGCTCGCAGGGCGCTGCCGCACACTCGCTTATTTTTTATGTTTTCTTTTAAGTTCCAACCTAACCTAACCCATCCTGTTTAAAAAGCTCCAGCTAAATCCAACTCTTAACAGTAACATGACAATACTCCTGCATTTTCAGGGTTGAGGTATTCAAAGTGACACTTTTCATCATAATGTTCTCTCAGGAACGGGTTGTAATGTATTGTAATCAATAAGTACCAAACTCATACGGCTTAAGTAGGTTGTGTACTAAGATTATCAGGGTTGATGAATTTATATGAATATATAGCAGACCCGGCCACGCGTTGCTGTGGTTAAAGAAATGTTACATAAACAAATTTTAAATTGTGTTATTTCGTATTTGTAAGAAATTAAAATACTACAAAGTTGTTAGTAGACAACATGTACCATATAAACTTATAAATAAGGTAAGAAGGGCAGATGGTATTAAATTTTCAACAATGACATTTATAATTTTTTATTAAAAAAAAATTACATTCAATATAATTCAGCACTTCTCGGTGTACAATATTTTTAGTTCACCTGTCTTTATTTATTTAAATTAAAGTGTCGAATAATGAAGCACTATTAATTAAAAAGCAGGAATAGTTTTATTGTTCATTATACTAACTTAAATTATTGTTCACTATACTATACTTCAGTCTAAGTAACCGTCTATGATAACTCCAAAAATTAAAAACAAAGAATATTGAGATTTAACTGTATTGCGATCACCACAACATAAAAACCACGTTAGTTTGTCTTTCCTACATGATGTACATCGACAAACAAAAGCAAAATAGGTTAGGTAGCGCCACCTAACGGTCACATCAGTACGAATTTAAATGTAATTTGCGTTAAAAAATACTTCATCAAAATAAATGTTTTCTATCCATCCATCCATCCATCCATCAGCCTTTGAAAGTCCACTGCTGGACATAGGCCTCCCCTAATCTGCGTCACTTCGACCGGTCCTGAGCCATCTGAATCCAGCGGTTACCCGCCGTCTTCTTCAGGTCATCAGTCCACCGGGTCGGGGGGCGGCCTGCACTTAGCACCCCCTGCCCCGCCGTAACCGTGACCGCTACCATAGCCAGGAATAGCGGGGCTGCCGGGGACTGGGGGCCATGGTTTCGTCTGAGCTGCCATTAGGGGGTTTTGCCATAGTCACCGCGCTTGGCTGTGCGTGTTGGTGACCGCAGTATGTTTAAAGATCTCAGGGTGATGCTGCTGCCCATCGCCTGGTTTAGGATCCCTAAGTCGTAGATCCCTTAGATGTTTTCTATAAATAAAGAAAAATTGTTTGCAGTAAACTATGAATAAAAAATAACTTTATGTAATATTGAGTCAACTGTTCGATTGATATAATTTTACACTTTGTTTTTAGGGATATGTATGTCAGGTGAACGCATCAATATTATTTTATTCTTATTACATGTATTGTTGCCAGTAATAAATTAAAATTGTATGGATTTATATATTAATAAAATATTTGTCCTTTATCTCTTAAATTGCTTTTAAAATTATTTGTCAATTTTAGTTTAAGGAAATACGAAATTAAAATAAAAAAAACTGACTAAGTGAAACGGTATTGATTTATCGATACATTCGGTTCATGTAGATGACCGTAACGTAAACAGCGCCATCTAATATCTCAGACATATTACTATTTCGATTTGGCGGTAAGGTGGCATCATCGCAGAATATACTGAGATACCTTTTTATTACTTTAGTAACTTATAAGGATATATTTATATCTGGTTAAAATATTAAATTGTATGTCATATGAAATTTTAACAAAGCGCCATTATTACATTCGGTTCATGAAGATGACTGTATCGTAAACAGCGCCATCTAATATCTCAGACATATTACTATTTCGATTTGGCGGTAAGGTGGGATCATCGCAGAATATACTGAGATACCTTTTTATTACTTTAGTAACTTATAAGGATATATTTATATCTGGTTATAATATTAAATTGTACGTCATATGAAATTTTAACAAAGCGCCATTAATACATTCGGTTCATGAAGATGACTGTATCGTAAAGAGCGCCATCTAATATCTCTTAAACATTATTTAGCGATAAGGTTGCGTATCAACGCAGAATATACTGAGATGGCTATGTAATAGGTACTTTAATAACCTTTGATCACCAATATTTCTGATCGAAGTTAGTAACTTATACTTATCTTTGGTCATGATATTAAATTGTAGCTTATGTGAAACGGTTGTAATTTTAATAAAGCGCCATTACTTACTTAATCAAGTTAACAGAAAACATTACACCGCCATCTGTTATTAGGATTATATAAAGCTAACAGCTGAAGCTAAAAAAATATTTGCAATTATACCTATGAATTAAGATCTTTTTCATCAGAATTTGTGTCTTTGCTTAGTAATTATATTACATACCCGAAAGTACTAAATAGCGAACTTCTATGGCTTAGACTTGAAGTACCCCTGCATCATCAGGGTTGAGGAGTTAAAGGTCAAAATTCTCATCATGTGTCTTTGCTTAGTAATTATATTACATACCTAAAAGCACTAAATAGCTAACTTCTATGGCTTAGGCTTGAAGTACCCCTGCATCATCAGGGTTGAGGAGTTAAAGGTCAAAATTTTCATCATGTGTCTTTGCTTAGTAATTATATTAAATACCTGAAGCATCAAATGCCCATCTCGTATAGTTTAGGCTAGCAGTATCCTTCATCATCAGGGGTGAGGAGTTGAAGGTCGAATTTTTCATTTTGTGTCTTTGGTTAGTAATCATATTACATACCGAAAGCACCAAATGGCCATCTCCTATGGCTTAGGCTTGAAGTAACTCTGCATCATCAGGGTTGAGGAGTTGAAGATCAAATTTTTGTCCCATGAATTTGTTTAACAATCTTATTATATATCCATAAAAACAAATTGACTTACTTCTACGGTTCTGGCTAGCAGTACCCCTGCATCATCAGGATTGAAGAGTTGAAGGTCAATTTTTTTAGGAAATATCTGCTTAGTAATCTCATTCTACATTCAACCCAATTGGACTCCTACAGCTAGGTTTGGCCGAGTATCGCTAATTTCGTTAATTTGTTTCAAAGAAATGGATCCTATGATCAGAACCGTATCAAACTCATCAGAGTACCCTTGAAGTACATTCTTTCAAATAAAAGAAAAATCATCAAAATCGGTTGGTGGGAAATTGAGTTATTCATCTATTTATCGCGCACATCGTTAATGCAAATATCAGACTTATGCGCTTTTCTTATGGATGCCACTGTCAAAAGTGAACTAAAAATAAATGGGACCCCGTGACACGCACTACATTTCAAATGAAAAAAAAAATCATCCAAATCCGTTCACCCAGTGCGGAGAAATCGAGTAACAAATATAAAATTAAAAAAAAAATAATAAAAAAAATACAGACGAATTGATAACCTCTTCCTTTTTGGAAGTCGGTTTAAAACTATGTTTTAACATAAAAATCAAAGCGAAATACTAAATTTTATGTGGCCTCCCTCAAAATTGACTGACTTTCATACAAACTTACATCTCCTATTTGGGTTAACTTGGGGGGGGGGGGGATCAGAAAATTCATTCTTAACTGACGTCTACGTCATAAAAGGAACCCTTAGTAAAAATTATATTCGTATCTTTAGCAGTTTAGACTCTACGATGTTTATTCAAAAGATGAGTGAGACAGCATCCTGTCGTTTTTATATAAGTATATATAGATATAGAGATATAGATTTGTATAGTATCAAATAACATAGGTACACACATAACCAATAAAAAATACATAACAAAGGAATACATTTTACAGACCATAACATGTTTAGTTTCAACCAATTCAACTATGCAGTTACATATCTTGTTAACACTCATCGAACACAGAATAAATACTGCGTAGTTTTAAATTGACATAACTTTTTTATTTATAAACCGATTTACATAAAATAAACACTAAATGTTAAGTGAAGTTTCCCACAACACATCAGTGAAAATTATATTCAAATTGGATAAGCCGTTTCTGAGATTAGCGTTTTCAAACACACAGACAAACAGACAAACAGACAAACAGACAAACAGACAAACAGACAAACAGACAAACAGATAAACAGACAAACAGACAAACAGACAAACAGAAAAGATTTCTAAAAACCATTATTTTGGGTTCTATATCGTATTAAAGACCTCTAGAAATGGTTTTCACCTAAATTTATTCCATGTACAGACAGCGACCTCTTACAGATTTATTATAGTATAGAAGAAGAAGATAGAAGATAAATCCATACAATTTTAATTTATTACTGGCAACAATACATGTAATAAGAATAAAATAATATTGATGCGTTCACCTGACATACATATCCCTAAAAACAAAGTGTAAAATTATATCAATCGAACAGTTGACTCAATATTACATAAAGTTATTTTTTATTCATAGTTTACTGCAAACAATTTTTCTTTATTTATAGAAAACATCTAAGGGATCTACGACTTAGGGATCCTAAACCAGGCGATGGGCAGCAGCATCACCCTGAGATCTTTAAACATACTGCGGTCACCAACACGCACAGCCAAGCGCGGTGACTATGGCAAAACCCCCTAATGGCAGCTCAGACGAAACCATGGCCCCCAGTCCCCGGCAGCCCCGCTATTCCTGGCTATGGTAGCGGTCACGGTTACGGCGGGGCAGGGGGTGCTAAGTGCAGGCCGCCCCCCGACCCGGTGGACTGATGACCTGAAGAAGACGGCGGGTAACCGCTGGATTCAGATGGCTCAGGACCGGTCGAAGTGACGCAGATTAGGGGAGGCCTATGTCCAGCAGTGGACTTTCAAAGGCTGATGGATGGATGGATGGATGGATAGAAAACATTTATTTTGATGAAGTATTTTTTAACGCAAATTACATTTAAATTCGTACTGATGTGACCGTTAGGTGGCGCTACCTAACCTATTTTGCTTTTGTTTGTCGATGTACATCATGTAGGAAAGACAAACTAACGTGGTTTTTATGTTGTGGTGATCGCAATACAGTTAAATCTCAATATTCTTTGTTTTTAATTTTTGGAGTTATCATAGACGGTTACTTAGACTGAAGTATAGTATAGTGAACAATAATTTAAGTTAGTATAATGAACAATAAAACTATTCCTGCTTTTTAATTAATAGTGCTTCATTATTCGACACTTTAATTTAAATAAATAAAGACAGGTGAACTAAAAATATTGTACACCGAGAAGTGCTGAATTATATTGAATGTAATTTTTTTTTAATAAAAAATTATAAATGTCATTGTTGAAAATTTAATACCATCTGCCCTTCTTACCTTATTTATAAGTTTATATGGTACATGTTGTCTACTAACAACTTTGTAGTATTTTAATTTCTTACAAATACGAAATAACACAATTTAAAATTTGTTTATGTAACATTTCTTTAACCACAGCAACGCGTGGCCGGGTCTGCTATATATTCATATAAATTCATCAACCCTGATAATCTTAGTACACAACCTACTTAAGCCGTATGAGTTTGGTACTTATTGATTACAATACATTACAACCCGTTCCTGAGAGAACATTATGATGAAAAGTGTCACTTTGAATACCTCAACCCTGAAAATGCAGGAGTATTGTCATGTTACTGTTAAGAGTTGGATTTAGCTGGAGCTTTTTAAACAGGATGGGTTAGGTTAGGTTGGAACTTAAAAGAAAACATAAAAAATAAGCGAGTGTGCGGCAGCGCCCTGCGAGCGGGTGCGCTCTGTTCGTATGAATTGTAAAAGTGTTTTGATTATGTCTTTTGCTTTACAAAGAACAATGCGGGATTTACGCACACAAATATCCCGATGCACTTCTTAAAAGATCTTATCTTTGACCACATGAAACAAAATATGAACTTAGGATATATGTCGCTGTTCAGTGATATTCCAATTTTCTAATGATTTATGTCAAGTAGATAATAGTGCTTTGTTATCCGGAAAAGTTAAAATCAATCTTTATATCGATACGTCTTCGTTTAAATGTGGAGGAGTTAGTTGAAAAAGTATATCCCGATATTGTTAATACAACCAATAACACTATAAATTGGTTCCAAAAGACGGCTTATATACCCACCCACCAGTGAACGTGTCAATAAAATAAATGATTTTTTTTTTCAAAATTTAAAGCAGCGTCACAGATCTACTATTTGGTAGACACAGTCATTGAGATGGAGGAAGCGGTACATTATCCAACAGAATTTTTGAATTCCTTAATGCCTTCCAGAACTCCTGAACACAAATTAATATTAAAAGTAGGTTTACCTATATAATCTTACTTAAAGAAATTTGAATCCGCCAAAATTACTACAAATAGTATTTTCCAATTCGGAAAAGTTCAAATCAATCTTTATAATCGATACGTTTTGGTTCAAATGTGAAAGAGTTAATTGAAAAAAAGTATCCCGATATTGTGAATTAGACCACTATGAATGTAAATTGGTTCAAAAAAGCGGTTTACAATATTAGAATTCGTCTAATTTAAAAAAAAATACATAACAATACGTTCCTACCCACAAATACACACTTTAAATTCGTTTTTTCACTCTGTGGCCGCTCAAGGTTTACCTGGTCAAACACCAGGTAAACCTTGAGCGGCCAAACCGATTTTAATGTTACTACTTTTTATCATAGAATTCCGACGGTGTCGAGATTTGCGCGGGAAAAACTTCGTGACACGTTGATTTGCACGCGCGCAAAGCCGCGGGCACAGCTAGTATATTAATAAAATATTTGTCCTTTATCTCTTAAATTGCTTTTAAAATTATTTGTCAATTTTAGTTTAAGGAAATACGAAATTAAAATAAAAAAAACTGACTAAGTGAAACGGTATTGATTT
Organism: Spicauda simplicius; assembly: GCA_949699795.1. Taxonomy (NCBI): domain Eukaryota; kingdom Metazoa; phylum Arthropoda; class Insecta; order Lepidoptera; family Hesperiidae; genus Spicauda; species Spicauda simplicius. Next base: position 10,495,501 of record OX453079.1, read on the forward strand.
ATCGATACATTCGGTTCATGTAGATGACCGTAACGTAAACAGCGCCATCTAATATCTCAGACATATTACTATTTCGATTTGGCGGTAAGGTGGCATCATCGCAGAATATACTGAGATACCTTTTTATTACTTTAGTAACTTATAAGGATATATTTATATCTGGTTAAAATATTAAATTGTATGTCATATGAAATTTTAACAAAGCGCCATTATTACATTCGGTTCATGAAGATGACTGTATCGTAAACAGCGCCATCTAATATCTCAGACATATTACTATTTCGATTTGGCGGTAAGGTGGGATCATCGCAGAATATACTGAGATACCTTTTTATTACTTTAGTAACTTATAAGGATATATTTATATCTGGTTATAATATTAAATTGTACGTCATATGAAATTTTAACAAAGCGCCATTAATACATTCGGTTCATGAAGATGACTGTATCGTAAAGAGCGCCATCTAATATCTCTTAAACATTATTTAGCGATAAGGTTGCGTATCAACGCAGAATATACTGAGATGGCTATGTAATAGGTACTTTAATAACCTTTGATCACCAATATTTCTGATCGAAGTTAGTAACTTATACTTATCTTTGGTCATGATATTAAATTGTAGCTTATGTGAAACGGTTGTAATTTTAATAAAGCGCCATTACTTACTTAATCAAGTTAACAGAAAACATTACACCGCCATCTGTTATTAGGATTATATAAAGCTAACAGCTGAAGCTAAAAAAATATTTGCAATTATACCTATGAATTAAGATCTTTTTCATCAGAATTTGTGTCTTTGCTTAGTAATTATATTACATACCCGAAAGTACTAAATAGCGAACTTCTATGGCTTAGACTTGAAGTACCCCTGCATCATCAGGGTTGAGGAGTTAAAGGTCAAAATTCTCATCATGTGTCTTTGCTTAGTAATTATATTACATACCTAAAAGCACTAAATAGCTAACTTCTATGGCTTAGGCTTGAAGTACCCCTGCATCATCAGGGTTGAGGAGTTAAAGGTCAAAATTTTCATCATGTGTCTTTGCTTAGTAATTATATTAAATACCTGAAGCATCAAATGCCCATCTCGTATAGTTTAGGCTAGCAGTATCCTTCATCATCAGGGGTGAGGAGTTGAAGGTCGAATTTTTCATTTTGTGTCTTTGGTTAGTAATCATATTACATACCGAAAGCACCAAATGGCCATCTCCTATGGCTTAGGCTTGAAGTAACTCTGCATCATCAGGGTTGAGGAGTTGAAGATCAAATTTTTGTCCCATGAATTTGTTTAACAATCTTATTATATATCCATAAAAACAAATTGACTTACTTCTACGGTTCTGGCTAGCAGTACCCCTGCATCATCAGGATTGAAGAGTTGAAGGTCAATTTTTTTAGGAAATATCTGCTTAGTAATCTCATTCTACATTCAACCCAATTGGACTCCTACAGCTAGGTTTGGCCGAGTATCGCTAATTTCGTTAATTTGTTTCAAAGAAATGGATCCTATGATCAGAACCGTATCAAACTCATCAGAGTACCCTTGAAGTACATTCTTTCAAATAAAAGAAAAATCATCAAAATCGGTTGGTGGGAAATTGAGTTATTCATCTATTTATCGCGCACATCGTTAATGCAAATATCAGACTTATGCGCTTTTCTTATGGATGCCACTGTCAAAAGTGAACTAAAAATAAATGGGACCCCGTGACACGCACTACATTTCAAATGAAAAAAAAAATCATCCAAATCCGTTCACCCAGTGCGGAGAAATCGAGTAACAAATATAAAATTAAAAAAAAAATAATAAAAAAAATACAGACGAATTGATAACCTCTTCCTTTTTGGAAGTCGGTTTAAAACTATGTTTTAACATAAAAATCAAAGCGAAATACTAAATTTTATGTGGCCTCCCTCAAAATTGACTGACTTTCATACAAACTTACATCTCCTATTTGGGTTAACTTGGGGGGGGGGGGGATCAGAAAATTCATTCTTAACTGACGTCTACGTCATAAAAGGAACCCTTAGTAAAAATTATATTCGTATCTTTAGCAGTTTAGACTCTACGATGTTTATTCAAAAGATGAGTGAGACAGCATCCTGTCGTTTTTATATAAGTATATATAGATATAGAGATATAGATTTGTATAGTATCAAATAACATAGGTACACACATAACCAATAAAAAATACATAACAAAGGAATACATTTTACAGACCATAACATGTTTAGTTTCAACCAATTCAACTATGCAGTTACATATCTTGTTAACACTCATCGAACACAGAATAAATACTGCGTAGTTTTAAATTGACATAACTTTTTTATTTATAAACCGATTTACATAAAATAAACACTAAATGTTAAGTGAAGTTTCCCACAACACATCAGTGAAAATTATATTCAAATTGGATAAGCCGTTTCTGAGATTAGCGTTTTCAAACACACAGACAAACAGACAAACAGACAAACAGACAAACAGACAAACAGACAAACAGACAAACAGATAAACAGACAAACAGACAAACAGACAAACAGAAAAGATTTCTAAAAACCATTATTTTGGGTTCTATATCGTATTAAAGACCTCTAGAAATGGTTTTCACCTAAATTTATTCCATGTACAGACAGCGACCTCTTACAGATTTATTATAGTATAGAAGAAGAAGATAGAAGATAAATCCATACAATTTTAATTTATTACTGGCAACAATACATGTAATAAGAATAAAATAATATTGATGCGTTCACCTGACATACATATCCCTAAAAACAAAGTGTAAAATTATATCAATCGAACAGTTGACTCAATATTACATAAAGTTATTTTTTATTCATAGTTTACTGCAAACAATTTTTCTTTATTTATAGAAAACATCTAAGGGATCTACGACTTAGGGATCCTAAACCAGGCGATGGGCAGCAGCATCACCCTGAGATCTTTAAACATACTGCGGTCACCAACACGCACAGCCAAGCGCGGTGACTATGGCAAAACCCCCTAATGGCAGCTCAGACGAAACCATGGCCCCCAGTCCCCGGCAGCCCCGCTATTCCTGGCTATGGTAGCGGTCACGGTTACGGCGGGGCAGGGGGTGCTAAGTGCAGGCCGCCCCCCGACCCGGTGGACTGATGACCTGAAGAAGACGGCGGGTAACCGCTGGATTCAGATGGCTCAGGACCGGTCGAAGTGACGCAGATTAGGGGAGGCCTATGTCCAGCAGTGGACTTTCAAAGGCTGATGGATGGATGGATGGATGGATAGAAAACATTTATTTTGATGAAGTATTTTTTAACGCAAATTACATTTAAATTCGTACTGATGTGACCGTTAGGTGGCGCTACCTAACCTATTTTGCTTTTGTTTGTCGATGTACATCATGTAGGAAAGACAAACTAACGTGGTTTTTATGTTGTGGTGATCGCAATACAGTTAAATCTCAATATTCTTTGTTTTTAATTTTTGGAGTTATCATAGACGGTTACTTAGACTGAAGTATAGTATAGTGAACAATAATTTAAGTTAGTATAATGAACAATAAAACTATTCCTGCTTTTTAATTAATAGTGCTTCATTATTCGACACTTTAATTTAAATAAATAAAGACAGGTGAACTAAAAATATTGTACACCGAGAAGTGCTGAATTATATTGAATGTAATTTTTTTTTAATAAAAAATTATAAATGTCATTGTTGAAAATTTAATACCATCTGCCCTTCTTACCTTATTTATAAGTTTATATGGTACATGTTGTCTACTAACAACTTTGTAGTATTTTAATTTCTTACAAATACGAAATAACACAATTTAAAATTTGTTTATGTAACATTTCTTTAACCACAGCAACGCGTGGCCGGGTCTGCTATATATTCATATAAATTCATCAACCCTGATAATCTTAGTACACAACCTACTTAAGCCGTATGAGTTTGGTACTTATTGATTACAATACATTACAACCCGTTCCTGAGAGAACATTATGATGAAAAGTGTCACTTTGAATACCTCAACCCTGAAAATGCAGGAGTATTGTCATGTTACTGTTAAGAGTTGGATTTAGCTGGAGCTTTTTAAACAGGATGGGTTAGGTTAGGTTGGAACTTAAAAGAAAACATAAAAAATAAGCGAGTGTGCGGCAGCGCCCTGCGAGCGGGTGCGCTCTGTTCGTATGAATTGTAAAAGTGTTTTGATTATGTCTTTTGCTTTACAAAGAACAATGCGGGATTTACGCACACAAATATCCCGATGCACTTCTTAAAAGATCTTATCTTTGACCACATGAAACAAAATATGAACTTAGGATATATGTCGCTGTTCAGTGATATTCCAATTTTCTAATGATTTATGTCAAGTAGATAATAGTGCTTTGTTATCCGGAAAAGTTAAAATCAATCTTTATATCGATACGTCTTCGTTTAAATGTGGAGGAGTTAGTTGAAAAAGTATATCCCGATATTGTTAATACAACCAATAACACTATAAATTGGTTCCAAAAGACGGCTTATATACCCACCCACCAGTGAACGTGTCAATAAAATAAATGATTTTTTTTTTCAAAATTTAAAGCAGCGTCACAGATCTACTATTTGGTAGACACAGTCATTGAGATGGAGGAAGCGGTACATTATCCAACAGAATTTTTGAATTCCTTAATGCCTTCCAGAACTCCTGAACACAAATTAATATTAAAAGTAGGTTTACCTATATAATCTTACTTAAAGAAATTTGAATCCGCCAAAATTACTACAAATAGTATTTTCCAATTCGGAAAAGTTCAAATCAATCTTTATAATCGATACGTTTTGGTTCAAATGTGAAAGAGTTAATTGAAAAAAAGTATCCCGATATTGTGAATTAGACCACTATGAATGTAAATTGGTTCAAAAAAGCGGTTTACAATATTAGAATTCGTCTAATTTAAAAAAAAATACATAACAATACGTTCCTACCCACAAATACACACTTTAAATTCGTTTTTTCACTCTGTGGCCGCTCAAGGTTTACCTGGTCAAACACCAGGTAAACCTTGAGCGGCCAAACCGATTTTAATGTTACTACTTTTTATCATAGAATTCCGACGGTGTCGAGATTTGCGCGGGAAAAACTTCGTGACACGTTGATTTGCACGCGCGCAAAGCCGCGGGCACAGCTAGTATATTAATAAAATATTTGTCCTTTATCTCTTAAATTGCTTTTAAAATTATTTGTCAATTTTAGTTTAAGGAAATACGAAATTAAAATAAAAAAAACTGACTAAGTGAAACGGTATTGATTTATCGATACATTCGGTTCATGTAGATGACCGTAACGTAAACAGCGCCATCTAATATCTCAGACATATTACTATTTCGATTTGGCGGTAAGGTGGCATCATCGCAGAATATACTGAGATACCTTTTTATTACTTTAGTAACTTATAAGGATATATTTATATCTGGTTAAAATATTAAATTGTATGTCATATGAAATTTTAACAAAGCGCCATTATTACATTCGGTTCATGAAGATGACTGTATCGTAAACAGCGCCATCTAATATCTCAGACATATTACTATTTCGATTTGGCGGTAAGGTGGGATCATCGCAGAATATACTGAGATACCTTTTTATTACTTTAGTAACTTATAAGGATATATTTATATCTGGTTATAATATTAAATTGTACGTCATATGAAATTTTAACAAAGCGCCATTAATACATTCGGTTCATGAAGATGACTGTATCGTAAAGAGCGCCATCTAATATCTCTTAAACATTATTTAGCGATAAGGTTGCGTATCAACGCAGAATATACTGAGATGGCTATGTAATAGGTACTTTAATAACCTTTGATCACCAATATTTCTGATCGAAGTTAGTAACTTATACTTATCTTTGGTCATGATATTAAATTGTAGCTTATGTGAAACGGTTGTAATTTTAATAAAGCGCCATTACTTACTTAATCAAGTTAACAGAAAACATTACACCGCCATCTGTTATTAGGATTATATAAAGCTAACAGCTGAAGCTAAAAAAATATTTGCAATTATACCTATGAATTAAGATCTTTTTCATCAGAATTTGTGTCTTTGCTTAGTAATTATATTACATACCCGAAAGTACTAAATAGCGAACTTCTATGGCTTAGACTTGAAGTACCCCTGCATCATCAGGGTTGAGGAGTTAAAGGTCAAAATTCTCATCATGTGTCTTGGCTTAGTAATTATATTACATACCTAAAAGCACTAAATAGCTAACTTCTATGGCTTAGGCTTGAAGTACCCCTGCATCATCAGGGTTGAGGAGTTAAAGGTCAAAATTTTCATCATGTGTCTTTGCTTAGTAATTATATTAAATACCTGAAGCATCAAATGCCCATCTCGTATAGTTTAGGCTAGCAGTATCCTTCATCATCAGGGGTGAGGAGTTGAAGGTCGAATTTTTCATTTTGTGTCTTTGGTTAGTAATCATATTACATACCGAAAGCACCAAATGGCCATCTCCTATGGCTTAGGCTTGAAGTAACTCTGCATCATCAGGGTTGAGGAGTTGAAGATCAAATTTTTGTCCCATGAATTTGTTTAACAATCTTATTATATATCCATAAAAACAAATTGACTTACTTCTACGGTTCTGGCTAGCAGTACCCCTGCATCATCAGGATTGAAGAGTTGAAGGTCAATTTTTTTAGGAAATATCTGCTTAGTAATCTCATTCTACATTCAACCCAATTGGACTCCTACAGCTAGGTTTGGCCGAGTATCGCTAATTTCGTTAATTTGTTTCAAAGAAATGGATCCTATGATCAGAACCGTATCAAACTCATCAGAGTACCCTTGAAGTACATTCTTTCAAATAAAAGAAAAATCATCAAAATCGGTTGGTGGGAAATTGAGTTATTCATCTATTTATCGCGCACATCGTTAATGCAAATATCAGACTTATGCGCTTTTCTTATGGATGCCACTGTCAAAAGTGAACTAAAAATAAATGGGACCCCGTGACACGCACTACATTTCAAATGAAAAAAAAAATCATCCAAATCCGTTCACCCAGTGCGGAGAAATCGAGTAACAAATATAAAATTAAAAAAAAAATAATAAAAAAAATACAGACGAATTGATAACCTCTTCCTTTTTGGAAGTCGGTTTAAAACTATGTTTTAACATAAAAATCAAAGCGAAATACTAAATTTTATGTGGCCTCCCTCAAAATTGACTGACTTTCATACAAACTTACATCTCCTATTTGGGTTAACTTGGGGGGGGGGGGATCAGAAAATTCATTCTTAACTGACGTCTACGTCATAAAAGGAACCCTTAGTAAAAATTATATTCGTATCTTTAGCAGTTTAGACTCTACGATGTTTATTCAAAAGATGAGTGAGACAGCATCCTGTCGTTTTTATATAAGTATATATAGATATAGAGATATAGATTTGTATAGTATCAAATAACATAGGTACACACATAACCAATAAAAAATACATAACAAAGGAATACATTTTACAGACCATAACATGTTTAGTTTCAACCAATTCAACTATGCAGTTACATATCTTGTTAACACTCATCGAACACAGAATAAATACTGCGTAGTTTTAAATTGACATAACTTTTTTATTTATAAACCGATTTACATAAAATAAACACTAAATGTTAAGTGAAGTTTCCCACAACACATCAGTGAAAATTATATTCAAATTGGATAAGCCGTTTCTGAGATTAGCGTTTTCAAACACACAGACAAACAGACAAACAGACAAACAGACAAACAGACAAACAGACAAACAGACAAACAGACAAACAGACAAACAGATAAACAGACAAACAGACAAACAGACAAACAGAAAAGATTTCTAAAAACCATTATTTTGGGTTCTATATCGTATTAAAGACCTCTAGAAATGGTTTTCACCTAAATTTATTCCATGTACAGACAGCGACCTCTTACAGATTTATTATAGTATAGATTTATGCACGAAATTATAAGTACTTTTTTCACTGACACACAGGACACAAAGAGGTACCCGGGTACCTTGTCACTCAATTGTGATTTAAAAATTTGTTTTGACGAACACAATACATTGTAAAAAGTTGACTGGGTCAAAACATTAAAAATATATAATTTATAAATAGTTAAGAGCTCTCAGGAAGTTACAGTTACCTACACAGCGTAAAACATACTTTTGTTTAAATTTCAAAATGCTAAAGGTACCCAGGTACCTCGTCACTCACATAAGGGTTAAAGGAATACTTTGTTAAACGTGCTGTCGCTTACATCGCTCAACGGAGCGTTATTTTTGTTGATTCCAGTTACACCTACGTTATGTTAGTCCATATGTTAGTTCCATAACCCCACTAGTCAACACTACCATGACTAATATAGGATAGGCCATAATAGGCTATAATCTACCCCAGACAAGGTCAGTCTCACCAGGGATTGTCCAAAGTTCAATTTCATCTGAAGGGTAACTTGAAGCACCTTGGATAAGTATGTCTTATTTACCCAGTCCAAAAACCAGTAAAGCACCACGGCTGTTATCAAGCGAGAGATGTGGAGTTGGTGTAATTAGGACTCTACCACAAAAGGTTTTTTTGTTCTCGAGGGGGAAAGCTTCAAAAGGCACCCGACGCCGTGGGAGCGACGCAAGGTTATGTGATCTTTTATCGCACTGTAACCGCCTGGTGGTCGTCCTCAACGCTACGAAGAGGACTCTGGGATCTCCAAAAGAACGCAACCGGAGTTTTCTAAATGCCTTGTCACGTCGGGCTCCTCGTAGCTGAGCCACTGCGTTTGGTCTTTACGACGGTATGCGACCATACATACCACCGTCCTTCCCGGGGTCGTCTGACCGAACGGTTTGAGCTCCCACTCTAGCCGCCCGCAATCCGGGAAACCTCTTTCAGTCGCCTCTTACAACAGGCAGAGGATACCGTAGCCCTATTCTGATCCCGGAACTACAGCGACGACCACAAAGGGTCATACCACGTTTTCTTTCAACATATCTGCAACACCGTGTGAAAATGAAGTTTTATACTCATACTAGCTTAACCTCGCAGCTTCGCCGGAGTTAAAACAATTCGATGTTTCGATTGTGCCGTGGGAATAAGATATTTCCCCACAGTAAAAAGTAGCCTATATGTTAATCCTGAGTGTCAGCAGACTCCCTACCAAATTTTACTAAAAACGCTCCAGCCGTTTAGACGTGAACGAGTAACAAGCACACGCACCCACAAACTTTCGCCTTTATAATATTAGTATGAAGTATGATGACGATATACTCATAATATCAATTCATTATTAAAAATGTTAAAACCCTAAGCAATATTCCCTGAAGAAAGCCACCCAAATTTCGCAAGTATTTTTCTCCTTAGTGGATACGACTTGTTTTAATTTTCACCCGTAAAATAAAATAAGGGTCCCGCCTAATGAAACCGCCGGGAAAATTTCCTTATTATGCCGTAGGTTGAGAGCTTGCTACACAAAGGTCGACGGTAAAAAATATTAAAATTTTGGTTACAACTTACGTCGATATAGTTGTATCTAGTTGTGTGTAGTATTTTTATGTGGTTAGTATGAGCAAAAGGGACGTTACAGATAATTATTTTAAAATAAACTATTGGTTAACTGCACATGGGATTTGAATTGAATGGATAAACCAACATAAAGCTGATCCAAAAATATTTACTCTTATCCATGCATAATATTTACTCTTATCCATGCATAATATGGCTGTTATTGAATTACATTAAATTATAGAGCTACTTAGATATCTATGTGCGGTAATGACAAATTTAAACGAAGGTGTACTCGTTTCTTACTTCAATTAATATCAAAAATATTTAATATTTGTCGGGTAGAGTGTAAGAAATAGACAAATGTTACGTACTGAATTTTGTACTTTTAACAGATCGGTATTGTAAAAAAAACACCGACTCCCAGTTCATAACTTTGTTTGCAAATTCTACGGGCGACATTTCAATTTGTTTTACATTGTTTTTTACGAGTATTTTGCTCATAATTTTCTTAATATTTCAACGTTCACTCTAATGGTGTTATGACTAGAATGATGAAGATATATATTTAGGTTAATTCTTTTGGTTGCATAACTTTTACCACCACTTACTTAGTCCTTGGGAGTAGCAACCCATCTGTGATTGACTTCGTATAGAATTCCTGTTCTGTATAAATTTGCTTACAGATGTCCATGGCGACCAATTACCATCAGTTGGACTTTTTTTCGAGAGGAAAACCTTCAATAGGTACCCGACGCTGTGGGAGCAACGTCGGGTTATGTAGGATTTTAACCTCTACCCGACGCTTACCGCTTACGTTAAACTCTCTATAACCCCCCGGTGGCCATCCTCAGCACTACATGGAGGACTCCGGGATCTCCAACGGAACACAACCGGAGCCCTCCGAGCGATGCCCCTTTCAGGCTCTTCCCCGATGTGCATTTGCGCTCACCGTGTCTCCTGGTGTGTGCGACAGCATCAAACATACTGCCGTTTCTCGGGGTTACCAGCAGTTGGACTATATGATGGTTTGCTACAGCATCTTATAAGACGCATTACTTTTTGTTATTTCTTTTAGGAAAAACCCACTTTGTGCAATTAACGTTAAAGGTGAAAAAAGAGATTTTTTGTGCCACTGTGAGATGAACTATGAAAACTGCAGGCGAAATGACAAAGGTAATCCCACACTAGGAATTTTATGTGTTTTGCGTGTAATAGACACACCAATGTGAAAACACAACCACCCAGACTCAGATTTAAATCCATTATTCCGTTTGTCAGGCCAGGGATCGATTTCGGACCTCACTGCGTCTTAGAACGGTATTGTGACAGCTTCGCCATTTGAGTTGTCATTTTTAATTATATCGGAATAGATCCAGCCATAACTATTTTTTTATAGACACACTTGCCATGTTAATGTCGTTTATCGAAAAACACCGCGCAAGTCAATAATTAGCTGCTTTTATGCAGCACCGCTAAATTTAAAATAAAACGCGAATAAAACAAATAAAACGTAATCATTACTATTTAATATCACTTATCTATAAACAGTACATTTTAAGTGTCTTACATACTCTTGGAATGAATGCAGTTACTTCATATCACTTTCCTGTAAAGTCAGTCAAATGATTTAGGCGAACTCGTTCGAAAAGCAACGATACGCTTGACCAAGCAGGCGAACCCGCTTGAAAAACTAGTGTAGATATTTTAAGGCATGACTCAATGAATATTAATAATAGTGTTATCCCTCCGACGTTTGCTTATAAAACCTATCAGTTCGGACCGAGATGGCAATCTGTTTAACATTGTATGAGAATTAAGATGCTAATAGATTTTTGGTACACAAGAAATACATAATTACTAGCTGTGCCCGCGACTTCGTCCGCGTATTTAAAAAGTACTAGCAGACCCGACCACGCGTTGCTGTGGAGAAATGTTACTTAAACAAATTTTAAATTGTATTATTTCGTATTTGTAAGAAATTAATATACTACAAAGTTGTTAGTAGATAACATGTAGCATATAAACTTATAAATAAGGTAAGAAAGGCAGATGGTATTAAATTTTCAACAATGACATTTACAATTTTTTATTAAAAAAATTGACATTCAATTTAATTCAGCACTTCTCGGTGTACAATATTTTTAGTTAACCTGTCTTTATTTATTTAAATTAAAGTGTCGAACAATGAAGCACGTGCTATTAATTAAAAAGCAGGAATAGTTTTATTGTTCACTATACTATACTTCAGTCTAAGTAACACGTAGCCGTCTATGATAACTCCAAAAATTGAAAAACCAAGAATATCGAGATATAACTGTATTGCGATCACCACAACACAACATAAAAACCCACGTTAGTTTGTCTTTCCTAAAATATGTACATCGACAAACAAAAACAAAATAGGTTAGGTAGCGCCACCTAACGGTCACATCAGTACTAATTTAAATGTAATTTGCGTTCAAAAATACTTCATCAAAATAAATGTTTTCATAAAGAAAAATTGTTTGCAGTAAACTACGAATAAAAAATAACTTTATGTAATATTGAGTCAACTGTTCGATTGATATAATTTTATACACTTTGTTTTTATGGAAATGAATGTCAGGTGAACGCATCAATATTATTCTTATTACATGCATTGTTGCCAGTAATAAATTATTCTCTTAGATTGCTTTTAAAATTATTTGTCAATTTTAGTTTAAGGAAATACGAAATTAAAATAAAAAAACTTACTGAAACGGTATTGATTTATCGATATATTCGGTTCATGTAGATGACCGTAAACAGCGCCATCTATTATCTCAGACATATTACTATTTTGATTTGGCGGTAAGGTGGCGTATCATCGCCTAATAAACTGAGATAGCTTTGTATTACTTTAGTAACTTATAAGGATATATTTATATTTGGTTATAATATTAAATTGTCGCTTATATGAAACGTTTGCTCATATGAAATTTTAACAAAGCGCCATCAATACATTCGGTTCATGTAGATGACTGTATCGTAAAGAGCGCCATCTAATGTCTCATATACATTATTTGGCGGTAAGGTTGCGTATCAACGCAGAATATACTGAGATGGCTATGTATTAGGTACTTTAGTAACCTTTGATCGACAATATTACTGATCGAAGTTAGTAACTTATACTTATCTTTGGTCATGATATTAAATTGTAGCTTATGTGAAACGGATGTAATTTTAACAAAGCGCCATTACTTACTTAATCAAGTTAACAGATAACATTACACCGCCATCTGTTATTAGGTTTATATAAAGCTTACAGTTGAAGGTAAAAAAAAATATTTGCAATTAAACCTATAAATTAAGATATAAACTATCCTATCTTTCAAGTTGGATCCAAATACACATGTTGGGTAAATTTTATTATAATCGGTTCAGAGGTTTAAGAGTCCATTGCGGACAAATAAAGTGACACGTAATTTATATATATTAAGATTATTACACGACGATATAACGACGCAAAAACAAATAACGCTGCATACAACCACCGCCCCTCCTCCTTGCAGCGTCATGTTTTGCACATCATACGGCGCGGCTGAATTTTATATCGGTGTTATTTTAAAATTGTCATGTCTTCTAAGATGTTCATTGAAATTAAGTGATGTCAAAGACAATTTTGTTCACAATTAAATACTCTTAATCAGCAACACATTTATTTGGACAAAGATTAATATTATTACGTTGATATAACTCTTAACTAATTTCGACCGATTTTGATTACCATGAAAACGGTTCTAGTGACTTAATCTTAAAAGATAGGCATATACTGTCGCGGATATTTTTTTAGATCATTTCAAGAGAAATAATTCTTTCATACATATATTTTTGGTATCTTGTACCGTTTTCGCAGCGCACGCAACGGAATCCCTCAAGGATGAATAATTTTCCCCGTTTTTTTTACATTTTCCATTATTTCTTCGCTCCTAATAGTTGCAGCGTGATGTTATATAGCCTAAAGCCTTCCTCGATAAATGGTCTATTCAATACAAAAAGAATTTTTAAATTTGAACCAGTAGTTCCTGAGATTAGCGCGTTTAAGCAAACAAACAAACAAACTCTTCAGCTTTATATATTAGTATAGATAAGCGGTATTTCTAGTTTTTGCTATCGAACACCTCGTGGTTTGAATAAAGCAGTAGGTAGTGATAGGATCCGGAGTCCGCCACGCAGTGCTGAGAACGGACACCGGGGGGTTTTAGTGCGGCAAGAATCCCACATAACCCGCGTCGCTCCCACGGCTTCGGGTACCTTTTTAAGGTTTCCCAATCGTAAACAAAAAAAAGGTAAAACATCATAGGAGTCCATGGGCAGCAGTGACCACTTACCATCAGGTGGACTGCATGCTCGTTTGCTTCAAACTTATAAAAAAATGAGCCGGCAACCACACCCTTCCAACAAACGCGAGAACTATTCCACGATAGATGTCGGTGGTCATCTCTCCGGTCGAACGATAGGCACTCTACAACTTGAATGTAAAATCAGCCTGTTCTACCAGCATTTCAATGTTTGTTTGTTTTGATTTCAGACCCCTGGCATTATCTACACGATGACAACTGCGAAAATATTAAACAATAAAAAATGATTGTATTTATTTCGAAACCCGAGTATAAAGTCTAATTACTATCAATAGGACTTCCCGTTACATTAAGTATCATTTATACCCCACTCTCCCTTATTTCCCTCAGCGATACTCGGCATAATGGAGTTATCGCTCGCTTAGATTTCACAAGCCCGGTATATATTTTTTTTGCCGTGTTACCTCCAATGCTTTGATAATCACATAATATTACTTTACATCTTGAAAAAATGCCTATCATCTTTTTTTATCCCATTGATTGATTGATTAGTAAACGAGCTTGTAGTCTACGTGATGGTAAGTGGTCACAGCCGTCCATGGACATATCGCCTTTTTACAACAACAAAGTGGCAAGTACAAATTGACCTTTTTTTGTTAAATTTCATAATTGTCATGTTTTTTTCCTAAATTTGCCGGTAAGTCATTAGGTAATATTTATAATGATAGTATTAGGAATGTATAAGTCCATTCATTTTAAGGAATATTATTTTGTGTAACTCAACAATTGGCCTCCAATAAAACTTATAGTTTTCAAGATAACATGTTGTCCTTGTAAAGAGGCGATATGTAAAGAACTCCATATACAACAGGATTTCTATAAGAGCACTAAGATGGCCGCGTCAGTTGGTACTTTTTGAATAACAATTCTCTTATATAATTAAAGTTTGAACAGAGATTATCTTAAATTTATAGCAGAAAGGGTGATGTCTGTGGCATATAAGTGTAGGCGAGTGCGGGTTTACATTGATTATTTCTGTGTGACTTCCTAAATATTAGTGATTCAATGTATATACATTCATATAGAATATAAACTCTAATCACTAGTAGAACTTCCCGTTACGTTAAGTATCCTTCAAACCACACTCTCCCTTATTTCCCTCGGCGATACTCGGCATAATGGAGTTATCGTTCGCTCAGATTTCACAAGCTGGATATTTTTTTTTCTGTATTACCTCCAATGCCTTAAATTTGCATGTACCACTTAAAACGCCAGAACATATAGACAAAGAAGTCGATGAATTCGTCAAAAGTATCCAACGCTCAGCCTGGAAAAATACCCCGCAAGTCAGATTGCGAGTCACACGTCCGACATATCCAAGGGAAATACTCATCCTTATAAGGGAAAAACGGAGACAAAGAAAAAAGTGGCACCAAACTAGGTCACCTGAAGATAAGACACATCTGAACAACCTTACAAAAACACTGAGGAGAAAAATCAAACAATTCAATAACGATACCCTGAAAACCTATTTATCAGGCTTAACAAATGATCGCAGCACAGAATACTCGCTTTGGAAAGCAACCAAGGGATTAAAACGCCCAACCAAGCAAATTTACCCAATTAAGGATAAGGATGGTAAATGGGTTATAAATGATGCGCAAAAAGCTTCAGAATTTGCCTTTCATCTAGAAGAAATCTTCCAGCCAAACGAAGGAGAATATATTCATCACAATAGTGACCATATAGAACAAATAGAGCAAAAAATTAAACTTGTGACACCAAAAGAAGTATATACAGAAATACAACGTAGCATCAACCCCAAAAAAGCTCCTGGATTCGACTTAATCACAGGTGAAATTATGAAAAACCTTCCCAAAAAAGGTATAGTTAAATTAACTACTTTAATTAATGCTTCTCTTCGAATCCAATATGTACCAGATTTATGGAAAGTTGCAGAAGTAATTATGATTCCAAAACCGGGGAAACCGCCGCATGAAGCTGCATCGTACAGGCCTATCTCCTTGTTACCTATAATGTCTAAGGTCTTTGAGAAGCTCTTGTTAAAGCGACTTAAACCTATATTAGAACACAAAAACATAATACCTGATCACCAGTTTGGTTTTAGAGAAAAACACTCCACAATTGATCAAATTCATAGGATCACCAATACCATAGAGAAATCCTTAGAAGAGAATAAAGTCTGCTCTGCAGTGTTTTTAGATGTAGCACAAGCTTTTGATAAAGTCTGGCATGAAGGCTTGATATTAAAGCTAAGAGCATTGTTACCAAAGCAATTCTCAGAAATATTAATATCATATATTTCAAACAGAGCTTTCAGAGTGAGACAAGGAGAAGCATACTCTGATCTCAAAGAAATAAAAGCTGGAGTGCCACAAGGTAGCGTATTGGGGCCGGTCCTGTACCTTTTATATACCTGTGATATCCCAGAATCTGAAAATAATATCTTCGCAACTTTTGCTGATGATACTGCCATCATAGCTGTGGGGGATAATCACGCTGAAGCTGCGCAGAAATGTCAAATCTCTATCAACAAAGTAATCAATTGGACGAGGAAGTGGCGAGTGAAGCTCAACGAAAACAAATCAGTACATGTTGATTTTACAAATAGGCGTAATAATTACCAACCTATATACATAAATAATACACCTATACCACACGCAAATACAGCCAAATATCTTGGCATGACTCTTGACGCGAAGCTGCGCTGGAGAGCTCACGTCAAAAAAAAACGGGACGAGTTGGAGCTCAAATACAGAGCTATGCATTGGCTGCTGGGGAATCATTCCTCCCTGTCTACATATAATAAAATATTATTATATAAACAAGTCCTAATGCCAGTATGGACATATGGTATTCAACTCTGGGGTTGTACCAAAAAAAGTAATGTAGAAATCATTCAAAGATTTCAAAACAAAGTATTGAGGGGTATTGCTAATGCACCTTGGTATGTAAGAAACGAAGATCTACATCGGGACCTTCAAGTAGACCTTGTCAAAAATGTAATTTATAAATATGCAGAATGTCATCAAAAAAGACTTCATCATCACGTTAATATCGAGGCCATCCAGCTCCTCGATACGACGGACCTAGTGAGAAGACTCAAACGGACTAAGCCCTTTGAGCTAGTGATATAACATAGTGTAGTGTTAGTGAAATAGTGAATTAATTTAAATTATAGAACACAAGAACAATGTGTCTACCCCTTTATGTTAGAACAAAGAAGTGCAGTGTCAGTGGACGCTTCCTTCAATAAACAATTGTTTAGCAGTTTAAGTCAGATTAGAATTACTCATTAGCCTTATATAAGGCTAGATTGTAATTAATATGAAGTACCCTATTATTATTCGGTACTTTATATATAACATAAAAAAAAAAAAAAAACCTCCAATGCCTTGATTGCCATATAAAACTACGTAACATCTTGAAAAAAGTTAAATGCGTACAAATCGATATACAAAATGTTAAAATTATCTATTTTTTTATTCGAATGTAGTAGCAAGCATGTCCCTGATGGTAAATGGTCACTGCCGTCTATGGACACAACCAACTTCATATACAAAATGAATCTACAGGAGGACTGAGATGGTGTCCTCATATAAAAGTATGGGCTATTGTAACAATATCCTCTTAGATATTATATTAAAGTTACACCGACTGAACACTGATATTTGTAGGAGAAAGTGAGTGGGTGATCGTGGCAACCTAAATGTAGGTGTGTGCAGATGTGGGTGTCACGAAACGCGAAGTAGTATGAAATAAAAATGTTATAAAATAATGATTAAGCACAATTTAAAAAGGCCCGAGTACTATTATTGAGTTTGTAGCCTTTATTACTGGCGGTCTCGAGATCTTAAACTTCTGATGTACACAAAAAAAAAAAATACGTAACCATCTTATGGTTATTTTAAAATTTATTTATAGATTTATAACTATTCGTAGTAGAAACATGTATGAAATATAAACATATAGTACCTGGATGACCGAGCTTTGCTCGGTGTTTTTGTTTACTAAGAGTACATTATGTTTTTTTGGAATTATATTTTTTTATAACTATGCAAATTTCTTACTGATCATCATATGAATAATATATTTTGATCTTATCGACATTATAATAATAAAAAATAATAACAACAACAAAATAATAATAATATAATGATAATAAAATATATTAATAAAATAATACAGAACTCTCGTTTAAATGGATTAAAAAGCAGCAAATATCTCCAACTACAGAATCGTCAGTATTCGCCATACAGCATCAATGTATAATGACACGCCAACATAGACGGGACATATTGAAAGAACCAATATGTCCCGTCTATGTTGCAATCTAAGAAATTATCAGGAAATTATTATGTAAAGCGGCACAATAATCTTGTGCAGTACGTCTACTGGTGTTTAGCTAGAAAGCATAAAATGGAAGTATCTAGCCTTTGGTGGAAGGAAATGATCATACAGCCCCAAGTGAAAGAGAATGAGACTGCTAAAATTCTTTGCGAGATGCCAGTTCAAACCAATGTCACTTTTACACACAATAGACCAGATTTAATATATATAGACAAAACTAATAACCGAACCTACTTAATAGACGTATCTGTACCATCCGATTATAATATAGGACCTAAAGAAATCGAAAAACTAAGTAAATACCACGTTCTCAAAAATGAAATTAGCCGTTTGTGCAAAACGCAAACGGCAATCATCCCAATAATTATTGGTGCAACTGTACATACATACATTCATCAACCATAATCAGTAAAGTGCTAGAAGATACTGTCTTCCCCCTCGAAGGGATCTCCACCTTGTCGTCGCTCTGGATGCATCCGAGGGGTCTGTGGAGGTCGGTGTTTTCTGGCCTTGGCAGCCAGGAGGGGTCGCGGGAGGAGAGGTGTCTCGGTGTGTCGTTGCCGTACACCCTGTCTCCCGCGACCGAGCGGGGGTGCACCGTCAGATGCGTTGGCGGTGGGGCCGCAGAGAAGAGGAGATGTGGTGTGTCGTTGCCGTCCTCCCTGTCCTCTGAGGCCGTTAGGTAGTTTTGCGGCGGAACCAAAGAACGGATCTGCCGCTGGGTGTGGGAGGTCGATGCCTTTAGGGATGCTTTGCGGGAGGGGCTGTAAGAGCGGCCGAGCACCGGCGGGTTCGCGGATGACTGCGAAAGCTTACCCGTGTTCCCGCCGTACGGTGCGAGGAGAAAACACAGTCGGGGTTTAGCCGGTATGAGTCCGGCATAACCCAGCTGCCACCCCGGGAGGCTGGGTATCCATGAGGATTACCCACTTAAAAAAAACGGGAGATACTGTCTTTGTAAACAACACACAAAAAGATACCCAGAACACAGAGCAAATAACACATACAGGGCAAGAAACAAACATACAGAATAAATCAGAACAATTATTTACAAGCACAACAGATTCAATCATTCCACATCGAACAAATACAGGAGAATTTAATTGCAATGCGCCGCCGGAGAAATGTAAGAAGAAGAGGTAGATTAAAGTTAGCCTGTATATTTTTAAAGTTTATGTACTCTATATAATACTTAATTAGTAGCGGGGACATAGATACCTTTTGTCTTGTGGGTTACAGAACGGGGTATCTATAAATACCGGCAACAGCAGCCGTGAAGGTGAAATCACAATTTACTAATATAAAATAAAATATAATATTAAAACAAAAATACCAAAAAAGAACTAAAAAGAAAAAAATGTAGAACTAAAAAATAGAAAATAGAACTAAAAATAAAAAATAAAACTAACAAAATAAAACTCGAAAAAAAGAGAAAAAATAAAAAAAAAAACAATCGGACCGAGATTTGAACCCCGATTTCCTGCGGTCCGATTTCCCAACCGAGCTATTCTAACTTCGTAAATGGTGACAAAATTTCTCTTCGTATTCGGTCTCTTCGATCTTTATGCAATGAAAACACGGACAAAACGACATTTTCTGAAAATGAAACATTGCTAGATCGATTTATCGCCCCCTTAACCCGCTAAATACGAAATTTCAAGGAAATCGTTGGAGCCGTTTCCGAGATCGTTGATATACAGGGTGTAAATGACAGCGTACCGAATATTAAAAATATGGATTCCTGACACGATTCTGGTGCTTATGGCGTTGGAATTTTTCATCGGATTTTCCTCGGATTTTCCATTTTTTTATGCACTTTTTTTTACAAATTTTGGTAGTATTTCAATACTACTGCATAATGCAACATGAATTTAAAAGAAAAACACTCATTATAGTGTTTTTCACGAAAACTAGCAATGTATAATGAATGCGCTATCAGCTGTTCGACGTCCGGTCAATGACGCCGCGCGGCTGAGGCCGTGCGGCGGGCCGCCCCGCGCTCCGCCGCACCGACTTCCACCAATTTAGGAACCAAGTTTCCAAAAAACATTCAATACCTAATTCAAACATTTTAACGCAAATAATAACTGAAAACATTATTCGGAAAAATACTAAATACCTATTCTTTTGTTTATTTTTGTGTACCTAATGATTGAAAACTTCTTCATTTATTTAGAGCAAATAAAAATAAATCACAAATAATGATTAACATTTTAACGTATTTGTTTCAGAAGCAAACATAAGGGAAACATCATTAAAGAAATGATGTAGGTACATAAGTATCATGCAAAATTCTATTCCACATACACAGTACACTCACACATACAGCGCGGTGCGGCTCTTCAGTCCTTTGCCGAAAGGCGGGATTAACGCCGCACACAGAATAAACAATAAAAAGATAACTCAATGTGGCTAATAAAGTACTTGTTCTCCGTAGGTCATGTACTCGAGATGATGAGTTAGTTTCTGTGATAAGAATATCAATAGTTATTGATTGATATTAAGCTTTTTATACTTTCGTTTTTTTTATGTTGTATGTTGTTATTTTATGAAATTTTAATTTGCTTTTATGTATTTAAAGTATTTAGAATCTTGAAGTAAACCAGTCTAATTTGAACTAACATGAATAATGTTTATAATGTACCTAATTTGGTATTTTATTAAAATTACAAAACAACGAGTGGACAAGTAAAAGTAATTGATTTGTCAGTTTTAAGTTAAAGGTTGTGTCATATCTGAATTTAATTGAATCTGTGTAATGCACTCGCTTAGTAGTAACTCGTCACGGAGCGACGTATTGGCGGTTTTCTTTGATAGTTCGGATATTATTTAAAATTTGAAAAATTGTCACAGTTCGTGATTTTCGCTTGCGGAAGACGGATGCTCTGCAAATTTCGGTTTCGTGTTAGTCGTGTCGTGTGTGAACTGTTATTTATTATTACTTGTTATTGCTTTAGTTTTGTGTTTTTAGTGTTTTTCTTGTTATTTAGTTTTTGCAAAACGCAGTTCAGTGCTCGTGAATACGGGGAAATGCTAATGTGTTATGGTGAAGCACGTGGGAATGCACAGCAAGCTCTGCATCTGTACATCCAGAGGTACCCTTATGCTCGTCATCCAACGGACAGTCGTGTGATTACTCGGGCGTACCAACGAGTGTTGGATAATCAGCCGATTGTACCGCAGCAGGAAGGTGCCGGAAGAATGTTGAGAGCACGTGTGGTGGGTAATGTTTTGGAAGCCGTGCGTCTAAATCCGCGCTTAGGTACACGCACCGCAGCTCGAGTATTGCGCAATCGGCACGGGTCTTAGTCTAGGTAGGTACTAAGTTAATAAAATAGAATAAGCGATTTGTTGTTAGATGCGTGCGGGGAATAACTACTTATAATACAATAAGCGATCGGCGATCGGTACGCGGGTTGTTCGATGTACATTGCGCGCTCAAAAATGACCAACTCGGGAACCAATAATTTCCGAGGAAAATTGATGAGTTATTTTTAGTTCATTTAGTGTCACAAATCTACCATTTAAGTTTTCGGTACGCTGTCATTTACACCCTGTATATATACAGTATATATATACAGTATATATACAGGGTGTAAATGACAGCGTACCGAAAACTTAAATGGTAGATTTGTGACACTAAATGTCATTTACACCCTGTATATATACAGTATATATATACAGTATATATACAGGGTGTAAATGACAGCGTACCGAAAACTTAAATGGTAGATTTGTGACACTAAATGAACTAAAAATAACTCATCAATTTTCCTCGGAAATTATTGGTTCCCGAGTTGGTCATTTTTGAGCGCGCAATGTACATCGAACAACCCGCGTACCGATCGCCGATCGCTTATTGTATTATAAGTAGTTATTCCCCGCACGCATCTAACAACAAATCGCTTATTCTATTTTATTAACTTAGTACCTACCTTTTTTTTTTTTTTTTGTTGACGGGGAGGAAACCTTCAAAAGGTACCCGGAGCCTTGAGGAGAGACTCCGGGTTATGTGGGATTTTTACCCACTAAAACCTCCTCGGTGGCCTTCCTCAGCGCTTGTAGGGGACCCCGGGACCTCTAAAGAAAACGCGCCAGTACCCCCTAGCGCAGCACCCCTCATGGGCTCGTCTCTTAGGGGACATGTAGCTGTCCCCCTGCATCTTCCGGTGTCTACGGCGACATGCAGCCACACATGCCACCGTCCTTCTCGGGGTTGCTGGCTCAACGGTTCGAGCTCCCTCTCGAGCCGTCCGCAACCCCAGGAGCCCCCTTTTAGTCGCCTCTTACGACAGGCAGGGGATACCGTAGCCGTATTCTACTCCCCGACTACAGGGAGTAACTTAGTACCTACCTAGACTAAGATCCGTGCCGATTGCGCAATACTCGAGCTGCGGTGCGTGTACCTAAGCGCGGATTTAGACGCACGGCTTCCAAAACATTACCCACCACACGTGCTCTCAACATTCTTCCGGCACCTTCCTGCTGCGGTACAATCGGCTGATTATCCAACACTCGTTGGTACGCCCGAGTAATCACACGACTGTCCGTTGGATGGCGAGCATAAGGGTACCTCTGGATGTACAGATGCAGAGCTTGCTGTGCATTCCCACGAGCTTCACCATAACACATTAGCATTTCCCCGTATTCACGAGCACTGAACTGCATTTTGCAAAAACTAAATAACAATAAAAACACTAAAAACACAAAACTAAAGCAATAACAAGTAATAATAAATAACAGTTCACACACGACACGACTAACACGAAACCGAAATTTGCAGAGCATCCGTCTTCCGCAAGCGAAAATCACGAACTGTGACAATTTTTCAAATTTTAAATAATATCCGAACTATCAAAGAAAACCGCCAATACGCCGCTCCGTGACGAGTTACTACTAAGCGAGTGCATTACACAGATTCAATTAAATTCAGATATGACACAACCTTTAACTTAAAACTGACAAATCAATTACTTTTACTTGTCCACTCGTTGTTTTGTAATTTTAATAAAATACCAAATTGGGTACATTATAAACATTATTCATGTTAGTTCAAATTAGACTGGTTTACTTCAAGATTCTAAATACTTTAAATACATAAAAGCAAATTAAAATTTCATAAAATAACAACATACAACATAAAAAAAACGAAAGTATAAAAAGCTGTTATAATATCAATCAATAACTATTGATATTCTTATCACAGAAACTAACTCATCATCTCGAGTACATGACCTACGGAGAACAAGTGCTTTATTAGCCACATTGAGTTATCTTTTTATTGTTTATTCTGTGTGCGGCGTTAATCCCGCCTTTCGGCAAAGGACTGAAGAGCCGCACCGCGCTGTATGTGTGAGTGTACTGTGTATGTGGAATAGAATTTTGCATGATACTTATGTACCTACATCATTTCTTTAATGATGTTTCCCTTATGTTTGCTTCTGAAACAAATACGTTAAAATGTTAATCCTTATTTGTGATTTATTTTTATTTGCCCTAAATAAATGAAGAAGTTTTCAATCATTAGGTACACAAAAATAAACAAAAGAATAGGTATTTAGTATTTTTCCGAATAATGTTTTCTGTTATTATTTGCGTTAAAATGTTTGAATTAGGTATTGAATGTTTTTTGGAAACTTGGTTCCTAAATTGGTGGAAGTCGGTGCGGCGGAGCGCGGGGCGGCCCGCCGCACGGCCTCAGCCGCGCGGCGTCATTGACCGGACGTCGAACAGCTGATAGCGCATTCATTATACATTGCTAGTTTTCGTGAAAAACACTATAATGAGTGTTTTTCTTTTAAATTCATGTTGCATTATGCAGTAGTATTGAAATACTACCAAAATTTGTAAAAAAAAGTGCATTAAAAAATGGAAAATCCGAGGAAAATCCGATGAAAAATTCCAACGCCATAAGCACCAGAATCGTGTCAGGAATCCATATTTTTAATATTCGGTACGCTGTCATTTACACCCTGTACATATATATATATATATATACAAGAATTGCTCGTTTAAAGGTATTAGATATAATATTAAAACAAAAATACCAAAAAAGAACTAAAAAGAAAAAAATGTAGAACTAAAAAATAGAAAATAGAACTAAAAATAAAAAATAAAATATATATATATATATATATATATATATATACAAGAATTGCTCGTTTAAAGGTATTAGATTTTTAACGCAACGCCGTTCAATAAACAATAGCAATCAAAGTTAACTGAAGATAAAGTAAAGAAATATTAAGGCACTGATTAAGAGTAATAAAAATAATCTTTTAAATATAATAAAACTTATATTTTCATATTCATTACTTGTACATTTCCTTGATGAAAACTACTAACGCCTATTAAAATGTAAAGATACATTAACATCGTTCTCGCTTTACCATGCTCCACTCTGAAAAAATATATAATATCACTATATAGTATAAAACAAAGTCGCTTCTCGCTGTCTGTCCCTATATATGCTTAGATCTTTAAAACTACACTACGAATCTTAATGCAGTTTTTTTAATAGGTAGAGTGATTCAAGATGTAGGTTTTTACGTATAATACCTACATGTTATAATATAGTGAAGGAACGCTAATAATTTTAGATTTTTAACTTTTAGGCGGAACAAAGTTCATCTAGTGTTGCTATAATATATTTTCCATAAGATTGAATTACCAAATGAGCAGTCTACTCGTACCTTATACTAAGTATTTACTGCCGCCCACAAACCTGTAACCAACTTCATATCGTACAGGGGCGTATTAACAATTAAAGATGCGTTGGAAATTTAAAGAAACGGAGATTTTTTAATAGATCGATCTCAAATTTGTCTTATAACCCATTTTCTCTTAAGGTTTCATTTGGTAAGAACTCTTTTCAAAAATACGATACCCATAAATAGTGGCCATATACAACGTAACGCGCATATCTAAGCGATTTGCTTCCATCTCAATCGATCTATTGAACTAAGCACCCTAGAAGGAGTTGCAAGGGTGACTAGTATTGGCCATATTAATAGGTACTCACGTCTCCAACCATTACAGTTCTCGTATTCAAGGTCACAGTAACTGTTAAATGTTTTGTATTGACCGTCATAATGTCTGCCGCAAACTAAATCACGCCTGGAAATTTATAAAAGAATGTTATGTGATAAATAGGAAAGTTTATAAATAAAGTAAGATGTTTAGAAAGCATGTATGTTTGTCACTCTTTCACGCAATAGGTACAGATGGTATTTTGCCAAAATTTGGCACACAAATAGTTTGTGGTCTTGATTAACACGTGACATACTCGTTATAATGGTAAACGTGATCAAAACGGGAGAAACCGGGGCATAAAACTAGTAAATTAAAAAAGATAAACGTTATAATCAAATATGGGTAAACTTAACATATTATATTTTAATTTATATAATGAATAGCTACTTTTATTTCTAAGAGCATGATCTCCATCGAATAGTAAGGAACCACCGGCCGTAAACATCTGTATCAATTCCAAATAAGAGTAGAGTACGTCAGATAGAAAACTGAGGTCCACTAGATCTGTTCCTACTTTGAGGACTAAGTTGAAGCTTGTTGGATAAATCTTCCTTACTACACACTGGAAATCGTGTCATAGTACCACCGCCACAGCTATTTCTAGCGTGAAGCATTTCTTGCGTTTCGATAGGAGGGTGTGGTTGCCGGCACACTTTCACATGAGGCCACCATCATAGTCCTCGGCAGTAGCAACGCATCTGTAATTGACTTCAGATGGATCCCATGTTCTGTATGGAGTTGATTACAGATGTCCATGGGCGGCAGTGACCACTTACCATCAGATGATCTTATATGCTACTTCCATATAATAAAATCATATTTACTTATAAGCCGTGGGGCAAGTGTTGATGAACACTACGCATCCTTTGTCAATGAGGTCCTTTTTTCGAAAAACTGAGTTTTTTGGATAGAACAAGAATCTTCCAGGTCGAGTTACGGTTATGTTGACATAATCAGCTACGGAGGTTGTTACAACTGTAAATTAAATCACGTTTTATTTTATAGAGATGAATATTACTAGGCAGAAGTGGACAATTTGTAGAAGTAGATAATAATATACTCTCTCTGTAAACAACTCTGTAAAATAGAAGTATATACATTTTTACAAACAAAAAACTGTAATGAGACTGAAAATTTAATTAGAATATCATCATTTTAACTTACCCAGTTTTATTGACAAACGTACACACACACACACACACACACTCTAAACATAGCTATATAATTACGTGTATTTCACTAAACTTATATATATTTTATATTAAGGTGCAGCATGATATATTACATTTTAAACGCTCAGAACAATTGTTTTAAATGTTCTAACACAGTGCAACCGTACAAATGTATTTGTCAAAACTGGTATCCATAACACAAGTTAATTCTTAAAATGGATACAAGGGATCAAAAATCATTATTTAAGGTTTATATAATTGTGTTTCCTATTTTAAATAAGTATCAAATGTACAACTGCTTTGAGAAATAAACATTATTATTATTATTATTAATATGATATACTAGTTGAAACGGCAAACTTCTTTACGCCTAAAAGTCAAAAATCTAAAATTATCAGTGTTCCTCCACTATGATGCATGTATTATACATTCCTCTTGAATTACTCTATTTGAAAAAAAACTGTATAGAAATCCGTAGCGTAGTTTTAAAGATGTAAGCATACATAGGGACAGACAGCGGGAAGCGACTTTGTTTTACACTACGTAGTGATAGTACCTTTAAAAAAAATAGTAGTAGTGGCACCTACGCAACCCTTCGTGCGCGAGTACAACTCGTACTTAGCTGGTTATTTCTTGTAATAATTTTGGTAAAAATATTTTTTTAATCAGAACGATATGGTGACTACACTGTGTCCCTATCTATATATATAAAAGCGAAAGGTCACTCACGCACTCACTCATCACGAAATCTCAGAAACTACAAGTGCTAGGAGTTTCAAATTTTGCATGCGGGTTCTTTTAAGGACGTAAGTGCTCACTAAGAAGGGATTTTATGAAATTCAACCCCTAAGGGGGTGAAATGGGAAAACCTTTGTAATACATTGACTTGAATGCGGGCGGAGCCACGGGTACAGCTAGTACTGAATACAAAAATCACCATCAAATTCAGTAACTCCGCTTTCTAGGAAAACAATTCCAAGCACACGCACGCGGAAATTATATATATAAATTTGGACATTACTTTGCTTAAGGAATTTTACCTGAGTAAGAAAATGGTCGGTTTTAAGAGATCCACATAATTATGTTACCCCAACATAACTGAGGTCCCATAAGCAATTAAGTCTTGGCTATATCCGAGTCGACCTTAAACACGGGTGTTTACATACTGAAGAATAAAATCTTAAAAGTTCGTTTTTGCTTCACGTATTAACGTGAAGTAAAAGTTTTGCATCCCTTTTTAAGAAATTACAAGGACGAAGGAGTATAAAATTTGGCACGGTTATTGTTTACAGAAAATGGAGAACATGACGCTAATATTCTTAAAAAATGATCAATAATACAAACATAAAATCATTTAAAAACTCATTGCAAACAGTACCATACACGGTACGACAAGTTTGCTTTCCTGCGTCAATATACTTAATTATATTTGTACAGTATAAATAATTACTATTCTTTTTCAGCAGGCGCTAGGTTAAACGTTCTATTTTTCTATTACTTTAACTGATTTCCCACAGGAATAAGGAAGGTAAAAAGAAGTTGATAATTCATTTCGAGATCTCTAATGCAAGCCTATCTAATATTTTAAGTTAATAATATAATTATAGAAAAACATGCAACGACGAATTTTCATAAGGATGTATATTTGGTACAATTTCAAGTCAAAAAAGGGAATAAACCCAAATTTAAAGACAAACAATCTTTTAAATTGGTCTAGGTTTATGAATTGTTATGTTTATAAGTTTAGTATAATAACTTAGCACTATTGATTATTTTTCAATTCAATTAATATTTTTATCAGAGCGGAATGCGTGCGGAATACGGTAATAGCAAAGAAAACATATTTCTATTTATATTTCATTTTTTTTTTATATTTAAATTACCGATATACATATAAAAAATTTAAGGTTATAACTTTTAAATGTATAGGTTCATATTTGTGACGATTAGAGATATAGTTACAGAAAAGGTACTAAATATTGTAAGCGGGACATATTTGGGGACAACGGGATACAAAAAACTGGGACAGTCCCACCAAAATTAGCGCATATGGTCACGTTAACAATTCACGATAAATAATTATAATAAGGATAGTGTATAAAATTGCAACAGATAAGGGAAAAATGAAACACTTACGTAAGGAAATCAGAATTAATATCTGTGGAAACATTGCATAGGAAACTACTTAGCAATATTATAGAAAGATTTCAATTATCGTTAAGTCAACTGCATTCGATAAAAATAATTGAGTTCAAAACTGCGATGGAGTTCTGTATCGTAAATGTATGAGTAACTAGGCTTTTCAGGCGGCTCTGTCTGCTTGGGTCAAGTGTAACACGAATAACAGTATCACGGGTGTAGTAATTTGGTTCACAAATAGTTTATAACCTGGTTAAGGTTATAAACTATTATCGTGCAAATTTTCAACCAAATAAAATCAGAAGTTTTTGCGTACAAGAACAAAATCCATCTTCTCGTTGCCGAATTACCACTACTAAGACTCAAGGTGGTAGAACCAGTGTAATTCGACCGGAGAAGTACCACCGCCACACCTATTTCTAGCCTGAAGCATTTCTTGCGTTTCGATAGAAGATTGCCGGCAGATTTTCACATGAGGCGACCATCATAGTCCTCGAGAGTAGCAACGCATCAGTGATTGACTTCAGATGAAAACCATGTTCTGTAGTTGATCACAGATGTCCAGAGCAGAGACCACTTACCATCAGGTGGACTGCATGCTCGTTTGCTACTTCAGTCAGATAAAAAAAACTAAGAATATAAAATCTTTGTCACTGACGTTAATTGTGATTAAAAATAAGGATTTAAGATATTTAAGTTAACCACATATTCTGTGACTAAACTGAGGTTTTTGTAAATAGTTGATACGTTATCTCTTCAGGCAATACCAGGAAGGACGGCGCTATGTGTGGTCGCATACCGCCGTAAAGACTAGACGGAGCGGTGGGCCCAGCCGCCCATCTGGGAGGAGCCCGATGGGGCAACGCGCTCGGAGGATTCCGTTTGAAGTCGTTTCGAGATCCCGGAGTCCTCCTTTTCAGCGCCGAGGACGGCCACCGGGGGGGTTTTAGTGCGGTAAAAATCCCACATAACCCTGTGTCGGGTACCTTTTAAAGGTTTCCCCCTCGAAAAAAAAAATGATACGTTATCTTTAAATTAAAATTATAAGGTACTTTTATTTTACGTGTATAGGACAATTCATCCGTTAACACTATTTTTGGCAAATTAAGGGAGTTGGGCTGATAACCGATAATCGATGGGGAAGAAAGGTCCTCGAGAGACGACCACGTTTAGGCAAAAGTAGTACAGTCGCCCCCCTACCAGGTGGACCGATGAACTGAAGAAGACAGCGGGAAACCGTTGGATTTAGAGGGCACAGGACCGGTTGGAGTGGCGCCATTTAGGGGAGGCCTATGTTCAGCAGCGGACATCAAAAGGCTGATGGATGGATGAAAGGAGTTGGACTGAAATCTTGGACCTTGCTACATTTATATGAAATTATAAAACAAAGTATAGGTTACAAAATAATTTTATTAATAATTGTACATAATTTAAAAACATTATGATATTAAAAATTATTAAAACATACAAGATTATTGGATAATAAGGTACATACGGTTATCTATTGTAAATTTAATAACTTTTAGTGTTTTGTTTCCTAAATTTAGGTAATAAGGATTAACCCTTTATGATTGAGGTAGCTTCACTCACTACTTGCACCGCAGGACCTGCTGAGATGATTGCATCTCGAACTCTTTGACCAGCCTTTTCCTGAAATGAATTACAATATAGAGTTACTATATTTTTTACACTACCACTACATCAGAACATGAGCTTGACTGAAAAGATCGGACAAGAAACTTAGAAAAAGATTAACGGACTTTTTATATGCATTAAAATATTTTTTATATGACTGAAGTAGCAAACGAGCATGCAGTCCACCTGATTGTAAGTGTTCACTACCGCTCTGCGACATCTATAGTCAACTACATACAGAACATGGGTTTCATCTGAAGTCAATTACAGATGCATTGCTACTCCCTAGGACTAGTATGATCGCCTCATATAAAAGTGTGCCGGCAACCACCCCCTTCAAGTTCACCTTCGTTTTTTTTAGAAACGAAATGTTATTTGAAGTTGATTACGGATTACACGTGACATAGGCATCAATGGCCACTTACTTTCAGTTGAAATACGATTGTCTGATACTTTTTCACGGAATAAAATACTAACAATTATTTTTAATAAATACCTCATTGATATTTCTGATATATTATCGCCTCATTTTTTGAGCGTCTTGTTTTTACACGCTTCATATTAGCTCGGGTTGTATGTATGTATGTACCGGAACCTTTGAGCTCATTTGAGTTCACCGGTTGCCGGAATTCTGATTAATTTAAAACTTTGCACATGTCTCAAAGACCCATGACAATGCAATTTTTTTTCACAAAAGCATGTTTTACTAAAATAAAAAAAACACGCTTTCTACACTCATAGCCCCACAGTAGGATTTTCTCCTGTGTCGTGGGTACCATGGACACACACAAGACGAATACACAAACACCCAGACCCAGAACAGGAATCTAAACTCATCATTCAGATACCTGTCTGGCCGGGAATCGAACCCGGGACCCATTGCGCGTCAAACCGGTATGGTAACCGCTGCGCCACGCGGGTCGTCAAATGTATTTACACGGGCAATAAGAGTTAGCTCCAGTATCTTTGCCTTACAATAATATGCACAACAACAAATTTACCGGAAGCCAATTACAGATAGATGGTTTCTGCTGACAACGGTCATTTTTTTATATGATTAAAGTAGCAAACGAACATACAGTCCACCTGATGGTAACTGGTCACTGCCGTCTATAGACACCTGTATGCAACATCATACAGAACACAGGTTCTATCTGAATATAGAAGTAAAGTCTCATATAGAAGTATGCCGGCAACCACACCCTTCCACCGAAAGTAAATATTAATTTCTATTAATATTTAGAGCGTCAATTAGTATGTAAGCCGTGTTCACCTATAATTGTGGTTACATGAACGACTTATCCTACTTGTACTAAATTTTTAATTATGGTGAAATGTACTTTACGTTGGTGAACCAAAAAAAAATCGCAATAGATGCTGCATGCTAGAAATAGGTGTGTATCTCATATGCAAGTCAGCCTTCATTTGCATGCTTCGACCAAAACACAGTCGCTGAGCAAAAAATAAATTAGTATGTTATATACTTCTCCGGTCGAACTACACTGATTCCACCACATGGTATCAATTTTTTTTCCACCACCTTATATATATAGGTACATAATTCCGTACTTTTCGGTGAAGGAAAACATCGTGAGGAAACCTTGTATAGGTCCCCGAGAGTTCTTAAAAAAAAAAAGTTCTCGGAGATGTGTGAAGTCCACCAATTCGCACTTGGCCAGCGCGGTGGACTATGGCCTAAACTCTCTCATTCTGAGAGAAGACCCGTGCCCAGCAGTGGGACAATAATGGGTTGACGAGAATTCCGTACTATAGACTTGTAAGTATATTTTTGTCATATTGATTAAAATGAAATTACAAAAATGTGGTATATCGATCTCTGTTTATTCTACATTTTTTACAAGGAGAGTGTGATTCTACCGGGGAAGTACCGACGCCACAAAGAGTTCTAACAAGAAACAATTATTACGTTTGAGTGGAGGGATTGCCGGCTTACTTTTATATTAGACATCTTAGTCCTAAGGAGTAGCACGTATATCTGAGATTGACTTCAGATAGAACCTCTGTTCTACATATAGAGGTTACTTACAGATTTCCACCCGCGGTAGAGGCCTGGTTAGTGTGTACTTAACTTACAAATAAAAAAACGCTTTCTACACTCATAGGCCAACAGTAGGATTTTCCTCTGTATCGTTGGTGCCATGGACACACACAAAGACGAATACACAAACACCAAGACCCAGAACAAGTATCTAAACTCAACATTTAGATACCTGTCTGAGAGGGAATCAAACCCAGATCCCACTACGTGTCAGAGCCGTATGCTAATCGCATCGACACGTCGTCAATCTTTGCAAATCTGGTAAATTTAGATAAATAACTCACAAGTTCCTTGAAGGGGTTCCATGGAGCCGCCGACACACTGGTCGCTGCCACCAAACACGCAAACATAAAGATGAAAATCTTGAAAAACTTCATCTCGGTGATTATGGCTCAGATTTAGTAGCTAACGTTCAAAGTACTGAGTGGTACGCAGTGTCGAAACAATATCGTGTGAAGGCAAGATGAGTGCCTTTTATATTGCACCTTTTTTCCCTGTAGACTTATTCTAGACTTATTCTAATAGCAGATTCTTGATGGCACTGATTCATCAAGTCAAGAAAATTTATGGACTTTTTGCATTTTTTCAGAATACTGCATCTCGGTTAAAATGCTCACGTAGAGATAGAAAAAACATTCGAAATTTTAAGTTTCTAGTTTTAACATTATTTGGCAAAACAAAAAGACGTTACGCGCAATTTTACAAAGCGCCATTTGTATTATACCTACAGTATGTATACAGTATTTTTGTTTTAAGTCTAACACCTAAAAAGCATTCTAAGTATGGACCGACCACATTGTTTTTTTTTTTGTTATTATAAGATGGAAGTAGCAAACGACCATGCAATCAACCTGATGGTAAGTGGTCACTGCCACCCAAGGACATCAATTATAGATGTTTTGTTACTCCCGAGGACTATGATGGTCGCCTCATATAAAAGTGTGTCGGCAACCACACACTTCCATCGAAACGCAAGAAGCTTCATGCATAGAAATAGGTGTGGCGGTGGTACTTCCCCGGTCGAACTACACTGGTTCTGGCTGGCCATGCACGTCGTCAGTAGCGTTGTACTGGGACTTAGAACGTCCCAGATAATTATATCTCTCTTATCTCACCAGAACACAGCAAACGAGACGACCCCAAGATAGAACCACACCTTTTACCACTGAGAGGCTTTTTTAGAGGCAGTACAATCTGTATTTATGCCGAAAGTAATCAACTTCACTTAAGAAATAAAATAAATTTCTTTGATTTTAACAAAAAATATATGTATTTTATATTATAATTTATCATTAAGTTTATAAAACAAAAATATTATACTTTAAACGATTTTAATCGGAATTTCAAATTATTGAAATGAAGTAAAGGCGTTCGTCCTTTATACAAAGAAAACTAGTTTAGTTATATTGATTTATTTAGTATCCGATGGTACTATACCGTATACTGTACTTTTTTGTCGTTCTAAAGTTATTTATCAAAAAATATGAACCAAGCCTCAAACAAACATGATTATTATAATTATAAACCAGAATAAATATAACATTTTCAGACTAGACACAACCTAGTCCATCGCCCTCAAATTACTATAATATACATAAAATACTCATTAAATAATATATCTTAATCTATTTTGATTACTTTAAGAGAAAAATCTCTCCGAAAATTGATAATTTCTATTATTTTTTTCACAGAAGGTTCTGAATAATGAGATGTATTATCTGAAACTTGTATGATTAAAAAAATAAGTGAAATTATATTTCTATGTAAAACGGTTTCATTTTGAAAATAAGGATAGTAATGATGTAAATAATGCACATGCTAAAAATAAATAAAAATCACCAAATGTCCTAGGTGTTATTCATCACATTAATTATTTCAAAAATTAGGGTCTAGTGAATTAATCTGCCAAATAAAGTCATTGAACACATAAAATTTCTATCAAGTCAACCATAATCACTACATAGTATAAAACAAAGTCACTTCTTGCTGTCTGTCCCTATGTACGCTTAGATTTTTAAAACCACGCTACGAATTTAAATGCAGGTTTTTTAATAGATGGAATGATTCAAGAGGAAGGTTTCTCTGTATAATACACTACAATACAAAAACTCTTTATTGTACACCAAATACCCATATATATCACAAATATAAAAAGACATAATACAAGAGGCGGCCTTAACACTAAAATAGCGATCTCTTCCAGACAATCTTAAAATCGCAGAAGGAACAACATCACATATGAAAGAGGGTAGGATGTACAAAAATATAAACAAAGCAAATTAAATTTAAATATGTCAGCAGCTAATGGAAGCTAAATAATATTATACTTATGTAGATAGTTAAAGGATAGAGTAATACATGTATGTCGGAAATGGCGGTATTGTGGCAACACCGGAACGCCAGCGCCATCTAGTGGCGTTCGATGAAGTTAGGGTTGTACCAGTTTAATGGCCGACACCTCAGTCTATCGTTGACGGTCGGCCGAAGCAGACAACTTTAAAATCATCCCGCGTTCTTAGTGCTACGATTACTTGCCTACTTAATTTAGTTTGATTAATTCAGTGATTGTAACAAGTTTAATTAGGCAATATACTGTGTGTTAAAATCAAGTCTGCAATTTATTCTCGTGCTAACATTCCCTATCAGAGCCCACAGTAGGTTATCCTGATACGATGAGCGAATAAGAACCTCTCCCTCCGTCATATAATATAGTGGAGGAACACTGATAATTTTACATTTATGACTTTTAGGCGGAACAAAGTTCGCCGGGTCAACTAGTCATTATAATTCAACTTATACAATTACTTTTGTTTCGCTACGCCTAACTTTTATTTGATATCGATTATCCATATCGAAACGATTTTAAATTAAACATATTGAAATTGCGCCATTTTGCACCGGCAGCCATCTTAGGTTTGAGATTCATTACATAGTATAGTATTATGCTTACTAATCAATTCCTTGCATTTGATATCTACGTTAAAGGGATTATGTAAAAATAGGTATTTAATCCACTATTTTGTTTTTTATCGACCATATTCGATTTATTTTATATTGTAGGTATTATTATTCAAAACTAGCTCTTACCCGCGGCTTCGCCCGCATGGTCAAAAGGGAATTAACATTAGCATTTGATAGCGTGATTCAGAACTTGCAAATGAATTTTACCGACGCCATATTTTAACAACGCCTGGAACTACTAAATTTGTATCAACTAATAAAACATCGATATTCTCAAGGGAATGAGAGAGCGCGGTAAAAAATAGCCTACGTCTCTCTTCGTCCCTCCTAACTATCTCCCAGCATATAAACCATATCATATAATAGCTACGTGGCGACGTGAAAGAGGAAAAAACAAACACACTTTCACATTTATAATACTACTAGCTTTTGCCCGCGGCTTCGCTCGCGTGGAATTTAGTCTGCCACATAAAGTTTGTAAGGTGGTAGAGCAATGGTTCAACCAGGGAGTTATCACCGCCGCACCTATTTCTACCGTGAAGCAGTTCTTGTGTTTCATTAGAAGGCTGTGGCTGCCGGCTCGCTTTTATATGAGGCGATCATCAAAGTCCTCGAGAGTAGCAACGCATCTGTGATTGACTTCAGATTGAACCCTTGCCCTACTTCCTAAATCTGTGTGTTCAAATTTCAAATCACAGGCACGTATATTAATTTGAATTAGTTTTGTCGGCAACGGATATTAATACTTATTCTGAAATTAAAAGTTTTAAGAAAGGGTCTCAAAACGCGTGACGGTTACCAACGCGCAGTTTGCTAGCGTGGTCAACTACGACCTAAACTACTGCTAATCTGACATATGTGCCGAGTTGTGTAACATTAAAAGGTCGATGACGATTGAATGACATATCTAACCTTTTCCACTGTTTCATTCTTAGTGACCTTTTTTTGTCGAGGGGGAAACCTTTAAAAGGTACCATACGCCGTGGGAGCGACGCAGGGTTATGTGGGATTCTTATCGCACCAGGACTCTGGGATCTTCAATTAGCGCAACTGGAGTCCTCTGAGTGCATTGCCCCATCGGGCTCCTCCCAAGTGAGCGGCTGGGCCCACCACTCCATCTAGTCTTTACCACGTTAAGCGACCACACGTATACCACCATCCTTCCCGGGATCGCCTGGCTGGACTGTTCAAGCTCCTTGCATCCTGGCTCTCACGACAGCATGCGACCACACATGCTGACATCTTTCCCGAAGTTGCTGACTGGGTGTTTCGCGCTCCCAGTCTAGCCGCCCGCAAACCCGAAAGCCCCCTTTTAGTCGCCTCTTAGCACAGACAGGGGATACCGTAGCCTTGTTCTGATCCCGGAACTACAGGGACGTCATTCACATCGACCTTTCCCATTTTTCTCCGTGATTTATAACCATTTAAATATTAATTTCATAGAACTTCGTTGTATACGGCGGCGGCACACGGCGTGTACTGCCGGTCAATCAATTGAGTACGCAATATGTTATACTCGTAATATCTTCTAAACTACTTATCCAATTTACATGGTGTAAAAAGTAGATTTAATCTGTATTAGATGCTTGATTTTTTGAAATCATTTATTTTGATAAGGATTAATATTTAGTTTGTATAAAACCCATGGAAACATCAACTTCATATTTTTTAAATTTTCAAAGTATAAAAAGAGTTATTGTGGCTTATACATAAAATATAGATATATGCTGTCGCGGACTTTTATTTAGATCTATGTGAGCCAAACAATTCCACTGTACATTATATTTGGATATCTCCAACGGTTTAGGCAGCGTACGCGAAGATAGCTCTCAGAGGACAATTTTTTTGCGACTAATCTGATATTTCTCGTTATAGTATAACCTTATTACAAAAAAATCGGTATAAATTATAGACCATGTGTTATTCTGATGTATAACCTGTACTACTGTAAAGTTTCAACCAAATCCGTTGAGTAGTTTTTGTGTGAAAGAATAACAAACACACATACATCCTCACAAACTTTCGCATTTATAATATTAGTAGGATAGGATGGATTAATATTATTATTAAATTAGTATTCAACTAGTCACGCTCTTTCATTTAATTTACTTTTTCCTAAGGACCTCTCATTCGAAGATACGTGACTAGTAGTGAAAAACTGAAGTTTAGAAGAAATTACAAAATAAACGTTCAAACAAATGTAATAAAACATTCTTATCGCACACTTACAGTCAATTTTTAAAAACAAAACTAGTATCCAATAATTTTATCTCTGTGCAGCAACTTCTTCAAGAAAACTTAATAAAAACTTTTTAACAAAAAATATCTACCGACTTCCATGTCACAAAAAAGTAAAAAATAATTTAAATATATTTTGGTCTAGAACATACTCAGTACTTAGTACATAGTCCTGAAGTCGGTGCTCGACATATTTCGCTGGACGACGGTAACTACGTCCTATATGAGCACCGACTTCAGAACTATGTACTAAGTACTGAGTATGTTCTAGACCAAAATATATTTAAATTATTTTTTACTTTTTTGTGACATGGAAGTCGGTAGATATTTTTTGTTAAAAAGTTTTTATTTTACACTTTTTAGTGACTATATTTTTATGTTTGTATTTAAATAAAGCCTCTAAGTTTGCTTTGTGCATCTACATATTCACAAAAATTAAACATAAAACACTTTTACAATTCATACAAACAGGGCGCCCCCTCTGGAAGTACCCCTCCATCATCAGGGTTGAGGAGTTGAAGGTCAAATTTTTCATCTTATATTGTTGCTTAGTAATCTTATAACATATACGTTAGTACCAGGTGACTAACTTCTATGGCTCAGGCTTGCAGTACCCTGCATCATCAGGGTTTAGGAGTTGAAGGTCAAAATTTTAATTTTGTGCCTCTGTTTGGTATTATTTTTACATACCCGTAAGCACCAAATTGCCAACTCCTATGGTTTAGAATTGAAGTACCCCTTCATCATCAGGGTCGAGGAGTTGAAGGTCAAAATTTTAATTTTGTGCCTCTGCTTAGTATTATTTTTACATAACCGTAAGCACCAAATTGCCAACTCCTATGGTTTAGGATTGAAGTACCCCTTCATCATCAGAGTTGAGGAGTTGAAGGTCAAATTTTTGATTTTATATTTTTGCTTAGTATTTTCTTTACATAACCGTAAGCACCAAATTGCCAACTTCTATGGTTTAGGATTGAAGTACCCCTCCATCATCAGGGTTGAGGAGTTGAAGGTCAAATTTTTCATCTTATGTTTTTGCTCAGTAATCTTATAACATATACGTAAGCACCAAATGGCTTATTCCTATGGTTTTGGCTTTAAGTACCCCTGCATCATCAGGGTTGAGGAGTTGAAGGTCAAATTTTTGTCCCATGAATTTGCTTAACAATTTCATTATATATTCGCAAACATCAAACGACCAACTTTTATAGTTCAGGCTAGCAGTACCCCTGCATCATCAGGATTGAAGAGTTGAAGGTCAAATTTTTCATAGTAAATACCTACATAGTAATTTTATTCTATATTTTACTCAATTGGACTTCTCCAGCTAAGGTTCGGCCGACTATCACTAATTTTATTATTTTGCTCCAAAAAGTTGAAGATCCTATGATTAGAACCTTATCAAACTCTTATCAGACTACCCCTGGAGTACATCCTTTCTAATAAAAAAAGAATCATCAAAATCGGTTGGCGGGATATTGAGTTATTCATACATTTATCGCGTACATTGAAAATGCAAATTTAAGACTTATGCGTTTTTCTTATGGATGCCCTAGTCAAAAAAATACTAAAAAAAATGGGACCCTATGACACGCACTACCTTTCAAATAAAAAAAAAATCATCTAAATCGGTTCACCCAGTCCGGAGAAATGAGGTAACAAATATAAAAAAAAAAAAAAAAAAAAATACAGACGAATTGATAACCTCCTCCTTTTTGGAAGTCGGTTAAAAATAGTAAAGGTCAAATAAGTAAAGTCGATAGTTTTCCAGGTTAAGGAAGGTATATAGGATAAAAAATCAAATCAAATCAAATTTCGATTATTATGGAATGTAGCTAGCTAGATATATGTACAGTACATTCATAAATATTTCTCTACATTCCCGCCGCAAGCGAGCATATAATAGTTATAAGAATTAAGATTTAAACATTTTCGTTATAAAAATGAAGTAGTAAACGAGAATGTAGATCAATCATATGGAACGGGAATATGTGAACAATCATATGCGTCGCACTTAATCTCAAACAACGATATATCAAATAAAAACAAATCTTATTAATATTATCATTTTTGACGACCCGCGTGGCGGAGCGGTTTACCGGTCTGACGCGAAATGGGTCCCGGGTTCGATTCCCGGCCAGACTGAAAGATGAGTTTAGATTCATGTTCTGGGTCTGGATATTTGTGTATTCGTCTTGTGTGTGTTTATGACACAGGAGAAAATCCTAGTGTGGGGCTATGAGTGTAGAAAGCGCGTTTTTTTTAAGAAATTATATATGCTAAAGTTTGGGAATATGTTTGTGTGTTTGTTACTCTTTTAATCTAAATTTGGCACACACATAGTCTTTTACCTGTAATAAAAATAATAACCCAGTAATAAAAAAATCACAAAAACGAGAGTTTATTCAAAATAAATATTAATTATAGTTATTTCAATTTATTTTCATTCAAGTAACTGTAAGAGAAATTGTTAGTAGAATAAAACCGTTAGTTTTTGCACCGAGTATAACAATAATAGTAGATAGAAACTTAGCGGTACTTAACCGTATGACACGAGGTCTTACGGACCTCCCTGAACCCCAGATACGAGGTATTCCCCTGAGTTATCGATAATTATGAATACGTATCAATAAATTTGTATTGATTTGTTTTGATTTGTTCGGTATGTTATTTAATAGCTTGGTTGCTTTTATGTTGTTGAAACGGAATAACTTTGGGCATTGCATTGTGATTTTATTATAAGTTTTAAAACGCTTAGACAATCTTGTAAGTTTGCCTTGTTTTTATCTATAACATTATATTCTCTTTATATTAATACGTGAAGCAAAAACTTGTGGTGCATTTTTAAGTCATATGCTGCGGACGGATTAGTATGAAATTTTGCACGGTTATAGTGGACGTAGAGAAGGAGTGCAGAATGTTAATATTTTTTTCAAATAATGCATTATAACATACATAAAATCAATAAAAACACAATATACACACCACCGTGCATTTGT
Organism: Spicauda simplicius; assembly: GCA_949699795.1. NCBI lineage: Eukaryota > Metazoa > Arthropoda > Insecta > Lepidoptera > Hesperiidae > Spicauda > Spicauda simplicius. The sequence continues at coordinate 10,535,936 of OX453079.1, forward strand.
CACAAACACATAGACAATAAACAAAATAGAACTTTCAATGTCTTACTATGAAAACACATAACGTCAAAAATGTCAGAAGTCTTTGTCAAATACCGCTATTGCTTTTAAAAGCGGCTTAGGTAATTAAATCTCTTATTATATTTAACGGGCGCGTCTAAAATTACTTAAAAAATATTACATTTTATTTGAATTTGAGAAGTAGTCGTACTACTTTGGACAATATGAAGTTTAGTTTTTTAATTTAAATTACGGTCGAATTACGAGCGACTAGTAAAAGTAAATAATAATCATGATCACAAACGAATTTTGTAATGAAGTTTTAGAGATATGCATTTCCTTCCGATGTAATCTGTAACACGCGTATTTTAATCAAAAATAAGTCAATTATAACACTAAACAAAATTACGTAAAAAGTATATTTTTATTGTTTTCTTAACAAAAGGCAAGCGATATAAAGCCACAATTTATAAATAGTTCTTTGTGCCTGGATAATTACACCTTTCTTTGTGTTCTTTGCACAAAGGTAAGAGAGGGAAAATTAAAAGTATGTTTAACGAGTTGAACTAGATGTTTTAAATAAGCTATTTTTTATTTTTCAGTTAATAAATAATACGACCCGCGTGGCGTAACGGTTACCATACAGGACTGATACGCAGTGGGTTCCGGGTTCATTCCCGGCCATGTATCTGAATGAGGAACTTAGATTCGTGTTCTGGGTCTGAGTGTTTATGTATTTGTTTTTGTGTGTGTCCATGGCACCTACGACCAAAAGCGTTATTAATAAAGTAATAACTTCTTCATGTACGCTTCCTGCATTCGCGTTATCAGTATTTGCGAGTTAAATAATTGTGATAATTTTCATATATTTGCGGCTTAAATTGTCTTATTTAGTGGATGTAATCGGTACAAGTGAACACATTCGGTGACTTATTTATATGTCAACATTCTTTGATTACCGTTCTTTATTCGCGGTTTCTGTATTCATGTCATATGGGCATAATCAACGTGAATATAGAGTTTTTACTTTACTGATATTCAATTTTACATCACCATAAATATTTATGAGGGCAGTAAAGCCAGAAACATAATATATTTAAAAAGATCATACTTCCCAAGCATTTTAAGCTATTATCAAGCCTTCTTGCTAATATGCTTAATATACTATGACTGTCTTACTAAGTTTAATTCAACTTGTAGGTAAATACTTGATCCTGTATTCAGTCCACCAATTCGCACTTGGCCAGCACGGTGGACTATGGCCTAAGCTCTCTCATTCCGAGAGAAGACCCGTGCCCAGCAGTGGGACAGTAATGGGTTGACGACGACTCGATCCTGAAGGATATGATTGTCCGTAGTACGAAATTAAAGAACAGTCAAACTTTACGCTTTTGGCTATACATTGCGAGATAGGCCAGGAAACGAAAAGTTAAACTTTCAATGTACATTGCAATTATCGGAACAAAGCTAGATAATGACAGCTTTGAGAAATTATATTAATACGTGAAGCAAAAACTTGTGGTGCATTTTTAAGTAATATGCCGCGGACGGATTAGTATGATATTTTGCACGGTTATAGTGGACGTAGAGAAAGAGAGCAGAATGTTAATATATATATATATATATATATATATATATATATATAGATAATAATAAATGTCCAACAGAGCTGAAAGTCGTTACAGATTTGAGATGTTTTAATCTGACTGAAGTAGCAAACGAGCATGCAGTCCACCTGATGGTAAGTGGTCACTGCCGCCCATGAACATCTGTAATCAACTACATACAGAACATGGATTCTATCTGAAGTCAATCACGGATGCGTTGCTACTCCCGAGGACTATAATGGTCGCTTCATGTGAAAGTGAGCCGACAACCACACCCTTCCATCGAAACGCAAGAAATGCTTCACGCTTGAAATATGTACTTCCCCGGTGTGGCGGTGGTACTTCCCCGGTCGAACTATACTGGTTCTACTACCTTGTGTGTGTGTGTGTGTTTAAGTGGTCCCTTAAAAAGCGTTAATTTCATCGCTTTAAATTATCTAGCTATCGTAAAACAATAGTTATGACAACATTGGACACGTTTTTATTCTGATTCTTTATTAGCAAAAATTTTGACACAGGATTTCAGTGTTTCCGTTGTTTTATGTCGATATGTATAATACAGCGTAAAAACTTCTTCTTCTTCTTCCTGTGCCACTCCAATTACTGAAGGTTAGCAGTCAGCTCAGCAAAGGCCTTTTTGTCTCTCAGGAGGCTACACATTTATTTATTTTTTTGTCTGAAGTAGCAAACGAGCATGCAGTCCACCTGATGCTAAGTAGTCACTGCCGCCCATAGACATCAATCAACTTCATACAGAACATGGGTTCCATCTGTGTGGTACTTCCCCGGTCGAACTACACTGGTTCTACCACCTTGTACCACAGTTTGGAGGCACTCGCGATTCCTGTCCACTCTCGGATGTTCCGAAGCCAAGATTTGCGTCTCCTTCCGACTTTCCTTTTACCAAAAGACAAGTAAGTAAAATATCTCATAATTAAACCGTTACCGCAAAAAAAACATGCGTGCGTACAAAGTACACATGTCAGAAGTGAAACTTCTTTGGCGAACTAATTTATAAATCTTGTTTATATTTATACAAATCTAAAACTTTAAATTTCCAAGATTAAGAGGAAGGGAAAAAGGCGTGATACAACGTTCGCTCTATCTCACTTTTTCTATCAATCTTTCTCACTCGCTTGCTCCCTACTCTCACTCCACGGCTAGTTGCTCATGCTACGTTCGCCCTGTCTTACTCTCTCTCAATCGGTCTCGATCACTCTCTCTCTCTTTTCCGACACTTCCGTTGCATACCGGCGTGACGTTTCATCTGTAAAAATTTTACCCTCATGCGCCTAAAGAAGTTTCACTTCAAAAAGCCTGAGAATATTCTTCCAAAACCAAAACTAAACCGGTAGTAGGTATAGTTATATTTTTTGCAGTGTCAGATGAAAAACAGATCCAGCCAGCTTTGAAACATTTTCTTGGAAGTTTTAATGTGACAAGCTCCGCGCTCTAGAAATTACCCTGAAGGTAGCCAATTATTTATCTTTCCAAGTAAATGTTTTACAGCTGGAGGGTCTATTGGAAATATAATATTGTTTTAAAAATGATAAAAGTTTATGGCTGATAGTAAATGTTTTGCAAGCTAGAATACCTTGCAAATCTTCTTACATTAACCTATTCTTAACCTATTTAAATAACTTATTTAACATAGGTGAGAAAGTAAATGATTTGCAAGGTAGAATACTTGCAAATCTTCTTACATTAACCTATTCTTAAACTATCTTAACCTATTTAAATAACTTATTCAAAATAACATATACACATTCTAATAATTCTTCTTTAAAATTTCTTAAGACTAAACAACCAAACTTGCCAGACACTTGGCAAGGTTCTCAACCTCAATAGATAATATTTTATTTTTGATAATATAAAAAAAAGTCTAGTCTCGGCAAAACGAGTGCAGCCGCCCGCCGACCCGGTGGACTGATGACCTGAAGAAGACGGCGGGTAACCGCTGGATTCAGATGGCTCAGGACCGGTTGAAGTGGCGCAGATTAGGGGAGGACTATGTCCAGCAGTGGACTTTCAAAGGCTGATGGATGGATGGATGAATCGATAATATAAATTTTATTCCAAAACATTTTTTTATCTATTTTAAACCACATCTTTTGTCTGTGCAATTTCTGAGTTATTTGAAAAATATCCATAATCAGAAAAATGACGTTTATTTGACTAAACTGCATTTAAAAGCGATTACGTGTTTTTTAACGTTGTCATCTAACGTTGCTGATATATGTTTTACTTTATCAGTCCACTAGTTGACCCGGCGAACTTCGTTCCGTCATAAATCTAAAATTATTAGTGTTTCTTACCATATTATACATAAAAACCATTCTCATAAAATCTCTCTATCTATTAAAAAAATACATTAAAAGCCGTGAAGTAGATTTAAAGATCTAAGCATACATAGGCGAAAAGCGACTTTATTTTATACTATGTAGTGATGAAGTAAAATAAAAATTGAATCATAACTTAAAAAAACTTTATTAAAATATAAATAATTAGGTACTAAGGCAGTCTTTTTCGAGCGATGTTCAACCCTTGTATATGCTTGCGGCTTCCCCTATCACCGCAACCGCTGGTCCCGCCTTGATGATGCCATCACGGATGTTCTGGCCGACTCTCTCCTGAAATTTTGAAAATATAATCATGAATATCATAAAATAAACGGATAATTTTAAAATGGGTTTCTCAAAAAAATATCTAATATATAAAATTCTCGTGTCACAGTTTTTGTTGCCATACTCCTCCGAAACGGCTTGACCGATTTTTACCAAATTTTATATGCTTATTTATTTCATACCCCTTAAGGGTTGTCCACCCTTAACACTTTTTAACCGACTTCCAAAAAGGAGGAGGTTATCAATTCGTCTGTATTTTTTTTTTTTTTTTTTTTTTTTTTTTTTATATTTGTTACCTCATTTCTCCGGACTGGGTGAACCGATTTAGATGATTTTTTTTTTATTTGAAAGGTAGTGCGTGTCATAGGGTCCCATTTTTTTAGTATTTTTTTGACTAGGGCATCCATAAGAAAAACGCATAAGTCTTAAATTTGCATTTTCAATGTACGCGATAAATGTATGAATAACTCAATATCCCGCCAACCGATTTTGATGATTCTTTTTTTATTAGAAAGGATGTACTCCAGGGGTAGTCTGATAAGAGTTTGATAAGGTTCTAATCATAGGATCTTCAACTTTTTGGAGCAAAATAATAAAATTAGTGATAGTCGGCCGAACCTTAGCTGGAGAAGTCCAATTGAGTAAAATATAGAATAAAATTACTATGTAGGTATTTACTATGAAAAATTTGACCTTCAACTCTTCAATCCTGATGATGCAGGGGTACTGCTAGCCTGAACTATAAAAGTTGGTCGTTTGATGTTTGCGAATATATAATGAAATTGTTAAGCAAATTCATGGGACAAAAATTTGACCTTCAACTCCTCAACCCTGATGATGCAGGGGTACTTAAAGCCAAAACCATAGGAATAAGCCATTTGGTGCTTACGTATATGTTATAAGATTACTGAGCAAAAACATAAGATGAAAAATTTGACCTTCAACTCCTCAACCCTGATGATGGAGGGGTACTTCAATCCTAAACCATAGAAGTTGGCAATTTGGTGCTTACGGTTATGTAAAGAAAATACTAAGCAAAAATATAAAATCAAAAATTTGACCTTCAACTCCTCAACCCTGATGATGAAGGGGTACTTCAATTCTAAACCATAGGAGTTGGCAATTTGGTGCTTACGGGTATGTAAAAATAATACCAAACAGAGGCACAAAATTAAAATTTTGACCTTCAACTCCTAAACCCTGATGATGCAGGGTGCTGCAAGCCTGAGCCATAGAAGTTAGCCACCTGGTACTAACGTATATGTTATAAGATTACTAAGCAACAATATAAGATGAAAAATTTGACCTTCAACTCCTCAACCCTGATGATGGAGGGGTACTTCCAGAGGGGGCGCCCTGTTTGTATGAATTGTAAAAGTGTTTTATGTTTAATTTTTGTGAATATGTAGATGCACAAAGCAAACTTAGAGGCTTTATTTAAATACAAACATAAAAATATAGTCACTAAAAAGTGTAAAATAAAAACTTTTTAACAAAAAATATCTACCGACTTCCATGTCACAAAAAAGTAAAAAATAATTTAAATATATTTTGGTCTAGAACATACTCAGTACTTAGTACATAGTCCTGAAGTCGGTGCTCGACATATTTCGCTGGACGACGGTAACTACGTCCTATATGAGCACCGACTTCAGAACTATGACATGGAAGTCGGTAGATATTTTTTGTTAAAAAGTTTTTATTTATTTTTTATATGGCAAAACAACGTTTGTCGGGACAGCTATTATAACTATAATTGTAAAATGGGTAGCCGTTTCGCAAAAGTATTTTTTAAACGAATTTAAAAGTTCCTAACACTTTAACTTAAACTTAATCCGAGGTGTCAATTCAGGACTGTTGGGGACTACTCAAGGGAAGCAACGCATCTGAGGTGTTTTATTATAATAAAGTGGCAAACGAGCATGCAGTCCACCTGATGGTAAATGGTCAACGCCGAACATGGATATGTGTAAGCAACTTCATATAGAACATAGGTTCTATCTGAAGTCAATCACAGATATGTTGCTACTCCCGAGGACTAGGCAACCACCTCCTTCAAGTTCGCCTTCGTTTTTTTAGAAACGAAATGTTATTTGGAGTTGATTACGGATAACATGTGTTATAGGCAACAAAGGCCACTTACTTTCAGATGATATACGATTGTCTGATACTTCTTCACTTAATAAAATACTAACAATTATTTTTAATAACTACCTCATTGATATTTCTGATAAATTGAGTAATATAACGAGGCTAAAATTTCATCGAAATTAAAAAAAATTACACGGAATTATTAACTGAACTATGTACCTATCGGATTTTGATTACGTTAATGTGCAATGTAGTAGAACATAGCAGATATAAGATAAATATCTATTTCAATACATACATACATACTTCAATTAAATGTTATGAGGTTATCATTTTAATATTGCACTATAAAATCTCCTTCAAAACAAAAAGAAAAAAATACCAGTTTCTTGAAGGGGTTCCACCTCGGTTCTGGCGCAGCAGACACGGTGGTCAACGCCATGATGCAAGCGAAAACGAACAGGAAGATATTGAAGAACTTCATTTTGTATATTAACACTTGATGCTTTACAAGAAGCGAATGATGCTGCGAGGAATCTGCTCTGTATTTTATATGAAAACGTTTACCATATATTTTGCGGGCGAAAAAATTTGTCTTAATGAAATTGAGCCTTATTTCTTGGTAATAAGGATGCGAGTGCTTATCAGTAAGATGACTAAGCGAAAATGTATAGCGGTATTGCGCTGGGGAGTCCCGATTCTGTCTGAGTTAACTGTATCCCACATTTCTTTTGAATTGAAAGCGAGATTGTATGGGGAAGAACTTTATACGATCATCCATAATATTTAGACTAATATTATCGCGTAAACGGTAAATCTTTACTACATAGTATAAAACAAAGTTGCTTCATGCTGTCTGTCCCTATGTATGCTTAGATCTTAGAAACTACGGATTTTCATGAAGTTTTTTTAATAGATAAGAGTGATTCAAGAAGAAGATTTTTATGTGTAATATAGTGGAGAAACACTGATTATTTTAGACTTTTACGCGTAACGAAAAGTTTATTAGAGTATATATTTTGTTACTCTTTGACTCAAAAACTACCGGTCGGATTTCGCTAAAATTTGTGACGCACATAGTTTATGACCAACAATTAGGGTACTTATTATCGTGAACGTACCAAAGCGTGCGAAGTCGTGGAAATAATCTAGTGTTAATTATTTATTTTTGCCGATATTTCACTAGCTGAATGAATAGTGGTCATGGGCAAATTTAATTAAACAATATTGTTTTTTTTTTCATCTGACTGAAGTAGCAAACGAGCATACAGTCCACCTGATGGTAAGTGGTCTCTGCCGCTCATGGACATTTGTAATCAACTTCATACAGAACATGGGTTCTACCTGAAGTCAATAACAGATGCGTTGCTACTCCCGAGAACTATGATGGTCGGCTCATATAAAAGTGTGCCAGCAACCATACCTTTCCATCGAAACGCAAGAAATGCTTCACGCTAAAAATAGGTGTAGCGGTAATATTACCTACCCCGTCGAACTACACTGGTTCTACCTTCAAAATTTATAAACCCATCTTTGTAGTTCGACACAAGCGATACCACCTTACATCATTTTGCCTAATAATGAATAAGCGTCGCTGCGATCTCGTTTAAAGGATGTAAAGGAATTACTATGAAAAAAATCAGAATATCAAGAAAAATGTTTTGGCAATGTTTAAAATATGAGATCACAAATGGTAGTTATTTTGTTAATAAAGAACTGGAATTTTACTTACTCCTACGAAAATTAGATACGCTTTATACTAAAGTCTCAGACAAAAAAGAACAGAAGTAGCTGCAGCGTTCAGTGTCGTATTGCATTATTGGATACAAACAATATAATTAGCCAAGCGAGAGCCGTATTCATACACCGAGGTTTCCGTACAATATTCATCTTTTTTAAAATACTCGTCATGGTTATAGCTACACAATGTATACACACCTTATTGCAATTTAAAACTATTACGGCTCTATAGATAAAACAAAACTCCGATATAGATTGGTTTTCTTTTATAGAGACTCCCTTTGTCCCTGCAGGTCCGGAATGGATCAGAATAGGGCATCGGTATCCTCTGCATGTCGCAAGAGGCGACTAAAATGAGCTTCCGGGGTTGCGGGCTGCTACAGTAGGAGCACGAAACGTTGCTCACCTGGGAGGAGGACGGGGCGACGCGTTTAGACGACTCCAGTTTCGTTCTTTGGGGATCCCAGAGGGGGGGGGGGCTGCGGTAAAAATCCCACATAACCCTGCGTCGCTCCCACGGCGTTGTTTAACTGGTGGTTAAACGAAATATATCTTGATGCGTTGTTGTTTTTTTTCTGAGGCATTTTGTACGAAACAGGCAAAAATGTTACATTTTTATCAAGTTCAAAATAGGATACAATTTTATTCATATGCTTATTTCCTTATTTCAAAGCAAAAGCTTTCAAAATGATATACGCCCAACAAAGCTTTACACGGAAAGTGCATTTGACTCATAAGGTACCTCACTTTGTGAAAATATATCTGCCATATATTTACTTGGTAATAGAAATAAAAGCCTTATATTTTGAAATAAGCTTTTGTATAACTAATTTACCTATAAGTAAACTTAAACTATACAATAAGCGTTGATCGGATGCAAGATCGCTGTAAAATTAATGCATTAGAAATGTGGTCCTGGAGACGGCTACTCCGAATTCCCTGGACTGCTCACTGCACCAACAATTCAATACTAAAAGAACAAAAAATTAAAGAAAGAGTATCTACAACAATCCAGATGCGCATTTTAAAATATTTTGGTCACTTAACCAGAAACGAAAACTCGTTGTTAGGTGGAAATAATTTAAATATATTTTGGTCTAGAACATACTCAGTACTTAGTACATAGTCCTGAAGTCGGTGCTCGACATATTTCGCTGGACGACGGTAACTACGTCCTATATGAGACTTCAGAACTATGTACTAAGTACTGAGTATGTTCTAGACCAAAATATATTTAAATTATTTTTTACTTTTTTGTGACATGGAAGTCGGTAGATATTTTTTGTTAAAAAGTTTTTATTTTACACTTTTTAGTGACTATATTTTTATGTTTGTATTTAAATAAAGCCTCTAAGTTTGCTTTGTGCATCTACATATTCACAAAAATTAAACATAAAACACTTTTACAATTCATACAAACAGGGCGCCCCCTCTGGAAGTACCCCTCCATCATCAGGGTTGAGGAGTTGAAGGTCAAATTTTTCATCTTATATTGTTGCTTAGTAATCTTATAACATGTACGTTAGTACCAGGTGGCTAACTTCTATGGCTCAGGCTTGCAGTACCCTGCATCATCAGGGTTTAGGAGTTGAAGGTCAAAATTTTAATTTTGTGCCTCTGTTTGGTATTATTTTTACATACCCGTAAGCACCAAATTGCCAACTCCTATGGTTTAGAATTGAAGTACCCCTTCATCATCAGGGTCGAGGAGTTGAAGGTCAAAATTTTAATTTTGTGCCTCTGCTTAGTATTATTTTTACATAACCGTAAGCACCAAATTGCCAACTCCTATGGTTTAGGATTGAAGTACCCCTTCATCATCAGGGTTGAGGAGTTGAAGGTCAAATTTTTGATTTTATATTTTTGCTTAGTATTTTCTTTACATAACCGTAAGCACCAAATTGCCAACTTCTATGGTTTAGGATTGAAGTACCCCTCCATCATCAGGGTTGAGGAGTTGAAGGTCAAATTTTTCATCTTATGTTTTTGCTCAGTAATCTTATAACATATACGTAAGCACCAAATGGCTTATTCCTATGGTTTTGGCTTTAAGTACCCCTGCATCATCAGGGTTGAGGAGTTGAAGGTCAATTTTTTGTCCCATGAATTTGCTTAACAATTTCATTATATATTCGCAAACATCAAACGACCAACTTTTATAGTTCAGGCTAGCAGTACCCCTGCATCATCAGGATTGAAGAGTTGAAGGTCAAATTTTTCATAGTAAATACCTACATAGTAATTTTATTCTATATTTTACTCAATTGGACTTCTCCAGCTAAGGTTCGGCCGACTATCACTAATTTTATTATTTTGCTCCAAAAAGTTGAAGATCCTATGATTAGAACCTTATCAAACTCTTATCAGACTACCCCTGGAGTACATCCTTTCTAATAAAAAAAGAATCATCAAAATCGGTTGGCGGGATATTGAGTTATTCATACATTTATCGCGTACATTGAAAATGCAAATTTAAGACTTATGCGTTTTTCTTATGGATGCCCTAGTCAAAAAAATACTAAAAAAAATGGGACCCTATGACACGCACTACCTTTCAAATAAAAAAAAAATCATCTAAATCGGTTCACCCAGTCCGGAGAAATGAGGTAACAAATATAAAAAAAAAAAAAAAAAAAAAAAAAAAAAATACAGACGAATTGATAACCTCCTCCTTTTTGGAAGTCGGTTAAAAAAGAGGTCATGGGGTAGATCTCTGACACGCTGGACAGACCTTCTAGAAAACAACTACACAGTGCTCGATTGTCCAGTGTAGCCGCAATGCCATTAATAGAAGGTGGTGGCGAAGAATCGCAAGAGCTGCTGGCAACGGTGCCTGTGTTTGAACCTCAGATCTGCCGATCGAGAGGGCAAGCTTCAACCATTAGGCTGTCACTGCTTTGAAGTTTCAGATACAGTAGTAAAATTGAATCCGTACTACCTAACAGCAATTAAACATGCAATTCATCTGATTGTAGGTGGCCATTGCAGCCCATGGACTTTGTAATCTACCCTCAATCTACCCTCAATAATAGGTTTATATAATGTTGGCCATAAATAGATTGCTACTCCTAAGTACTAAGTTGGTCAAATGTTTCTCACCTTACCACACCCTTCAAATGAAGATCAGTTAATTCAGAACACAAGCGGATACCCTCTAATTATAAATAGACACTCATAAAATACACTGATCTTGAATAGCAGGATTGCCTTTTATCTATCTCACTGAAGGAGCAAACGAGCATGCAGTCCACCTGATGGTAAGTGGTCACCGCCGCCCATGGACATCTGTAATCAAATTCATACAGAACATAGGTTCTAACTGAAATCAAACACAGATGCGTTGCTACTCCCAATGACTATGATGGTCGCCTCATGTGACGGCAACCACACACTTCTATCGAAATGCAAGAAATGCTTCACGCTAGACATAGGTGTGGCTTCCTCCCTTTTAGTAAATGTTAAAGGAAGAATCTAAAGGACAAAATTAAATAAACCTTTAATAATAATATTTAAAACAAGTTATTTCAATGCACAGAAAAGAAAAAAACAACTTTGTAGTACCTAGTCAAACCATTCATATTGTAGCAACATACAATTTTCTATCATATAAAACCATAATATAAAGGGATACAAAGATATTTATAGTTTCTGTGTTATACCTTACATAAACATGTGAAACGTATTGTAACATAAAATGTTTAGTGACAAAGTTACAAAACATTTGTCACATATTGGTAAGAAGTGTATTGAAGAAGATTACTTAGTACTCAATTGATATCGCATACAGTTGTTGATATTAGCTATATATTAATACGTTAACCAAAAAAATGTGCATTTTTAAGTAATATGCCACGGACGGAGGAGTATAAAATTTTGCACGGCTATAGTTGGCGTAGAGAAGGAGTGCAGAATGTTAATATTTTTTTCAAATAATGCATATAACATACATAAAATCAACTAAAAACACATTACACACACTACCGTGCATTTTTGTCACAAACACACAAATAATAAACGAAATAAAACATTCAACGTATGAAAACACAGACTATCAAAAATGTCAGATGTCTATGTCAAAATACCCGTTATTGATTTTAAATGCTTTGTTACTAAAACCTCTTTTTACCTTTCGGATGTATTAAAATAACTAGACAATTAATAAAAATTGAATTTGGGAACTACTTTGGACAATATCAAGTTTAGTTTTTGAGTTGGATTACGGTTGAATTTTGACCGTTACAACGGGTGACTAGTATTTATTATTTTCGCAACATATTTAGACAATGTTGTCAACTTTATCTTTTTTGAAGCTGTATCAGCAATTTTTATAATATGGAAGTAGCAATGCGAAATAGTTCTGATGATAAATGGCGTATGCCGCTCATTAGCATCTGTGACCAACCTCAGATTAGCCTTACTTAAGGAGGGCAATTCATTATTATTATTATTATTATTTTATTATTTGAGTGAAGAAGCAAACGAGCATGCAGTCCACCTGGTGGTAAGTGGTCACTGTCACCCATGGACATCTGTAATCAACTTCATACCGAACATGGGTTCCATCTGAAGTCAATCACAGATACGTTGCTACTCCTGAGGACTATGATGGTCGCCTCATGTTAAAGTGTGCCGGCAACCACAACGAAACGCAAGAAATGCTGTTTTTTATATATTATTTATTAAACTAATTATTTTTTTAGATTATTCTTTCAGAATGAGAGAGTTTAGGCCATAGTCCACCGCGCTGGCCAAGTGCGAATTGGTGGTGTTTTTTTAAATTAAGACCTTATATCTAAAAATAAAAATTAAAATATATATCGAAATCTATCTTAAATATTCTGTGGGATGCGCAAATATAGCCAATCTCTAAACACGTATTCATTAATTACGCAAAAAAAAAAAAACATAAATAGTAACATATAAAAACTTTATTCAAATAACATTAAGTTTAAGTAAATACTATATGGCAGTCATGGTCTCTATTCTTTGAGCAGTAAGGTTCACTTTCCCTTGTATATGGTAGCGGCTTGGCCTACGACCGCGACGGCTGGCCCCGCTTTGATGATCCCGTCGCGAATGTTCTGGCCGACTTTCTCCTAAGATAAAAAAATACAAATAAAATAACATACATACATTTCAATTTTTTTAAACTACCATGTCATAATAACTATACTGGACAAAATAAAGGATAAATTAATACAAAATATGTAGCCAAATACAAAGTATGTAGGTATGTGTTTTTATTTCAACTATTTGTTTATATAAAGAAATAATTGAAATATAATGGTGATTATTGGTATTACATGAAACAAATAAATCAATTATTTCTGAAGAAGAAAGAGAAATTTATAAAATTTAACCTACGATAAGTTGTGAAAGTACTATTTGCATAGAATTTAAACTAAACCCCTTCTAAGTATCTTTAACTTGCCAGAAAATAACTCTAGTAAAAGATATCAATTCTAAGAATGAAAAAGAAAAAATTACCAGTTTCTTGAAGGGGTTCCATCTCGGTTCTGGCGCAGCGGAAACGGTGGTCAACGCCATGATGCAGGCGAAAACGAACAGGAAGATATTGAAGAACTTCATTTTGTATATTATCACTTGATGCTTTACAAGAAGCGCTGCAGTGTATGATGCTCTGTGAAATCTCCTCTGTGTTTTATAGGAAAACGTTTACAAGTGATATGCGATTGGAAAATTGTTTCGTAATCAAGTGAAGCCTTAGTTCTTTGTGATAAGGATGCAAGTGCATAACAGTTAGATGACTAAGCGCAGAAAGGCATTGGTATTACACGTACGAAGGGGACTCCCGACTCTGTATTGAGGTAAATGTAAATCCGGGAAGCATTTGCCTCAATACATTATTTTAAACTGAATGCAAATTTGTATGAAGAAGCATTTTGTCCTTTTTTACAAGATTAAAGGAGCAAACAAGCTTGAAGTCCACCTGATTGTAAGTAGTCACTAACGCCAGTAAATTCTTTATTCAACTTCATATAGAAAAAAGGCTCTATTTGTAATCACAGATGCGTTGCTCCTTCCGAAGACTAAGATGGTCGCCTTGTTCTAATGTATGCCGGCAACCACAAAGTGTTTGTTAGTCTTTCACGCTAAATAGGGTTTCGATAAATTTGGCACACTGTTTATGATCTGGTATAAAACTTAGGTATTATACTCATAGGCTTCTGGTATAATACTCATTACTATAGTCCACGTAGTTCTGGGATCAAAATATGGCTACGGTATCGCCTGCTTGTCATAAGAGGTGACTAAAAGAGGATACCAGGGTTGCGGAGGTAAGAGTGGGAGCGATCCCAGGAAGGACAATGTCATGTGTAGCCGCATGCTATCGTAAGCACCATGACGCCTGGCCAGAACAAATGCTCACTGGAGAAAGGCCCAAAAGGGGTGTCGCGCTTGGAGGACTCCGGTAGCGTTCCGTTTGAGATCCCGGAATTCTCCACGCAGCGCTGAAGATAACCACCAGAGGTGGTTTTAGTGAGGTAAAAATCCTATATAACCCAGCGTTGTTCCCATAGCGTCGAATATCTTTTGAAGGTTCCTCCTCGAGAACGAAAGAAATGGTTTATTACGATATTAAACGTGATGAAAGCTGGCGGAGCGGCGGGAATAAGTTATATTTTAAAACTAGCTGTACCCTGCGCGCGTTGCTATGCCATCACAAAAACATACACCAGAAACCTTCGCGAGCTCATAAATAACAACTTTGCTAAATATGACGAACCACGTGGCGCAGCGGTTACCATACATGTCTGACACGCAGTTGGTCCCGGGTTCGATTCTCGGCCAGACAGGTATCTGAATGATGAGTTTAGATTCTGTTCTGTTCTGGGTGTCCATGGCACTCACGACACAGGAGAAAATCCTACTGTGGAGCTATGAGTGTAGAAAGCGTTTTAAGTTTTTTAAGCTACGATTTTATAGAGGACCTACAGACAAACAATATTTTTTATATATTAGAAGAAGATGGATAAACCAATGCAAAGCGTGGTCCGGGTTCTAGCAATTTAGAAAATCGGGTAAAGTCAATTTCACGAAAGTGAAATATGTAGTCTAATCTTACTTTTACTGTTATAAATGCGGAAGTTCAGATAGAGGGATGTTTGATACTCAATCACTCTTGAACGGTTCAAAGGACACGAATGAAATTTGGCACAGAGATAGATTATAGACTGGAACTAGCTGGCCCGGCAAACGTTGTTTTGCCATATAAAAATTTTAAAAAAAATGTTAAGGGTGGACAACCCTTATCACTAAGAAAATAGATGTTGGCCGATTCTCAGACCTACTAAATATGCTCACAAAATTTCATGAAAATCGGTCAAGCGGTCTCGCAGGAGTACGGGAACGTACATTGTGACTCGAGAATTTTATATATTACATAGCATATTAGCTAGTTTTTGTCTCAAAATTACTTTTTCTTGGATTGGCAAGGTGGTAGAATGTATATGATATGGTTCGATCGAAATATCTTCCACGCGCCTATTTCTAACGTGCATTAGTGGTTCTTGCAGTTCGTTGAAAGTTTGAAACTGAGTATTTGCACGCACATTTTTATTTAAGATCTCCATCTTAGTCCTCGAAAGTGGACACGCTTATGTAAGTGACTTCAGATGGAATCCGCATCGTCTGTTAAGTTGCTTACAGATATCCATGGATGGCAGAGTCCACTGCATGCTAGCTTTTACCTTAAAAAAAAGGCGCCGATGAAATTGTGGCAAGAAAAGTGTTCTATACAAAATAAATAATTTATTTTAGCTTTGTAATCAGTGTCTGTGTATATTTTTATAAAAAATCTTAAGCGTGACGTAATCAAATATAACGATAACCGATTAACTTGTTAAATATTGCAAAAATATAACAAGTGTATTGTCGGAGATTTGATTACGCGCACTCAAATGATATCTTGTTGAACTTTAAGTATTAATTATACAACAGACAAGAGAAAAATCACATAAGTAAGTTTAGCAAAATTTCAGTTTTGTTAAAAATATGTGTACATTAAAAATTTGGGGGCAACATCTTTTGAAAATATTTTACGATATAAGATATACATATATATCGTATATTGATCCTATGTTGCAGAATGGACTCAAACAGGATCCAAAGTGATACAAAAACAAGAGAGACAATACAGATGGTATGATCAATTTATCGCATATCGTCGTGCGTACCAGATGGAGCGGTGGGTCCAGCAGAGCAGGGCCAGCCGTTCATCTAGGATAAGCCTAATGGGGCAACGCACTTAGAGGACTCCGGTCGCGTTTCTTTGGAGATCGCAGCGTCAAGGACCGGCCATCGGGGGGTTTTAGTGCGATAAGAATCCTCGGTAACAGTGTAGATGCACTGACTATATGACGCAACCATTTTAGTACTCAAGAGCGGCAAACTGGCAACGCATATCTGATTTAAGTAGAAAACTTGTGCTTATAAAGAGTTATAGAAGAATATAGACGGCAGTGGCCATTTACCATCAGATGGACTGCATGCTCGTTTGCAACTTCAACTTTATAAAAAGTGGACAAAGAAGCTAGAAAGGATTAAATACGCTTACAAGATATTCATAAAATAAAATTATCTTTGATAGGATTTTTTTCAATGAATAAAAAACGTATAAATGAAAAAAAATTAAAAGGTGTAATAATTCCATACATCAATCCATCAGCCTTATGAGCAGTGGACTGCTGGTCATAAGTGCTGGAGATAAATGGCGTCACTCTAACCGGTCCTATGCTTTCTGAACCCATCGGTTTCCCGCAGTCGTCTTCTGTTTCGTTTAAGAATTATTTATAAATAATAAAATGAGGAATCGAAAAATCATTTTTTTACACTTACGCTACTTTACTCTCGTACCTTGTTTAAATAAGATAAAAAAACGATGCCAATGAATGCGGTTAAGTGTTATACAGATAAACTAACACTGTAGATTCAGTTTAAGTATATTGTATGATACTTTACAGGTGTGTTACCAAGGAAATGCTGAAGATATTTGTTTAATGTTAAGCCTAAGACGAGACAAAGATTTAGAGAATATTTTAGGTTAAATTTGGGACACATTGCGAATCATTCACAACTATGTTTTATAATAATGTAGTAGCAAACGAGCTTGCAGTCCACCTGATGGTAAGTGGTCACTGCCGCCCATGGACACCTGTAAGCCACTTCAAATAGAACATGGGTTCTATCTGAAATCAATCACAGTTGCGTTGCTACTTCCGATGACTAGGATGGTCGCCTCATATAAAAGTGTACCGGCAACCACACCCTTCCATCGAAACGCAAGGAATGCTTCACGTTAGAAATTGGTGTGGCGGTATACCTCCCTGGTCGAACTACAATGTTCTGCCACCTTTAGAATATTTAGTATGTTTTTTGTATATGATTGAAATAGCAAATAAGGATGCAGGCCACTTGATCGTAAGTGGTCACTGCCCATGGACATCTGTTAACAACTTCATATAGAATATGGGTTACATTTAAAGTCAATCACAGATTCGTTGCTACTTCCAAGGACTATGATGGTGGCTTCGTATAAAAGCGAACCGACAACAACATCTTTGAAGGTGGTAGAACCAGTGTAGGTCGACCGGGGAAGTACCACCGCCACACCTATTTCTAGCGTGAAGCATTTCTTGCGTTTCGTTGGAAGAGTATGGTTGCCGCCGCACTTTTATGTGAAGCGACCAACTTAGTCCTCGGTAGCAGCTACGCATCTATGATTGACTTCAGACAGAATCCATGTTCTATATGAAGCTGATTAAAAATGTCCATGAGCGGCAGTGACCACTTACCATCAGGTGGACTGCATGCTCGTCTGTTATCTTATAAAAAAGTCTACCGCTTCATAAAAATATAAACATCCTCTTTGTCTTTTTGTCTGATCAATGCTCTAGATTGATGATGATGAGGAGAATGGCATGAGGAGTGGTACCTATATCTATATCGATCTATAGAATTTTATTCTTATTTTTAAAATAAAACCGTTTTAAAAAAAATAGTTTTTTTTCACATAGAATAGGTATGGGTTCAATCTGAAGTCAATCATAGATACGTTGCCATTCCCCAGGGCTTAGGTCGCCTCAGAGCAGTGATAGCCTAATGGTATAACTTGCCCTCTCGATCAGGAGGTCCGAGGTTCAAACCCCGGCACGCACCACTGATTTTTCTGAAGCTATGTGCGTATTAGAAATTAATTGTCACTGCTTTTCGGTGAAGGAAAACATCGTGAGAAAACCTACCCACCCGACCGTTCTTCAAAAAAAAGTTCTCGGAGGTGTGTAAAGCCCACCAATACGCACTTGGCCAGCGCGGTGGACTATGGCCTATAACTCTCTCTCTCTCTCTCATTTCTGAGAGGAGACCCGTGCCCTGCAGTGGGACAATAATGGGTTGACGACAAAGTCGTTTTATATAAAAGTGTACCGGCAACCACAACCTTCCACCATAACGCAAGAACTGCTTCACGCTAGAGATGGGTGCCGCGGCGGTATCTCCCCGGTTGAACGATTGTCCTACTACCTGTCAACCTGGACTTCCAATTAATCCATTCCTTTATGTCAATATGTATTTAGACCAAGGGTCCTCAAAAGGGTCGATGTCGTCTTGGGGCCGATATCAACCTTTGAAATCCGACAACCGGTAGACGACTTTTTTTTATAGAAAGTACTATGTATCGTTATGAAAAAGCTGAACTTAGAATTTTAAAAGCTTTTCTTTTTTTTTAATAATAATAACAATAATAATAATAATTTATTTCGGAAAACATGTCCCATATACACACAATACATAAAAATATCACATTATGCGTTAAAAATATATTACAAACTATTTTGTAAACATAAAAACAACCTCAAATTACAAAATATTAGGATTAAAAATTAACAAATATCTACATATAAAAAAAATACTACAATTAAATCTCAAATCAAATTAAACGTAAATTTAAAATAAGTCCATTTTTAAACAATTATAATAACAATAATAAAAAATAAATAAAAATAAAATAAAATATAGGATTTTACGTTTGAGTTACCAGATTATTTAATATGCCAAAGAGGCCCTTTGTGCAAAATAATATTCCTGTTGTAGACATTAACATAAGGGGAACAACAAGGAAACTAGAAACACTTTTCTCTACTACAAACAAAAAATCCTAAATATAAACTTTGACGTATCAGTATTTATTTTCAAAATAATTCCCGTTTCCAATGATTAATGGTTCAAACTGAGGTCTTCAATATTTTGGGAGTCCCCTACCATTTTGAACATACTTATAATGTTGTTCTTATTGCAATGCTATAAAGGTCATATTTGCTTAACAACATCGGGGAGTTCCCTCGTACGGGTCACACCGTTATCTCGTGTATGCAAAGCGAAATGACGCATAAACAAAAATATTAAAGTTCATTGTTCCGTAACTGTGTCTAAACAATTAGTGTTAATTGCTTTTATATATAAACCATATTATGTAGTCGTACATCATTCGTGACTTCAACTTGACAGAGTAACACGATTTTGGTTAGACCAAATTGAAATAATCAAAAATGAATTTTACTAAAATCTTCTTCTTGGTCCTCGCTTGCTTCGCAGCGTTGAGTACGGTTACGGCGGCACCCAGCCCCAAGTGGAGGATATTTAAGAAAATTGTAAGTATTGTCGCTATGACGTAGTTCTCAGGAGTTTTAAGTACCGTATTTTGATTTGAAAGATACCTTACTGTGCTTCTCTCTTCAACCCATTATTGTCCCACTACTGGGCACGGGTTTTCTCTCAGAATGAGAGAGTTTTAGGCCATAATCCGCCACGCTGGCCAAATGCGAATTAGTGGACTAATGGACTTACTGTACTTACTATTAAATATTATAGAGATAACTAAATATATTAATATTTACTCACTGGTTTCACATAATTATAAAATATAACAACTTATAAAAGAATGAATGGATTTTAATTAAATAATAAGTAAATGTTACCTCACTACGGACTATAAATATATGTTCGGTCTAAAAAATTAAACTGTGTGATATTTTTGTAATGATTTTAAATAGGTACACAAAAAAGAATAATTATAATAGTAATTTCTATTATCACTTATTCTCAGTTCAATTTGTTTTTATTTTCAGGAAAAGGCAGGTCGCAACATTCGAGATGGCATCATCAAAGCGGGGCCAGCCATTCAAGTCGTCGGCCAGGCAGCCACGATCATCAGAGGATAATTTATTACCATATACCATATAGCTATAAAAAATATTACCAAGATACCTCTAGTATTAAGTATTAGTTTAAAACCAGTGCATTTATTATTGTTTAAGAGATACTTAAAAGCCTAATTTATTTGACGTACCTGTGCCATGTATAAAGATCTATTATAAGATTTTACATTTTTATATTTTGAGAATGCTCAATAAATACTGCCTTATATAAATTTACGATTTGTTTATTATCTATTATCATCAACCTATTATTGTCCCACTGTTTGGAATCTCTCCTCCAAGTCAGTCACCATAGCCTATGACTAACAAAAAGACAACTTCTGACTACAACAAATCGTCACCTACTTGAATTAATGAACACACAACCAGAAAAAATGTCCTAACACAAAACCATTACAGAACATAAAAATACAATTTCTTACAAATAATAGATTAAAATATTTCTCCGTATCACAACCATTAGGCGTAAACATATAAACATTTATTAGTACAATTATGTCATATATAAAAACAAATGTTCTGTCCTATATTGTTAAAATTACCATAGCATGTAAATCACTACATAGTATAAAACAAAATCGCTTCTCGCTGTCTGCCAATATGTATGCTTAGATATTCAAAACTACGCTACGGATTTTAATGTTTTTTTTAATACAGAGTGATTCAAAAATAAGGTTTTCATTTGGTTCTTGACCAGACGTTGAGGTCACGTCTGGCCAAGAAGGTCCATTCGGATCCTTCGGAAGACCAGCGCTGGCTGAAAATAATCAACCAGCATAATGCTGAGAAGGGTCCGTTTAGTGACGTATACCACTCACGTATCGCATGTTAGTTGGTACTATATTATTATTGTGTCTTTAAACTGTATGAGTGTGTACGCATTACGAATAAACGATTTCTTTCTTTCTTTTGTATTAGGTACATGCATACTGTATACAATTTTTAATATTGAAGTAGCAAACAAAATTTAGTACCGTAAAGATTGCTATATTTCGCTTTGATCATTCTTACGAATGATATGATTTTCTTTCGCCTACAAACCAAGTGAATAATTAAATAACGTGCTTATAACCACCAGCATATAAGAGATGTGTATGTATTTATATTCACGTATCTCTCTCTCGTCTCTTCTCGTCAACCCATTATTGTCCCACTGCTGGGCACGGGTCTTCTCTCAGAATGAGAGAGTTTAGGCCATAGTCCACCGCGCTGGCCAAGTGCGAATTGGTGGACAATTCAATATTCACGTATATTTATGTATAATTGTCATAGCAAAGTGCACGCACTACCATGTGTTAATTTATGTCCAGTCTCGGGTCTTCTGGAAGAGATTTCTTAAGAAAACAGCAGTACCTTTGCACTAAATGTTAATTATAAGTTCTCTTTTTTGTATTTGTTTTCTTTGTGTGTGCATAAATACATAAATAAATAAATATTTAAAGAGTATTTAGTTCCCTCTAGCAAAGATAAGAAAAGAGTAATTCTTTAAACAGAAGAATTTTTCGGAATTTATTACTGGCGGCAATTTTTGGAGTTTATTTATTCTGGATATCCTTTCTCTTAACATAGAAGAGGAAATTTTTTTGGAGATGAATCTTCTATCCGCTTAATGCCACTATTTGACCCCACCCTCCCCTCTTAAGAAAGGTATTAACAACTGGAGCTGTCTTCTTTATTTTTATCCTTAAACCTTTTTTTATGTAACTGAAGTAGCAAACGAGCATGCAGTCCACCTAATTGTAAGTGGTCACTGCCGCCCATGGAAGTCTGTAATCGACTTCATACAGAACATGGTTTCCATCTGAAGTCTATCACAGATGCGTTGCTACTCTCGAGGACTATGATGGTCGCCTCATGTGAAAGTGTGACGGCAACCACACCCATCCATCGAAACGCAAGAAATGTTTCACGCTAAAAATAGGTGTGGCGGTGGTACTTCTTCGGTCGAACCACACTGATTCTACCAACTTCAATAATAAACCTAAGGTCAAGGCAGACGGGCTACCTGATAAAGTGGTCGCCGTCGCTTATGGACATTTGCAACACCAGAACAATTACTCAAGTATCACCAGCTTTGAAAAAGATGTTTTTTGGTACCTTTGTTTAAGAGCCTCACGTCATAACGCTCCAGGAATACCTTTCCTTTTACAAGTAAAATTCACGTGTACTAATATCTCAAGCCTTAAATACAACATTTAGACACGAAGCTAAGCCAGGCGTTGGCTTACATTAACGCCTTATAACTAAAGAAGGACAAATAGTACTAATTAGTAAGTCCTTCACGTGTATGTGTTGTAGTTCAAGCGAGTTGCGAATAACTATTAAGACAATACAAAAAATGTGTGCGTGTACTAGCGTACACTCGTAAGAAGTGAAACTTCTTTATGACGTTATTTTTCAAAAAATAATTTACTATATGCAACTTTACAGAAATTGGTTAAATAAAGTTAAATTAGATAAAGTTTAATAAAAGGCTTTTATTAAACTTTATCTTATAATCTAATTTATACTAATCTATCTAATATCACGCGTGGTAGGGATAAGGAAAAGATGGCGCGTAACGGAAAAAAAAGATGGCGCGTAACAGAAAAAGATGGCGCGTAACGAAAAAATGTTACACTAAATTTTTTTCCAACCCCGATAAAGAAGTTTCACTCCAAAAAAATATTACTTATTATCTGCACATTTAAACATATAAAGGATCCTACTAGAACCCTTCTGTCTAGTAACATAGGATTAAGCGCTATATTCTGGTTTTAAGAATGTGGTAACTGGTAAGGGAGACTCAATTACATTTATCAGTGTTGCCAAGTTAGGGGTTTTTCCCCCAAATTTAGGGGAAAAAGTAGGATAGGGTTTTTTTAGCGGTGTTCTGTTTTTAGGGGTTCTGCTTTTAGGGGTTTTTATAACTTGAACTTCAAAATGTAGGTGTTTTTAAATGGAGATCTCCCGCCCGCCAGGCTAGATGATCAGTGCAAGTCTTCACTAAGATTAAGACAAGGTCATGCACCCGATGTCCTTCTTTTTTATCGTTGTTGGGGAAACCTTAAAAGTACCCGACGCCTGACTACTGTGAAATAGTATTGGCCCTAGTAATATTTTTTTTATTGATACTGTTAGGGGGAAATTAAAGTAATTGTTGGGATTTTAATGGAGCCTTTAAAGTTGGTAACACTGTCATTTATCCTAGGCATTCCAAGATAGTAAAACATAGAAATGCATCGCATCAGATTGTATAACCAGGGTAATCGACCAAGAAGGTACCACCGCCACACTTATTTCTAGCGTGGAGCAGTCCTGAGGTATCGATGGAAGGATTTGACCGCCGGGTCCCTTTTTCTACGGTGACCATTTTAGTCCGTGAGTAGAAAAGCATTTGTAATTGAAATCCGATAGAACCCATGTTCTATATGAAGTTGATTAAAGTTGTTCATGAGTGGCAGTGACCATTGACTATCAGATGAAATGCATGCTCGATTGCTACTGCAATTGGATTAAAAAACCTTAGACAAGTTTCCAATCTTATCTGGAATTCGGTTAAAACGTCCATGGGCAATGGCCACTTCCCATCAACTGGATTAAGTGCTAATCGAATTATATATTGATGGAATATAAAAAAAAAAAAAAACGCTTTCTACACTCATAGCCCCACACTAGGATTTTCTCCTGTGTCGTGGGTACCATGGACATACACAAACACCCAGACCCAGAACAAGAATCTAAACTCATTCAGATACCTGTCTGGCCGGGAATCGAACCCGGGACCCTCTGCGTGTCAGACCGGTACGGTAACCGCTGCGCCACGCGGGTCGTCAATATAAATATAAATATAAATATAAATATATACATATATAACAACGCCGAGGAGTTCCCTTGCACGGGTCATACCCTTCTCCCGTTATCTCGTGTATGCAAAGCGAAATGACGCATAAACAAAAATCTTACGGTTCCGTATTATTCCGTAACTATAATTAGTGTTAATTGCTTTTATATATAAACCATATTATGTAGTCGTACATCATTCGTGACTTTAACTTGGCAGAGTAACACGACTTTGGTTAGACCAAATTGAAATAGTTAAAAATGAATTTTACTAAAATCTTCTTTTTGGTCCTCGCTTGCTTCGCAGCGTTGAGCACGGTTACGGCGGCACCCAGCCCTAAGTGGAGGATATTTAAGAAAATTGTAAGTATTGTCGTTATGACGTTGTTCTCAGGAGTTTTAAGTGCCGTGTTGTGATTTTAATATTGATTACTAGCTGTGCTTTACGATTTCACATAACTATAAATTGTAATAACTTTTGCAGAAGTAAATGGATTTTAATTATGAGTAAAAGTATCTTCAAGATATCGACTATAAATACAAAAGCAATCAATTAAACTGCATATTTTTAGTTGAATGCAACTTTAAAAAAACTGAAGCAGCATAAAAGTCAGAAATTTCTGTTAACATATATTCTTAATCAACCTAACTATCATTATGTATACCCCGTAAGAGTCAAAAGCTTACCGTCGCAATCACGGCAGTCCATAAACTTCTATAAAAGGGCTTCAATCAAAAGTAGACCTGTGATACTTATTCCTTATACTTATTCCATTAGTTCAACAGCGTCTTACATCCAATGCTGGACATCTCAACAACCCATTATTATCTTCTTCTCTCAGAATAAGAGAGTTACTTATAGGCCATAGTCCACCGCGCTGGCCAAGTGGGAATTGGAGGACTTCACACACCTCCGAATTTTTTTTTTAAAGAACTCTCGGTTGTGTAGGAAAAGCAGTGATAATTAATTTCTAATAAATCAGTGGTGCGTGCCTGGGTTTGAACCTCTGACCTCCCGATTGAGAGGGCAAGTTTCAACCATTAGGCTATCACTGCTTGTAAGACGGCTCTGGGCAGGACGGTGGTACGCGTGGCCGCATACCGTCGTAAAGACCAGACGGAGCGGTGGGCCCAGCTGCTCACCTGGGAGGAGCCCGACGGGCAACGCGTTTAGACGACTCCGGTTGCGTTCCTTTGGAGATCCCGGAGTCCTCTTTTTAGTGCCAAGGACGGCCACCGGGACTCCTCTTTTTACCGGGAGGGTTTTAGTGCGGTAAAAATCGAAAACAAAAAAAGGCCTCCACAAAAAAGTTGTTGCCAATAGATAA
This sequence comes from Spicauda simplicius, assembly GCA_949699795.1. Classification (NCBI taxonomy): domain Eukaryota; kingdom Metazoa; phylum Arthropoda; class Insecta; order Lepidoptera; family Hesperiidae; genus Spicauda; species Spicauda simplicius. The sequence continues at coordinate 10,561,381 of OX453079.1, forward strand.
TGACCGCAGTAGGTGTTTATGTTAACCTGGAAGACGCTACTAGCCGTCTCCTGAATTTCTTCACTTAGTCGTCTTCAGTCAGAAATGTTCTTCCTAGCCTCACCACATGCCACAATAATATTAAGTAATGACAATTAAATTTGTTTTTCTTTTCAGGAAAAAGCAGGCCGCAACATTCGAGATGGCATCATCAAAGCGGGGCCAGCCATCCAAGTCGTTGGCCAGGCAGCCACGATCATCAGAGGATAACTTATTACCATATACCATATAGCCATAGAGAATATTACCAAGATACCTCTAGTATTAAGTATTAATTTAAAACCAGTGCATTTATTATTGTCTAAGAGATACTTAAAAGCCTAATTTATTTGACGTACCTGTGCCATTTATAAAGATCTATTATTTTTTAAAGATTTTACATTTTTTTTTATATTTTGAGAATTACTCAATAAATATTCAATAAATACTGCCATATATAAAACTACGATTTATTTATTTTCTCCCATCACCTACCTATTATTGTTCAACTGGGCAACTCTCCTCGGAACAAGTCGCAATAGTCCTTGATTAACAAAGAGACTAGAGCAGTGATAGCCTAATGGTTGAAACTTGCCCTCTCAATCGGGATGTCCGGAGTTCAAGCCCAGGCACGCACCACTGATTTATGTGCGTATTAGAAATTAATTATCATTGCTATTCGTTGAAGGAAAACATCGCGAGGAAAACAACACACCCGAGAGTTTTTTAAAAAAACCAAGTTCGCCGAGTGTGAAGTGAAGTGTGTAGTCCACCAATTCGCACTTGGCCAGCGCGGTGGACTATGGTCAAACTCTCTCATTCTGAAAGAAGACCAGTGCCCAGCAGTGTGACTATAATAATGGGTTGAGGAGAAACAAAGACACTACTTCTGACTACAACAAATCTTCACCTACTCGAATATATGGACAAACAACCAGAGAAATAGTCCTACACAGAACTATCATAAAAACACAATTTCTTACAAAATAACAGAATAAAATATTTCCATATCACACCCATAGACGAAAACAAATAAACATTTATTACTACAATTATGTCATATATAGAAACAAATGTTCTGTCCTGTATTGTTAGAATTACCATAACATGTACATTTTTTATAAATGAGAGCTATAAAATTCGTAAGCATCTCACAGTAGCTATTTAATATTAGTGTAGCAAAAATATTATATTTGTCGGCCGATGGCCATATATCTCCTCGTTAGATTCAGACATTCTTCTACAGTTATACACAGATATATGCTGTAAATAATATAATTATCCTTTTAAATGAACCAAACATACATTGAACTATAATATTAACTAAATAAAGTAGAGGTCAACAATCCATTTGGATTTTTCTCCTCGCCGATCTTCTTCTGACGTCCTGTCATCGGCCCCAACGTTTTGTTACGCCCAGCGCCTCTGCCGCCGATGCGTGGTAACCTCTATTTGAATTTCGATTAATAATAAAAAATATAAATTGCGCCGACATATTTATACTCTCGTTATTACTACGTGTAAGATATTTAGTGTATTATATGCATACTATATACTAGTAATGTGACGAATAGTAATGTCTTCGCATTCGCAAGAATTCCTAGGTGATAGAACCAGTGTAGTTTAACCGGGGAAGTACCACCGCCACACCTATTTCTAACGTGAAGCATTTTTTTGCGTTTCGATGGAAGAGTGTGGTTGCCGGCACACTTTTATATGAGGCGACCATCCTAGTCCTCGGGAGTAGCAACACGTCTATATTTGACTTCAGATAGAACCCATGTTCTATTTGAGTTTTCTTACATGTGTCCATGGGCGGCAGTGACCACTTACCATCAGGTGGACTGCATGCTCGTTTCCTACTTCATTCAGATAAAAAAAAAGAATTGTGTGAACGTTTTGCATTCGCATTCGAAATGTCATTATTTTGCATAGGCCTACGGAGGCACAAATTGTCGGTTACATATATATTTTTTTACACTACCATCGGGTCGGAACACGACCTCAATTGCGAAGATCCGGTAAGGAACTCAGTGGGTTTGTCTTTTTTCATTGTTTTTTTTGCCGTCTTGTATTTACATTGGTAATAAAAATTAGCTCCAGTATCTTGCCTTATATTTGGCTGAACAAGAAGCATATTTGTAACAACACTACTATATATATTTTGAATTCTCAAGCAAATTAAGTCCCGTGGTAAAGATTGCTGTCTTTCACTTTGATCGTCCTTACGAATGATACGATTTTCCTTCACTTTCAAACCGAGTGAATAATTAAATAAAGTGATTATAACCATCAGCATACATAAGGAGATGTTTATGGGTCGTATTCTCTATATGAAGTGAGACAATAATAATTCTTCACACACACTTCTTTTTACGAAATTAGAAATTTTTGAAGTGAAACTTCTTTAGGCGCATGAGGGTAGAATTTTTACAGATGAAACGTCACGCCGGTATGCAACGGAAGTGTCGGAAAAGAGAGAGGGAGTGATCGAGACCGATTGAGAGAGAGTAAGACAGGGCGAACGTAGCATGAGCAACTAGCCGTGGAGTGAGAGTAGGGAGCAAGCGAGTGAGAAAGATTGAGAGAAAAAGTGAGACAGAGCGAACGTCGTGTCACGCCTTTTTCCCTTCCTCTTAATCTTGGAAATTTAAAGTTTTAGATTTGTATAAATATAAACAAGATTTATAAATTAGTTCGCCAAAGAAGTTTCACTTCTGACATGTGTACTTTTTTTACGCACGCATGTTTTTTTTTATTTTTTCGGAATCTCCCTCTCCCTTCTCTCTTAACATAGGGCAGGAAAAAAAATATAGATCACACCTTACTATCTGCTTATTGCCCCGGTGTACCCCCACTTTCCGCTCTTTCCAATATTTTTTATACTTAAACCTTAAAGATAAGGCAGACGGGCTATCTAATGCAAAGTAGTCGCCGTCGAATGTGGACATTTGCAACATCAGAGAAGTCGCTAGTGCATCACCGGCTTTGAAAAAGAGTCCTTTTTATACCTTGTTTGAAGAGCTTCATGTTAACGCTCCAGGAATACCTTTCCTTTTACACGTAAAATTCACGTGTACGTCTTAAGCCTTAAGCACAACAATAAGTTGCAAAGCTAAGCCAGGCGTTGGCTTACATTAACGCCTTCTAACTAAAGAAGGACAAATAGTACTAATTAGTAAGTCCCTCACCCTACCGTTTTAGACGTGTGTTGTAGTGCAAGCGACTTGCGAATAACGAGTGAAAAAAATACTCACAAGTGTACTTCGATCGGGGAAGTACCAACGTCAATCTTATTTCTAACGTGAAGCAGTTCTTGCGTTTCGATGGAAGGGTGTGGTTTCTAGCACACTTTGATGTAAGGCGACCATCTTAGTGCTCGGAAGTAGCAACGATTTGTGCCTGACTTCAAGTAGAACCCACATTTTACACGAAATTGCTTATAGTTATCCATGGGTAACAGTGACCACCTACCATCACATGCTACATGCTCAATTGCAAGATACTGGAGCTAACTTTCATTGCCATGTAAAAAACATGATTGTAATTATATTTAAAAAAAAGTGGATATAAATAAAAAAAAAATCTCTGAGTTTCTTGCCGCATCTTCTCAGTTGAGGTCGTGTTCCGATCCGGTGGTAGTGTAAGAAAAAAATGTAACTGACAATTTGTAAGTGCCCCCATAGGCCTATATAAAATAAAGATATTTCATTTCATTGCTACTGTAAACGAATAAAACAAACCTTAGACAAGTTTCTAATCTCATCTGGGGTTTGTTTGAGACATCCATGGGCAATGGCAATGGCCATCATGTGGATTACTTGTTAATCTGCCACTTTTATTGAATCGATGACAAATTTTATATTATGAGTATCTCTTCCGCTTCACTGGTTCTAAGGAGACAAGATCTTAAACCAACGTACGTAGAAATTGTAATTAATATAATTGTACAATTAATCATTTCAATTGAATATATGTCGTATTTCTGACTATAATATCAGCCACTGCTTTCATGATAATAATTACGTTATTAAATCAATTAGCAATTAGTATTACTAGACTGATTATATTATTCTTCTCATAACATTCGCTGAATAAATGGATGTCTAGGAATTCGGGATTCGAATCTCAGGTACGCAACTTACATTAGAGATGTTATGGAGCTCCGTATCCGTAACCGAATCCGATATAAAAGTTTCGGATAATTTCGGATAATGGCCGAGCCTAAATGAAACATGTCATGTAGTAGGTAGGTAGTAGGTAGTAGGTGTAGTAGGTAGGTAGGTACAATGTGCATTCCAAATATCATTCTCATATTAATATTCTCTTCTTAATATAAAAAAGCAGATTAAGTAAAATAATAATGTTAGGTAGTAATTGTATAATGTTATCTATTTGTATTTTACTTTTGAAATTCCTTAAAACCATAATATCCGTAACCGAAACGTTTCGAACTTACAGATTATCCGAAATAATTTCATATACGGATCCGTTTCCGGTATTATAATAATTCCTATATGCGTATCCAATCCGTATCCGAAATTTCATATCCATAACATCCCTGACTACGTTTTGAAGCGCTATACGTGTTAGAATTCATTTATCAGATTATTTGATTGCGTTAAAATCTAAACCTTTTTTTTAACCCGACGTTGTGGGAGCGACGCAGGGTTATGTTGGATTTTTACCGCACTAAAACCCCCCCGGTGGCCGTCCTTGGCGATACACAGAGGACTCCGGGATCTCCAAAGGAACTCCTCTGAGCGCGTGGCTCGGGCTCGGGCTCCTCCCTCATGGGTCGCTGGGCCCACCGCTCCGTCTAGTCTTTACGACGGTATGCGACCAGACATACCGCCGTTCTTCCCGAGGTCACCTGACCGAACGGTTCAAGCTCCCACTCTAACCGCCCACAACCCCAGAAGCCCTTTTTAGTCGCCTCTTACGACAGGCAGGGGATGCCGTAGCCCTATTCTAATCCCGGAACTGCACGTATGATTTTCCAAGATATGCCAAGTTTTCATCACCCCTGTGTCGCTTACCATACCATGCGATTTGACACGCAACAGGTTCCGGGTTCGATCACCGGTCAGGTAGATCACTCACCATCAGGTGGACTGCATATTCGTTTGCTACTTCAATCAGATAAAAAAAAACTAATAGATTCTTGTCCTGAGTCTAGTTGTTTGTCTAATCGTCTTTTGTGTGTTGACATGGCACCCACAACACAGAAACATTTCCTTCTGTGGCACTAGGAACGTGGTGGTGGGACAGTAATGGGTTGGCCATTACTGTCCCACTGTGTCTGACAGAAGACCAGTGCCATGCAGGCACGGGTCTTCTGTCAGAATGAGAGAGTTTTAGGCCATAGTCCACCGCGCTGGCCAAGTGGGGATTGGTAGACTTCACACACCTCCGAGAACCTTTTTTTTAAGAACTCTCGGGTGTGTAGGTTTCCTCACGATGTTTTGCTTCAAAAGCAGCGATAATTACTATCTCATACGCACATAATTTAGCAAATTCAGTGGTGCATGTCAGGGTTTGAACCTGGGACTTCCCGATCGAGAGGGTCAGTTTCAACCATTAAGCTATCACTGCTCTTTACACACTAGGAACGTAGAATGCGCTATTTATCTATTTTACCAATACAAAACTAACCAATGCCGTAGTTTATGGTGGGCAGTGTGGATACGATTATTCCTCTTAAAAGTCAGATTATACATGTAAGTTTCATTTAGAAGTCCATCTTATCTTACTAGTATTATAAAGGCGGAAGTATGTGAGAATATATGTATGACTAGCTGTACCCGCGGCTTCGCCCGCGTAAAAATGAGTGTATCGCAAAGTTTTTCCCGCACAAATCTCGACCCCGTTGAAATTATATGATAAAAAGTAGTCTATAATTATGTTATTCCACAACCTTTTCTATAGTGCAAGTCCTATCCAAATGAGTTTCGCCGCTCGGCCGACGATTACCCGTACATACAAAGAGTGAAGAAACGAATTTAAAGAATGTATTTGTGGTTAGGATCATAATTGTTATGTAAAAATATTTTAAAAGTTAGACAAATTAAAATTAGAATTTTAAAATTAGACGATTGTAAACCGCCTTTCTTTGAATTAATTGACAATACCAAGAAGCACCTTGTAAACCAAATCCTCCTCCACATTTAAACCAAAACGCATCGATTACAAAGATTGATTTTAACTTTTCCGCAGTATGTTTAAAAGTTCTCAGGGTGATGCTGCAGGGTGAAGTGCAATGTTTGTACTGGTCTAGTACAAAAAGACGCTACTCTTACAAACTCATTTAACATTCGTATCCTACTCAACACTGGACACTATCAAGTGGTCAGATTACTCTAATAATGCACACGCATCGGCGGCCGGCTTGTATTAGCATGCGCGAGCGAGACGGTTACCTACCCCTGCCGAGAGATACATCGCGATCTTTATTATTTTAAATCTCTAATATTTTCAAAAGCATATAGTGTAAAAGCTAACGAATGCATTTATTTATATAAAGATTAATACCGAACAGAAGAAAATACACTCGAAATTAAGGTAATATTTTTAGTTGAAATATGGAACATAAAAAAAAATATTGTGACTTAAGAATAAGTTATAGAGATATACTATCGCGTATTGATTTTATAATTAAGGTTGCAATCCAGTGTGTCGTAGCCCTTGACGGAATTATAGTATTCAACATCAACATTTAATTTATCGATAGACTTCGTAGTTGTTTTGTAAATAACGCCACCTATCGCATTCAATGTAATTCAACATAGTAGTGGATAGATGGCGCAAGTATACCTAATATATAACTCATCGGTAATTCCTCGTAATTTTATATTGTGGGTAAATTAAATCAAATTTAAATCACATTTATTTGTATGATAATTAATTGTTATCGATTTATAGGTATGTATTATTTCATAAAGAACTAAGGATCAGGATGACACCAGGGCAAAATGGCTATTATGGCGATAGTTGGAATTTGGAATTAAACAAAAGTCGCGATATACCGAGTTTTACAGGTATATGTGTGTTGTCGACTCAAAATCAATATTTTTTAATGTTTTATGAGATAAGTTTTCAATCAAGTCTATCTTGCCCCTTGACGGAATTTTACTATCGTACCCTTTGAAGGAAATTATATAATTTAATATCTCTAATAACTTTAAACGTATTTATTTGATGCATACAGAGTAAAAGACAATTTTGATCTTTGTTATAATTACGAAGCTAACGAATTCATTTATTTACATAAGGATTAATACTGAACAAAAGACAACAGACACGAAAATAACATATTATTTTTAGTTACAATATGGAACATAAAAATAATTATTGTGAGTTAACCTTAAGAGATATAGATATGCTATCGTGGATTTATTTTATATTTATGTTTGAAAACCAGTGTTTCGTAGCCCTTGACGGAATTATTAGTAATTCAACATCAACATTTAATTTATCGATATTACTTCGAAGTTGTATTGTAGATAACGCCATCTATCAAATGTTCATTCAACGTAATTCAACAGAACAGTGATAGATAGCGCAAGTATACCTAATATTTAACTCATCGGGAATTCCTCGTAATTTTATTCGTATCTTTCGCATTATAAATACATTTTCATATTATAAACCCATATTATGGGTGAATTAAATCAAGTTTATATCACATCTATTTGAATGATAATTAATTGTTACCAATTTAAATGTATTATTTCTGAACGAACTCACGATGACGTCCAGGCGAAATGGCCAATATGGCGATTGTCATTTGCATTGGAATTTAACAAAATTCGCGACATATCGAGTTTTACGGATATATGTTGTCGACTCAAAATCAATATTTTTGAAAGTTTTATTATTCACTCATGTTTTTAATCAAATCTATCATACCCCTTGACGGAATTATTAGTACAACTCTTTGTCAAAAACGAACTACCATACAAACATTTATGCTCGATTTTAACATTTTCAACCCATTTTTTGAAATAAAAAGTAGCCTATAATGGATCCCAAGGTCACCACTATCTGTGTACATAATTTCATAAAAATCGGTTCAGTAGTTTTGGCGTGAAAGAGGAACAGACAGACAGACAGACAGAGTTACTTTCGCATTTATAATATTAGTAGGGAAGTAGGGATTGTTACTCTTTTACGCAAAGATTTACACGCTTTCTACACTCATAACCCTACACTAGGATTGTCTCCTGTGTCGTGGGTACCATGGACATACACAAGACGAATACACAGACACCCAGACACAGAACACGAATCTAAACGCATCATTCAGTTACCTGTCTGGCCGGGAATCGAATCCAGGACCCATTTCGCGTCTGACCGGTGTGATAACCGCTGCGCCACGCGGGTCGACAAAATTGATTGGGTGTGGCTGAAATATTAACAGAAAAATATTTTATGAACTAGGTTCAGAGCCCAATTTACGGGAAAGCATCGGCCGCAATTGTCCCAAATTTTCGGAAAAAAATCTTTAGAATTTCATCTAGTAAACTACTTGATTTTACTAGATGAAATGTATTAGTTGCTGCATTTGTGTTAAAAGACTTTGTGTGATTATGCTTAGCGAATTAACATCAAGATTTGTTATTCTGCACCATTTTCGAAAATATTGATGTCGTGTAAAACAAATGACTTACTCATTACCATGGTAATCGTGACTTAAATAGGTGGAATCCCGAAAATAAGCTGCCGTAAATCTGATTGATTAATTAAAACGCCATTACAGCCATCCTTCAACGGCACGTGTAGATAACGACCTTCTAAGTATCAATTTCTGTCGCCACGAATCGCCTTTGTTAAATTGATTATTACATGTAATTAATATTACACTTAATTAACGTGGTAAATCGAAGAGCAGTTGAACGGTTGCTAGGTTGTTTACATAGCGGTATTTGATTGGATACAATACATTCTTATTTTAGAACATTTTAGGTAACAAAAGGCAAGATCTAAGCCGGTGAGAGAACCAGTGTAGTTTGACGGGGGAAGTCAACCTATTTCTAGCGTGAAGCATTTCTTGCGTTTCGATGGAAGGGTGTGAACTTATAAATACCATCGCACAATGTACCGTTCGTAACACCTTTTTTTTACCTTACAATGTTGTGTGTAAGTATGTAAGTATGTTTTTTTTTTTATTTTACTGAAGTAGCAAATGAGCATGCAGTCCACCTGATGGTAAGTGGTCACTGCCGCCCATGGACATCTGTAATCAACTTCATACGGAACATGGGTTCCATCTGAAGTCAATCACAGATGCGTTGCTACTCCCGAGGACTATGATGGTCGCCTCATGTGAAAGTGTGCCGGCAACCACACCCTTCTATCGAAACGCAAGAAATGCTTCACGCTAGAAATAGGTGTGGCGGTGGTACTTCCCCGGTCGAACTACACTGGTTCTATCACCTTGAAGTATGAGTGTTTAGGTCAACTCTTGCAACCTGAATTTAACCCAATTCTCCGTACCGTACTCGTAACGTACAATTTTCGATCATATAAAAGATCGTCGCGGGATTGTCCACATTAAATTTTGCTCAGATCTAGGTGTGTGGTTTCCTGAACTATTCTCGCGACAAGCTTGATATGTTTTCTTGCGATATTTAACTACTGCAATTTGTTTTCAGTGTGTGGCAACTTTCCCCTTTACTCATCAAGAGATGGCGCTACTAGTATTCTGAAACACGCTATCGAAGTATTCTCAATACCCCGCATATATACAAGTTCCGAACTTCAAATGTCGGAGCACGGCCGCTCCCCAGGCATGATCACTTAGCCTGGCGGGAGATTTTCCTTTGCCAAAAGTGCATTGAAATAAATAATAACATTTTTTTTTTTATTTCAGACAGGTGGCTATAAAGCTTGTTGAAAAATATAATTTTAATATTATTTTTATGTAATAACATTTCTGATTACCTACTACTTAAATCATATATCAAAACTCTGTGAAACAGATTCAAACTCTGGACCCCAAACACACCGTCTTGTAATATGATTAATGATGCCTTTCTTAGACGAATACAAGACTTGAACACACCCATTGTTTATTTCAAACAAAATACACAGAAAGTCACTTTAGGATTTCGTACGAACGCATTAGGACCACTAGGGACAAAAAAAATTATTATTAACTCTGCTTAATTACTTTGTCTCCTGAGGCTTTATGTAAAAACGTTGAAGGTGGTAGAACCCCTTGTACGTGGTCACTACATAGTACTCAATACGTAGTGTGACTATGTACTGTGTCACTACATAGTATAAAACAAAGCTGCTTCCCGCTGTCTGTTCCTATGTATGCTTAAATCTTTAAAACTACGCTAGGGATTTTAATGCAGTTTTTTTTAAATAGAAAAGTGATTCAAGAGGAAGGTTTTTATGTATAATAAATACATAATAGGAATACTGGAGGAACACTGATTATTTTAGATTTTTAACTGTTAGGCGTAACGAAGTTCGCCGTGTCAACTTGTTTAACTTTAAACCAAGTTTTAATTATTAACCGAGACGATTTTTCAAAGAACTGTCTTCGCGCCTGGTTGACGTTTCAGGAGACCCAAGGGCTGGTGCGTATTTTGGCCAACGTATCAGTTTGGCCATACAAAGAGGAAATGCCGCAAGCATTCTTGGGACTCTCCCAAAAGGCAGCGGTATGGACTCTTTGTTTTATTTGTAATTTGTATTTTTTTTTTAGATTTATAGAAATATTTTTTTATTTTAAATAATTTATTTTGTATATAATGTACATAGAATTGTTTAAATACCGAAAGTCAATGAGGATGTAAGTGTATTTGTTACTACTAGTCACCCGTACGGAACGGTCGAAATTCGACCGCAATTTAAATAAAAAACTAATCTTCATACTGTCCAAAGTAGCACTAATATTTCTGTAATTTGAAATAAATTGTAATAATTTTCAAGTAATTATGAACGCACCCGTTAAAGGTAAAAAAAAGTTTATTATCTAAGCTGCATTTAAAAACAATTGCGGGTATTTTGACAAACATGCGACATTTTTGACGTTATGTGTTTTTTTGGTAAGGCATTGAATGTTCTATTTCGTTTAATAGGTTTGTGTTTGTGTCAAATGCAAGTTAGTGCGTCTAATAGGTTTTTATTTGATTTTATGTATGTTTTATGCATTATTTGAAAAAAAATATTAGCATTGCGCAATCCTTCTCTACATCAATTATAACCGTGCGTAACTTCATACACCTCCGCCAAGCGGCAAGTATCATAAAAATGAATCACAAGTTTTTGCTTCACGTATTAATATATAGATACAAAAATCAATGAGGACGTAAGTGTGTTTGTCACTTTTTCACACAATAACTACAGGTCGGATTATACTGAAATTTGGAACACACATAGTTTATGACCTAGATATTAATCTTATACATTCCACTCTACCTTCTACCGTCTATCATCGTTGAAATTATGGGCATATTTAAATGTTTTTTGTACCAAATTCACTAATATTTTACCTTTATAATATGGTAGAATTCTTTGTACAAATATGTTATGTTAAAAGAAATTAAAAATAAATCAAATAAAAATATATTTAAAACAATCAAAAGTCTTTATTATGGCACATTAAAACTATTAATACATTAGACCATTATCTTATTAAATATATTTACATTGTAGTATTACGAGAGTATTAAAATAGTTTTATCCTTTCGCGATGGCGGCAGCTTGGCCCACGACGGCCACAGCTGGGCCAGCCTTGATCGCACCGTCACGGATGTTACGGCCCACTTTTTCCTGTAAAAAAAATATTTTTGTTAATATTTGTTAGTTTTAACAAGTTATCGCTAGAAGCTCGAAATAAGACCATAACCATTACAGAATACTTGAGAATTTTCTGAAATGAAATGAAATGTCTTTATTTTATATAGGACTACGGGGGCACTTACAAATGGTCAGTTACACATTTTTTCCTTACACTACCACCGGATCGGAATACGACCTCAACTGAGAAGATCTCGGCGGGTTCGTCTTTTTTCTTATTTATATCCGTTTTTTTTTTTTATAATTACAATCATGAGTTTCGATTGTTAACTATACTATTACTGTATCGTATCCATAATACCCGTTTATTAAGTTTTCTCAAAACAATAATAGCTTAAAAAGAAAGTCGGTTGACAATGAAAAAAAATTGTCTTCGATTATTTATAGCCAATGTCAACGTATGTACAAAGAAACAAATGACCCTATAATATTGTTTATTTTTTTCTGACTTTTTACTTGAGATTGTCAATAGCTACCTAACAGAACAAAAGAGAAGAAAATTGGTTGTTAGAAAAAAAGATAAAATTCTCCTATTATTTTTATCTAAGCCAATTTTTGTTATAAGTCAGATTTAATTTTTATTTTGATTGATACGTGGAGATTATTAGAAAAAAAACTTACAATTTTCTTGAAAAACTTCCACTTAGGGCTGGCTGACACCGCAGTCATAGCGAGAAAGCAAGCGAAAACGAAGAAAAAGATCCTTGAGAAATTCATTTTGAATTTGGAATTAGAATTCGAATTATTTCGAATGTCACAATCGCAATTCGAATGATGCTTCCATCTTTTACATCCATTTTATACGTTCAATTATACAAGTTTATTTTTCAGTTAGAACAATGTTATTGGTTCTAATTTCGCCTTTATGTTCATAGTAATAAGAACGTCGATGCAGTTAGTGAGGTGTATAATTAAGTGGCATGCGGTTGTTTGATAAGGGGTTAGTGTCAGGTCATACGTAGAAATCTCTATAATACGGAGAAACAAGTGAATCCCCTAGTAATTTGATCATTGATATCGAAAGAATTCCTCACTATTTTAGTCTTTTTTAAATACTTTTCTGGATATATCTATATAGAGTTCACTTTGATATTCGGTTTTATATTTTCACGGAGAGAACTCATATCAAATTACTTTTAAAGCATCCGTTGGTAAACTAAAATAATAGACGTTTTCGTACGTATTTTTTTTATGTCGAATGGTAATAATAAAAGTATATTTTACCCTCGAGAGATTAAAAAAATGCCAAATTAGCATTTTATTGAGATGACAAATTTTACTCGTAAGTCCGCCCTTTTAGGGAGTTTATTTAAGTCCGTGGTTATTAAAGGGTCGTAACTTTTATATTTGTCCTTTTTAGTACAAAATCGTCACTTTTTAATTAATTTGACGATAGTGTGTTGATAAGTATTTCAAGAATTAAACTTAATTTAAAACTTGAAACTTAAAAAAAAAACATAAAACGCTTTCTACACTCATAGCCCCACAGTCGGACTCCACAGTAAACTCATCATTCAGACACCTGTCTGGCCGGGAATCGAACCCGGGACCCACTGCGTATCAGTATCAGCTCGGTATATCGGCCACGCGGGTCGCCTTGCCGATAATTTGAGATTGGTCCTTCCTTCTCATTGTGTTATATGTGAATCTTTGCTTCACCAAATAGCATTGGCGAAACGTGGTGAAGTATGCACCACACTTCCAGATAATGCAGATTTATTTAATGCTTTATAAGACTTTATGTCAAAATAGTAACTTCAATGTTACTTATATTTTAATCTATTTTACATCTTAAATTTGATACCTATATCGTCATAATAAAACAAAATCGTGAGGTATTTTTTCTCTCCTTTTTGTCTTATGTCACTATGACATATGTGACGATTCCAATGATACGTCACACGTTTCAACTAATTGAGACTTTTGCGATGTAGAGAGTTTCATAGAAATTGGCAAACATACATACAAAAAAGGCTCGAAAAACAATCCCCTCTTTCTGAGGTACTTGGGTTAATAGGTTTGCATATAAATGCATATTTTAAGCCATCCATCCATCAGCCATTTGACGTCCACTGCTGGACATAGGCCTCCCCTAAATGACGCCACTCAAACCTGTGCCCTCTGAATCCAACGGTTTCCTGTTGTCTTCTTCAGGTCAGTCTACCTGGTAGGTGGTGACCTGTAACTTTTAAGCCAACTTCAAATCAATTCAAAGACAAAACCAATATTTGGCAAACATTCCAATGCCAACACAAATTCTATACAATTCGAAGTTAGAAATAGCAATCGGAATATACAACTGTCGATGCAATATTCCCTCTACAAAGAGTCGATATCAAATAAATTCAAAGCAAAGATATCAGTTTGTGGCTTATAATACCAGTTGGTATTTTCATTTGAGTTTGTGGCAAAGGTTTAGAAAGAATATTTTTTAGCTACTTGTAAAACATTCTCTGTTATTTTTAATATAAAATCTATATTAACACGGGAAGCAAAAACTTGGGTTCGATTTTAAAACTTGCCGCGGATGGAGGAGTATAAAATTTAGCACGGTTATAGTTTATGTAGAGAAGCAGTACAAAATGCTAATATTTTTTTCAAATAATGCATAAAACATAAATAAAATCAACAAAAACACATTATACACTACCATGCATTTGACACAAACATAATTATATGATAAACTAATTAAAGCATTCAATGTCTTACTATGAAAACACATAACGTCAAACATGTCAGATGTCTTAATCAAAACACCCGTTATTGCTTTTGAATGCAGCTTAGAGACTTAAACCTCTTTTTACCTTTGCCGGTGTATTTAAAGTACCTTTTTTTTTGTTTTCGAGGGGGAAACCTTCCAAAGGTAGGTTATGTGGGATTTTTACCGCACTAAAACCCCCCCGGTGGCCGTCCTCGGCGATGAAAAGGAGGACTCCGGGATCTCGAAACGACTTCAACCGGAATCCTCCGACGCGCTGCCCCATCGGGCTCCTCCCAGATGGGCGGCTGGGCCACCGCTCCGTCTAGTCTTTACGACGGTATGCGACCACACATACCGCCGTCCTTCCCGGGATTCCCTGACCGAACGGTTCGAGCTACCACTCTAGCCGTCTGCAACCCCGGAAGCCCCTTTTAGTCGCCTCTTACGACGGGCAGGGGATGCCGTAGCCCTATTCTGACCCCGAGGCTACAGGGACGTATTTAAAGTACCTAACTCGAAAATTAATGCAGTTTCATTGAATTTATGAAATATTCTTGCTACTTTGGACAGTATCAAGTTTAGTTTTTGAGTTGATTTTCGGTCAAATTTCGACCCTTGCGATGTGTGACAGTACTTATTAATTTGGAAATAATAGAAAATGAAATAAATAATATTGCAATCGTATGCTTCCAATATAAAATCAAGTTTTATTTGTTAAGAAATACTAATTATGTTAAATTAACTAAATCAAGCTGCATCCAGAATACTGTCCCTAGAATGAGACCCCGGAATGTTGGAAACAGATACTTCTTTAAATAGCTAGCTTAAACTTTTGTTCTGGGTAATTTAGTAGATTTTTTTTACAATACTTTCGTTAACAGGAACCTTCATTCTCATTTACTTGTTAATGTAATATATTACGTCATAATTTTGGAAGGGATCCTTTTCCGGTATTTGAGTAACATTAATCCTATCAAAAACACTTATGTTAATAACAGCCAAATTCTAAACAACATTGTAACGTGATTAAAACTAAATTAAATTCACTCTAGAACTTTCATTTAAATAAATTATGTACACAACAAACTTTACTTTTAGTTTTAATCATTATAATATTATTTAGAATTGTGGTGGTCTAACAACGCAGTTAATGGCCTCTTAATAATTACTATTCCTACTTCATTATTTAAGAGATAAAAAAAAAAATCCTGGCGTGCGTTTTTAAATTCATGCAAAGCATTGATATTAATGTTAAATTAAATAAATGCGAATAAAATAAGCTGTAAATATTTTAAATTACTGTCCAGTATTGTAATAATAATTTTTATTCTGTCACTTAATTTTAAAGTATTTTTTTATTATTTCAAACTAACTGTACCTTGCCCGCGTTACTACACCTCCACAAAAATAACCTTTATGGGCTCATGTACAACAAATTTGCTAAAGATCAAATACATGATGTACGATTCTACTCGTATAAAGGAAATACACACAAACATCCATTTCTTTAAATGTCCTGACATATCATTAAACCGAAGCTGTTAAAGCTGTGGGAATAATCTACCTACTTGAGATTCGTCTACCACCTATGAGTTGGTCTAGGAGCTAAATTGTTAGCAAAATTTTAGTAAAATGGTACCGGTAGTTATAGCGTAAAGTAGTGTCAAACACATATACACTCTTACAAACTTTCAAATTACTACATAGTTTAAAACAAAGTCACTTCCCGTATTCTGTCCCTATGTATGCTTAGATCTTTAAAACCACGCTACGGATTTTAATACAGTCTTTTTAGTAGATAGAATGATTCAAAGGATAGGTTTTTATGTATAATACATGCATAATATGTGAAGAAACACTTATAATTTCAGATTTTTGAATTTTAGGCGGAATGTAAATCGCCAGGTCAACTAGTTTAAAATAATAATAAAAAGTAATAAGATATTTAGTTAGAGATGTGAATACATAAATACAGTGAGCGTGTAAAGTAGATTATTTCCTCATTTCGTCATAACTGTTTGCAACTAAAAATATGAAGCATAATTAGGTTCTGTGACTAAAATAAAGTACTAACACTCCTTTGTTCCTTATCAATGAGAATACACTAACGTAAACAACATTTTTCTTGTTAGGGCTGCCTACTTTTATTCTGTAAGAGTTATTGTAATATTTTTAATAAATTTTACTTAAACTTCGTAAGCCTGAGTTCGCAATCCATAATCAAGAAAATACAAAACTCCTTTCATCCATCATCCTATTTAGGCCCATTACTGGTCGTATTCCGCTTCTAATAGTCCCCGCGATTTTTTTTTTTGTTTTCGAGGGGGAAACCTTCCAAAGGTACCCGACGCCGTGGGAGCGACGCAGGGTTATGTGGGATTTTTACCGCACTAAAACCCCCCCGGTGGCCGTCCTCGGCGCTGAAAAGGAGGACTCCGGGATCTCGAAACGACTTCAACCGGAATCCTCCGAGCGCGTTGCCCCATCGGGCTCCTCCCAGATGGGCGGCTGGGCCCACCGCTCCGTCTACTCTTTAGACGGTATGCGACCACACATACCGTCGTTCTCCCCGGGCTCGCTTGACTTTTTTTTATCTGACTGAAGTAGCAAACGAGCATGCACTCCACGCATGTAATCAATTACACACAGAACATGGAACCCATGTTATCTAAAGTCAATCACAGATGCGTTGCTTCCACTCTTACCGCCAACACCCCCGGAAGCCCCCTTTTACAATCATAAGGAAGTCCAATACACTATATTTTTTCTAATTCCGAGAAATATATCCACTCACCAGCCCTGTCTAGGTAATTCACCTCTCTCAAACGTACTAATTACTTACTAGGAAATGTAAACATACTTTGTTTGCGAACCACCGAAATCTTCTAAGAATGTGCAATAAAAGTTATTACACTTAACACGATTTTCATGTAGACACAAACCTATTTTTAAAAATATTTGTACAAAGAAATATGATAAATTGTTTTTATATTTGCGGTCATGTCGCAGCTGATTGAGGGCTGGAGCATACTCCACTACATTGTTCCAATATCATTTTTTGAAGTGAAACTTCTTTATCGGGGTTGTTGAAGAGAAAACTTCTTTATCGGGGTTGGAAAAAAATTTAGTGTAACATTTTTTCGTTACGCGCCATCTTTTTCTGGAATGCGCCATCTTTTTTTTTCCGTTACGCGCTATCTTTTTCTTATCCCTACCACGCGTGATATTAGATAGATTATTATAGATTAGATTATTAGATAAATTTTAATAAAAGTCTTTTATTAAACTTTATCTAATTTAACTTTATTTAACCAATTTCTGTAAAGTTGCATATAGTAAATTATTTTTTGAAAAATAACGTCATAAAGAAGTTTCACTTCTTACGAGTGTACGCTAGTACACGCACACATTTTTTTATATCAGAGTGAAGTAGCAAACGAGCCACTTACCATCAGGTGGACTGCATCAACCTGATGGTAAGTGGTCACTGCCGCTCGTAATCATCTGTAATCAACTTCGTCAGAACATGGGTTCTATCTGAAGCCAATCACAGATGCGTTGCTACTCCCGTGGACTATGATGGTCGCCTCATATAAAAGTGTGCCAGCAACCACACCCTTCTATCGAAACGCAAAAATGCTTCATGCTATGTAAATGTAGTTCGACTGAGGAAGCCCGGTCGAACTACATTGGTTCACCTTCAAAGTAATCAATCATCAATTGGTAAAGGAACTAATTAGTCATACGTTTTTAAATTGTTATATGTATGTAAACGAACATGCAGTAGCTCTGATGGCAAGAGGTCACTGCCAGCTATGGACATCTGCGATCAACCACTGATTGGAACCCGCCACCCCTAAAAATATAGCAACGCATCTGTGGCCAAGAATAATCATATCTAGTTGATTTCAAAGATTGTCGTCAACCCATTATTGTCCCACTGCTTGGCACGGGTCTTCTCTCAAAATAAGAGAGTTATAGGCCATAGTCCACCGCGCTGGCCAAGTGCGAATTTGTGTATTTCAAAGATCAGTAGGCGGCAATAGCCAATTACCATATTAGTGTTATTAGTGGACTCCATGTAAATAAATACATTAAAAGAAGCTGTATTTGTAGAAGAATTCTCGAAAAAAAATTATATATATTGAAGTAATTCGAAGAAAAACAACTTTTAGTATTGTTAGTTTACTGTTGTTACGAGAACTTTATTAAAAACTAATTAATAGAGCATAATTAATACTTCCTTAATGAATTCCTTTTTCCGCATAAATATATAACAATATAAATGCATATAACGGGTAATTCACCGCTGTAAAATCGAACTAATTAATTAATTTTATACTGTGAATGACGCGTCACATCATAATATTATTATAATACATAATGTAAACATCCACTATTTGCATTATTCACTATCAAAAGTTATATAAATGGACACGGGAATTAACCGATAACATTTTCTTATGAACAATTTGTTTATATTTTATATAGAGTCAGAATAAGGGTAATGTTTTTCAAGCGTTTGTATGTTTTAGGCGACCATCCTAATCCTCAGTAGTAGCAACGCATTTGTGATTGACTTCAGATAGAACCCACGTTCTATTTGAAGTTGCTCACAGATATCCATGGGCGGCAGTGACCACTTACGATCAGGTGGACTGCACGCTAGTTTGCTACTTCTATCAGATAAAAAAAACGTCTAGATTACCACATACAATACTCATTACCGTGCTAAATATAATGAAGCTGGCATAATGAGTAAGTCTTATATGAAACTGGATAAGTCTCTTCTGTTCATATTCCATGAGCCAGAATTGCAGCGAAAATTTCGATCCAGGTATGACAAGTACCTAATAAAGTTGCATTCTTTCTTTCTTTCTACACTCATAGCCCCACAATAGGATTTTCTCCTGTGTCGTGGGTGCCATGGACACACACAAACACCCAGACCCAGAAGTAGAATCTAAACGTATCATTCAGATACTTGTCTGACCGGGAATCGAACCTGGGACCCACTGACTCAGTCGAGTCAGTCCGGTATGGTAACCGCAGCGCCACTCGGGTCATCAAATTCTATTTGAACCCTGGGGTATTTCTATTAAGCGGGTAGGGAACTAGGGGTTAAGTGGCAAAACATCTTCAAACACTTCGTTAGACAATTTATAGATGTGTAGGTTAGTTTTTAATATAGAAGCAGAAAAACGAGACCTCATGGTCAGACATGCCTAGTAAAACTACCACCGCCACACCAATTTCTAGCGTGAAGCAGTTCTTCTTTTTCAGTAAAATTCTTATAAAAATTAGATCGTAGTCTTCAGGAGCAAAGCATCCATGATAGATTTCAGGTTGGGCCCTTGTTTCATATAAAGATACCCACGTGGCGGAGCGGTCACCATACCTGTCTGAGACACGGTTGGTTCTTATTTCGATTCCCGGCCAGACCGGCATCTGAATGACGAATTTAGATTTGTGTTTTGTCTGTCTGGGTGTTTTATATACGTCGTTGCATGTCCATGGTACCCACCACAGTGGCTGTGAGTGTTTGTTTGTTTTTTTTTTTTTTTTACCTAACTGAAGTAGCAAACGAGCATGCAGTCCACCTGATGGTAAGTGGTGAGGACTAGGTTGGTCGCGTAAAACAAACGCTTGAAAAACATTCTTATTCTATATAAACCCTCATTCTTATTCTATATAAAATATAAACAAATTGCTCATAAAAAAGGTTATCGGTTAATTCCCGTGTCCATTTATATAGCTTTTGAGTGTAGAAAGTGTTTCAATTTTTTGTCTTCGTATATAGTTAATTATTAAGGTCCATGGGCGACAGTGACCACTTACCACCAGGCGGACTGTATTCTCGTCTGATACTTTAATTACGTATACAATAAATCGTCTCTTACTCGTCCGTACTCTACATATCATTTGAGACAAAGAAATAAGTGTCAGACATTTGGGAAACCAAAGGCTCCAGCATGATCAAAACTTCACTGAGAAGTTCAAATTAGGTTATTTTAAACAAAAAATCAAAAATTTAAGACTCGAACCCCGAGCCTCTTACACAAAAGACTAAATTTTTAAAAGCCTGAAACTTTAAATTGATATAACACAAAAGGTATGAAACGTTTATGAAAATCCTAATTACTTATTCCTTTACAAAATTGTGTTAATAGCCATTAAATTTATACGTCTAGCCTGAAGGTTGGCTCAACAAATGGCTATAATTAAGATTGTAATCCTTTGTGTCTACGATATAGGCCTTAATAATCGCCTAGTTTAAACGCAACATTTACAGTTTAACATAAATGATTTATGAATGGCTTAAATTGTCTTAAATTCTAAGTTTTAAGACATTTGTGTTACTTTTAGGTACTCTATTCTCTCTCTAATGGATCACCACAAGGATTTATATCGCCTTGGAAAGCGTGAAGCAGAAGATAGTAAGGACGAATTTAAGTCAAATTTTATCTTTGTAATATATCGTTAACCATAAATCATTAGCATCATAAGCAATTGTGCTATGGTCGCTTCAATTATTTATTCAAAGACCAAAAACCGCAATATTCAAAGAAAAATTTGAACTGCAAGTGCATTTAGCGTTAAAAATAAATGCAATCGATTTTATAAGATCATGAAATCGCAACATGTAGCGGTATTTAGCTACATTTTTTAAGTATATCTGAAGTAAATAGAAACCTTTAACAGGATGTATACTTCATGATTCACTGATGAATGTCATTAAGTAAATGAATTACGTATTCACTCTTATATCTAACGATCCTCATAGTAGAGCGGACGCCATACCAGTCACGCACCATAGACGCATTCATAACACGCAGTGGGTTCCGGGTTCTATCCCCACGTACACAAATTTCCGAATGAAGAATTTAGATTCCTATTCTGGATCTGCGTGTTTGTGTATTCATCTATGTGTGTGTCCATGACACCCACAATACAAGTAAGTTGTTAGCTACAACGATTTTCACTTATGGCTATGAGCGTAAAAAGCGTTAAATATAAATATGTATATAGTATGGTTTTAATATAAAAATTTAGTTATAATAAAAAATATCTATAAAAATCATTTACAGAAGTAAAGACAAAAGCGGCCGAAGAACATCTAAATAAGTACAATGTTTGCTTTCATTAAAATCGAACCTGAAACACCGTGGTGGCACAACGCGCGTCTAGTCATATTACCTAAAGAGTTCCCAAAATAAATCCATAGCAGTAAGTTGCTCCAACGTTATTGCAGTAATAAATCTAGCAGGCGTTGACAAAGTAGAGCAATGTTTTCGTGCGATCTCATGGTGTTTGCCAACATTTTTCTCGTATTTTAACTTCAAAATTTTAAAATAACGACAATATAGGTACTATAAATATACGATAGCAACCTTCCCTAGGTTCCGGGAATATCCATTGACAACGATACTTCGGGTTGTTTATACCCAGTCACATAAAATTTAAGTCAGTCACGTAACTTACCATGTGTATACGTAAAGAACGACGAAGACCATAAACAATGTATATTTTATACACACATATCGCTCTAGAAAAGCGAACTAGTCGTATATCAAAAAATATTAATTTAAGTTTTATATTTAAAATCAATTACACTGATATTACAATAATTTACATATAATGTCGCTTAGATTAAATATAATTCACAAAATGAGGTACTAGTAGGCGATTTTAGCAGTATTTTCAAATTGTTTGTAAATATAGAGTTGCATTTATTGAGATGAAACAAGATTGCTTTTCGCCACTTATTATGCATACATAATATTTTACAGATTTAACAGTATCAAAGTCAGGGACGATATTTTGATAATTTATA
The DNA here is from genome assembly GCA_949699795.1 of Spicauda simplicius. Lineage (NCBI taxonomy): Eukaryota > Metazoa > Arthropoda > Insecta > Lepidoptera > Hesperiidae > Spicauda > Spicauda simplicius. Next base: position 10,583,748 of record OX453079.1, read on the forward strand.
CGTATATGCAGCTAAATTAAGCGTAATACATTTACCGTATACTACGAACAAATACACTCTAAGACTTCCTTTACAAATGTAAATACTTGTTAAGATGTATACTGGAGAATGTTAGGGTGACAATATTTTTTACAGGTCAAATACATGAAAAAAAAATAGTTTGGTTACGAACAATTATTTTCCTGCATTTGTCTAAGACATTCGAAAGTCCCTATATAAGGACTGTTCGTGTGGATCTTATACATCGGCCGGTCTTATTCAATAAAATATCAAGACAACTTGGTTTCATAACATTTAATTTACAAAAAAGCATGTAGTAAGCATGACAGTAAGCCTCCAGTAAGTTATCATTACCAACAAACATCAGTAATAAATTTCAAAATGAAATTAGGGTCCTATCTGAGGTTGGTCGAAATAAAGAGGAAATACCACAAATATATCAGTATTTAGTATTGTGGAAATGCCACCAAAATCCGTAAAATTTACCTATTTACCTATTTCTTTTACTATCACAAAATTTACCTACTTCTAATTGCCCGACTGCATCATAAGGAGGGTAATGTTTTTTGAGAGTATATATGATGTACCTACTCGTATGCGTTTTTTGGCACGCGCTACAGCCCAAACGGATTAATGCATTATAACATATGACAGATCGTTTGAAACGACTCAGTTGTTTTACTAATATTAATTAAGTATTCAAATATGTAACCTTTATTTATCGTGTTGTATGATATGCAATCGAGGAAATACTATTTTCACCATTAATCTACATCTAGCAGAAAGTAATAAGAAATAAATGTTGTAAAGAAAAAGTCGATTGCAACGTTCATCTAGAAATAAGACAGTTTCATATCTTTTAACAATATTGTCACCCTAACTTCGCTGCAGACGTTTGGGAACCGTGGAATTTGGAAATACGTTTACGTTTAGTGATCATTAACGAAACTGTAAACAGTAGGTATCGTTTATAAAACAAAGTTTGTGTCTGTTACGAGCTAACATTACAAAGTTGAATGTTTTGGGAGCAATTGAGGAACGATTTTAACTTACTTGTGTCCTTTGAACGAGTTTATTTTGCTCAAAACAATTACTGTTAAGGTTTTTGCTTATCGCTTGTAGTCGGAAACGAAAACATAAAAATGCAATTTACAGTACAATGTACCTATGAGTGAATTATATTTTTTATACGAATAGCCAGTTACAGACCTTAACGTTACAAAAAAACGTATAAAATAATTTAAATAAATGTGGTTAGGACATAGTCCCGAAGTCAGCGCTCAACATTATGTTTCGTTTAACATGACAATATTCATTATGAGCGCTTTTTTAATATTTTTAAATATTTATGTCAAGGCTACAGTTGTAAGTAAATTATCGATGTGAAGATCGGTCCATTTAAAATAAAATATTTAATTCAATTTTTAAAAGATACTTAGGTTATATAATCAACAGAGTACCTACGATCAAATCCATACTTTTCAAATCAATTTTTAAAAAGAAATCTTCAACTAAGCTAATATTTTTACTAAGTACCATCAGTTCTAGATACTCGTATAACACCTCTGGGACTACATTTTGCAGTGGCATTTTGCAAGATTATGTGACACTACATTTATTAGTCCCTGGCCAATCACCTTCGTTGCATCCGCATTTTAAAAATGTAACTTTTCAAAAGATTGAAGTAGGAAACGCGCATGCAGTTCACCTGATGGTGAGGTCATCTCCGTCCATGGACATAAGCAACTTCATATAGAACAATGGTTGTTTTTAGGGCCGGATTAACCCTTAGGCTAATTAGGCTGCAGCCGAGGGCGCGAGGTTTGAGGGCGCGCGCTGATATCGTGTTTTCGCATGCACTATTAACCTAGTATCATTGCATCTACCCTACATATTTCAACTAGACTGAGACAAAACACCAACACACCTGTAAGGATGATTTTTGACACAGATTTGGCGACCTTTTTTTTGCTCGACAAGCTGTAGTTAATACTTTTAGGCCGACTGTAATACTCCTGGTGGGGGCGCGTCTTTATAATTAGCCTAGAGCGGTCAAAATTCTTGATATGTCGCTGGTTGTATTTGAAGTCAATCATAGATGCGTTGCTACGCCTGAGGACTATGATGGTCGCCTCATATAAAATGAAACGCGAAAGTTGCTTCCCGCTTAATAAGTCCGATGAAATAAGTGTGGCGGTGGTGCATTTCCGGTCGAACTATTATGTTTCTTACACCTGTTAAAATTTGCTTATTGCATCTTATTTGCAAATAAAAGCTATGTTCAGACACGGCACAATTTCATTTTTATTATGAACTAGTAGGCCCGGCGAACTTCGTACCGCTTACAGGTGAAAAATCAAAAATTATCAGTGTTCCTCTACAATATTATACATGTATTATCCATACAGCGAGAAGCGACTTTGTTTAAATGTAGTGATGTTTTTTTGTTTGTCAGTGCATAGGTTTATTTTTAAGATATACATTTAAAATGATATGATCAAATACACTGCATCCAATACACTTGTCCTAAAGAATGTGTCAAGATCTGAATGTGAAGCAGGGACTTCAAAGGGATATAGCAACTAAAGAAGCTTATAAGAAATGAAAATGGAATTGGTTCTGCAGCAGGCGCTGAAGCTCTATCTTTCGAATATCCGTATCGTATTTATATATGTTTCAAAGATCTTTGAAAGGCCAGTATCGTATACGGATATCTTTCAAAGATACTCCAATGTCCTGAAAGAGTGAGACTAACGCACTATTTTATTTGAATAGTAATTTATGACTTGAAAAATTGTATAATAAAAATAGCCATTTTACTTTAATGGTATCTTTCAAAGATACTCCAATACCCAGAAGAGGGCGACCTATGTGTGACTCGGTTCTTGTTTCTCCTAACGACTTTGAGAAATGCTTTATACCTAAAAATAACGTAATAAAAATGATAGATTAATTTTAAGAGGTACCTAAGTAAAACATACCTCAATTGGATACTCCGGAAATAAATGAATACTGTTTTAAAAAAAATGTTTGGTGAGGTGACAATAACAAATTTATGGAGGGTAAACTAAATTACAATTCCTAAAATCACTAAATATTGCTAATTTAATAAACAAACAATTATCGGTCATTAAACTAACTAAAATAATTATTTTCGGCGACGTGTTTCTCATAATTACGCGGTGTTCCGCCGACAGATATAATCAAAAGATAGCATTCTAAATCGAATACATTTGTCCACACTTTCAGAAGAATGTGTGAATATCAGACATAAAGTAGGAACTTCAAAGCGATATAGCAACTAAAGAAGCTTACACGAAATGAAAATGGAATTGGTTCTGCAGCAGGCGCTGAAGCTCTTTCAAAGATCCGTATCGCCTTCGTATATGTTTCAAAAATCTTTGAAAAGCCCGTATAGTATACAGATATCTTTCAAAGACACTCCAATGTCGTAGAAGAGAGCGACTTATGTGTGACTCGGTTCTTGTTTCTCCCATCGACGAAATAAAATTATAAATAATATAATATATAATTATAATACTATTAAATAATATTTTATCTTACAATAATAAATAGTTATATTTAATAATAATGGAAAATAATGTTAACCTTTTAAAAAAATGAATAATTGTCTACGCTATCGTATTGGGTGCTACCTGTAATAATAGACGTAAGTCTGAATAAATAAATAAATAAATAAAAATAAAAATGGAATTGGTTCTGCAGCAAGCACTGAAGCTCTATCTTTCAAATATCCGTATCGTACTCTTATTTGTTTCAAAGATCTTTGAAAAGCCCATATAGTATACAGATATTTTTTTACGATGTATTAAGTTTGGCTGTGACCACGATCCATGCAACTGGATCGAAATATCGTCAAAAAGAATTCATAAACCGCATATCGTGAGTACCCGTTAAGTATTATAGTGTATCAATTCCGCGATAATACTAATCTAAAATCATATCTTTCCAAGATTCTCCAATGTCCTAGAAGGGGCCGACATATGTGTGCCTTGGTTCTTGTTTCTTTCATCGACTTTGCTTTGCTTTATAGTTAAAAAATAGCTTAAAAAGGTAGGTTAATCAAAAGAGGTACCTCGACCACTAATTAAAATATACCCCAATTGGATATTCCGGAATAGTGTTTAAAAAAATTATACTTTATTATATTTTTAACCTCAAACTATTTGCAAATAAAAGCGATGGTTAAATATTGTAACTTTATTTTTATTAGATATAGCTTGTACATAATTTTGACGGTCGATATATGTATTTATTTTTTAATTATTAGTCTCAAACACACTCACACGCGTGTAAACGCACATACACTCCAACACCTTTTCACACACACATCCAGTATACTTTGTTATATTACATTACACACATGTATCTCCCGGACGTCGTCAACCCCATTATTGTCCCACTGCTGGGCACAGGTCTTCTCTCATGAGAGAGTATTAGGCCATAGTCCACCGCGCTGGCCAAGTGCGAATTGGTGGACTTCACACACCTCCGAGAACTTTTTTTTTTTCTTTTAAAGTACTCTCGGGTGTGTAGGTTTCCTCACGATGTTTTCCTTCACCGAAAAGCAGTGATAATTAATTTCTAATACGCACATTATTTTAGATAAATCAGTGGTGCGTGCCGGGGTTTGAACCTCGGACCTCACGATCGAGGGGGCAAGTTTCATCCATTAGACTATCACTGCTTATATCTCCCGGACAAAATCGTATTATTTAGCTTTTAAGATCTCATTTTAAGTGACCTTTGTATGTCTTACGAGAAATGATCCTTTAAACCCAAGTTATACGTGTAATATAATCAAAAGATAGCATTCTAGAACATATACATTTGTTTACACTTTCAGAAGAATGTGTGAATATCAGATGTAAAGTAGGAACTTCAAAGGGCAATAGCAAGTAAAGAAGCTTATACGAAATGAAAATGGAATTGGTTCTGTAGATGTCACGCGCTATCTTTGAAAGATATCTGAAAGGTATCGTATACGGATATCTTTCAAAGATACTCCAATGTCCTGAAAGAGACTCACGAACTATTTTATTTGAATAGTACTTTATGACTTGAATACTACTTTAATGAAAATAGCCAGTTTATTTTAAATGGTAACAATATGGCACTAAATAGGCAATTTGATATTTCGTAGAATTTTGTATACCGTACAATATAAATTTGTATTATTCTTAATAAAATATATATTTGTATTATTCTTAATATTAAACGATAATAAGTAAAAGGAATCGAAAAATACATTTACTGATACTTATTTAATATGTGTACCTTTTTTTTTACAAAAAGACGAGCGTATGTCTGTTGCAATGGTGCACAAACAAGATAGAGTGCACGCAAACGTGTGAACATATCGCAAGCGTTCGCGGCAAATTCCCTTTGATTTGTGACAACATACCGACAATTTATCGAATCGGTTCCAAGTGTTTGCAAGCTTATACAAACCAAGGCAAAAACTCTATCCACACGTTTGTATTTGTGACGACGTGTTGAGGTTTGGAAAGCCTGAGGATGTGCATTTAAGAGGGGTCATTTGTCATTCATCACCATGACAAGTAGAGAAGAGTGAAACAACGGCTTGGTTCGTTGTTTCTAAAAATACCCTCTAACTTTAGTTTATATAACAGTAAGCTAGACTTTAGTTGGCATCATACCAATATTTTAAAGTTAAATTCAGAATGAATGCATGATACTCTTAAAGCGAAAAGTTTCTATCAAATTTGGTTAAAACTTGACACACACGGAGATTTTTGGTTTGGCTTAATACATAGGATAAGTTTGGCAGTGGTAAAAAAAATGGGCGCCACCTCGTAAAAATGCAAGTCTATATATATTTTGATAGTAAAACCTTTCTGATTTGACTTCGGCAGCACCATCGCCACACCTACATTTACCTTGTTTGTGACGGGGAGGAAACCTTCAAAAGGTACACCGAAGTATTGAGACAGACTCCGGGTTATGTAAGATTTTTACCCACTAAAATCTCCTCGGTGGCCTTCTTCAAAGCTTGAAACCCCGGTATCTCCAATGGAACGCACCGGTGTCCCCTAGCGCGGCGCCCCTCACGAGCTCATCTCTTGAGGGACGTGTACCATCCCCCTTCACCGTCTGGTGCTTACGGCGAGTCCAGTGCTATACCTACAAATACGTCTAATGTTATTTGGTAAATGTTTACCTAATGTATATTCTAGTGTAAAAAATGTGGTAAGGAAAACATATGAAGTGGGCCAGAAAATTCCGTATACAAATCCAACGGCAGACATTGGAATAAAGGATAGAATTCCTTAACATGAACATTGCCTACACACAACACTTTTTTATTCTTTTATGTGAGGCTGCAACCATCATAGTCCTCGGGAGTAGCAAGCCATCTGTGATTGACTTCAGGTAGAACCCATATTCTACATGAAGTTGCTTACAGATGTGCATGGGCGGCAGTGACCACTTACCATCAGGTAGACTGCATGCTCGTTTGCTACTTCAATCGGATAAAAAAACTTTTTTATCAGTATTAGAGTTACAGTAAACATAACTTTAGGTAAGTTATGGTAACTTATTTATTATAAATATTGCCACATTAAAAATATTTCAGTGAAAGATTCTATACACGTTTATCAAACCGGCGACCTGCGTGGCGCAGCGGTTACCATACCGGTCTGACGCGCAGCGGGTCCCGGGTTTGATTCCCGGCCAGACGGGTATCTGAATGATGAGTTTAGATTCTGTTCTGTTCTGGGTCTGGGTGTTTGTGTATTCATTCATTCATTCAAGACAAACCCGCTGAGTTTCTTGCCGGATCTTCTCAGTTGAGGTCGTATTCCGATCCGGTGGTAGTGTAAGAAAAAAAAAATGTAACTGACAATTTGTAAGTGCCCCCGCAGGCCTATACAAAATAAAGACATTTCATTTCATTTCATTTCATTTATTCGTCTTTGTGTGTGTCCATGGCACCTACGACACAGGAGAAAATCCTACTGTGGGGCTATGAGCGTGAAAGCGTTGTTTATCAAAGCAAAAACCAATAAATAACTCCCAAGGCCGTTTTGAAACAGTAAGGCTAACGATAAGACGAAAATGTGTTGGGTTTAAATGTTCACTTGCATGAGTTCAATCCATAACATTAACCATATCTTGGTAATCATTTAACTGCTAAGCCTTCACAATAGGGTGACTGAAAATATTAGACTATATTACGGACATTTTTGTAATAATATTTTAGTACTAAACGAGCAGTGATAGCCTAATGGTTAAAACTTGTCCTCTCGATCGGAAGGTCCGAGGTTCAAACCCAGGCACACATCACTGAATTATGTGCGTATTAGAAATGATTTATCACTTGTTTTCGGTGAAGGAAAACATCGTGAGGAAACCTACACACCCGAGAGTTCTTTAAAAAAAAGTTCGCGGAGGTGTGAAGTTCACCAATCCGCACTTGGTCAGCGCGGTGGACTAGGACCTATAACTCTCTCATTCTGAGAGAAGACCCGTGCCCAACAGTGGTACTTTAATGGGTTGACGACACACACCACCTTGCACTGTTCTTTCATGGTCACATTATGGCTCAGTGTTGTATACTATACATAAGTATACTCTTTTATTTACCTTAGCTACATTGTTGCTACCTTCCTTATCACATTAATATTACCTTAGCTAGTAATTAATATAAATACGGTTAAATTTAAAGCCTTTTTCAGTTTTGACAGAAGATTATGAGCACGCAACAATCCCCGAAAGCAATTAAAAAGAAAGTAATACTTTTCATTTCATATAACATTGTACTCAAAAGAAACAGAAATAATTAAGGTCATAACAATTACGTTATAAGTAGCAAACGAGCAGTCCATTTGATAGCAAGTGGCCACTGTCGACCGACGAGTACAATCGAACCCAGATAAAACTGAAGTCCGTTTTGAGGACAAAGATACAGCATATCTATAATATAATATAAAACAGCATATAATATATTACAGCATATATCATAGCCTACTCGTAAGCGTCAACCCACTGTTGGGCACTGATCTTTTTATAGAATGAGACAGTTTTAAGCCAGAGTCCACAAAGAAAAAATGGCGAACTGGTAGACATCACAAATTTTTGTGATTTTTTTTATAGAATAAAATATAGAAGGTGGAATTAATCGCACTTTAATATGAGATTATTTATTTCAGATAGAACTCTTAGCTCTTTATGAAAATGGTTGGACTTCGTGCTCGTTTGCTACTTAAATCTAAAATAACAAAGGGTCTCTTGGATTCAGTATGCCATAATATGGATGACAATGTTGCCAATCTATAGTGCTCAGCGAGATAGGTCCCCTTATAATAAAGCCTCTATCATCGTCAACCTATAGTGCCACTGCTGGGCACCGGTCTCCTCTAAGAATGAAAATGTTTAGGTCATAGTCCACTAACCCAAAGCGCTGGCCAAGTTCCAATTAGACCTTCCACACTTCCACACTTGAGGTTTCCTTTTCCGTTTGAATATAGGATCTCTCGTCAACCCATTACTGTTCCACTGCTGAGAAGGTCTCGCAGAATGAGAAAATACAACATATAGAGACTAAATTTAACTTAAATATATATGGCGAACGTCTTAGTGTTTGGGAGATTCTGTATGGAATTACTTACAGGTCTATATTCAATTCGCTTACAGTCAGATGGACTTTTTTTTTTTGAGGGGGAAACCTCCAAAGATACCCGATGCCGTGGGAGCGACGCAGGTTTATGTGGGATTTATACCGCAGTAAAACCCCCGCGGTGGCCGTCCTCGGCGCTGAAAAGGAGGACTCCGGGATCTCGAAACGACTTCAACCGGAATCCTCCGAGCGCGCTGCCCCATCGGGCTCCTCCCAGATGGGCGGCTGGGCCCACCGCTCCGTCTAGTCTTTACAACATATGCGACCACACATACAGCCGTCCTTCCCGGGATTGCCTGACCGAACGGTTCGAGCTTCCACTCTAGCCGTCTGCAACCCCGGAAGCCTCTTACGACAGGCAAGGGATACCGTAGCCCTATTCTGACCCCGAGGCTACAGGGACGACCATCAGATGGACTGCATATTCATTTGTTGCTTTAATCTACAAGTTTCTTACACTACCATCAGATTGAAACACGACAACTGAGATCTGGCAAGAAATTCAGCTTGCTACTTTAACCTTAAAATCTGAAAATAAAAAATCGACAAGGTTTCTTTGCTGCAATATTGTCAAAATTTCGCTGACAATATCTCCGCTATACTGCTCAGCGAGATACTGCATCCCATTAAATAGCCTCCATACGAGCAATTAAATTGCACGTCAAAGGGTTCAAATAAAAACATAAAACATTTTATGAAAATGTACGCTCTATTACGCTTGTGTAGTAATAAAATTAATGTATTTTAATGCACCTCTTAGTTTAATATTGAAGTTTAAACATTAATACGGGTATAACACATGTTTATGAACATTGCTTTTATGGAATATTCTTCATAACATTAATAACTGTTATTTTATTGAAATAGCTAGTGGTGCATGTTTATGACATGGAAGTAGCAAAAAAGCATTCAGTTTATCTGATGGTAAGTGGCCAATGCTCTCCAAGGACGTCTGTGACCAGCCTCGGATAAGATTGAACAATCAATCACAAATAAGTTGCTACCCTTTTTTGTTATTACTTAGAGGGAAACCATCAAAAGGCATCCGACGCTGTTAGATCGTCTTTGGGTTATATAAGGTTTTTACCGTACAAAAAATCCTCAGTGGCCATCCACAGTGCAGCGGAAGGTTGGGTCTCCTGGGTCTCTAACAGAACGAAACTGAAGTCCTTGTAGCTCCATTGGGCTCCACCTATGACGTTGCTAACCATTAAGACAAAGTTTGAATGCCTTGGACAAGCATATCTCCCTTACCACACCTTTTTTGTTCGAGGGGGAACAATTAAAAAGGTACCCGACGCCGTGGGAGCAACGCAGGGTTATGTGGGATTATTACCGCACTAAACCCCCCCCCCCCCCCCCGGTGGCCTGGAAGAAAGAGGAATCCGGGATCTCCAAAGGAACGTAACCTCGAAGCGCATTGCTCCATCGGGCTCCTCACAGAATGGCGGCTGCCCACCGCGCTGTCTATTCTTTACGACGGTATGCGACCACACATACCACCGTCCTTCTCGGAGTCGCCTGACTGAATGGTTCGAGCTTCCACTCTAGCCGTCCGCAATCCCGGAAGCCCCTTTTACTCGCCTCTTACGACAGGCAGGGGATACCGTAGCCCTATTCTAATCCCGGAACTACAGAGACGCCTTACACACCTACCACCCTTACATACCAATGATTAAAACTGCTATTATCAGACAGGTAAAGTCGTGGCAGTAGTACCGCTAGAAATAAACCGTAAAAGATTCTACTGTCTTTAAAAAACTTATCTAGCATTTCAGAATCACTAATCAATAATCGATATCTCTACCCATGAGCTATGAATACTTGGTTTACATATTGATATATATGCTATTGTAGTTATCAATATGTAAACCAAGTATTCATAGCTCATGGTTTACGCACTATAAACAATTTTAATGTGCTTTATAAACTTAATACATCGGTATAAATAAATATGGGCAGTTGTAATGAGCGAGCTTTGACCAAACAACCACAAAATATGTCACAGAATAGTTAAATTGTATAATTATTACTGTACTCGGTATACATTTGTATAATATATCGCAAAATAATGTGATATATCCCAGTAAATAAATATTCTAATTTGATTAATCATTATTTGGTGGTACAAAAGAGTGGCGCCCTTTAGGTGAGGCCTTAGTCCAGCAGAGGACATCAAAGAGCTGATGGAGAGAAAAAAAAAAACAAAAGAGGGCAGTAACAATGTAGTTCGACCGGTGAGATACCGCCGCCACAAGCATGAAGCAGGCTTCCCGTTTCGCTGAAAGAGTGTGGTTGGTGCTTCACTCTCATATGGAATGACCATCATAGTCCTGCTATTGACTTTAGATAGAATCTCCGTTCTCTATTATAAGTTGCTCACAGATGTCCATATAAAATTGGATATTCGGGCAAAATTTTGTTACCCATGTAAAAACAAGATGCAAAATACAAAAAGATATACAAAAAAAGGACAAACCCACTGAGTTTCTTGCCGGATCTTCTCAGTTGAGGTCGTGTTCCGATCCAGAAGCAGTGTAAGAAAATATATATATCTAACTGACAATTTGTAAGCGCCCCCGAAGTCCTATGCAAAATAAAGACATTTCATTTCTGCAGTCGAGTGACTGCATGCTCATTTGCTATGTCAATCCTATGTAAAATCATACTATACTCGGTAACAATACAATATATCCCAATAGAAAAAATGGTGTAATCCAATAAATTAATAGTTTAATTGTCAAATTTGATTAAACGTAATTTATAACACTGAGGTGACCAAATTACTCAGGGAAGTCATTTTATTTCTAATATCCGATTAATATTAACACAAGGCCTGATTATGCTTGTAGATAAGGTATTAATGGTTAATTAGGTTTGGGTCATAGAACGAATATTAATTAGAAATGTTCTTTACACTATATGCGTGCTGTTTAATATCACTAATACTATAAATGTGAAAGTTTGTAAGGATGTATGTATGTATCTCTTTCGCATGGTTTTCGTTTGGCAAAAATATATTTTATGATCAGGACAGTGATAGCCTAATGGTTGAAACTTGCCGTCTCAATCGGGAGGTCCCAGGTTTCAACCCAGGCGCGCACCACTGATTTATGTGAGGAAACCTACACACTCGAGTTCTTTAAAAAAAAGTTCTCTTTTTTGCGCTTGGCCAGCGCGGTGGACTATAGCCTAAAATTCCTCTCAACCTATCATTCTGAGAGAAGACCACTGCCCAGCAGTAGGACAATAATTTATGATCTAGATTAACACACAAGGTAGACGGGACTGAAGTGGGCTTAGTCGCAGGAATAACCTAATAAACATAAATTAGTAATGGCTGTACTAATTCTATGTGTCATCTTTAATCTGTATTTTTTTCTGTAATTCTTCGCCTTACATAGCTGCCTTTAATGTTTGTTTACCTATCATTTAGAAATGATTGCTATTGTTATGATAATTGCTGTGTAACTCTAAAGTGTTATTATTATAGAATGGACACTGAATGGAGATACTGCGTATTTGTGTTCATACGTTGTGTCATATGTTGTGTTTGACGACCCGCGTGGTGGAGCGGTTACCATACCGGTCTGACGCGCAATGGGTCCCGGGTTCGATTCCCGGCCAGACTGGTATCTGAATGTTGAGTTTAGATTCATGTTCTGGGTCTGGGTGTTTGTGTGTGTAGTACCCACGATACAGAAGAAAATCCCAGTGTGGGGCTATGAGTGTAGAAAGTGAAAGTGTGTATATTTTAAATATCATATTGATTTAATACTTATGTATTTGGCAAATTACACCAAAGCATTCAAATTTCTACTACATATCTTCTGAAAACTGGAAGGAATAATTTAACACCATATTTTTAGATACGCAACATTTTCAAAAAGTGTTTCGTTTACTGGAACCGGCTACGGAAAGTCCATAAATATTGTCATTTGACAGTAACTTATATTTATGGCAAGACAAATGTACCGGCCATTTCTATTTATTTATAGTCTATAACAGAGGTACTTTTGTCACGCAAAGGTTTCAAACTTAACATTTGTGAGTTATACATTTTCCTGCGTGCCGGTAATGATTAGGTAAGGCTTTTATTATTCATTTTATATTACTTAACTACGCTTTGTCATATAATTTCCCTGCTCATTTCCCTTTGAAACTGAATGTTTACGGAAATAGTCGTGAAGCATAAACAGTTTGGAATCGATAGCGGTACAAATAACTTATTGAGGTTAATTGGGGTTACATCGAAGCTACCGTAAGACCGTTGATTTTTTTTTATATAATAGTGAAGCAAACGAGCTCCACCTGATGGTAAATGGCTACCGCCGCCCATAGACATCTGTAAGCAACTTCACATAGAACATGGGTTCTATCTGAAGTCAATTACAGATGCGTTGCTACTCTCGAGGACTAGGATGGTCGCCTCATACGAAAGTGTGCCGGCAACCACACCCTTCCATCGGAACGCAAGGAAAGCTTCACGTTAGAAATAGGTGTGGTGAAGTACACTGATTATATCACCTTTTTTTCTTAATTTGCGAGCGCATGTATTGTATGTATATTTTTTCATTTTAATATTTCATGATATGCGGTATTAGTCCAAGATCATAATTATATTCGTATATTTGTATATATGTTAAATTTTTTGACATGCGCTACATCCCTAGCAGCTTGCCAGATAGTGTCAAATCACATATCGATAAATCGTCTCCGATGTAACAGTGAAAGTAAGTAAGTATATATTTTATATATGGCACCTACTATCAACAACACTACTAGAGGCAAATCCGACTATCTAATAAAACCCTACAGAAAACAATCATTTGTTAAGGCAGTCGGTTTTTTTTATAATTTAATGATTTTTTATTTTTTATAAATACTGATTTATGACTTAGTAATAGGTACTAGTCACCCGTCGCAACGGTCGAAATTCGACCGTAATTTAAGTTAAAAAACTAAACTTTATATTGTCCAAAGTAGCACCAATATTTCTCTAATCTAAATAAATTGTAATAATTTTTAAGTTATTTTAAACGCAATAGCGGGTATTTTGACAAAGACATCTGACATTTTTGACGTTATGTGTTTTCATGATAGGACGTTGAATGTTCTATTTCGTTTATTATTTATGAGTTTGTGTCAAGTGCAAATTAGTGAGTGTATTGTGTTTTTAGTTGATTTCATTTATGTTTTGTGCATTATATGAAAAAAATATTAGCATTGCGCAATCCTTCTCTACATCAACTATAACCGTGCGTAATTCCATGCTCCTCCGCCTGCGGTAAGTACCTTAAAAACGAATCACAAATTTTTGCTTCACGTATCAATAATAGATGCCGAATTGAAAGATGCAATATACATGTTTTTGTATCCATCGTTATACCACAGTAGACATATTAGATTCGAGCGCTTATAGGCAGTTTCCCTACTCGTCTAATTTGTGTACTGTGGTTATACCAATTCGCTTATTATTCCGCTTTAATACCAAAGCATGAGACTTTTCGACTTTTAGACAGTCCACCAATTCGCATTTGGCCAGTGCGGTGGACTATGGCCTAAGCTCTCTCATTCCGAGAGAAGACCCGTGCCCAGCAGTGGGACAATAATGGGTTGACGACGACGACCAAAGCATGATGAAAAACTACATAAAATGTTCTCCGCCAGTCTTTTAGTACAATTTATCTTAACATACATTATATTTATTTCTCAGATGTCATAACAGAGAGTAATCTTCGAAGCATTTCATTTATTATGTTCTATTCCTACCTATATTGATATTTTACACAAAAGAAAGTTCCCAACCATATAAAAATAGCCATATACAAAACGTATTTTCTCGTTAAGGTCCAATTATGGTATCTAATATAAAAAGAAACTCCGTAAATAGATAAGTAAGAACGGAAATTTGTCATATTATTGTTATTTCGACAACCATTAAGTTACTTTCTCGGATGTGGATGTAATTCTATACAAAATATCGGTTACTGTCAAATGTAGTGATGTGCTAAGACCACTTGAAACTTTATCGATATTGAGTAAGCCTACTAATTAAATCTACTCATTGTCCACCAATTCACACTTGGCCAGCGCGGTGGACTAGGGCCTAAGATTCTGAGAGAAGACTCGTGCTCAGCAGTGGGACAATATTGGGCTGGCACCACTAATTAGGTAGTAATTTTATTTATGTAACAATGTTAGCTAAAGCATCGCATTTTTTTTTTTAATTTTGAACCAAAAATTGGTAACAATAAAACGACAGATCTTTTAATTTCGTTTTTTCTAATTGAAGTAGCAAGCGAGCATGCAGGAAACATGATGGTAGGTGGTCACTGCCGCCATCAACGTAAGTTCCATCTGAAGTCAACCACAGACGCGTTGCTACTCCCGAGGACTAAGATGATCGCCTCGTAAAAAAGTGTGCCCACATCCAGACCCTCTCATAGAAATGCAAGAAATGCTCCACCCTAGAAATAGGTGTGACGGTGGTAACTCACTGGGTGAACTACATTGGTCTCGTCATCTGGCTAAAGTATTTAGTTGTTACAAAAGTAAACACTCTAAGTCATTTATTTGAAATCATCAAAAAATTGTTATTTTTTACTTATCTTCAAATCTTTTTTATTTAATTATTTATTCATCTCAAATATTGTAATAATTAGTGTTCCGCATCGTATTTACTTATTTGTTCCATTATAATGTATTAACTCTACAATATTTTTTCTTTATAATTACAATGTAATGTAATCTAACATCAAAATAACAAAACGCTGGTTTATAATTTCTTGTATCTCATCTAATTCATATTATAATGCAATAGTTTTTGAGACTTTATATATGTTTGTTTCTATGGACGCAAAAAACTACCTTTCAAATTTTGTTGAAATTCGGCTCACACGTAGTTAACGACTTTTGTTTTTAACGCGGAGATTCCTTATGAATCCCCTTCCCCGCAGGGGAGCGCTAGGAGTATGTCAGACTCTTATCAACTAAAACTCCGCGGCATACGACGTTCGTACGACTTCTTCTTCTTCTAGTGCCTCTCCAACTTGTGAAGGTTGGCTGCCAGTTCAGCGTATTTATTTTTGTTATCGAAAACATCGTGGGAAAACCTACACACCCGAGAATTCTTTTAAAAAAGTTCTCGGAGGTGTGTGAAGTCCATCAATTCGCAATTGGCCAGCGCGGTGGACTATGGCCTAAAACTCTCTCATTCTGAGAAAAAACCCGTTCCCAGCAGTGGGACAATAATGGGTTGACGATTTTTTTTTTTTTTTATACGTCAACCTAACGATAAGGCAGACGGGCTACCTGATGGAAAGTAGTCACCGTCGCCTATGGACACTTGCAACATCAGAGGAGTTGCCAATGCATCGCCGGCTTTGAAGGAGAGCTCTTTTCGCACCTTTTTTGAAGAGCCCCATGTCATAACGCCCGGGAATACCTCAGAAGGAAGCTCGTTCCACATCTTGCACGTTTGTGGCAGAAACGAGCGTGCAAACCGAACCGTGGAGGACCGCCACGGGTCCAGTTGATGTGGATGGAACCTCATCCTTCGGCGAGTGGTGCGGTGGAGGAAAGGTGACGTAGGCACCAGGTCAAAAAGTTCCTCGGAGCACTCACCATTATAAGGCCGGTAGAACACGCAGAGGGAGCCTATGTCCCTCCGTAGACTCAAGGGTTCTAACCGTTACTCATTAACGTGGCAGATTTAACTAAAGCCAGCGAAGTCGCGCGATTAACCTAGTTATACAATATTTTATTTCTTCTTTATATCTCAAATTTAAATAAAATGTAATAATTTTCAAGTAATTTTGAACGCGCCCGTTAAATAGAAAAAAAGGTTTAGTTAACTAAGCCGCATTTAAAAGCAATAGCGGTATTTTGACAAAGACATCTGTCATTTTTGACGTTATGTGTTTTTGATAGTAAGACATTGAATGTTCTATTTTGTTTATTATGTATGTGTTCGTGACAAATGCACGGTAGTGCATGTGTGTAATGTGGTTTTAGTTGATTTTATGTATAATATATGCATTATTTGAAAAAAATATTAACATTCTGCACTCCTTCCCTACGTCCACTTAACCGTGCAAAATTTTATACTAATCCGTCCGCGGCATATATTACTTAAAAATGCACCACAAGTTTTTGCTTCACGTATTAATATATAAATATTGCAAATTTTCATTTCAAATCCCACTAATCAAATACAAATCGTTGTTTCAAATGTTTTTCATTAACTTCCTTATTTTCCTTTTACTGTAACAGTCTACTACTGAAATCTTCATTATCCAGTCATTAACTTAAACAAAGGCCTAAGATCAGAAACTTGACGTGACGTTAAATTTACACGATACTCATTAATCTAACTCTCAAATTAATTAATTAATTAATTAACCGCTCGAATGTTAATTGAGCAATATGTATATTAACAGTGATTTGATATTGTATCAGGCTTCGCAGTTAAATTAAATCTAAAAGCAAGATAAATATCGGCGACGTCGCAAATAAGTTTATTATACTAAACTAAACCATTTATTTCATAAACCTATTTGATGAAGTAGATTCAATTAAGTCGTTTTTGAACTAAAATTCATAATTATTCCATTAACTTAAGGTCATCAAGCCTAACTTAAGTTCACCCTATTGTATGTTTTATTTTATAGAGGTGCAATAAATAAATAAATAAATTATTCAAATATTTGAGGTTTCATATTTAGATTGTTTTAAAATTTGATAGCATTCAACCAATATTATTGAAGTTTAAAGCTCTCAAAATGAAATTTCATAAAATTTAATAAAAAAAAATATATAAAAAAAATCAAAATTACATTACATTATCAAGAGGATTTGAGATTTTGAGAGTACCTTTTTATCAAATATCAATCGCGGTCCAATGACACAATATCGCCCTGATGATATTGCACCATACGAATGCAATGCTCGTGAATGTATTCATTTGTAATAACTATATGTTCAGCATATCTGGTACCAAAACCTAAAAGACCCTTACAAAGAATTGAAGTAGCAGTTACGTATGTAACTTCTGGTGGTACCCTACATTGCTTAACATTAAGTCTGTTAAAACTAATAAAAGTCACGGATATATACTTCAATTTCAAAAGTATGAAAAAAGTGGTCACTTTTATCGATATATATCGTTAGTGGTGTGACGTCCCTATTCCTACTTAAGACATTCTAATGATTGATGACAGATACAGTAATTTTGTGGAGTATTCGTCCAAGCATATCGATAGCGGAACGCACTACTATTTCATTTTGTATGAAATTTAGTGTGTCATACTGTCGACATAGTTGTAGAACCTTTAATTTTCTCGTACTTTCACAAGTGTCATTAGCTACCCTGCTAGGCATTTTGTTCCTGATCTTTGGGATGACAGGTAAATTATTACCGTCCCTGTAGCCTCGGGGTCAGAATAGGGCTACGGTATCCCCTGCCTGTCGTAAGAGGCGACTAAAAGGGGCTTCCGGGGTTGCAGACGGCTAGAGTGGGAGCTCGAACCGTTCAGTCAGGCAATCCCGGGAAGGACGGCGGTATGTGTGGTCGCATACCGTTGTAAAGATTAGACGGAGCGGTGGGCCCAGCCCATCTGGGAGGAGCCCGATGGGGCAGCGCGCTCGAGGATTCCGGTTGAAGTCGTTTCGAGATCCCGGAGTCCTCCTTTTCAGCGCCGAGGACGGCCACCGGGGGGGTTTTAGTGCGGTAAAAATCCCGCATAACCCTGCGTCGCTCCCACGGCGTCGGGTACCTTTGGAAGGTTTCCCCCTCGAAAACAAAAAAAAAAAGGTAAATTATTACACAAAGAACTAACTCAGTGCCCAAAATGGTAAGCAAGAAATAAGTATAACAATCATGAAATACAGTTAAAGCTCCTTATTCGCAGGAGTTATGTTTCGCCCTTATGCCGCAAACCGTGAATAATCTAACCTAACCTAACCTTTTTTTTTGTTTTCGAGGAGGAAACCTTCAAAAGGTACCCGACGCCATGGGAGCGACGCAGGGTTATGTAGGATTTTACCGCACTAAAACCCCCCGGTGGCCGTCCTCAGCGCTATGAAGAGGACTCCGGGAACTCCTAACGAACGCAACCGAAATCCTCTGAGCGTGTTGCCCCATCGGGCTCCTCCCAGATATGCGAATGGGCCAACCACCCAATCTAGTCTTTACGGCGATATGCGACCACACATGTCACCGTCCTTTCCGGGATCGAATGGCTCGACGATTCAAGCTCCCACTCTAGCCGCCCGCAAACCCGGAAGCCTCTTTTAGTCGCCTCTTACGACACACAGGGGATACCGTAGCCCTATTCTGATCCCAGAACTACATGGACAAACTAACCTAACCTTTGTACTGCTTTACACAAAGAAAGCTTACGTGTATAAATTATCGATTACATCCTCCAATAATGGCTTTTTTAGTGTCGAATAAAAAATATTTATAACATTTTAACCCGCGAATACTGAAAATACGAATAAAAAACCGTAAATAACTTCGACGGAACTTCGACTGTATATTGAAATATAAATGATGACATTATATAGGTAATATAGTACTGCGCGCAACAAAAGTAGTTAGGTACGTTAAATTTTTCTGCAATGAGAAAGAAATTCTCTAAAAATATTACCTTCTTGGTGGCGTATATGTGAAAAAACGTTCATATACTCATCGCAATGCAATTTTATCTAAAACTTTTAATTAAATAAGTTTATAATTTTCCGGAAACAAACATAGGAAAAAAAAAATTTATATTTAAAACTTCTAATATAATTCTTACTCCACCAGAGTCTCTATGCAGGCGTAGAGCAGAGATAACAGAACCTTGACAAGACTTACGCTAACAACTAACGCTTGTAGAGTTGAGAGAGCGCTTCGTAATTAAAAAGTTTTTAAAATATCTGAGATACAACGTTCTCAGATTCTGTGAAAATTAATATTTCAAGTTAGTAAGGTGTTTCCTTTATATAAACGCTTGGGATACCTTTGTCTCCCTTCCATACTTATAATCAGAACATAGTACGGTATATCGCTGGTATTATGCAGAAATAGGAGTGGCGATGGAGATAGTTTGAAGTGAAACTTCTTTATCGGGGTTAAAAAAAAATTTAGTGTAACATTTTTTCGTTACGCGCCATCTTTTTCTGTTACGCGCCATCTTTTTTTTTCGTTACGCGCCATCTTTTTCTGTTACGCGCCATCTTTTTTTTCCGTTACGCGCCATCTTTTTCTTATCCCTACCACGCGTGATATTAGGTAGATTATTATAGATTAGATTATTAGATAAAGTTTAATAAAAGCCTTTTATTAAACTTTATCTAATTTAACTTTATTTAACCAATTTCTCTAAAGTTGCATATAGTAAATTATTTTATGAAAAATAACGTCATAAAGAAGTTTCACTTCTTACGAGTGTACGCTAGTACGCGCAGACATTTTTTTTTCTTAAGATTCAAGTAGCAACGGAGCATGCAGTCCACCTGATGGTAAGTGGTCATTGCCGCCAATGGACATCTATTTATCTGATTGAAGTAGCAAACGAGCATGCAATCCATCTGATGGTAATTAGTCATTTCCGCCCATGGACATCTGTAAGGAACTTCACATATAGCATGGGTTCTATCTGAAATCAATTATAAATGCGTTGCTACGCCCAAGGACTATGATGGTCGCCTCATATAAAAGTGTGCCGGCAACCTCACCATTCCACTAAAACGCAAGATCAGTTTCACGCATCGCCACACTTATTTTTAATATGTGTGGCGGTGGTACTTCCCCAGTCAAACTACACTAGTTTTTTCACCTGGTGATTCCGGAGTATCAGGAGTCGAACTAAGTTTTACCATCAATCTTCAATCCATTATGGTCCCACTGCTAGGCATGGGTCTTTTCTTGGAATGAGAGTTTGTTAGGTCATAGCCCACCGTGCTGGCCAAGTGCGAATTGGTGGACTTCACACAGCTCCGAGAACTTTTTTTTATAAAAGAACTCTCGGTATGTAGGTTCCCTCACGATGTTTTTCTTCACCGAAAAGCAATATAAATTAATTTCTAATACGCACACAATTGCGCATCGGTGGTTCAGTGGTAGAATTCTCGCCTGCTTACCACCAATATACATTACAAATTACTCATCTCCTTTTTTATATTTCTGAATCCACCTGATCCAGATAGAACATGTGCGTCCTGTCCATCAGAGTTGATTTATTGAATGGAAAATTAATTTCAAATTGATTTGACAATCCGATTCTGTGATTGATGACTTTTCATTGTAGATCAGACTGATTGGATAGACGTCTAATATCAAAAGTATTTAACTAAAAGATATCTAACGTAAAACATATCTCTATTGGGTATACTAGAAGTGCTCCGTGGTTTCACTTGTGTTTAAAAATAAGTAACGTAACTTTTTTTTTATTTTAATAACTACTTGACTCGGCAAAGTTCGTTCCGCCTAAAAGTCAAAAATCTAAAATTATGAGTGTTTATATAAATATATGTTAAACATAAAAATTTCATTTTGAATCACTCTATCTATTAAAAAAACTGCATTAAAATCCGTAGCATAGTTTTAAAGATCTAAGCATACATAGGAACAGACAGCGAGAACCAAGTTTGTTCTATACTATGTAGTGATAATTTTGCCAAACAAACTTCGAGTAAGGCAAGATAGATACTTTTACATAATTAAAAACAATATTAAAACACTCGTTTATAATAATTATCACAGAAAAGAACACACACTCGCTGATGAGTTTCTTGTCGGATTTTCTCGGGATCACAATAATCCTACTGTAGTGTAAGAAAATAAATTGTAGCTGACAATTTGTAAGTGCCCTCGTATGCCCATACAAAATAAAGACATTTCGTTTCATATCATATTTTCGTCGCTGATTATTGCCGATTGTCATCTTATTTGCGACGGTCTTGGACAGGACAGTGGTTGTCAACTTAGGTATAATTTCTTGAGTTGTGTAATTGACTCTATTTTCCTTTACATTTTTACTGGAATTAGATGGATGGATAGTTTTGGTCTCCATTGCCGGGTTCCAAGACCTTTCATGTTTGTTAAATATCCTATACAAAATAAAGACATTTCGTTTCATATTATATTTTCGTCGCTGATTAATGCCAATTGTCACCATACTTGCGATGGTCGTGGAGGGGAGGAGAGGGCAGTTGTTGTCAACGCCCCTTGGGTATAATTTCTTGAAATGTGTAGTTGGCTCTATTTTTCTTTACATTTTTACTGGGATTAGTTGGATGGGTAGTTTTGGTCTTCATAGCCGGGTTCTAAGATCTTCCATCTTTGTTAGACAGATGGTTGCGAACCCAGGTATCGCCTGAGTCTTGGACAACTACTTCTTGTTAAATAACTTCATGTATGCCCATTGTCACTCGTAAGGTACAAAACAAAAATATGGATAGTCAAAAGTGTACGACTCATATTTAGTGTTTCGGATTTTAGTGTTTTGTCAATAACTTTTAAACGAGGCTAAGTAAGATAAATAATTTCAATACCAATCACCGCGTAGCAGATGTAAAGGAAATAAAAACTTATTAGGTATATTAAGTAATTCTAAACTAGTAAACCAAACTAACCACTAACTAACCAAAAACTATTTTTTAAACACGCAAATTATCGTGTTCAAAAAAATATTGGTTGACGGATTTTAATTTTTATTTCTATAGTTGTATCCGGTTCTATTCCTTTAAATCAATTTTTAAAGTGGCTAAATTAATCTCCATTAAATTATCTATAACATGGTGCGCAGATTGAGAGTAAGTCAATTACTAATACACAAGTAGTATAAAGATAGATTAATAGATTAAATAAATAGTTTCGGAACCGAGGCTACACGATTGTCCGTAAAACACTCTAATTCGCATTATCCCCCGTGCAATAGCTTACTAAGAATATAAGCGCACAACTTGCATCAGAAATTTCTCCCCTTACGTCCAATTTCAAACCATATGTCCAAAGTTTGACACAACTGGGATAAAGTTCAGACTAGCGGTATGCACGTACCTATTCCATTGTTTCTTCAGCAAACTTTGAAATTTCAGTTGAATCCATTCTTCCGCCCTATATACCAACTGGAGCTAGCGTAAGATAACACGAAGTATCTTTGTTTCGTTCAACTTCAATATTACTGTGGAACTTCAATAATACTGCGTAAATAATGGTTAATATAATACTTTACAAAATATGCAAGGAACATTTTTTGTAAAGAGGTAAAACGATTATAGTTCTCTCAGAAATGCATGGATTCACTTTTGTATAAGCTAACTATCTTAGTCCTCGGAAGTAGCATTGCATTTTTGATTGAATTCACATTCAAATAAAATCTCTGTTCTTTCTGTGTCAATGCATTATTATTCCACTGCTGGGCACGGGTCTTCTCTCAGAATGAGAGAGTTATAGGCCATAGTTCACCGCTCTGCCAAGTGGACTTCACACACCTCTGAGAACTTTGTTTTTTTTTTAAACTCTCGGATTTGTAGGTTTCCTCACGGTGTTTTCCTTTACCAAAAAGCAGTGATAATTAATTTCTAATACGCACATAATTTTAGAAAAATCGGGAGTGCGTGCCTGGATTTGAACTTCGGACCTCCCGATCGAGAGGGCAAGTTTCAACCATTAGGCTATCACTGCTCGTCGTGTTGTTTGTAGTATTCAAATAATAAACTAAATCCTTGCGTATTAGTAATAGATACAGGGAAAACATAAACTTCTTCAGTGCAATCTCTTAGCGACCGATCATCCCGATGCACTTAGCACTTTACTT
Organism: Spicauda simplicius; assembly: GCA_949699795.1. Classification (NCBI taxonomy): domain Eukaryota; kingdom Metazoa; phylum Arthropoda; class Insecta; order Lepidoptera; family Hesperiidae; genus Spicauda; species Spicauda simplicius. The sequence goes on from OX453079.1 coordinate 10,607,220, forward strand.
ACGTATTAAAGAAGTCCAGTGACCACTATGAAATGTAAATTTTCTATTATACATATATAACGAAGTGGATGTGAAGTGTGACGTCAGGAAGGCCAGGAGTCTTCATTACTTTCCATTCTTGAAGATTTCAAGTAAAACGCAGAAGTAAACTTCTTCGATTTTTTACAGTTTAGGAGGTCCGATCGCTTCGACGATTAAACAAGAGTCTTTTTCTACCGGCAGCCGCTCGCCTTTTTATAATAGTGGTTGGTGAGGTGACAATAACAAATTTATGGAGGGTAAACTAAATTACATTTCTAAAAATCACTAAATATTGCTAACTTAATAAACAAACAATTTTCGATCTTTAAACTAACTACAATAATTTCGGCGACGTGCTTTTCATAAATACGCGGTGTCATATACTTATTAGTGAATAAAAATGAAATGAAATGATGACTTTATTTTGTATAGAAATAAAATGTCTTTATTTTTTGTATGGTTACCTCGGGGTACCTACAAATTGTCAGTTACACATTTTTTTTACACTAACACCGGATCGGAAGACGACCTCAACGGATAAGATCTGGCAAGAAACTCAGCTGGTTTGTCTTTTTTGTTTTTTTATATCTCTTTTTTTTAATATATAAACTTCTTCAGTGCAATCTCTTAGCGAACGATTATCCCGATACACTTAGTAAAAGTTCCGTGACCAACATGATATGTATTTTTATTTATTACAGACTCGTATAGAGTTAGTACCAATATCACAGTTATTAATGTAACATGTGGATTATATACGAAGCGTCAAATTTTGTAATGAGTATCCCGTATGGAGAACCAGGTCATAAACTATATAAAGGTGGTAGAACCAGTGTAGCAACGTATCTTTAATTGACTTTACATAGAATCCATATTCTATTTGAAGTTGCTCACAGATGTCCATACGCGGCAGTGACCACTTACCACTTACGTCGACTATATGCTCGTTTGCAACTTCAGTTATATAAAAAAGTCCGAAATACTGAACACTATGGGGTCTGTTTCAAGAATACCTTTCAAGATTTATAATTTGTAAAATAAACCCGAAATCATTCCACAATTCAAAGATAATTCAACTCTGTTCTAACTCTTAGAGTTCCTCAAATTTGGAATGACACGATCAACATCCTTTGGAATAACAAATCACTGTTATAAATCAAAGGGTATTCAGAATTTCCATCAAAATATTTGCTCGCTAAGATTTCATTAAAATCACAAATTGATTTGAAATTAATTTGACTTTAATTAACATCATTATCCAACATCTTCAGGCGCTGTCAGTTCTAATGAAGATATTATAGGCTTACGAATTATAATTCTATTTTTAAGTATTATATTTGGTCAGTGGGTATAAAAAGACAATCCTTTCAATGATTTTTAGTACGCCATTTTATATTTAAGTATATTTTTTAAAACATTCAATTCATTTAATTATTTACCCAAAGTTGAGTAGTTACATAATTACTAGGAAGACATTGAAGTAGCAAAGGAACATGAAATCCACCTGATGGTAAGTGGTCGCTGCCGCCAATGGCAACAAGTTCATATAGCACATGGGCTCTATAAAGCATGCGTTCTATGTGAACTTAATCATATCATTAAAAGGACACCTCATATGAAAATATGCCGGCAACCACACCCTTCCATCCATAAGTGTGGCGGTGGAATCTCCCTAATCGAACTAAAAGCTTCTAAGACTTTTTTTTATTTGACTGAAGTAGCAAGCGAGCATGCAGTCCACCTGATGGTAAGTGGTTATTGCCGCGCATGGACATTTGTAATCAATTTCATACAGAACATGGGTTTTATCTGATCACAGATGCGTTGCTACTCCCGAGGACTATGATGGTCGCCTCATATAAAAGTATGCCTTCTGTCGAAACGCAAGAAATGCTTCAAGCTAGAAATAGGTTTGGCGGTGGTACTTCCCGGTCGAACTACACTGGTTCTATCACCTTCAAATACACCTGATAAAAAGGGAGGATAAGGAAACCCGATTTCTCTCCTAAAAAAAACTTTTATCAGGAGAGTACCTTTCTGTCATATTAGTCAGACACATACAGGAATATATGACTGTTTTGAGTCTAATAAGTAATTCATTGATATGTTACTTAAGCAGTGAAGGAGAACATTTGTGAAACCTCCAAGTACATGTCTGAGCTTTCAAAGACATTCCTTTTTGGATTCTTACTCCTTAAGAATCGATTTGAATATATAAGGGACCGGTATGAGAAAAATGTGAGGAGTAAAATCTACTGATGAATGACCTCGTTACGTTTTTTTTATTGAGTATAACGCCATCTAGTTAAAACGCAGTTTTCTTTTTTTTTAAAAGAGGGGCCTAAAGTATCTATTATTTTTTAATACAATAAAGCAAATATACTAACTATAAACTATACTAACTAAGATAAACTTCTCTGACTAAGAGTCTTTATGACTAAGATATTTATTCTTATTGCTACTAAGGGCCTGAAGTCAGCTTTATATACCGAATATTCATACACGTAATAAAAACGAAAGTTATGCGTCTGTACACCGCATATACGTAAGTATGTAAAACAAATAATTTAGACGAGAATAAATAAAAATAATAGACATTACTATATTTTCTGAAATTTGTGTTTGTCTGTTCGACTTTGAAGCCACATCAAACCGAAAGCACTGAATTTGGTTTAATAGATATTTACTTGAGTTCATATCTTGGGGTGTTTTTTGTAATATCGAAGTAACAAATGAGCATGCAGTGTGCTAGTTAATGGCTACTGCCGGTCAATGCCGTCTTTATCATAAAGGCAGTCGGGGTCAGTGTCCAGGGCCCCCATCCTCAGAGGGCCTCGAAGGGGCAACACTTTTTGTCATATTTAATATCAAGATATTATGGCCGAGCGCATTACACTCTTCTCGTTGCACGAAAGTCATCGGGGCTCTATTGAAATGTAAAGAAAATATATCATAGTTTTTTTTAATTCCAAAAGGGGTCCAGAATTCTTGGGTGCCCAAGGGCCCCGGCATAGTTTAAGGCGTCCCTGCTGCCGGATAATTATAATCAAGCCCAGATAAGATCAATCTTTTTTGAGGTTGGCTACCAATGCGTTAGGACTGCCAAAGGACTAAGTTTGAAGTCCTTGGATAAGTGTATCTCCTCTTTAACACACCATTCCTACAAGAATACAGCATTAACATTACCTTAAAATTTCTTATTTAATTACAATCCATGTAACTTATAAGCATCCCTCCCTATCTTTTTTTTTCGAGGGCGGCTGGGCCCACCGCTCCGTCTAGTCTTTACGACGGTATGCGACTACACATACCGCCGTCCTTCCCAGGATTGCCTGACCGAACGGTTTGAGCTCCCACTCTAGCCGTCTGCAACCCCGGAAGCCCCTTTAGTCGCCTCTTACGACAGGCAGGGGATTCCGTAGTCCTATTCTGATCCCGGAGCTACAGGGACGATCCTTCCCTACCCTATCAGCTAATCCGAATAAATTTATCATCCATCCAACAGCCTTATGACGTCCACCGCTGGACATAGGCCTTCCCTAAGTGGTGCCACTACTACCGGCCCTGTGCCCTCTGCGTTCAACGGTTTCCCGCTGCCTTCTTCAGGTAATCAGTCCACTTAAAATTAAAATTAAAATATTATTTCAAGTAAAAATATTTTAAACTCGACTGAAACCGCAGAATCCTGCTAGTTCTAACTAAAATTTAAACCTTATCGCATCAAAACATTTTACGACGACAGTAAAACTTCGTAACCAAAAAGGATACATACTTTCGTTTAATATTGTAACCAGTGAAAGTAAAATGTTTCATTTGAATAATAATATGTAATGCATTTATGAGTACGTGCTTATAATACAAATGGGAAAAGAAATTTCAATTATGTAAGTAAGCCACGAGGATGTGCGCTCAGGAAATTCTGAGTCGAGGCCACGAAATACTTCCTTCAAGCGTCATTAACTTGGCGCTGCAAGCGTTGAACGATAAAAAAGTTGAGGGTGTCAAGGTGTCAAGGAACTTCCTTTCGATTAATTAGTGAAGGAATTGTAATAAAAAAATATATCGATTATTGAACATGTATTGAACAGTGTATTTTCGCGAGTCTACACAGTTCAAAGCAAAATAGAAAGACGAAACGAAAATAATTGGCTTGCTTTCTATGAGAAAGAGAGAGAGACAGAAACATGCGCACGCGCAGCTTACTACACTATAGCAAAAAGTGTCGTGACAACTTTTTGTCATTTTTTTCCGTCTAGCCTCCTTCGCAACGCACGATAAAGAACTTCGTTCCAAAACAAATCGTAGCTTGGATTAAAAATTAAGTGCTATTACAACACACATGTATTTCTAGCGTGAAGCACTTTTTGCGTTTCGGTAAAAGGGTGCGGTAGCCGGTTCACTTTTATATGAGGCGACCATCTTAGTCCTCGGGAGTAGCAACGCATCTGCGACTGGCGTCTGATAGAACTCCTGTTCTATATAGTGTTGCTTACTTCATGGGCGGCTATGACAATTTACGTTTACGTTTTACAATTTAATTCGTCAAGAAGATGTGTGTTTAGTCTTACTGCATCCAATCGTTACCTCGATCTCTTAACAAAATAATAAAATACTAAGCGAAAAGTTATCATCATATAACTTACAAATAAAAAGGCTTTTCATGTCGCTCCTGTACTTCAGAATGCACATGAAGCCGTAAATTCAATTTATCATTGGGACAACGTCGTAAACCTTGTTAAAGGCTTTATGGACGATTTGATAGCATCCGACAAGAGCTGCCAACTAATCTATCCCGTTGGGAGAGACGGCTGGCCAGTATAATCGGATATAACTAGGTTTCTTTTTATAATAATGAAGTAGCAAACGAGCATGCAGTCCAACTGATGGTAAGTGGTCACTGCCGCCCATAGACATCTATAAGCAACTTCACAGAACATATGTTCTATCTGAAGTCAATCACAGATGCGTTGCTACTCCCGAGGACTAGGATGATCGCCTCATATAAAAGTGTGCCAGCAACCACATGCTTCCATCGAAACGCAAGAAATGCTTCACGCTGGGAATAGGTGTGGCGGTGGTACTTCTCCGGTCATACTACACTGGTTCTACCACCTGCAAAAAAGTAGGATATTAAAAAGCTTAGCTGCGGCTGGAAACCCCTTCACAGCAGTTTGATATTATTTAAGTGTTATTATTTAATCCAAGCAGCGATTCTTTTTGGAACGAAGTTCCTTATCGCGCGAAGGAGTCTAGACGGAAAAAAATCTGACGAAGAGTTGTCACGAAACTTTTTGCTATAGTGGAGTAAGCCGCGCCGCGTGTGCAAGTTTCTCTCTGTGTGTTTCTACCTCTTCTACGACCTGCAAAAAAATTAGGCTGGAAACCCCTTCACAGCAGTTTGATATAGATGTTGCAACAAACTAGTACTAAAACTTAAAGTTGTAACCAAAATCTCAACAATAACGATCAACCCATTAAAATTCGGAAACTTGAAGACTCGTCAAAAGTTCTCCATTCGACCTTTCGAAATCATTAAACATTTCTGCGGGGAAAGTGGTCTGCCGTTAATAATTTAGCAGGTACAGGAGAACTGGAAACGAAATTTTGTTTTACATAAAAACCTACTTTGAAATATTAAATCGCTTCTCACAGGTGCTATAATGTTTGACGCAGTTTATTTGAAACTAGATTTTACGGATTTCTGTATATGAGCGTTTGATAGTCCACTGCTGGACGTTTCCCCTTTTTTTTTTAGGTGGGTAATCCTCATGGATACCCAGCCACCCGGGATGGCAGCTGGGTTTACCACCTGCCCCACTACAATCACCCTTGAGCCGTCTGAACAAAGAAGTTACCCCACGACCACTTCAGATCATCAGTTCATTTTTCGCTATTAGATTGCAGTTGCAAGGAAGCATGCAGTTCACCTAATGGTAAGTGATTATTGCCGCTCATGGACATCTTTAAGGAACTTTATGCAAAACAAGGTTAACTAAGGACCAAAACAACCGAGAAATAAGTAGATCTCCTCATATAATCTCTCTCGTCTCGTCAACCCATTATTGTCCCACTGCCGGACACGGATCTTCTCTCAGAATGAGAGAGTTTAGACCATAGTCCACCGCGCTGGCCAAGTGCGAATTGGTGGACTTCACACACTTGCGAGAACTTTTTCTTTTATAAAGAATTCTCGGATGTGTAGCACAAGGTTTCCTCACGATGTTTTCCTTCACCGAAAAGTGATAATTAATCTCCAATACGCAAATAATTTGTAGAAAAATTATGTGCGTTTGGTTTGAACCTCGGACCTCCCGATCGAGAGGGCAAGTTTACAACCATTGGGCTAGCACTACTCTGTATATAATAGTCAAATAATAGTCAACCAAATCGTTCCACTGAAACGCAAGAACTGGTTCACGCTACTCGTAGTGTGACCACGCCACACGAGTGGTGGTACTTTCCTACTCAAACCATATACGTTCTACACCTTGTTAAACCATACCTTTTACCTACGCGTGGTCTCCATTCAATGGCTCTACCTCTACGCTTATCCTACAAATGATGTTGCCTGCCCATTATAATTTCAGTTAGCTAATGCTGAGAGCTAAATAATTTTCTCTCTCCTACGAATTTCATCGTTACACATTCTGTAGCGTATATTCTTAAGTCTCTAAAAACCCATCGTACAAAACTAAATCTAATTATCTTTATTTTGCAAAATAAGGTACAAAATGGTGTTGAGTTTTACATTTCCTCTTATTTTTACCTATAAGGCATGTAATTTGTAATTAATATTCTAAGTCAATTACATTGATAACTACGGTGTTTTCCTACACCGTCATCAAATCACTGATTAATTTCTATATAACTGTAACTTCAGATGTTGGAATCTTGGTTCAGAAAAACTTTTAAATAAGTAATTTCATCATGTTCATTCACGAAATGAAACGTGTTACATCTAACAGGAAAGTGCATGCAATCAGCCAAAGGACATAAAAACAGGCCCCACTTTCTCGGAGATTCATAAATATTGTATGTACATACCCAGATACACGTATGCTGTAAGGTTACATTTAATTATAATTATTTATTTTTTGTTTTATTTGATCGAAATAGCTAACGTAATAGCTAAAGTATAGTAATTATATAAAAAAAAATAAAAAAATGGATATAAATAAGAAAAAGACAAACCCGCTGAGTTTCTTGCCGGATCTTCTCAGTTGAGGTCGTATTCCGATCCGGTGGTAGTGTAAGAAAAAAAAAATGTATCTGACAATTTCATTTCAACGAACATGCAGTCCATTTGATGGTAAGTGTTCACTGCCGTCCATAGACATCTGTAAACAACTTCAAAAAGAACATGGTTTCTGTCATAAGTCAATCACAGATGCGTTGCCACTCCCGAGAACTATGATGGTTGCCTCTATTTATAATTAATTATCAAAATGAAATATTACTGATGGAATAAGAATACAGACTAGAAGCCATAATTTGGGTTTCAATGTTGTTTTACTATGTAAGGAATTTAAAAAGAAAAGAGCATTAGCGGCGGAAAAGGCATTTGGGTTAAGCTGTTGTTATGTTGTCCACCAATTCGCACTAGGCCAGCGCGGTGGACTATGGCCTAAACTCTCTCCATCTGAGAGAAGACCCGTGCCCAGCAGTGGGACAATGATGGGTTGACGAGAGTTGTTATGTGGTGTGAAATGTGTGAAAATTGCAATATAGCTACTCGAGTAGGAATTTATTATACCTGAGAAGATATTCCTACAATACATACATTTGCTTGTTTTTTTTTATCTGACTGAAGTAGCAAACGAACATGCAGTCCACCTGATGCTGGCCACTGCCGCCCATGGACACCTGTAATCAATTACATACAGAACATGGGTTCCGTTTGAAGTCACTCACAGATTCGTTCCTACTCCCGAGGACTATGATGGTCGCCTCATGTGATAGTGTGGCGGCAACCACACCCTTCCAACGAAACGCAAGATATGCTTCACGCTAGAAATAGGTGTGGCGATGGTACTTCCCCGGTCGAACTACACTGGTTCTACCACCTTGAGAACATCACCTTGTTTCTGAGGAAGTCGAATAAATATACTTTTAAATGAATCATGGTACCTACATCGAACAGGAAAATCCACGCAATCAACCAAAGGACATAAAAACGAGGACCACTTTCTCGGAACATTTTATTAGTGATCGTATCTCCACTTTCGGTCACAGCCAGTTTTATGGTTCAATGGTCAAAAACTATGTGTAAATAAATAATCACGCTAAGGTTATGTAGTTTTTTACAAAACTGGAATAGCAAATTAATATAAAGTTTACGAATAAAATGAAGGAAAAAAATAGATGGAAGGGTGTGGTTGCCGGCACACTTTTATCGTTTAATCATCGTAGTCCTCTGGAGTAGTAACGCATCTGTGATTGACTTTAGATAGAACCCAACGTCTGTATGAAGTTGATTGTTTGTCCATGAGCGGCAGAGACCACTTAAAATCAGGTGGACTGCATGCTCGTTTGCTACTTCAGTCAGATATAAAAAAAAAAGTGGTCACTGACGCCCACAGATGATTTCTACAAAATTGAAGTAGGAAGGGTTGGCAGTTCTCTTGGTGGTAAGTTTTCTTCACCGGTGGTAGTAACATAATTAAGATCAGAATTCTATCTGATCTTAATGATGCCCATGGGTGGCAGTGAAAGTTTACCGTCAGGTGGACTGCTTGGTCGTTTACTATTATAATCTTAAAAAAATCCGTCCATTACAGCCAGGTTGCTCCGAATGTACCAGGTAATTTTTTATTCGAATTGAAAATAAAAAGATATCACTGAAAATGTTTCTTTTCAATATAAGTTTTCAATATCAAGTTATATAACAAAAACCTTTCAGAAAATAAACTTATATGATACCTTTGGGAATAGTTACCTAGTAAAATTTTAATATACAAATTTAACATTTACTATACTAAATGTGTGCAGCAGTTCTTTCGGATTTAAAAGAATGGTACATATAATAAATTTAAACTATAGTAACTTTTGATAGAGTGAATAAATTTACTGAAACAGATTTAAAACTCAATCAAGAACCGGATTATAATTAAGTATAATGTCTAATTCCACAAATACTTTGAATTGAATTTAGTAATTATAATCTTCAATCTTCAATACCTTAAATACTTTCAAATAAATGAGAAATTTCGGTTTTAAGCTGTTCCAAAGACACAAAGAGACAAAGGTAAAAACTTAGAGAGGTTATATTAGGACATATTGACATAAGGGAGAAGTTAATCTTAATAATTATTATTTTGTATATACCATTTTTGTGGTCGTATAACAACCTGATATGATATAATATGATATGATATGATATGATATGATATGATATGATATGATATGATAGAAAATCGTTAGCGTGATTCAGAAAGGGGTACAGCGCCATCTAGTTCCAGATTCGACAACTGCTTTCGTAACGCATTCGTTTTGTCGAGTTTCAAAGCACGACGACTCTAAAGAAGTTCCGATTCAACAACATACTATTATAACTTAATCAGTCCTCCAAACTGTAATTTTCGCAATTGAAATGATGTACAAACACGCCAAACTTTCATTATTACGTATATGAGTAACACATTCAAGTAATAATGTTGCTCGTTTATCCAAATGTAGAGAAAATAATATTTAACTCTGTAAATATCTAAATTTAATCCCTGTAGGGGTTGTATGAACTAAACTAATCCCAAATATTAGGACACTTGTTTATTAAAGTTGGTTATAATTTCTGAGAATTTGTACGTAATTTATTTGAAAACTATTTCAACTAGGTGTGTCCCGCGGTCGCCCTTATAGTTCCGAGATTAGGGCTATGTTATTCCCTGCCTGTCGTATGAAGCGACTGAAAGAGGCTTCCGGAGTCGGGCGGCTATAGTGGGAACTCGAACCGTTCGGTCAGGCGGTCCCGGCAAGGACGGCGTTATGTCCCGTCCTAAAGACTAGACGGAGCGGTGGGTGTAGCCGCCCATCTGGGAAGAGCTCGATGAGGCAACGCGCTCAGAGAACTGTGGTTGCGTTCCTTTGAAGATCCGGAGTCATCTTTATAGCGCCGAGGACGATCAACGGGGAGTTTTAGTGCGGTAAAAATCCTATATAACTGCCTCGTTCCCACGGCCTCGGGTATCTTTTGTAGGTTCCCCCTCGAGAACAAAAAAAATATGCGTTTTCGTTACGGAATATCTTGATTCAGTTGCCGCGCTGAAAGTCCGCGATAAAGCTATGCGTCAGCTTAAAAATAACACACAAGGCATAATATCACACAGGCATACTCATTTGCACTTGAGTGAAACTTAAAACATTACAGAAACATTTCGAAAAAGCATTCATTGCTTGTTCAATTATAACTTTGGTTTATCTATTGGAGTTTTATGTGAGTTAAAACTCAAGAATAACATATCTTGTGTGTATGCTTAATCATCAAAGATTATAAGTTCTGGAAGATGCATGAAATATTTTACTCGGAACATTTGAGTTGGATAAAGTTTAATTAAAATACATAAGAACTGGATTTCTTGTTAATTAATTCGCAAATAATAACGTTTAAATTTTTGGCAAAGGGATATCTCCCGGCAGGCTAGGTGATCATGCCAGGGGAGCGGCCGTGCTCCGACAGTCTTTGTTCGGAACTTGTATATACGCAGGGTATTGAAAATACTTCGATAGTGTGTTTCAAAAATACTAGTATCGCCATCTCTTGATGATTTGCAGGAAGTTGTCACCATAGAGCCATCTCTTGGTGAATTGGGCAGAGTCGCAACAGAGCCATCTTTTGATGAGTTGCAAGAGGTCGCCACAAATTTGTATTTCCATACCTTTTTTTTTGCGCCCAGACAAATTGGAAAGGGCTACCCTCCGTGTAGGAAGGGTGGTCCGTCTGCATTGGTTATGTGGGACTCACGAATAACGTACGTGAATACCCACTAAACACCACCTGACGTTGACTTTAGCCTATTATGAGGCTTTTAAGTCTTCGTCGGATTATGGCCCCAAGGGGCAGAACAAAGGGCTTTGGCGGAGTTCCATAAGGGAACGCCGCTGGATATTAATACTTGCGTGTAAAAGGTTGAGCTCAGTGTTATAGGAAGATAATCACTGTGCTGGGCACCTAAGTTGTCTGATAACTAGCCCGCCAAGGGGCGTACCAGTTCAGACGATAAAGGAATAATGGATAAGGATGGAAGTAGGGTGTGTGCCCCGAGGCGAACGGTGGGAATAGCGTTAAGCGCTAGGCTCTTTATTTAAGACCGCGAACTAAGGCTTGGTGTTCGGCCTGAGCGTAAACACGCTCTTGGGCCGTGGTCGCCCTACGGAGCTTCCCGGCCAGGAGAAGCACCTCATCCAGATCTACGTTCTGGATTATCCCGAGGGCCGCGTGACTGGGATTTTGGGAGTGGGAAGGCAGGTGAAGCCTGCTTTGCCGGCCGTGTGGGGGGGCGAGACGACGTCGCCGGGTCCCCACTGGAACGCCCCCATGGCTTAGATGGGTCGGCTTTGGCACTTTGAGTGACGAGTAATTGGTCGAGTTGACCGAAGGGGGCGCTGGCTTAGGCTTAGGGCCTTGGGCCAGTGGTTGCCTCTTCTTAAGAGAGACACGGGGGGCTTTGGGACAGCCGCGGTGATTAGCCGGGTGCCCGGACTGTCCATACAGGACACACGCGAGACGGGACTCCGCGTCTTTGGTACGAAGGCATTCCTTCGTAACATGGCTGCCGAGGCACTTCACACACCATTTCTATACCCTTATTAAAAACGGGTATAAAACCGAATTTGGCCAAAATGATTTTTGATTCCAAATAGATCTCGGTTTTCAGGGTTCCGTAGCCAAAGAGTAAACGGAACCATATTAATAAGATTCCACTGTCGGTCTGTCCGTCTGTCTGTCACCAGGCTGTATCTCATGAAACATGATAGCTAGATAGTTTAAATTTTCACAGATGGTGTGTTTCTGTTGCTACTATAACGGTAATTACTAAAATCAGAACGAAATAAAGATTTTAAGGGCTCTCAACAAATGTGATTTATTGTGTTTTTTTATAGATAGTGACACAGAACCCTTCGTGCGCGAGTTGACTTACTCTCTTTTTTGTTATCGAGGGGTCATACGAAAACGCATCATACATTTAAATTGTGAGATTTTAATTAAATAAAAACTAAATGCTAACCTATATTTTTAATTTCCTAAATTATATTCACTATTTTTGTTGACGCGATTTTAATGAAGCAATATAATTAAACACATCGCGTCTTTGAATAAACAAACCCAATAAAATTTACAAATTTTAAATTAAAGATACAGTTTTTGAAAAAACGTCTACACTTGATTAAACTATGGCTTCTATATCGTGGTTGGCTTTTAAATTTATTTTTATTATTTTCGCTATTAATTGAAAAAAAAAAACAAAAAACATTTTTTAAAATATTTATCTAACTTCCTTACAAAATTTGCGTTTTTGGGTTCTGGTATTATTAATTCCTAGTGGTGAAATATTGAACAGTCAATAAAAAAAATTAAAATCATCCAAGTAGGTGACCAGTCAATGTTAAGGTCAATGAATATATTTGCCATAGTGGCGTTGATCTTGCGAGATTTCTCTATTCGAGTGGTTTCTAGGCGCGTCTAATGTCATTCGCAAACATTTATGAGTGGCACTCTTATGCTTGGTGCAGACTTGGTGAAAATTGACAGATGAAATCAGTATAATGTGTATCGCTATCTGGACCTCACCAGATTTTTTTTCTGTCGTGGATACAACCCATTATTGTCCCACTGCAGGGCACAGCTCTTCTCTCAGAATGAGATAGTTTTAGGCCATAGTCCACCGCGCTGGCCAAGTGCGAATTGGTGGACTTCACACACCTCCGAGAACTTTTTTTTAAAGAACTCTCGGGTGTGTAGGTTTCCTCACGATGTTTTCCTTCGCCGAAAAGCAGTAATAATTAATTTCTAATACGCACAATTTTAGAAAAATCAGTGGCGCGTACCTATATACACAAATGCTCAAACCAAAGACAGGTATTGTAAAAGTTATATAATAAGGAGTAAAGTATATGTACTAAAATTTAAGCCTAAAAAATTTTGAAACAAAAAAAAACAAGAACTATATTTTATGAAGCAAATAATTCTCTCAATAGTTTTTTTTTAAACGTAAAACAAGAATCATGAAAAATATTAATGTTTCTATGCACGTACTCGGTTATATTCGTTGCATATTCTACACAGAGGAGAATTTTTGTAGAGATTAGTTCTGCTTGGAGGTACACTAAAAACCTTGGTACTTATATCTATTCGATTTCAAACAGAACCTGTATAAATGAAATTAGTATCCTTTGACACGAGCTGCAGTGACCACTTAACATCGTCTGCGCTATATCCATTAATTTTGAGAGGCAGAACTCTTAGTGGCTCGCTCATATTAAACGCTATGTTCTAGTTTTAATGATATGGATATAAATAACCAGTCTGACGAGCAATGGGTCCCGGGTTCGATTCCCGGCCAGACAGTTACAGAATGATGAGTTTAGAGCCCTGTTCTGGGTCTGGATGTTTGTGTATTCGTCGTGTGTGTGTCTATGGTACCCACGATACAGGAAAAAATCCTACTGTGGGGCTATGAGTTAGGTAGCGTGTATAAAAGTGAAATACATCTTAAACTATTCGCCAAAAGGTGTTACTTCTATTATTAATTGGGAATAATATCAATTGGGTTGCATACACGTCGCTACTTTAAAACAAAAGGTCCACAAATCAAAAATATTCAAAATTCTTTTTATTGTAAAAACTCAAATTTTGTTGGTTATATTTTCATAATTTAAAAAGATTCCCGTAAATTTTACACTTTAAGCAATAAAAACACTACTGACGTCTTTTTTGTATTTTCGAATTTACGCTGCAATATCAGTGCAAAGCCGCCATTTAAATGGCTCTCCTGTAAAATTAGGTCTATTCGAGCTGTGGCCCTTTTGTTTTGAAGTAGCGACGTGTTCTTTCGATATCGTATAGAAAACCTTTATGTGAAATTTACATTAAAATGACGAAAAAAAATTAAAAAAATGTGTGCGTGTACTAGCGTACACTCGTAAGAAGTGAAGCTACTTTATGACGTTATTTATCAAAAAATAATTTACTATATGCAACTTTACAGAAATTGGTTAAATAAAGTTAAATTAGATAAAGTTTAATAAAAGGCTTTTATTAAACTTTATCTAATAATCTAATCTATAATAATCTATCTAATATCACGCGTGGTAGGGATAAGAAAAAGATGGCGCGTAACGGAAAAAAAAGATGGCGCGTAACAGAAAAAGATGGCTCGTAACGAAAAAAAAAAAGATGGCGCGTAACAGAAAAAGATGGCGCGTAACGAAAAAATGTTACACTAAATTTTTTTCCAACCCCGATAAAGAAGTTTCACTTCAAAAAACAAAATCTTTTGTGTTCTTGTATTTTTTTGTATCTAGTGTAACCCTAGCCTAAATATATCCGCTTTCAAAGTTCGGAAAACAATGTCATGACCATCTAACATCGTATTTGTTTTAACGGCAAAGCCTCACGCAGTACCTACTTATTAACTACAATACTCTTATTAAAATAAATAAAATAATATTAAAATATTATTGTTTATAGCTTTTGTTTAACGCAGTGATACGAAAAAAATAAACTTTGTTGTAGTCAAACCCATCATTTTGTTACATCGTACAGTAGCGAGAATAATAATAGTAAGGTTTATTTTTCAAAGATTTGTAGGGACAATACATAGAAGAATTTAAAACACAATGTTGAACAGGTGGACCTAATAAAATTATGTTTTCGAAACTCTGGTGTCCACTATAAGATTTAACTTGTGGAGTGGATAACAGTTTCTCATTATTACACTTAAGAGGATAATTCGTTGGGATGGTCTCTATTTCATTTAGTATACATGGAAAAATAATCTACATATGAAGCATAAACTTAAGTTTATACAAAAAATGTTATGTTCTCAATAGTTCAGGAAGCCACAGACTGGTCGCCTCATATAAAAATGAGCTGGCAACTGTTTTACGCTAGAAATTTGTATATGGGCCGGCACTCATATGACGGAGCGCAGCGCAGCGCATTTTTTGCTGTCAAACTATTATCGTCATTGTCCCTTTAGAAATAATATCCAAAATTAAATAACAGCAATTTATTTCTGAGGAGCATGGAAGCGCATGCTCGCGCATCCGCGCGCATTCGCGCGCATCCGCGCGCATTCTCCCAGTAATTAGCGCGAATTTCGGCTAGTGTATGATTCGTTAAGAAAATTTCGCGGGCATGCGCTGCGCTGCGCTCCGTCATATATGCGCCGGCCCTATTACGGTTTTAGTTTTTGGTTAATGTTTAATTAAGTTTTAAATGGTAGAGTCGAGCCGCTTAAAAACAAATTAAAATGTTTAGGCCAATTCTTCGATAGGTTTCCGTACAGCCTTTGATTAATCACGGTACTTGATGAGTTTATTTAATGACGAGTCCGCTTTGAATCAAAATTGAATATTTAAAGCGCTTTTCAACTATAAATGTTTTAATGAAGTTTCGGAAACTGTAAACAGGTTTGGCCTAACCTGATATTTAGTAATAGATTTAATATTGCAAAAACTCAACTAGTCACCCGTCGCAACAGTCGAAATTCGAGCGTTATCTTATTGAAGTGAAACTTCTTTATCGGGGTTGGAAAAAAAATAGTGTAACATTTTTTCGTTACGCGCCATCTTTACGTTACGTTGCGTTACGTTACGCGCCATCTTTTTTATTCCGTTACGCGCCATCTTTTTCTTATGCCTACCACGCGTGATATTAGATAGATTATTATAGATTAGATTATTAGATAAAGTTTAATAAAGGCCTTTTATTAAACTTTATCTAATTTAACTTTATTTAACCAATTTCTGTAAAGTTGCATATAGTAAATTATTTTTTGAAAAATAACGTCATAAAGAAGTTTCACTTCTTACGAGTGTACGCTAGTACACGCAGACATTTTTTATATTAATACGTGAAGCAAAAACTCGTGATTTGTTTTTAAGATACTTGCCGCAGACGGAGGAGTATGATATTATGCACGGTTATAGTGGACGTAGAGAAGGATTGCGCAATGCAATTTTTTTTTTCAAATAGTGC
Source organism: Spicauda simplicius (assembly GCA_949699795.1). NCBI lineage: Eukaryota > Metazoa > Arthropoda > Insecta > Lepidoptera > Hesperiidae > Spicauda > Spicauda simplicius. The sequence continues at coordinate 10,623,436 of OX453079.1, forward strand.
ATAAAACATACATAAAATCAACTTAAACACATTTTACACATTACCGTGCATTTGTCACAAACACATAAATAATAAATGAAGTAGAACATTCAATGTCTTACTATGAAAACACATAACGTTAGAAATGTCAGTGTCTTTGTAAAAATACCCGCAATTGCTTTTAAATGCGGTTTAGCAAATTAAACCTCTTTTCATATTTAACGAGTGCGTTCAAAATTACATGAAATTATTACATTTTATTTGAATTAGAGAAATATTCATACTACTTTGGACAATATGAAGTTTAGTTTTTTAATTTAAATTACGGACGAATTTCGACCGATGCGACGGGTTACTAGTTTAAATTAAAAAACTAAACTTCATATTGTCCAAAGCAGCACCAATATTTCTCTAATTTAAATAAATTGTAATAATTTTCAAGTTATTTTCAACACACCCATTAAAGGTAAAAACAGGTCTATTAACTAACAATAAGCTGCATTTAAAAGCAATAGTGGGTATTTTGACAAAGACAGACATTTTTGACGTTATGTGTTTTCATAGCAAGTCATAGAGTGTTCTATTTTGTTTATTATACATGTCTTTATGTCGAAAGCAAGGTAGTAAGTGTGTTTTTAGTTGATTTTGTGTATGTTATATGCATTATTTGAAAAAATATTAGCATTGCGCAATCCTTCTCTATATCAACTATAACCGTGCATAATATCATACTCCTCCGCCTGCGGCATGTATCACGATCACATCACAAGTTTTTGTTTCACGTATTAATATATGTATAGATATTTAAAACTAGAAATACCTTTAGAAGCTATACAGACTCTGAGGAGCAATATGTTTGTAATAAAAATGAAGAGCCAAAAAAGAATATAGAAAATTCGTAACTTTGAAATTAAACGGTCTACTAGTATCTTATTTTGAAAATATTTAATTTTAAACTAAAAATAATACATCTTATTTTGGAAAGCATTAGTATAGATTAAGATCCGGCTGCAAATATGTGTAGTTATCGTGTGCGTGCTGAAATCCACATTTTTACTTATATTTATGATTAGTAGAATAAAAATCTACCAGGTTGCCAATCAAGATGTGGCCGATAATATTTTTAATTAAATTATTGTTAATTGATTTCGCGGGAAAAATTTCACTGATCAAATTTTTAAGTAAAATATCGTTCATTTCACGGAAATAGGTATAAAGACTTTGAAAAATCGTAGTTGCCGTTGTGCACTTGACCGCACCTCTTCGTAGCCAGGTATAAACAGGTATGATTTCGATATATTTATTCGTCCATAACGAATGTTTATGTTTTATACATCAAAATAAAGCTATTTTTTTTCTCATTATTATGATATACGGCAACCTAATTAAATCTGGCCGCAGGTTAGGGTTACTGGCTGTTAAAGATGGTAAATATTGAAGGGTGAGTGAAAGGAAGCTAGTGCGTAACATCACCAGTCTAACAAGGATAGCAATTACTGTCAGCTGTACGACATTTTAAAGCTGTTGCACATACGTCAGATGCTAGTGTTCTCAATCACCAGTTCTAACAATAGCAAGAACGACTAAGAAATAAATACTCCAAAAGAATTGTCATCCTTTCAAAACTACAAATTTTATAGTTAGGTACAACAAAAACTTAATATTGATCAAAATAAAGCCAAGGTTACTTATGTAAAGAAAATTATATTGGGCAAGATTATATGAAATAGTTTTCTATTTTATTCAAGTACTCAATCATTTATTACATATAAATTAAACATTCAAGCGTATGGAAAATAAAAAAAATATCTTGTGATTTCGTATGGCGCAATAGCTTTAAAACGTCGTACAGCTGGCAATCTCTATCCTTGTTAGACTGGTGATGTTACGCGCTAGCTTCCTCTCACTCACCTTTCAATATTTACCATCTTTAACAGCCAGTAACCCTAACTTGCGGCCAGATTTAATAAGGTTGCCGTATATCATAATAATGAGAGAAAAAATAGCTTTATTTTGATGTATAAAACATAGACATTCGTTATGGACGAATAAATATATCGAAATCATACCTGTTTAAACCTGGCTGCGAAGAGGTGCGGCCAAGTGCGCAACGGCAACTACGATTTTTCATAGTCTTTATACCTATTTCTGTGAAGTGAACGATATTTTATTTCAAAATTTAATAAGTGAAATTTTTCCCGCGAAATCAAATAATAATAATTTAATTAAAAATATTATCGGCCACATTTTGATTGGCAACCTGGTGGATTATTATTCTCCTAATCATAAATATGAGTAAAAATGTGGATTTCAGCACGCACATGATAACTACACATTTTTGCAGCCGGATCTTAATCTAGTATAAGTGTAACTGATTTATGTTCTTAACTGAATATCGTAATTTTTCTACATTTCTACAAATCCTCTTTCCCGCTATCTGGGGTAGTAAAGTCCTTCCACCAATTCGCACTTGGCCAGCGCAGTGGACTATGGGTCCACCAATTCGCACTAGGCCAGCGCAGTGGACTAAGGCCTAAAACTCTCATTCCGAGAGAAGAACCGTGCCCAGCAGTGGGACAATAATGGGTTGACGATAGTGTATTCTCTGGGGTAGTAAAGTATCTTTGGCCAACATCAGGTAGGACTCTCCTCTTATATGGGGTGGCTTAAAATTGTCCATAGGTTATCTTGCAATAAGGAGTACTGCATGCTTATTTGCCACTTATGCCACCAAAATATGACTGCAAAGTGCTAATTACGGTAATATACGAAGTTTGTATTTTTCTGTATTTTTAACCCTACCTGACGCTCTTCTTTATTTTAAACACGTTTTCTACACTCATAGCCCCACACTAGAATTTTCTCCTGTGTCGTGGGTACCATGGACACATATAAGACGAATACACAAACACCCAGATCCAGAATATGAATCTAAACTCATCATTCAGATACCTGTCTGGCCGGGAATCGAACCCGGGACTCATTCCTCGTCAGACCGATATGGTAACCGCTCCGCCACGCAGGACGTCAAGCAAAAAAAGGTTTTCAAATATACATTATTAAATATTTCAAAGATAATAGATCTCTGAAAAACTTGTAAGATAAAACTACTTATATCTACTCAAACAAAGCTTATTAATAAGATATTAGACAAAAGAATCTCAGAGGAATAGCTAACGACTTATAATCTACTTAGCGCTGAGTTTCTTGGGGACTAATTTGGAGGCCTTGTTAGCTATTGATTTAGGATAATTTGATGATATTTATTACCTCTAGCTACCTAGTTACCTAGAACATAAACTACCTCTCACGCTAAGAGAGCGTTTCAAATCTCAAACCACAAATTTGATTTTCGGAAGTTATGTAGGTTGTTGTTGTTGTAGGTTGATCTACTTTGTATGTTATTGTTATTTTTGTATGTGTTTATAGTATGCAATAAAGAGTATTCTATTCTATTCTACCTGTAGAACCTCCCTGTAGTTCCGGGATTAGAATCGGGCTACGGTATCCCCTGCCGCTCGTAAGAGGCGACTAAAACGGGCTTCCGGGGTTGCGAGCAGCTAGAGTGGGATGCTCGAACCGTTTGGTCAGGCGATCCCGCGAAGGACGGGAAGGAAGGACCACACGGCGGTATGTGTGGTCCCATACCGTCGTAAAGAACAGACAGAGCGGGGGCCCAGTCGCCCATCTGCGAGGAGCCCGATGGGGCAACGCGCTCAGGGGACTCCAGTTGCGTTCCTTAGGAGATCCCGGAGTCCTCTTTGTAGTGCCGAGGACGGTCACCTAGAGGGTTTTAATGCGGTTAAAATCCAACATAACCCTGCGTCGCTCCCATGGCGTCGGGTACCTTTTGAAGGTTTCCCCCTCGAGAAAAAAAATCAAAAAAAAGTTTGTACATGTAGAAAGCTAGATGTGTCGCGCGGTTTTCACTCGAATTAAAAATGTCATATTAACTTTACCTATTATGAATTTTATTTTAGTAAATTTTAATGTAACAAAGAAAGTGTGAAATCAAGGCACGGAAAACATATATAATCCTTTCAATTAAATCCAGTATTATTGGTCAAAACGTTGGGTTCATTCAGGCGTCATAACACCGCAACAAAATCTTTGCAATTTGGCTTTGAAACTAACACATCACAGGATTTACAGTAAGACCAAAATTCCTGTTAGACAAACTATAAAGAACATAAATATGACAATTTAGTTGCCAAATGCTAGATACTTGCCAAATAAACACTAATTAGTGACTATAGAGCGGTGATAGCCTAATGGTTGAAACTTTCCCTCTCGATCGGGAGGTCCGAGGTTCAAACCCAGGTACGCACCACTGATTTTTCTAAAATTATGTGCGTATTAGAAATTAATTATCACTGCTTTTCGGTGAAAGCAACATTGTTAGGAAACCTACACACCCAAGAGTTCTTAAAAAAAGAAGTTCTCGGAGGTGTGTGAAGTCCACCAATTCGCACTTGGCCAGCGCGGTGGACTATGGCCTAAAACTCTCTCATTCCGAGAGGAGACCCGTGCCCAGCAGTGGAACAATGATGGGTTGACAACAAGTGACTATAAAGTTTATCAAATTAGCAACAGTTTACAAAACAAACAAAACTTGTAAATAAAATCGTGGGTGTCATAAAATAAACAGTTATATCAACCATAAACTGAAATATACAGAAGCCTGCAAAATTGGTCGCAGTAATCAAGACCACACGTTGAAAATAAGAGTAACTATAATTAAGTGGAATAATTGCCAAATAAACACTAATTATTAACTATAGCAATTATGGAATCAGCTACAGTTTATCAAAAGCGGGTGCTTTAACCAAATATAATTTGTTAACAGTAATATAAACCATGAACTGAAATATAAACAATGCCTATAATATTGTTCGCAAAATCAAGACGCTTGAAATAGAAAGGTAATATAATTAAGTGGGTTTCCTTTTTTTAAATATTGCTCTTTTGTAACTTATTTTAAGAACATAGAGCATAGGTTCTATCTGAAGTCAATCACAGATGTTGGCGGCACACTTTTATATGAGGCGATCATCCACGTCCTCGGGAGTAGCAAACTCCCGAGGACGTGGATGATCGCCTCATATAAAAGTGTGCCGCCAACCACACCCTTCCATCGAAACGCAAAGAATGCTTCACGTTAGAAATAGGTCTGGCGGTGGTACTTCCGCGGTCGAACTACACTGGTTCTACCAGCTTTGACTTAGTATGTACCAAATGAACACTAATTAGACACTAACATTTATCAAATTTGCCACAGTTTACCAAATAGCGGTGTAATTCAAACAAATGTATATGGTAAACAAAATCACGAGTATTATAAAATTAACAGTTATATTAACCACAAACTGAAATACACACAATGCCTGCAATTTTGGTCACAGTAATCAAGACCGTACGTTGAAAATAGAGAGTAATACACTGTGTTACAATTAATAATAATTGCCAGATAAACACTTATTAGTAACCATAATAATTATGAAATTAACAGTTTAGAACAGCATGGTATCAAATATAATTTGTAAATAGAATCGTCTGTAATATTGGTTACAGTTAGAGCAGTGATAGCCTAATGGTAGAAAACTTGCCCTCTCAATCGGGAGGTCCGAGGTCCAAACCCAGGCACGCACCACTGATTTATGTGCGTATTATACATTAATTATCACTGCTTTTCGGTGAAGGAAAACATCGTGAGGAAACCTACACATCCGAAAGTTCTTTATAAAAAAAAAGTTCTCGGAGGTGTGTGAAGTCCACCAATTCGCACTTGGCCAGCGCGGTGGACTATGGCCTAAACTCTCTCATTCTGAGGGAAGACCCGTGCCCAGCAGTGGGACAATAATGGGTTGACGACACAATATTGGTTACAGTTAGGGTTGCCGCCTGTTTTTAGCGATAAAAGTATGTTATTTCTTTATATATATAGATACAACAGAGGAAGAAAATGAAATTAAATAACATAAAGTAGACTAAATAAAAACTAAACTTCTTAATAAATACCAGCAAGGAATTTATCATTATAAATAAAACAAGCCATCTTAAATTGCCGTGTGAGGCATGGTTCCCAAAACACTGGCGGCATTACCGTGCTGTACGGCTAGACTTAATCTTTGTGCAAAGTAGCCGCCGGCCTTTTGGTCTCCGGAAGCTCGAACAATTATTATTTTCTTATATTTTAAGTTTATTTTGACGACCCGCGTGGCGCAGCGGTTACCATACCGGTCTGACACGCAGTGGATCCTGGGTTCGATTCCCGGCCAGACAGGTATCTGAATATAAGTTTGGTTTCTTTTCTGTTCTGGGTCTGGGTGTTTGTGTATTCGTCTTTGTGTGTGTCCATGGTACCCACGACACAGGAGAAAATCCTACTGTGGGGCTATGAGTGTAGAATGCGTTTTTTTATTTTTTAATCCCCAAACTATATTAAAGGCTAAACTGACTGACTGGTGTATCAAGAAGTCAAACCCATACGGTTAGATTTTTCTATAAGTTTGGAGTAGCAAACGAGCATTCAAACGAGTATCAACGGGGGAGGTACCACCGCCACATTTATTTCCAGCAGTTCTTGCGTTTCGATGGAAGGGTGTGGTTGCAAGCACACTTTTTTAAGAGATCACCATCTTAGTCTTCGGTAGTAGCAACACATCTGTGATTGACATCAAATAGAAACCATGTTCTATATGAAGTTTCTTACAGATGTCACTATCAGGTGAGCTTCATGCTCGTTTGCTACTTCATTCAGATAAAAAAAGGTTCGATAGTCAACCACAGATACGTTGCTACTTCTGGAAACTAAGATGGTCATCCTATATCCTATACGAGTGTTGTTTTCTGTTTTCTGAGATAGGACAGATGGGTTATCTGATGGAATCCAGCCACCGTCGCCTATGGGGATCTGAAATACAAGAGGACCCAAAGCATTGTCGGATTTGAAGGAGCACTTATCGCACCCTTTTTAAGAGACAATGTCACAGCTCTTCGAGAATGCTTTAGAAAGAATTTCTTCGCAATCTTACGTGAAACGAATAGAAATAAATTGTCTTCATTTTGTTTACGCCTACGGGGCACTTAAAAAACTGTCAGTTATAATATTTTTTCTTACTCTCCCACCCGTATTTCATTTATTACATTACATTTCGTTATACAACTGTATATTTACATTATTTGATGTAAAAAAAAGCATTACTACAGTCTCAAATACCTTTTTGTCGGTCTGGATGTCTAGTCTGGTTTTTACGACGGTTTGGCAAAGGGAGATCTCCCGCCAGGCTAAATGATCATGCCTAGCGAGCGGCCGTGCTCCGACAGTGTTTGTTCGGAACTTGTATACATATATGCGGGGTACTGAGAATACTTCGATAGCGTGTTTCAGAATACTAGTAGCGCAATCTTTTGACGAGTTGCTGGAGGTAGCCACAACGGTATGTCACTACATAAACTGCCGTCCTTTCCGGGGTAGCATGGCTGGACGATTCGAGCTCCCACTCTAACCGCCCGCAACCACAAAAGCCCGCTTTTAGTCGCCTTTTACGACAGACAGCGGTTATTATATCCCTATTTTTACCCGAAACTACAGAGTCGAGTCTTAAAATATGTAGCGTTACGTTAGTGTAGTTAGCGTAGAAATTATAATACTTTCCTGTCAATATGGCTCCCTTTCTCCATTTATCTTCACTTACATATCTTTATGTACTGAACTGCATGTAGCTGTAGGTGGCTTCTATCTATCTCCTAATCTTTATTATTTTAAACTTAGTGATTACGATTTAAACTCACAATTCATTATAATTTAATCGTCGAGAAATATACGACTACAACCGCAGTAAGGCACGGTCAAGTGCGTTCACCTGACATGACCTACTCCGGTAAGCCGGTACCTCTCTTACTATAAATTTATAAACACAATATCATACTAATACTAATACTAATACTAATACTAATACTAATACTAATACTAATACTAATACTAATACTAATACTAATACTAATACTAATACTAATACTAATACTAATACTAATACTAATACTAATACTAATACTAATACTAATACTAATACTAATACTAATACTTACTAATCCCTACTAATATTATAAATGTGAAAGTAACTCTGTCTGTCTGTCTGTCTGTCTGTCTGTCTGCTACTTATTCACGCCTAAACAACTGAACCGATCTTTATGAAATTGGGCACACAGATAGTGTTGACCTCGAGAAAGGACATAGGCTGCTTTTTATAAAAAAAAATGGGTTGAAAGCGTTAAAATCGAGCATAAATGTTTGTATGGAAGTTCGTTTTTGACAAAGTCCCATATTGACAAGTCCGTCAAGGGGTACGATAGACTTACTTGAAACCTTATCTAAATAATAAAACATAAAAAAACATTGATTTCGAGTCGACAACATATATCCGTAAAATTTGGATTGTCGCGTATTTTGTTAAATTCAAATGTAAATATGTGTGACATGACAGTAGTGTGACATGACAGTAGTGTGACATGACAGTAGCCATAATGGCCGCCCGGATGTCATTCTAAATTAATTCAAAAATAATACGTATAAATTTGTAACTATCAATTATCGTAAAAATAGATTTTAATTTAATTTATGAATTTATGAAATATTTCAATAAAAAAAAGCATCCGTTGTCGCGCTGCGGCCGCGCAGCTTGCGACCTAATGGAAAATCGCTCTTAGAGTACAGGGATTACCAATTGATAACAGATGGCGCGTCATACTATTATAGTAAAATAGTTATTCGAATCCAATAATTCAGAGGCGATAAAATGTTTTAACATTGTTTCAAAATAAAATTATCGACTCCATTTGTCACTTCATGTTCATGTTACATAAATAGTTTCTTAACTATTACTGCATAAATAAAGTTATGTTATTGACCACACCCGTACATTTTTTGCGAAAATAAATATTAAGGACAAAATACAATTGATAGTCTTTTAAGCAAAATACTAACATTAATAAGTCGATCAGTATCTGAATAAGATGTAACAATTATATCATAAATTATTATTATAAAGAAGCTTTTGCAACTTTTGTGATAAATAATTGCATTTATGAATATTGAAGCATGGTTGATGAACACTTGGCTCTAATAACAAACGAGAAAGGTCAATATTATTGTTCTTTTTATATTTATGATATGTTCAGTAATAAATAATGTTATAGAAAACATGCATTTAAATAACAACATAATTTAAATTAATTTTAGAATAACAAAGTGTGTCAAAATAAGCCAAAATAGATGATGTTCTTAACTCATAAGTATGTGAATTTCGCATCTGTTATTAAAATCGTGATAGCCGTGTGGTGCCAAGTCGGGCGGATTAGAAACGCGAGGTCTGAGGTTCGAATCAAGTTGTCTTATGTACATTATTATTATTATTATTATTATAATCTGTAGTTTTCATAAAAACTAATTTTAGTATTATTTTTTTAATTACCACCTCATTATTAAATATTATTTAGTATCGGAAATGCAAAGCTTTCGCCCGCCTGGGAATCAATGTGTCACAAAGTTTATATGAAATTAATAGAGATTTAACCTCTGTCAGGTAAAAGTACAAAATAATTTGGATTTACCTTGCCGACAAATTCAAATTTTAATGTAATGAACCACAAACAAGGCTTAATAAAGATAAACTATAAACATACCTGAGCGCCGCTTAAATGTTAGTAGAACCAAAATTAGTTTACGTATCATTGATACTGTCATTAGATTTTTAGTTTTAGTTAGATGCACTAGGAGGCACGGGTAAAACGTTTTTAATAAATTTACTATTAGCGAAAAATATAAGATCTGATAGAAAAATAGCTATTGCCGTGGCGTCGTCCAGCGTTGCGGCCACACTTTTAAAAAGCGGTCATAATGCCTGCCTATTCGCCTTTGAGCGTCCACTCAAGATTTGTAGCAACGATTTCTCTAACATTTTTAATATTTCAAATCAAAGGAATACTGGAAATTCAGTGCGGGATTGTTATTTGACTATTTGGGATGAAGATTCTGTAGATACAGCCATCGAGATCGAAGACATTATCCAACAAAATTTTTGGATTCCTTCAACCCGCCTCCCGGTACTCCTCCACACAAACTTTTTTTTTTAATAAAAATACGCTTTCTACACTCAATAAAATAGAAAAGGAGATGTTTCAAAATGTATGGACCTTTGGCCAGGTATCTGTACACCATATGATAAAAATGCCAATAAAGTATAGAACACTTTTTAACTAAGCATTTTATTATAATCGACTGGGTTTATTGGTACAAGACTAGAATTTTAAGTTAAAATTGCAACACAATATAATGGCGGCGATAATATTGCATTTTGACAGTTGAAGTTATAAACAAACTGTGACAATGACAATCAGTTGTCAACGATCATCTGATCCAACGCAGTCATATTAATTATGTGTCATAACTATAATTAATAATTATGCCGTTTTATCCTTGCACTTGACACATTCATATTCAAGACAGTTATATGGATCTAGTAAAAGAATCAATATGACAGTTGTCATATAATGACAATCACAGTTTTATCCACAGACTGTCTAAATCAGTTGTTCCGCCATATTGGAAAACGAAGAAAGTAGTTGATTTTAACTGGTTTTGTACCAGAAAAGTACACGTTTTCATGAATTTTAAGTATTTTTTTAGGATTCTTGAGATTTTTCTCGATTTTTTGAGATAGTGTACATATACCTAGCCAAGATTGAAACATCTCCTTTCAACAATTTCAATTTCTACAATAGGCCCCACATTAGGACTTTTTCCTGTGTCGTGGGTACTATAGACACACAAGACGTATATAGAAACACCCAGACCCAGAACATGAATCTATTCAGATTCCTGTCGGGCCGGGAATCGAACCGGGTGTGGTAGCTGCTCTGCAACGCGGGTCGTCAAGGTTGTCAAATTAATGTTAAAAGTAGGTTCACCTATATGTAATCTTACTCAGAAATTTAACCAAATTACTTAAAATAGTATTTTTCAATTAATAAAAGTTAAAATCCATCTTTTTAATCGATGCGCTTTGGTTTAAATGTGGAGGCGTTGTTTGAAAAGATGTATTCCGATATTGTTAATGTGACCACTAAGACTGTAAATTGGTTCAAAAAAGGGGTTTACGATATTCTGATTCGTCTTATTTTCATAACATTTTACATAACAATATGCACCTACCCACAAATACACACTTAAAATTCGTTTTTTCACTCTGTGTTTGTCCGGGTAATCCTTGACCGGCTAAACTGATTTTTACGGGTTGTTTTACTATAGAAAATGTTATGGAACAACATGTAGACTACTTTTATCGTAAAATTCCTACTGAGTGGACATATGCGCGGGAAAAACTTTGCGATACATTGATTTGCTCGCGGGCGTAGCCGCGGGTACAGCTAGTCATATTATAAAGGCGAAAGTTTGTGAGTGTGTATGTTTGTTATTTCTTCACGTCTAAACGGCTGGAGCGATTCGCATAAAATTTGGTAGGGAGTTAGCTGACACTTTGGATTAACATATAGGCGACTTTTTACTTTGGGAAAATATCTTATTCCCACGGGTCAATCGATATATTGATTTTTTGGCGCGGGCTAAGCTGCGTGGTTCAGCTAGTCATATTATAAAGGTGAAAGTTTGTGAGTGTGTATGTTTGTTACTGCTTTACATCTAAACGGCTAGAGCGATTTTCGTAAAATTTGGGTAGGGTGTTAACTGACACTCTAAATTGACATATAGGCAACTTCTCACTTTGGAAAAATATCTTATTCCCACCGAACAATCGATATATTTATTTTTTGAAGCGGGCGACGCTTCAGGGTTCAGCTAGTGTATGACTAAAACCGCAGTAAGGCACGGTCAAGTGCGTTCACCTGACATGACCTACTCCGGTAAGCCGGTCTCTCTTACTATAAATGCATTTATAAACACAATATCATACTAATACTAATGCTAATGCTAATGCTAGTGCTAGTGCTAGTGCTAGTGCTAGTGCTAGTGCTAGTGCTAGTGCTAGTGCTAGTGCTAGTGCTAGTGCTAGTGCTAGTGCTAGTGCTAGTGCTAGTGCTAGTGCTAGTGCTAGTGCTAATGCTAATGCTAATGCTAATACTAATATCTTAATCGTACTAATATTATAAAGGAGAAAGTTTGTGAGTGTTGTTACTTCTACATGTCTAAACGGCTGGAGCGATTCTCATGAAATTTGGTAGGGAGTTATCTGACACTCTGGATTGACATATTGGCTACTTCTTACTTTGGAAAAATGTCTTATTCCCACCGAACAATCGATATATTGATTTTTTGACGCGGGTGAAGCTGCAGAGTTCAGCTAGTGTACGACTAAAGCCGCAGTAAGGCACGGTCAAGTGCGTTCACCTGACATGACCTACTCCGGTAAGCCGGTAACTCTCTTACTATAAATGCATTTATAAACACAATATTTTTAATTTTCAAAAAAGAGTTATTATGAGTGCAGCGGGTGTGTCGACGTATGTGTGTTTCTTTGTCATGTCTTATTTTATTTGTACAAACGTAGTCATTTATTACTAATTTTAAACTGAAATAAAAAGAATAAAACTGTTAAATTAAAGTTATTAGTAAAGCTAATTAGAAGTTAAAAACTCTACTATTTAGCTTAATTAATCAATTTATGTAACAACTTTAATGTTTGGTGTCGGTCGGTTTGTCAGCGGAATGATCCGGGTACGATGCCCGATTAGGCACGTCGAAATAACGAATTTTTAATGTGTAAATAACTCTTAACCACATTGCAGTTAAAATACCAAGATTTGAAATATTGTGCTTTTATGGAAAATACTATTATTTTGTTTCTTAAAATTGATGAATTTTGAATTGTGTCGTTATCATGCAAAGCAACGATTTTTACGTCAACGTCAATTAAAGCAACGATTGCAAGGACATAGTAACGAAAAATGTAACTTAATTGACTCTTGTAAGTAGCAACCGAGTAAGCAGCACACCTAATTCAATCACTATCCATAGAATTTAATTTGTTACCAGAATATTATTGAAGATCTATCTGAAATCAATCGATGCTTTACTATACGAGAAAATTTATTTCGAACACAGCGGTTCACCTTTGATATATGGGTCTTTTATATAATAATTGGCCTTTTATACATCACGCTAAATTATATTTATTTTAAATAGAGGAAATGGATTTTTATGAAATAAAATCTAAACTTTGCTTCAAAATGCGGAATATAAAGATATTATCAATCCTTTAAATTAAATTCATTAGTTTCGGTCTGATGCGATTTCAAACACCGACAAATAGACTGATAAAAATCTACAAGTTATTAAAAGTATTACTTATTCTCAGTCCTACAGTTTTTTTTTCTTGCGAACATATTCGATGTACAGTCACGTGGTTTTATTTGCACGTAATTTCTACTTTCCAATAACGCATTAAACTGCACTAAGGAAATAAAACAAGAACTATCACTATAAATCATTATATTTGGTGCTATAACGAGTATATTATTATGTTTTTTCGATAGCCGATAATAGTTTTCTAGAATGAACTGACGAATCGGTCACTTTCACTTTTACGTAACGTCACCTTAACCGATCACACGTCCGTTCGACATTTGAATGAGTTCAACGTTCGTAGTAATCTACGCGTGAGACGAGCGAAAAGGATGGAACATCATTCGAAATTCAAAATGTCGTACCTTACATAGATTTTAAACCTTATACAAACATACGTTCGTTCGACATTTCAATGAGTTTAACGATCGAAGTAATCTGCGCGTGAGCAGTGTGATAGAGACAGAACATAGTTCGAAATTCAAATTTATTTCATTATAAATTTATTTTTAATGCTTTTATTGCTATGTGGATGGGAGCATTTTAGCCATACGTTGCTTACGACTTTTTGCAATGAAAGGGGGGAGTGGGGGAATTGTGTGTCGGTCGCGACCGTGACAGTGGCATCGAAACTTCACTCCGAGAGACTTGTTGTGTGAAATAGTGTCTAGTGAATGGTTTTAAAAGAATTTTGAGTTGTTTTTTGGGTTGTCGTGTTAGTGCTTGGTTTGTGGTGCATTGACCGGAATAGGAACTTGGTTTTGCGGATTTCACCCGCTTCTAACGTATTGGATTTTGGAGAAAGCCGATAAAATGGATACCACCGGATTTCGATAGTGTGAGTATTGAAGTTTTGTTTTAGTTTTGTTAATAACTGGTTAAATGAATACCAGTTTCATGCCTATTAATGCGATTGAAAGTCTTTCTACGGATATAATTTACCTACGTGATTATTATTTTCTGTACGGTTATAATGTAGTATATCGATTTCTACAGCTATTTTTCTTTTTAAATTGTTTTTACGATTATTTATATTTGTGCAAATTTTGTTGTATGTTGTCATTGTACGTTTTTTCCAGCATTTAAAATATAACAGTGAATATAATTTAAAATATAAATACAAAACAAAATTAAATGTACCTACATGTGCAAAAAAAAATCTATTTTACATACTCAGATAAAATTAAAATCTGTAATAATTTGACTTCGGTACTACCGTCACACCTGATTTTATTTTCTAAAAGCAGTGTTAAACTGCTGTTTCCTAGTTTGAGACATGTAGTGAGACAGATTTACGTAAACCAAGTGATCAAACTTGGCCAGTAAAAGCAATAGTCTTGGGTTGCAGACCCCAGGGTAGAATTTCAATGTCGTAGGTTATTTACAGATATCCATGGACGGCAGTGGCCACTTACCATCAGGTGGACTGCATCCTTACTTCTATATTTGTATAGGAGGTAAAATCAGTGTACCACCGCCCCACCTATTTCTAACGTGCAGCAGTTTTTGCGTTTCGATGGTAGGGTGTGATTTCCGGCGCACTTTTGTATAAGGTGACTATCTTAGTCCTCGGAAGTAGCAACGCATCTATGATTGGCTTCAAATAGAAACCCATGTTCTATATGAAGAAGCTTACAGATGTCCATGGGCGGCAGTGACCACATCAGGAGGATTGCATGCTCGTTTGCTACTTCAATTGTATACAAATATTACACAAAAACCCCGCACTGCTGTTATAATGTAGGAATAGGGAAGATAACACTACCGCGGTGGACCTCAAAGAATCTTATTAAAACCTTAGGGGTCCAGCTTCTTAACAAAACCGATAAATTCACTATTAACAAGAGAATCTTTATTATTTTAAAAATTTGGAATCTATTTCAGATAACTTCCTTCCTCCTTAGAATCGGATAAGTAAACAAAAACACAAACACAAGCCGGCGATGCATTGGCGAATCCTCTGGTGTTGCAAATGTCCGGCGACGGTAACCACTTTCCATCAGGTGGCCCGTCTGCCTTAGGTACACATATATATAGAAAAAGAAACAAATAACTAGCCGATTTTTCCTAACCCTCTTAATAAAGCTAAGTTTATAGCCGCATATCACAGAATTTCTTAATGAAGTATAAATCAATCTCCTACATCAAATTGACCTGGTGACCGGCTTCAACTAAATGAAACTTGTATCTCGCCTTTGAGAAACCATGCACACTTGAATCCAATCTGAAATATCCACACATGGCACCTATACTTACTAGTTTTATCAAACAAGTTATTTAAAAAGCATATATTATAATACTACTGACCAAAAGAAGAAAGCGGAAAATATAGATGATTAATTGACCCGGCGAACTACGTTCCACCTAAAAGCCAAAAATTAAAAATTATCAGTGTTCCTCCACTATATTATGCATGTATTATACATTAAAACCTTCCTTTTGAATCACTGTATCCATTAAAAAACTGCATTAAAATCCGTAGCGTAGTTGTAAAATAAAGCATACATAGCGACAGACAGCGGGAAGCGACTATGTTTTATACTATGTAGTGATATAATTATGTTATTTATGGTAGTGGATGTCTTTGTCATTCGGAAAAACCAACATGGTTATTCCTGCATAATAATTGGAATAAGTGCTGCGGTGATTTGCTTTAAAAGGAATGAAAAGGTGGATACCTCGCGTATTTCTTAGCCCTCAAGGCTAGAAACGCATTTGTGGCCAACTGGCACTTCTCAACAGGTGCTCTCCTCTTGAGGTTGGCCACAATCGTGCTTGCAGTTCACGTGATGGTAAGTCATTGCGCTCATAGCCGGTTTTAATGAGAGTAACTCGCAGATTCATTGATATTCCCGATAAGACTAACATGGTTACCTCGTAGAAAAGTAAGTCGGGAACCACCTTCCATCGAAACATAACGACTTCTCGCTACAAATAACTATGGTATCTCCCCGATAATTATGAATATATTCAGGAATCTGAGTCTTCGGGCCACAAAACTTGAAGCGAATACTCCAGCGTTTTACACTCGCTGCAAGTATCACCTTTCAGCGTTAAAAGCCAATGTATGCCCGTTTCTATAAGCCCACTTTCGATGCTCCGTTCTCACCAGGTCACTAATTTCCATGCAAACTAACGAAATTTGCTGATCTTCGTAATTCTTATATCTTTTTTCAAAACACGCGTTCTAAACTCATAGCCCCACAGTAGGATTTTCTCCTGTGGCGTGGGTACCATGGACACATAAGACGAATACACAAACACCCAGACCCAGGACATGAATCTAAAGTCATCATTCAGATACCAGTCTGGCCGGGAATCGAACCCGGGACCCGTTGCGCGTCAGACCGGTATAGTAACCGCTCCGCCACGCGGGTCGTCAAGTGATTCGCTGAATTGTGGCTCCCTGTTAAGAATAATTGAATAGCAGCCGTCAATCTTTCAACTCTAGAATACATATTCATTAGCAATTTGAGACGCGATGTTAAAAATCATACTTTCTTTTGCCACATGAGGACTTTCATTTATATGTATGAAGGCTAAACGCGCGCGTATTTCGTACGTTTTTTTCAAGTTTTATGAATCCGTCAATATTTTCAAGGAAAAATACGTGACGAAAAGATGACCCATTTCCTTATGTTTACATACATTACATAGTATTGCAAAAGGTACAATTTAGTACCTTTTGTCACCCTTAATAATGTTTTCAATATTTGTGGAAAGATTCAACATTGGTTTAAATTCACGTCAGGGGTTACATATATTTTATTTCACTGTAAAAAAAAATCAATTTCTTTGATTTTTTTCATATCAAAAGCGTTAAGTTAATTAAAGGTGCACTGTTGCTTTTGAGGATTATAATATATCTCAAGTAAGACTTCCTTAGCAGACTCGAGTTACCCAGAAAATTGATGAAAAACAGCTCGGAAAACTTATAACTACTGTTTTCATATTTTTAAGTCACCTTAATTTAAAATATAATGTATATCGTATACGTTTTAGTCGCCTCTTACAACAGGCAGGGGATACCGTAGCCCTATTCTGATCCTGGAACTATGGGGATGATACCCCTGAACCTGATAACTTAATTTAAAATTTAAAATTTTTAAAGGGTTTTTAAAACATAAGATACGATTCAACTATACGGTCATCAGAAACCTTTCGTTTATAAATAGATGCAGAATGCAACATCGTTGAGATGAACACTCTATCATCTTGACCCGAGTTAAGAGTTGTATTTATTTATTTTAACAAAATCCACACTTTTTAGTAGTAAAGATTAGATAGCTTATGTATAAAACATATAGCCAATTACGGATTTACATTTTTTAAATAGCAGAGCTAAACTGCCACTGAGGTTTACAACAAAACATTACTAGTGAAAGCGTGCGTGCATGTGTGTGTGTGTGTGTGTGTGTGTGGGTTTGTGTGTCTGTGTGTGTGTGTTTGTGTGTGTGTATTAATGTGTATTTTGCAGCTGCTCGTCCTTTACGTAATTAAATATGTAGTATCATTTTTATAGGTATTGTAATATACTTTATTTAAATATAAAGAGTTCCATGTATATTTTATTTTATAAAGATTCTATTTTGAAAAATAGGTTTAAATTTACAGGATGGTAGAACCTTTTGAGGTTAGAATCTATAGACTCGCCACTATATCTATCTTATACTATCCATACTGCTTTATTTACTTTTCTTTTACCATCATACTTCTGTCTTTACCTGCGCACTTGTTTACGACTTCAAACTGACAAAAAATACTCTTTGGTCAAGTTTATTACTTATTTTCTTTTTTTTTTCATTGACTGAAGTAGCAAACGAGCATGCAGTCCACCTGATGGTAAGTGGCCACTGCCGCCCATGGACATCTGTAATCAACTTCATACAGAACATGGGTTCTATCTGAAGTCAATCACAGATGCGTCGCTACTCCCGAGGACTATGATGGTCGCCTCATGTGAAATTGTGCCGGCAACCACACCCTTCTATCGAAACGCAAGAACTGTTTCACGCTAGAAAAAGGTGTGGCGGTGGTACTTCCCCGGTCGAACTACACTGGTTCTACCTTTAAACCTTTAACGTTTAACACCTTTTCTAATTTATTACCATAATTTTACATGTACCTTCATCTACAGGCTTAAATAGGCTTTAACGATGACCTAGAAATAGAGATTATCACTCAATACTTCTATATTTTCTTTTAAAGTATGTTGCAGTTGCTTTTATAAGCATTTCATAGCAATACTGTAACAACCACGATGCAATTTGTATGGAAATGAACCATTTCCTATATACCGATGCCTGATCGATTTGTGGTCACAATCAGGAGATATGACGTTTATGGTTCTATTGAGTTTTATTTGGGGTTAACCGTATCTATATTTCTATATTACACATATTAATACGTGAAGAAAAATCTTCTGATCCGTTTTTAAGATACTTGCCGCAAGCGGAGGAGTATGAAATTACTCACGGTTATAGTTGATTTTAGATGTGTTTTATACATTATTTGAAAAAAATATTAGCATTTGGTAATCTTTCTCTATATCAACTGTAACTGTGCATAATTTCTTCCTCGTCCGTCCGCGGCGAGTATCTTAAAAACGAATCAGAAGTTTTGTTTCACGTATTAATATATAATAATATAGAAATATAAAAAAGGTTCGAATACATTGAACGTTTTTTTTAGTCTACCTTGCAATGTTGAGTGCAAACGTAAACAATAGTCATTTTGATTAAACGTAATAAACTCGTACTAAGGGCACTTTTTCGACAGTTATTCATACCACTGAACTAATCAAATCAGATACAGTATAACAACCGAAAGCCCTAAAGGTCAATGACCATGTTAATGGCAATAGTATCGCGTGTTAAGCCGTTCTGATTCGAATCAAATTCAGAACTTGAAGAGTAATGACTTTAGTCTCATTTATTATACGTTGAAGAATAAAAGGCTGGGTCTAGTCGGTAATTGATTTTATCGTTTAATGAACCCGGAATATATTTTCTAGCAGAATGTAATTATCAAGGTGGTAGAACCAGTGTAATTCGACCGGGGAAGTACCACCGCCACACCTATTTCTAGCGTGAAGCATTTCTCGCGTTTCCATAGACCTTTCTATGGAAAGGTGAAAAGAAAAGGTTCTAGTAAAGGAGTTCGGTGGTACTTCCGAAATGTAACTACACTGGTTCTACCACCTTCAAAGCAGTCAATCTGCAGAAACACTGATCTTAGACTAATATTATCGCGGAATTTATACATATGCATTTTAATATGTAACGGGAGCTCAAGATATGTTGTTTTTTTCTGTTTGCCGACATTTCGACCCAGTTGTATGGATCGTGGTCACGGCCAAACAAATCGACAAAACGAGATTCAAAGACCGCTTATACTATATACATATTAAAATGCTGATTTAGATTTAAATTAATTGCCGTATTTTGACTATCCGGATACTAAACGTCGATTATAAAATTCTGATTAGGCGACTTTCTCTGGTAGTTAACGACTAGTAGGTAGTTAATCGGGCGACGCCCCGTGGCTTGTGTGAATTATACTTGACTAAACAGAGCAGTGATAGCCTAATGATTGAATCTTGCCCTCTCGATCGGGAAGTCCGAGGTTCAAACTGATTTTTCTAAAATTATGTGTATGTATTTGAAATTAATTATCACTGCTTTTTGGTGAAGGAAATCATCGTGAGGAAACGTGTACACCCGAGAGTTGTTTAAAAAAAAAATCTCGGAGGTGTGTGAAGTCCACCAACGGCATACTTTCACATAAGGCGACCATCATCAGTTCTCGGGAGTACCAACGCATCTGTAATTGACTTCAGATGGAACCCATGTTCTGTATGGAGTTGATTACAGGTGTGGTTACCATGTACGGCAGTGGCCACTTACCATCAGGTGGACTGCATGTTCCTCAATTATTTATGATAATAATCATACTTCAATGCATTTAGATTGTTTACAACTTCTAAAAAATATACGCTTTCTACACTCCTAGCCACATACTACAATTCATCATTCATATAATTCATATACTTGTCTAACCGGGGATCGAACCCGGAACCCATTGCCTTTCAGACCGGTATTTTAACCGCGTCGCCACGTCAAGTTGTCAGCAGTCTTAATAAATACATACCGTCTTTCACTCCGAATCTGGAACCATTCAATTATAATCTCACAAGGACATGTCAACCGGTTCGGTTCAGAAATCGAAATCCAAGTATTCCAGTAGAAAGTTCTCCGAACGTAATGACCTAGTGGAAATGAGGAAAAATGTTAATACCAAACCGGTGCCAAGTGACCTAGTGAATGCATTTTGGGATAAAACCAGTTTTTGGAAATTGTTTTCGTATTAAAGATGTTGGCTGCCCCTTAATGTGGTAGAAACCACTCCCGTCCAATTCGCACTTGGCCAGCGCGAAGGACTATGGCCTAAAACTCTCTCATTGTAAGAGAAGACCTGTGTACAACAGTGGGACAATAATGAGTTCTACCCCCCACTCCCATATTTTTTATAAGATTTACGAGCATTTACCAGACCGGGGCGGTTCCATAGCCACACTTATTCCTAGCGTGAAGCAGTACTTGCGTTTCGATGGAAGGGTGGGGTTGCCGGCACACTTTTTTATCAGGCGACCTTCCTACCCAATTTGGTAAGGTGACCACTAGCCATGCAGATCATAAAAAATAACCAATAAATAATATTAGATGCATATGCAAAAGTTTAGGAGGATGTATGCGGGTTTGTTGCTCTTTCACCCGAAAATTATAAATCTGTTTTCGCTGAAATTCAGCACACACATAGTATAACACCTTTTTTTTTTGTTTTCGAGTGGGAAACCTTCAAAAGGTATCCGACGCGGTGCGAGCGACGCAGGGTTATGTGGGATTTTTACCGCACCAAAACCCCCCGGTGGCCGTCCTCGGCGCTGAAAAGGAGGACTCCGGGATCTCGAAACGACTTCAACCGGAATCCTCCGAGCGCGCTGCTCCATCGGGCTCCTCCCAGATGGGCGGTTTGGCCCACCGCTCCGTCTAGTCTTTACGACGGTATGCGACCACACATACCGCCGTCCTTCCCGGGATTGCCTGACCGAACGGTTCGAGCTCCCACTCTAGCCGTCTGCAACCCCGGAAGCCCCTTTTAGTTGCCTCTTACGACAGGCAGGGGATTCCGTAGCCCTATTCTGATCCCCTAAGCTACAGGGAAGATAGTATAAGACCTAGACTAACATATAGGACACTCATTAACGTGGTAGACCCGACGTCGTGAAGCCTAGAAACAAAAAAAATCCTAATTTTCTCATAAGAAAAGGTTTTCGCCAGGTACTTTTAATTTGTGTTTGGTGTAAAAAAACATGTAAAACACCAAAACAAGGTTATGTGAACGAAAGTTATATGCTGAGATTTAAATAACATCACGTCTTTGTTTTACTTTGGTACTCATGTCGTG
Organism: Spicauda simplicius; assembly: GCA_949699795.1. Classification (NCBI taxonomy): domain Eukaryota; kingdom Metazoa; phylum Arthropoda; class Insecta; order Lepidoptera; family Hesperiidae; genus Spicauda; species Spicauda simplicius. Next base: position 10,645,238 of record OX453079.1, read on the forward strand.
TGATCCGTGCTAGTAAATTCTGAATTGAAAATGGTATATGTGCAGCAAAATACTGACGAAATCTTTTAGTGCAATGCTTCTATGCTTTGATAAAGAAGATACCACCGCCATACTTATTTCTACCTTTTTCATCTTATAAGATTGAAGTAGCAAACGAGCGTGAAGTCCACCTGATGGTAAGTGTTCACTGCCGCCCATGGACGTCTGTTATCAACTACATACAAAACATGGGGTCCATCTGAAGTCAATGACAGATGTGTTGCTGCTCCCGAGGACTATGATGGTCGCCTCATGTGAAAGTGTGCCGGCAACCACACCCTTCCATCGAAACGCAAGAAATGCTTCACGCTAGAAATAGTTGTGGGGGTAGAACTTCCCCGAGTTCGAACTACACTGGCTCTACGAAAATACCTTGAAAATGGGGGTAACGCAACTTCACGTCAAGTTGCAAACTTATAAATGTATATGAACCAAAACTACTTAATTTAATTTACTTGGCGCACGGTGGACTATGGCCTAAACTCTGTCATTCTGAGAGAAGACCCGTGCCCAGTAGAGACAATAATGGGTTGACGAGAGATACTTTTTGGACACCCTATCTTGACTTACTATTTGTTTCATATTATAATCATAATACAATTTTATAAACGACTGTAAAATCACGAGGAATATAAAAAAAATTAACAAAACAGTGCGAACTGGTTACCATGAGATCTACTGACATGACATCGATTCCACTCTTTAGTGTCCCGTACAATACTCGTGTAATTTCGTGCCACCTCGTAAAACGTACGCCAGATGTGAATCACTCTATTCCACATTTTTCCTACAAATACTAACTATGAAGGCAAATTGAGGAACGGTGAATCTTACCTCATTTTTTATTAATATAATACTTGCGAAATTTTGTGAGGATTTACCTGTGTTTCTTACTATTTTACCCTGACAGTGCTGGTTGGATTTCGCTGATATTCACAATTTATGATTTAGATGAAGACAAAGGTCAATCATTCATCAAGACTGAAGCGTGGAGAGCCGCGGGAATAAGGTAGCAAATAAATAATTGGATTTTAAATATTCAAGGAGAAAAACTTATACGGGGCGTTGCAATTTAGTACTCGAGGGCAACTAGGGTTACGACTTTAGTCCTATTTTGAATTGATTACAGAGAAATATGGATGACAGCTAACACTGATCGTCAGGTAGACATACTTATTTGCTGTTATGTATAAAACAAAGCGTACGCTTGCTTCCTCACTTTAAACTGCCATGTAGTTAGGATTCGTGATTAAACTTAATCGAACGGTGTAACAAGGGAAAAACACTATTTTTACGTGGTGAAACCGTTCATAGGTGTGCGGGGGCAGCTGACAGAATATGTCCGACTCCTACCGTCTAAAATCCCACGGTGTTCCTCTGTACGCGCTTTGCCGGGACTGCGGGTACACTGGTAGCATTCGTCCACGACCCCCGACAGTGTTTGCTCATGGGAAAAACACCTAAATTAATTCTTCTTAGCTTCAAATACCACCACCACTTCCAACAAGATTAGATGTGACTCCAGTCATATTTATAGTTATCGACCCATATTCTCCCACTGCTGGGCACGGGTATTTTGTCATAATAAGAGAGTTTGAGGCCAAAGTTTAGCACGCTGGCCAAATGTGAATTGGTTGACACACCTCTGAGGACTTTTTTTAAAGATCTCTCGGGTATGTGCCTTCTCCACGATGTTTTCTTTCTTTAATGTGATAATTAGTTTCTAATACGTACATAATTAAAATTATATTATTATTGCTCATGTTTATTGTACAATTCTGAAAAAGAAAATAATGCAAACAATATATACAGTTAAAACTTTTATTCATTGCGTGAGTAATTGGAAAAGATCTGTTTTTTCCACGTCTTTGTCACTTTCCAACTTTGGATTTGATTAAACATCTAAACTAAGTAAAAAAGTTGGCGACAAAAAACTCAATTATACGTAATTGACAAAATGAATTCAAAACGAATTTTCAGACGAAAAGATCCAAATAAAAACTTTATTTGTTGAAATTAATTAAAACTCTTAGATTTTTTCTGAACTTTCTGAAGCGCTTACTTTAATTGTATTCTGAGCTAAGTCGGAACGCCTAGCACCTTGTTCTATGAAACAGTACACGACCTTATAATTTGAAAATATAAAAATATTAGCCCTTGCAAAAGTGGCAACTAGCCTGCCATAAACTTTACGTAGGACTACCACCAGCAGAACGACATTAGAAGAGTGTGGTTGCCGCCACATTTTCACATGAGGCGACCATCATACTCCTCGGAAGTTGCAACGCATCTGTGATTGAGTTCTGATGGAAGCCATGTTCTGTATGTAGTTGATTACAGATGTCCACGGACGGCTGTGACCATTTACCATCAGGTAAACTGCATGGTCGTTTGCTACTTCAGACAGATAAAAAAAGAACAGCTTTGTGTTCGTTTTAAACGTCCATGGGTGACAGTGATCTCATATCATCAAGTGGCATACTCATTAGCTACTTCAATTTTATGACAAAAATAGGTGTAGCAATTGTACCGTCCCAATAAGTATCTTTTTCTTACGCAAGGAACGTAACTGGAGTCCTCTGACAATTTTCAAGGACATAATTTTTATATATTTATAGATGCCCACGACCATTACCACCCATACGGCCATTGAATAACGTTTTGCTGATATTTCGACCCAGAAACATGGGTAGTGGTCACGTTCAAATAAGCATTGGTAGTACCCGTAATATTTGGTGACAACCCATTATTTATTAAACCCAAGTGCGAATCACTTGACCTTGACTTGACTTCATCTCCATTATGAGTGTAGAAAGCGTTGGACTTTAAACACCTCCGAGAATTTTTTTTTAGAAATTTCGGGCGTGTAGGTTTCCTCACGACGTTTTCCTTCGCCGAAAAGCAGTGATAATTAATTTCTAATACGCACATGATTTAGAAAAATCAGTGGTACGTGCCCGGATTTTAACCTCGGACCTCTGGATTCGACCATTCAACCATTAGGCTATCACTGCTCACGTACTAATTAAAATGAATAAATTCCACTAATTCCATTTCATATAAAACAAAACCCACGCAATTCGATTCGCACTTGACTCTTCTTTTCATCGTAACAGATCGGCCGTAAGTGAAAGTCAATTTTTACTGGCAGAACAAATCGACTAACAATTTTGCATAATAGTCACAGTTACTTGAAACTTACGTTAAACTCTTCTTTTTGTGCCATTAACCGATTTAATTAATGAATTTCTGAGAATTATGATAAAGAGCTTAGTAATTGAAGCTACGTAGCGTGCGGAATTTGTAGATCTATAATGATTTTTATTTTAAGGTACGTCGATTGGAAATTGGATTGGTAACCGCTAGTGGCTAACCATGGATGCTTGAGTAAATCGGAGCTTTCAGGCAATATTTCTGGTTGTTATCACTAAATAGCAGTCCTTAAATAAATTGTCGAAGGGAAACCTGAGCTGTCGATTATGAAAGTAACCGCGTGGAGGAGCGGTTACCATACCGGTCTGATGCGCAATGGGTCTCGGGTTCAATTCCCGGCCAGACAGGTATCTGAATGATGACTTTAGTTTCATGTTCTGAGTCTGGGTGTTTGTGTATTCGTCTTGTGTGTATCCATGGTACCCACGACACAAGAGAAAATCCTAGTGTGAGGCTATGAGTGTAGAAAGCGTAAAAAAAGGGTTTAGCCAATATAGTGGGAACTCCGAGTCCTGCTTGGATCATTTTGTTTTTATTAAAATAAAGTAGAAAACGAGCAAGCAGACCCTATGGTAAGTGGCCACTGAAGCCACTTTACGCTAGAAATTGGTGTGGCGGTGACATCTCCTCGGTCAAACTCTTTCTCAACCTTACAGATTTCTTATTATTATATTAATACGTGAAGCAAAAATTTGTGACGGATTTTTAAGTAATATACCGCGGACGGATTAGTATGAAATTTTGCACGGTTATAGTGGACGTAGAGAAGGAGTGCAGAATGTTAATATTTTTTTCAAATAATGCATTTTTCATACATAAAATCAACTAAAAACACATTACACACACTGCCTTGCATTTGTCACAAACACATATGTACTTAGTAAATGAAAATGAAAAGACACAACGTCAAGAATGTCAGATGACATTTGATTTTTAATTTAAATTACGGTCGAATTTCGGCCGATGCTACGGGTGACTAGTTTTCAAAATTACTAAAGTTTCGACATACGATGTCTAAATTCTTTAGTTAGATTAGTCAAAAAACAATAGTAGGAAAGTATGAGCATTGATATTTGATATATCAAATACATCATTTCGGAAGTGAATTTGGTACATCATAAAATCTCTATTACTATTTCTTTTACAGAATAGAAATGTTCGAATCGTATATTTAAAAATGTATAGTAATCAAAACAACTTTACTACTTTCAAAGTCGATTTGTTTGTTAATTTATGTTTACGATGTCACCCGGAAACGAATTTCATGAATAGTTGGGGTCGTAAAAAGTTGCTTCTTTACTACAGTTACAGGAATAGAGCCTTTGATTAGCCTGCCTATAGAGTACATATGCCAACAAAATTTCAGATTTGTCTGTAAGATAAATTTGACTTATTCAAAGCTAAAATAATATTGTAATATGGATAAACTTATAAACTTACAATTTTTTTTCAGTAATACAAAAACAAAAAACAATAATAGAGAAGTGCAAAGGAAGTAAACTAAAATAATTAAGTATATCAAAATCAAAATAAGGAAAATAAATAAGAATTAAAAAAGTAGAAGTTATATATTGTAAGCTACCTACTCATTGCACAATCATTAGGAACAATCATTGCACTATCACTGCTTGAAACTTCGGAAGAATCTATGAAAATACGACTATAGAATAGATCTGAAACGATAGTGTATGTTTAAAATGATTTAATAATACTCCATTATTTACCTCCTTCTAGTTGAATCCCTCAGCTTCGCCCACGTTAACAAAAACCGATTGTCCCGTAGGAATAAAATATTACCCTAAAGTAAAAAGTAGCCTATATGTTAATCCAGAGTGACAGCTAACTCCCTACCAAATTTTATGAAAATCGCTCCAGCCTTTTACACGCGAAAAAGTAACAAACATACACACTCACAAACTTTCGCTTTTATAATATTAGTATGAAGTATGATTTGATAAGTTCTTGGTCTAGTAGTACCCGATTGTGTTATTTTTTATAAGATTTTCCTATTTTTGAAAGTAGCTATAAATTAAAATCACCTTTACCAAACCATATAAAATGAAATATAATCGTGTTAACTTGGGATTAATATTCGAGATCAAACATTCATTACATACTATCATAGTAAATGTTTGCTCAAACGCCACCCCTACAATCAACTTATCATGTTAGGGGATGTTTTCGTGAGCAATAAAACGTTTTATTACATTTCCTTGAATCCACAAGGTACGATCAGAGTCGAATATTTACATAATCCAATGTCAGACCTTGATACCTATTTTTGTAGTTAGCATAGACAGATTTTTGTCGCCTTGAAATCTTTTATGTCTGAAAATTAGTTATAGGTCTATTTTTACGTAGCTGTTTCGGCAAACGTTTAAAAATTAAAAAAAAAAGGTTAAGGGTGGACAAACCATATCACTAATGGATATGAAAAATAGATGTTGGCCGATTCTCAGATCTACTCAATATGCTCACAAATTTCATGAGAATCGGTCAAGCCGTTTCGGAGGAGTAGGGAACGAACATTGTGACACGATAATGGTAGGTGGCAACTTGGCACATAATGGTAACTGTCATCTGTGGTCTGCATGGGCGTATATAAGAGCGTAAGAGGGTGTAGAAGGGGATGAATCCCCATCAGTATCAGCAAGAAAGGTAAAATTTGTGGTTAAAGATCATTTATTCTCAAAAGAATTGGTTACATTTCACTTATATGAGAACTTAAGATTAATAAATAAATTTAAAAATATTTATTGCTAATGACCGAATCTATTTGTGCAGGAACGCCATAGCATGAGGTGATAAAAATGAAATACCGAATAAAATAAATTCTACCACTAATAAAGTTACCCAAGATCCTTTAAAGTCCTCAGAAGTGGAAGTAATACTGCAGATTACAAGCAGTGTGGTGTGAGGCTTGCTCCTAAGAAAGATGCCGGGTATGATTCTAGACAGGATTTTTCAATTTACTTCGCACTCGGCCGGCGTAGTGGACTAAATCGATGATCTAAATCCTTGCCATCTGTCTGAAATTTAGAGCACTGGATTTGATCTAGCCATCTGGCAGTGGCATTTACTTGATTAATCTGGATATCTGTTCTAGATCTGGATATTTATATACTATCTTTATTTTTATGTAAACGACAAATGATATAAGGCTGAGTATGAAAACCAAAATGTTCTTGAAGGTTGCGTCAGCGTTCAACAAATTTATCCAAACGCTCCAATTTGCAGTGAAAGTCCATGCCCTTATAAAAACGAATATTCTTTATCCGATTAAAGTATCAAGCCAGCATACAGTCCATCTGATACAGAACACGGGTTCTGGAGTAAATCGGAATCGATGAGGCGATTCGGATTGCATCACACCCTTCCAACGAAACTCAAGAAGTGCTTCACGCTAGAAATAATTGTGGCGATATAACCGCCCCGGTCGTCTAGTAAATGCTCGTTTTCTACTCTACTCTACTTCAATCTTATAAAAAGTGTGGGAATGGTAGGAGTGGGACATAAAGGGACTGCCTGACAGCCAACATCTTTAATACGAAAACAATTTTCAAAAACTGGTTTTATCCCAAACAGCATTCACTAGGTCACTTGGCTCCGGTTTGATATTAACATAGAAATATGAGTAGATGTGAAAATGGTACCTCCCCGGTCGAACTACATTGGTTCTACCACCTAGTTAATAAATAATTAGGATTTAACGTTTGATACTCAGGGTCGCAAAACAAAGCATAAAACGATTGAAAAATGTCGTATCATTTATGAAATGACATCTTCAAAATAATGTTTATTTTGAAGATAAAATTTCGTATCATTTATGACATGATATCTTCAAAATAATGTTTAATTTAAAGATAGTACATGTTTGAAGATCAATTTTATCATATCTCACTGTCACTCCTTGACAGGGGTTTTGACATAACCACAAAGTTATTTCCCTGACTCCTTTTCTAATTTTACGGTCGTGGTTTAGTATCCCTTAAGACCAAATTGGGAGAAGGTAGGAAAAAGAAACCATGCACTGTGTAAGGAAACTTATGCTTCATATTTTGGCAGTGTTTTTATTTAAATGCGTTCGCTACCTACAATAGTGAATCATAGTTTAAGACATGGTAGGTGATTTTTGCAAGGTAGTAGACAGAGTATGGTCAAACCGGGGAGGTACTGTGCCGTGGTACGGATGGTTGCCGTCTCACTTTCACCACGTGGCATCGGGAGAAGCATTGCATTAAAATTTATGATTGACTTCAGATAGACCCCTATTATGATTGATTTTGCTACCTGATATCCCTGAGCAGCAATGATCACATAATTCTGTACTCTTGTATTTTTGGTATTTTATCTATTTTTATCTATGTACATCATTTCAAGTGCAGAAAAAGGGAATCAGTATCTCCTTACAAATCCATTTATTTCTTGCAGTCCCTAATACCTACCGGAAAGCGATGAGCACGGCAGATGATATTTGTCAGTAGAAAAATGTCCAAACAATGAATTACTATGGCTGGCTGGTTCCACTGTAGCTATACAAATAACTATCTAACCATCCATAAGCCTATGAAGTCCACTGCTGGGTATAGGCCTGTAATAGTCATCCCACCTAGCATGTGTGTTGACCGAATGTGTAAGATGTTATGTAGGATGTTGTGTAGGAAGACTTAATTGCCCATCTCCTACATTTTTCCTCTGGTCGCTTCTTACAACATACACGAGAAACAAGAGTGGGGGTATTAAAGACCGGCAACGCCGCCACATCTATTTTTCACTCAAGAACAGTGCTGAAATATTCACCCCATCTAGCATGCGTGTTGAGGACCACATTGTATATGATGTTTCGTAGGTAGACGCTATTCTTAATCTCCGGAATTTGTTCCCCAGTCACCTTCGTCCTTCGACTTGAACTACAATCTTGTTTATTTCGTAACAAAATAATCTATTTTGTTACGAAACAAAGACGCAGGGAATGCTATGTAACTATATGTTAACTGCATACGAAAACTGAATCAATTCAAGTAAATTTATAAATAAATATTCCATGGGCATTCACTTTTCGCAACTTTCTATTGGAACTAAGTCACGATGCCTTGTGGTAGTTTACATACTATAGACAGAGACAGATAACAAGCAGAGGTATTACAACACCATTCAAAAAATAACGAAGCACTTAGCCCAGTTAAGTAAATTTCTTAAATTAACGTCAAACAAGTTATAACGACTATAAAACTAAAGCTGAAAACATGGCTGTTCAACCTTAACATTATCCAGTGACTTGATGCATCATCAATAAATATAAAGAATTGAAGTCCATTACGTCAATTCTGCTGAAAAAAGAATTGCTGTTATTTTTATTTGAACTATATGGCAACGAAAAATATACAAAGCAATCAAAATTGCTACTACATCAAACTGGGACTGATTGCAGAAGTTTCCGAACTAACCAGCCAGCGAACCGCATGCTCGTTTGCTACGTAAATTTCGAAAAACCAAAAAAATATAACCTTAATTTCAAAGAGAGTTTCCCGTCAAATATCAAAGGGTTCAAAATTCAAAGGAATAAACCACCAAAAATGTAAGGAAAGCTGAAATAACAAATTGAGATTAGTGGTTCTAACATCCCTTGACAGGGCCCTTAATCCCACAAATTCCCAAAGCACCCGGAACTTGGAGGCTAACGATGTGTAAAAACGCCCTTTGAGGGCAATTGGTCGAACGAGGTACTATTCTGATAATGTTTGATATTAAGGCACTTGTTCTACGAACATACGGATATGCGATTAAATATATTGGCAAAGACAAAAGCTTTATGAGATAGTTAACGACGAAAGGAAAAGTAAAAATGTTTTTAAAATATATTGTAAAAAAATATTTCTTTTTATTTATAAGTAATAGTGTGTCTTAAGACGAGTTAACGAAATAGTTCAGATAGGAATTTTTTTTTAATTAAAATAGAACTTGAAATTTATTACCGGTTTTATTAAAAAAAAAAAACATGCGTGCGTACAAAGTACACATGTCAGAAGTGAAACTTCTTTGGCGAACTAATTTATAAATCTTGTTTATATTTATACAAATCTAAAACTTTAAATTTCCAAGATTAAGAGGAAGGGAAAAAGGCGTGATACGACGTTCGCTCTGTCTCACTTTTTCTCTCAATCTTTCTCACTCGCTTGCTCCCTACTCTCACTCCACGGCTAGTTGCTCATACTACGTTCGCCCTGTCTTACTCTCTCTCAATCGGTCTCGATCACTCTCTCTCTCTTTTCCGACACTTCCGTTGCATACCGGCGTGACGTTTCATCTGTAAAAAATTTACCCTCATGCGCCTAAAGAAGTTTCACTTCAAAAAGAAGGTAGGTAGTTGTTCTCTTTTCAAAATTTTCGAATATTTTTTAAAATAACAATAATAATGCTTTATTACTATAGACCTTACTTCCATCTCTTTAGAGACTTATTTCATGTGATAATATCATTTCTTACGTTATTGTCAATTATCCCGTTCCATTGACGAGATCATTTCTCGATAGCATATCGTCGTTTATAGAACTAGAGCATGTTTTTGCAAATACATTGCGACTGACTACACCTCGTTAAGTTAAGCTACTATGAACGAGTTAACCTAATGTGTGTCATCAGTGTTGGATTTGGAGATAAAACTGGGGCCACGAAACGCTGAAAACATTTTTCTCGTGAAACTAAATACGTCGACGCTAGATATTAATAAAATTTGTCTGTTTTTAGGCCACGAAATTTCACTGCGATTGTAGTAAAAATTGCTGACAATCGCTCAAAACTAACGCGTGGAATGCAAATCGAGTGTTTCGTGGCTCTTAAGTAAGCCAAATAGTCGTAAGTCGTTATGCCAAACATATTCAAGAAAGAGGAAAAAAACATACTTTCGACCTGTTACAAATTGCCATTCCAATCTCTATAATTCTGGCACTAACATATTATATGATATGTGACTCTAAAAAAAATTTACTCATGAAAGTTATTGTAATCCCATTATTGTTACTGTTAAGATTGAGTCTTCTCTCAAAATAAGAAGTATTAAGCAATAGTCCACTGACTAGTCAAGTGCGAATTGGTAGATCTAATACACCTTTGAGAACCTTCTGATAGAGAATTGTCAGGGGTGTAGATTTCCTCATAATGAATTCCTTTATCGTAAAGAATAATCAAATACGCACATCATTTTATAAAAATCAGTGGTGCGTGTTTAGGATTCGAGGTCCCGACCCATGATTCGAGGTCGAGTTTCAACTATTAGGCTATCACTGTTCAATACTCTCTGCTAGAATAAAATATTGACATTTGTACCAATGACATCAATATCCAACGACGGAGCCCGACAATATGTTTGGAGGTTTCAGTCCTCCAAGTGATAAAATCAAGTGTATATAGAGTTGATTTCGGCTCTGTCTGTGTGTATTTGAAATCACAGCAAATCTGAAGGACTGAATTTAATTTAGTACATATCTTTATTTAACGTTCAGTGTTTAAAGTGGTAGAACCAGTGTATTTCGACCGGGGAAGTACCACCACCACACCTATTTCTAGCGTGAAGCATTTCTTGCATTTCGATGGAAGGGTGAGGTTGACGCCACACTTTCACATGAGGCGACCATCATAGTCCTCGGAAGTAGCAACGCATCTGAGATTGACTTCAGCTAGAACCCATGTTCTATATGAAGTTGATCATAAATGTGCATTGGGTTGCAGTGACCACTTACCATCAGGTGGATTGCATGCTCATTGCAATGAAATTTATCAACTTCACATATCTTACATCTCTCAAAATTTTCAATATTAAATTTAAATACGCAGATTATTCCACGGAGCTTCTCTAGTTAAAACTTACTAATACGTTGGGAGGAATATTTAACTCTAGTTTTTTTTTTTTTTTGTTTTCGAGGGGGAAACCTTCCAAAGGTACCCGACGCCGTGGGAGCGACGCAGGGTTATGTTTGATTTTTACCGCACTAAAACCCCCCCAGTGGGCGTCCTCGGCGCTGAAAAGGAGGACTCCGGGATCTCGAAACGACTTCAACCGGAATCCTCCGAGCGCGCTGCCGCATCGGGCTCCTCCCAGATGGGCGGCTGGGCCCACCGCTCCGTCTAGTCTTTACGACGGTATGCGACCACACATACCGCCGTCCTTCCCGGGATTGCCTGACCGAACGGTTCGAGCTCCCACTCTAGCCGTCTGCAACCCCGGAAGCCCCTTTTAGTCGCCTCTTACGACAGGCAGGGGATACCGTAGCCCTATTCTGACCCCGAGGCTACAGGGACGTTAACTCTAGCTTAGTACTAGGACTTATGTGTAACTCTAAAATTAGCACTAAGTTAGAACATCTCAGTGAGCTTAGATCTCAACGGGTTTATTTTATATCAAAACTTGAATATCAACGTTAATATTTTAATAGGAAATGTACACTGTAAAGTGGGTCATTTTACATATTTTCCTCATGGGACGGAATCAGCTATCTCACTTTGTACCGTTTGTAAAATTATCATATTTAGAGTAATCTCATTTTATGTATTGCTATAAAATGGGTTCCTTGTACAAACAATCTCTAACAATCTCTCTCTGACAATCTCTGACAATCTTTAACAATCTCTACTTTAACCTATCTGATTGATTCAAAGGATTTTGGATCAAACAGATAGTAATAGTATTATATATTTAACATTTTATAACATTTAATCCGTCTAAACAGTGATAGCCTAATGTTTTAGATTTTACTTCTCAATTGGAAGCCCGAAATATCCCAGGTACGGACTTCTATTTTATCTACAATAATGTGCATGTTAATTATCGCCGTTTCTTGATGAAGGCAAGATACTGGAGCTAACCCTGTAAAAAAACATGATTGTAATTATATTAAAAAATAATAATATAAATAACAAAAAAGACAAACCCGCTGAGTTTCTTGCCGGATCTTCTCAGTTGAGGTCGTGTTCCGATACGGTGATATTGTAAGAAAAAAAATGTAACTGACAATTTTATGTGCCTCCATAGGCCTATACAAAATAAAGACATTTCATTTAATTTCATCTTGATTCTTCATGATATTTTCCTTCAACGTGAAACAGCGATAATTAGGGTTCTCCCTACACACCTAAGAGTTATTTTGAAAACAGTTCTCCAATGTATGTGAAATCTACCAACTCACAGAAGACCTGACCTATGACTATGGCCTAAACCTCTCTCATTCCCAGAAGAGGAGCGATGGGACAGGAATGGTTGACGATAAAGCACCTGTCTGTGCTTTTTCGTGCCAAAATCAAGTGTCATCACAAAATCCTAAACATACTCATTACGCTTAGCATGTATTGTCAAAATAAATAAGGGTCATCCTGAGGGACATTAGGGATGTCATAATTCAGGAACCCTTGTAAACCACAATAACTTTGCAGTTTTCCTGTTGATGTCTGGATATGGGCGTTCCCAAATCGTGCGGTTGACATATATTTAGAACTCGCTTGACCCTTTTGAAGTGCAAAATAAATATCTTCTGTATATTTAGAAATGTGTCCAAAGCGATCGTGTACCCTCTTATCTTCTCTTATACTTGGATTCTCTGTATAGAGAATGGATACATACAGATTAGTGAGAATATTTTTTATGAAACACCTCCCGGTTTATTTAACAATAAAAACGTCTGAGTATGTAATAGACGGAATTATCGCTGAGCAGTGTTTTCATCCTGAAAACCAATTCATAAGAACGAGATTGATGAGAAGTAAGGATAGTGAATGTCGTCCACCCGTCTTTGTCCCACTGCTGGACATAGATCTTCTCTTAGAATGAGAGAGTTTTAGGCCATAGCCCACCGCACAGGACTATTGTGAATTAGTAGAATAGACGATAGTGTGTGCAAAATTAGAAAAGAAGTAAAATAACAAAGCACAATAAAAATATTATATAGTAATAATGATAAAGAAAATAAGACTAATTACAATATAACTAACATACATGAGCATCACGACAGTGGCTGCAGATAGTTCTGTAAAGGATCGATAAACCACAACGGAGTATTAATCGAGAAGTCTCTCAAACTGGAATGGCGATTACTGTGGCTTACGACTGGTCATTAATGATCACACGACTAAGGGCTTAAATCTTCTTATGTTATTTTTAGATGTTAAATCCATTGGCACCTTGATCGTCTTCTGGATAGGAATAAGAATGGTTCGGAATAATTCAGAACAAAGATCTATACATATTGCGCGATTAAAATAAAAGACCTTATGCGGGACTTGCTTTTTAAACAGCAAACTTATGCTCTCGTTTTTGGGAAGTTTCTAAGATTTCGATTATTAAAAGTCATAGCATTTATGTTTCCTCTTTTCTAACAAATACACTTTTTAATTTGCTAGACAATAGACTTTATTAAACGGAACGCAATTAGAGCTCATGCATTTAATAGATTTTTTTGAATTTTTTAGTTCAAAACCTTTCGTTCGTTCGGTTGATTACAACAAAGCTCTTTATTATTATTTTCACAAAAGTAGGTACCTATATTATTTTTCGAAATGATGTATATAAATAGAATATAAATAGAAGTATCAGAAATTTAAACAACGTGGCTTCTCTATTAATCTTTAGTGATACAAGTCACACGTGCGACATTACCGTTAGCAGGCCACTGCAACTGGGTTGCGCCTTCTTTCTCCAGAATTTATTAATATTCAATATCTAGTATCCGTGTAGACATTTTTCTAATATCAAAGCTATAACTATGTTAACTTAGTTACTTTGTAAAACTACATATTCATTTATTCGGAAGTACAAAACTATTTCTGCAGTTGACGAATTTAGAAAACTGGACCGAAATTGAAAAAGAAATTAGTTTTTACTTGATTAATACACTAAACACTAATTGTATTCAAAATTTGAAGCTTTTGTGTTTGCTAAAAGTACCTGTTGACGATCGGTCAGTAAGTAAGTTACGAAATTAAGAGACTTTGACTCGTTATCACTACATGTATAAAACGAAGTCGCTTCTCGCTGTCTGTCCCTATGTATGCTTAGATCTTAAAAACTACGTTACGGATTTTAATGCATTATTTAATAGACAGAGTGATTCAAGAGGGAAACTCAAAAGTTTGTGTGTATAATACATTTATAATATAGTAGAGAAACACTGATAATTTTAGATTTTTTACTTCTAGGCGGAACGAAGTTCGGCGGGTCAACTAGCATATAATCGTTATAAGCTATTGCTTATTTATTTAGAGGTAATAGAACTCTCTTTAATTCAGTTCTGGAAGCACTTCCACATCTATCACATATTCTCACACTTATCAATTTGTGAACCAATCCATAGATTTTAATATAACGGGTACTCACGATATGAGTTTTTGGATATATGTAAATAACAAAATGTATAAATTACGCGATATTGGTCTAAGAACCCATACATATTAATAAATATATAATAATTTCTTGTAACGTTCGAAATTTATCGACTCGCAGTGAAAGTCGTTCGAGGTTGGAATGCTGAGGATGAAAGTTGCTTAAAAATATACTTATTAACACAGAAGGCTCATTGTTATAAACAATATATGCCAGTTATGAGTTAAGTGAGCAGTGATAGCCTAATGGTTAAAACTTGCCCTCTCGATCGGGAGGTCCGAGGTTCAAACCCAGGCACGCACCACTGATTTATGTGGGTATTATACATTAATTATCACTGCTTTTCGGTGAAGGAAAACATCGTGAGGAAACCTACACACCCGAGAGTTCTTAAAAAAAAAAACATGCGTGCGTACAAAGTACACATGTCAGAAGTGAAACTTCTTTGGCGAACTAATTTATAAATCTAGTTTATATTTATACAAATCTAAAACTTTAAATTTCCAAGATTAAGAGGAAGGGAAAAAGGCGTGATACGACGTTCGCTCTGTCTCACTTTTTCTCTCAATCTTTCTCACTCGCTTGCTCCCTACTCTCACTCCACGGCTAGTTGCTCATGCTACGTTCGCCCTGTCTTACTCTCTCTCAATCGGTCTCGATCACTCATTCTCTCTTTTCCGACACTTCCGTTGCATACCGGCGTGACGTTTCATCTGTAAAAATTTTACCCTCATGCGCCTAAAGAAGTTTCACTTCAAAAATAGTTCTCGGAGGTGTGTGAAATCCACCAATTCGCACTTGGCCAGCGCGGTAGACTATGGCCTAAACTCTCTCATTCTGAGAGAAGACCCGTGCCCAGCAGCGGGACAGTAATGGGTTGACGACAATGAGTTAAGTGTCGAAAGAAACATGCTTTTGTGAAATGGAAGCAGCGAGCATGCACAGTAAGTGACAGTGGTATAGTGTATTGTATTAGTATAAAAAATATAACTTATTTCTAGCGTAAAGCATTCCTTGCGTTTCGATGGAAGGGAGTGATTGCCGGCACACTTTTATATGAGGCGACCATCATAGTCCTCGGAAGTAGCAACGCATCTGTGATTCAGATAGAACCCATGTCTTATTTGAAGTTGCTTACAGATGTCCTTGACCGTTAGTGACTACTTACCATCAGGTGGACTGCATGCTCGTTTGCTACTTCAGTCAGATAAAAGAAATATAAATTTCCAAGTTAGAGTGTAACTTGCACACGAAGGTTTTTTTTTATAAACTGACAATAACTGAAATATACTTTTTTTTGATGAAAATTTAATTTTTTTTAAATTTTTGTACCTACTTAAAACATATGGCATAATATGGCTATAAAAAAAGATATACAAAAACAAACCCACTGAGTTTCTTGCCGGATCTTCTCAGTTGAGGTCGTGTTCTGATCCGGTGGTAGTGTAAAAATATATATGTAACTGACAATTTGTAAGTGCCTCCGTAGGCCTCTGCAAAATAAAGACATTTCATTTCATTTCACTTGTTATTCTTGCAGCCCTAGTATGCATTTGCTAAAAATTTCAATGGTCATCTTTTACGGTTCAAAGATGGAGCCCTAATGGATGCACAAACTTACAACTAGCGGAAACTTAGTATCGGAATCCAACGTTTATTCTTTAAAAACTGTATCATAAAAAATAAATTAAAAAAGTTAAACGTTGTGTGATACAGAACCCTTTATATGTAAGCTCAATACGCTCTTGGCGTATTGTTACATTTTCCTACTAAAAATCGAACTAAGTACCTTTCCAGTATAATACCAACATACAATATGGGACAAAATCCGCTTAGGGTTTATTTCCATGCAAGTAGTAAACACACTTCATTTTAATCACAATAATCATTTCTCTGCTATTCCCATTATACATTCTTAAATAAAGTATAAAATTCTCATTAACCTTGAACTCAGCGTTGCCCTGTTTACGGATATCCATAGAAAACGCGGAATACACTGTAATAAAATGTTGTTAACAGTCTGAGAATATAAAACATAGAATCCGCCTTATCAGAAGTTGAAAAATGTTGATCAAAATTTTTTATCAAAAATAGAATCTACAACACATACATAACTACGTAAAAAACGAAAGTAGGCCTTGTAGATTCTATTTTTCACTGATTTATTTGCGGTAGAATCAAAACCATGAATAAATATTGGAAACGAACACAAATTGTAGCGGCAACAGAAACCCATCATCTATCTAGCTATTACGTTTCATGAGACAGCCTGGTGACAGACAGACGGACAAACCGACAGCGGAGTCTTAGTAAATAGGTCAAATGTTTATTTTTTAAAACGAAAACCAAAAAATAAAATTAAATATTGTAAAAAAATCGTAGCACGGAACCCTCCGTGAGTTCGTCCATTTTAATCACAATAATCATTTCTCTGCTATCCCCATTATACATTCTTAAGTAAAGTATAAAATTCTCATTGACCTTAAACTCAGTGTTGCCCTGTTTACGGAAATCCATAGAAAACACGGAATACACTGTAATAAAATATTGTTAACAGTCTGAGAATATAAAATATAGAATTCGCGTTTTATCAGTAGCAGAAAAACATTGGTCTAATATTTTAAACATAGTTAAAGACGCTATATACATTAGAAAGGAAGAAAGATACTTTATTCAAAGCAATCGAAAATACTAATTAAAGATTTAAAGATAATAACACAAAAATATTTAAATTAACTGGGAAAATTTGTGAGGCAAGAAAATTTCAAAATTTATGTTCTATTAACCACCCTCATGTCCTATTTTTTATAGGTATGTCCCAAACAAGCACGCAGATCACCTGATGCCGTCGTTAAGCACCTGAACACAAATTTATATAGCACTTGCATACGTTTCGCTTCTCCCGAAGACTATGGTGGTCGCCGCATACAAAGGTGAAATATAAATTGAATATCGGATGTTATAGTATTTGGGGCTCAGTCTGAACTTTCTATATTCCAAGCTAGCATTTAAAAGCCACTCAAGCCCCCATACGACAAAACAGCTATAAACGTGACATTCATTGCCTCTCTGACCATTTCCAATTTCGACTCTATACACAGGATGTAGAGTTCCAAACACCTCGTTAAATACCTTTAGTATCCCAATCTATTCATAAAACCGACATATAAACGTGCTAAAAAGTTGCCACATTTGTATAAATACACGGGAAAAGCGAATAAGGGTCGTAAAACTAGTTGACGCTAGTTTTACTACTTAATAGGACGTTTATCGTATTATATGTTGAAAGGAATTATGAGCACTAGTCACCCGTCATATCGGTCGAAATTCGACTGAAATTGAAATTAAAAAACCATACTTCATATTGTCCAACTTAGTACGAAATTTTCTCAAATTCAAATAAAATGTAATAATTTTCAAGTAATTTTGAACGCACCCGTTAAATATAATAAATAATAGTTAAAAAAAAAACTAAAAAACACGCTTTTTATAGAAAACCGAACTAAAAAATAGAAAATAAATTTAAATGAATTTAAATTTAGGAAATAGTATTAAAAATTTCAATGAACATAAATTAATAATAGTGTGAATAAAAAAAAATATCTTATTTTAATAAAAGCGTGTCCTGTCTTCGAGTCCTGCCTTATCGACTGTAGAGAAAAATTATAGAAAATTTTAATTAATTTTCTTACTTTATCGACTATGGATGAAAAATATATAAATTAACAAAAATCATATTTTGCAAATTAAAAAATGGAATAATTTTATCAAATTAGTGTATTGTCATCGATCCTCAATAAATCTACAAAGTTTGAACGAACTCTGGCCGTTTAAAGTGGGTCAAAATCGCGCCCAAAGAAGTCGGCTACAAACATACAAACAAACATACAGGTGAAGCTAAAAAAAAGAGGTTTAATTAGCTAAACCGCATTTAAAAGCAATAGCGGGTATTTTGACAAAGACACTGACATTTCTGACGATAGTGTTTTCGTAGTAAGACATTGAATGTTCTATTTCGTTTATTATTTATGTGTTTGTGACAAATGCACGGTAGTGTGTGTAATGTGTTTTTAGTTGATTTTAATTATGTTTTAAGCTCTCTCTGCGTCCACTATAACTTCCGTCTTCGTGGCGTAGCGTGACGTCACGTTATGAGAAGTGTTGTATCCTGACGTCAGTAATATATGTTGGTATTTAACAAACATAGTTTCAAAAAACCGGAGGCAAACTTATTGTAATCCGTCACAATGGTCGAAATTTAAATGAAATCGACCCTAATTTAAATGAAAAAACTAAATCTTATATTGTACAAAGTAGCCCCAATATTTCTCTAATTTAAATAAATTGTAAAACAACAGCAGGTATTTTGACAAAGACACTGACATTTCTGACGTTATGTGTTTCATAGTAAGACATTGAATGTTCTATTTCGTTTATTATGTATGTGTTTGTGACAAATGCACGGTAGTGTGTGTAATGTGTTAATTATAAAATATTAACATTCTGCACTCTTTCTCTACGTCCACTATAACGGTGCAAAATTTCATACTAATCCGTCCGCGGCATATTACTTAAAAACATGTCACAAATTTTTGCTTCGTGTATTAATACGAGTATATAGAATACGTATTAATATTGTTTTCAAAGATTTTTGTGCGAAAGTTCGCACGAGTTGGCTATTAAACAAAAAGAAATATGAAAGTAGTTGCATTCATTTTAATTGGTATAAGATATTTCTATAGCATGCGAAATTGTGAACATTCCCAAGTATTCGTACACAAGCTCTCAAGCTTTATCAGCTTAGTCGAAAGCTCGAAAAGCTTTTCATTACTTTACAGTACGAAGAGCTCTTTGCGTTACATCGTAAAACATTTTCATTTGTAAGCTTAGAGTTAAAATAGGGATGTTTTATTAAAATAATTTCTAGCTTAGTTTATGGTTCTAAAATAATAATCTCTTTCGCAATAAAGTCAAAAAATCGTATTTTATTCAGTTTATGGTTTACGACTAATATTTTTTCATTTTAATTTGTAACGGGTACTTAGAATATGCAAATATTGTGAGTACCCGTTATATATTAAATTTTCATAAAGTTGTTTTAAATGTGTTGCCGTCAATCTATCATTGTTTTACTGCTGAAACGCAAGAACTGCTACACGCTAGAAAGGTTTGGCGTGGTACTTCCCCGGACGAACTGCACTGGTTCTACAACGTCGTAAAACATGTTTGAGATATTTTTTAACTCCCAGACGCGAGTTTTTGCCTCAGATGTTATAGGATGATTGCTCATTAAATTACCTTTTGGAAGACAGCAACCATTTTAGAAATATAATAGAACCGATGGACAGAAGAGGTATAATCATCATATTTATCTTTAGTAAGAAACAGTTCATGTGAGAAGAGTGGTACCCAGCTGACCTAAATACGAGTATAATCTTGGATCTCAGAAGTAGCAAATAATCTCTAACAGACTTCAGGTTAAACACCTGTTTTATGAAGAGTTGGTAACAAATGTCAATGGGCAGCAATAACCTCTTAACATCAAAACGTGTACTCGTTAGCTTCTTCAATTATATAAGAGAATAACAAACGACATTACGCATCAGTTGATCTATAAGCTTTTGATTTAATAAGACCTCTCGGTCTTCTAAGTGGTTTGACTGCAGCGGGTGGTAAAAATAATATGTTCGATTGGGGAAATATCAACGCCACACCTATATCTAGCGTAAAGCAGATCTTGTACTTCGGTGGATCGGTGGATGACTTGTTCATATTAGTCATAGCGAGTAGCAATATCTATGATTGACTTCAGATAGAAGCCATGTCCTGTATGAAGTTATTTTCAGATATCCATGGACGATAGTGACCGCTTACCATCAAGGACACAGCATGTTCAGCTTGATATTTCTCTTTTATTCAAGAAAAAGACGCTTCTTACCATACTTTACGTGTGTTACCATCAGTTTATCTATTTTTTATAGAAATATATGTGGCCGTGGTATTTCCCCGGTCGAACTGCACTGGTTCTACGGCATTTGTAAATCTATATCTTGTTGTTTCCATTGCTTCAAAAACATGTTGATCTTCTTTCAACTATACAAACAAACACAAAATATCTACAAACAATTCACTTAAGTTTATTTTAGCATTTTTTGGAATGCTTCTTTAGAAAGTTCGCGCGTTGTTTATAAGAGAAACCTGTTTACCGACGATCCTTAACAGACGCTGCTAACAGGGTCAACAAACACGTAACCTTCATGGATTATATATGTATTATTGATATTAAAGTGAAATTTTCTACTTCTCAAAGTCTCTTCAGTAATCTCTATAAATGTATATTAATACGTGAAGAGAACTTGTGGTGCATTTTTAAGTAATATGTCGCGGACGGATTAGTATGAAATTTTGGTTATAGTGGACGTAGAGAAGTAGTGCTGAATGTTAATATTATTTTCAAATATATCTTACATAAAATCAACTAAAAATCCATTACACACATTACAATACTGTGCATCGTCACAAACACATACATAATAGACGAAATAGAACATTCAATGTAAACAATGTAAATGTGTTCTACGAAATCAAATAACGTCCAAAATGTCTGATGTCTTTGTTAAAATACCGCTTTTGCTTTTAAATGCGGCATAGCTAATTAAACCCCTTTTTATATTTAATGAGCGCGTTTTATATTTAATGTTCAATTTTATTTGAATTGAGAAATATTCTTACTACTATGGACAATTTGAAGTTTAGTTTTTAATTTAAATTACGGTTGAGTTTCGACCGATGCGACGGGTGAGTAGTCTTTATTAATGATCTTCATCACTACGTAGTATAAAACAAAGTCGCTTCCCGCTGTCTGTCCCTATGTATGCTTAGATCTTTAAAACTACGCTACGGAATTTAATGCAGTTTTTTAATAAGTCAAGTGATTAAAGAGGAAGATTTTTATTTATAATGCAAGTATGATATAGTAGAGAAACACTGATAATTTTAGATTTTTTACTTTGAGGTGGAACGACGTTGATATTAAATTGAAATTTTCTCATGTTCAAAAAACTTAAAACAAAATCTTTAATTATCTTAAGTAGGTACAATAAAACTGGGAGCTTTTCGTTAAATGTAAAATAAGACCACGTATTACGTAAAGTATTTGTTTACTAATAAGCATTAATAATTGGTTTCACAGTTCATTTCTGTTTTGGAAAATAAAGGTGGCATTAACATAATTGCTCGTGCGAGAAGCACTTGGTTGACCGCGCTCAGGGAACTCATATCGCGTGCCGATGGAGGTCCCGAGGTCCCTATACGTAACGTACGTCGTCCCTGCAGTTCCGGGATCAGAATAGGGCTACGGCATCCCCTGCCTGTCGTAAGAGGCGGCTAAAAGGGGCTTCCAGGGTTGCAGGCGGCTAGAGTGGGAGCTCGAACCGTTCGGTCAGGCGATCCCGGGAAGGACGGCTGTATATGTGGTCGCATACCGTCGTAAAGACAAGACGGAACGGTGGGCCTAGCCACCCATCTGGGAGAAGCCCGATGAGGCAACGCGCTCAGAGGATTCCGGTTGCGGTCGGACCGAGTACCCGGAGTTTATAGCGCCGAGGACGGCCACCGGGGGGGTTTTAGTGCGGTAAAAATCCCACATAACCCCACGTCCCTCCCACGGCGTCGGGTATCTTTTGAAGGTTTCCCCCTCAAGAACAAAAAAAAAAGGCCTCTATACGTAACGATAGGGATTGCCATTGCATTGTCGAGAGGGTGTTTGTATCCAATTAAAAGATTAAACAAGCATGCAGTCCACCTGATGTTAAATGATCAGTGCCGCATTGATACCTCACAGATCGCAGATGCTTTTCTACTTTCTAGTAAAAGTGAGAAACCACACCCTACCACCGATAAACGTGACGCACCCGCGGTATCGGGTGCTATGTATTTGAAGTTTAAGTAATGTTCCCGTTAGCGAAAAAAATGATTCTTAACTTGGTACCTAGGTATAGTAGTATACTAATAGTAGAACGGTCTATTATCAAGTCTTATGTGTCTGAATCTGAATCAAGAGCAGTGATAGCCTAATGGTTGAAACTTGCCCTCTCGATCGCGAGGTCCGAGGTTCAAACCTAGGCACGCACCACAGATTTTTCTAAATTATGTACGTATTAGAAATTAATTATCACTGTTTTTTAATAATGGAAAACACCGTGAGGAAATCTGCTCACCCGAGAGTTCTTTAACTCGGAGGTGTGTGAAGTCCATCAATTCGCACTTGGCCAGCGCGGTGGACTATGGCCTAAAACTCTGTCATTCTGCGAGTAAACCCGTGCCTAGCAGTGAGACAATAATGGATTGGCACCATGTATCTGAATATCAATTGAAAATAAAATTTGCCCATATAATCTAGACCGTATTTAGACGACGAGTTTGGTCAATTATTTCAATAGAAACTTCAGTACACTTTGTATAATTTTAACTCCCATCGTTACTTCTAAAGTTTGAAATAAAAACTCTCCAACACGAAAAAGATAACCTTAAACAAAAGAAATAGGAAGTGTAAACAGTGACCTACTTGTCACTGTCCCTTCAATTAAAAAGACAGTGACCCACTTCTAATTAGAAACGGGACACGCGATCACAAATTCCGAAATTCTCCTTGCTCCAAATATTTTGAACATAATTAAAATATCTCAAGAAATTCTATTACGTATAGCAAAATAAATGATGTAAGATCATTTATAAATATAGTTTATAGCTTACTAGTTGATCCGGCGAACTTCAAAAAAGTCAAAAATCTAAAATTATCAGTGTTTCTTCACTATATTACACATGTGTCGTCAACCCATTATTGTCCTACTGCTGGGCACGGGTCTTCTCTCAGAATGAGAGAGTTTTAGACCTTAGTCCACCGCGCTGGCCAAGTGCGAATTGGTGGACTTCACACACCTCCGAGAACTTTTTTTTTTTAAAGAACTCTCGGGTGTGTTGGTTTCCTCACGATGTTTTCCTTCACCGAAAAGCAGTGATAATTAATGTATAATACACACATAAATCAGTGGTGCGTGCCTGGGTTTGAACCTCGGACCTCCCGATCGAAAGGCCAAGTTTCAACCATTAGGCTATCACTGCTCTGCCTTATTTTACACATGTATTATACATAAAAACCTTCATCTTGAATCACTCTTTCTATTTAAAAAACTTAATTAAAATCCGTGGTGTAGTTTTAAAGACTTATGCAAACATAGGGACAAACAGCGAGAAGCGGCATTTTTTATACTATGTAGTGATAATAGATAAGTTTTAATTAGTCTGGGAGTTCAATGACACAACGCTACACGAATAAGGCTCTATTCTCACTTTTACACGAAGAGATCTTAGTCCTGAAGAGTAGCAACCTATGATTGACTTCAGATAGAACCTTTGTTCTGTATGAAGTTGCTTAAAGATGTCCAGCGGCGGCAGTTACCATTTATATTCATGTAAACTATATGCCAATTCACGATTGTCCACCAATTCGCACTTGGCCAGTACGGTGTACTATGGCCTATAACTCTCTCATTCTGAGAGAAGACCCATGCCCAGCAGTGGGACAATGATGGGTTGACGACGAAACTACATGAGTTCTTGTTACTTCAATCATTTTAATGCTATAAACGCAAAAGTTTGTTAAAATGTATCTGCGTTTGTTACTCTTTCATGCAAAAACTCCCGTTCCGATTTCACTACAACAAATCCTTACTAATATTATAAATGTGAAAGTGTGTTTGTTTGTTCATCTTTTACGTCGTCACATAGCTGTTATATGATATGGTTTATATGCCGGGAGATAGTTAGGAGGGCGGGCTCTCATTCTCATGAGAATATCGTTTTGTTAGTTGATACACATTAAGTAGTTCCAGACGTTGTTAATAGATGGCGTTAGTAAAATGTTCTGAATCACGCTATCAAATGCTAATGTTAATTCCCTTTAATGCTAATGTTAACTCCCGTGCGGGCGAAGCCGCGGGTAAGAGCTAGTAGTAATATTGATTAATATTAAGACATAGGATACTCAATCACTCAATAATGTGGTAGCCGTGACCGAAGGGGGTGAAAAGAGTCAATTAAAAAAATAAGTGTGACTGAAATCAGTTCTGATTTTCAAGATTAGTCCCTATCTGAGACAAACTCAAAGATTACGTAACAGGAAGGAAATACAGATACTTGACCCAGATGTCAGCTCACAGTAAGTGTCTCGACTTATGAATGTCACGAGATATACCAGATTCGTTTTGTTTTGAAGATACACGTGTATGTAGACTGCATTTTCTTTTATGTATGGGCCAACGGGGGCACTTACAAATCGTGAATTACACAAATTCAATGGAATTGACGACCCGCGTGGCGCAGCGGTTATCATACCGGTCTGACGCGCAATGGGTCCCGGGTTCGATTCCCGGCCAGACAGGTATCTGAATGATGAGTTTAGATTCCTGTAATGGGTCTGGGTGTTAGTGTATTCGTCTTGTGTGTGTCCATGGTACCCACGACACAGGAGAAAATCCTACTGTGGGGCTATGAGTGTAGAAAGCGTGTTAAAGCGTGTGATTTGCCTTCAATTTATTCAGTCCACATAATAGCTACTCTGCCACTCATGTACATCCTTATTCAATCCGGGATTAGTCTTACTATTATAATCTTAAACAATAATATTTGTATCTATATATATCTATATATTATATATTAATACGCGAAGCAAAAATTTGTGATTCGTTTTAGACATACTTCATCGAAGCATTGCAACTTGGTCCTCAAGTAGTAACGCATCTGTAGCAAACCTCATCTAAGACTTATCCTATCTTATCCGGCACACTTTCACATGAGGCGACCACCATAGTCCTCGGGAGTAGCAACACATCTGTGATTGACTTCAGATGGAATCCAAGTTCTGTATGAAGTTGCTTACAGGTGTCAATGGGCGGCAGTGGCCACTTACCATCAAGTGAACTGCATGTTCGTTTGCTACTTCAGTCAGATAAAAATATCTAATTACAATCAATGGGCGATAGGCCATTAAATATCATCAGATGAACTACACGCTTATTTGCTACTTCAATGTTATAAAACGGTTATGTAAATGTCTTGAAAACAATTAAAGCAATTAATGTTTCTTAAACAAACCCAAACCAAAGGTCAGAAGTGACGAGAGGGTCCGAGGTGACACTTCCTTGTATTGAGTTAATAATTTGGATACAAACTTTATAATTAAATACAGTGTAAGTTTGAAGTATTTAAAATTAATTATACAAATGTTTTAGTAATGTTTTAACGGTTAATTTCATTTATTGTATGACTATTTCTGATTAATTAAAGTAGTGTTCACCGCTACTGTATACTATGTCCTTAGAACAAGTTTACATTGTCCTCAAAACAATAAGAGACAGACGAAAACGTTAAGCGATTCTATCTACCATTGTACTCTACTTCTAACGTAAACGAAAAATGTAAATGTAAACTTGCAATATATGAGTAACTTACTTGGACTGTATATGTCGGCGCGACACCGCGTATTTATGAAAAACACGTCGCCGATAATAATTATTTTAGTTAGTTTAAAGATCGAAAATTGTCTGTTTATTGAATTAGCAACATTTAATGATTTTTAGAATTGTAATTTAGTTTACCCTCCATAAATTGGTTATTGTCACACCACCAAACATTGTTATAAAAAGGCGAGCGAACGCCGGTAGAAAAAGATTTCTTGTTTAACCGTCGAAGCGATCGGACCTCGTCAATTGTGAATAAATCGAAGAAGTTTACTCCTGTGTTTTACTTCAAATCTTCAAGAAAGGAAAGTAATGAAGACTCCTCGACCATCCTGACGTCACATCACACGTCAATTTCACTTCGTTATATAGATTACTCACTCATTTATTTCTAAAGCTACTCTATATATAATTACGTAAAGCAAAAATTGTGTACGTCTTTTTAAGAAATTTACGCGTTCGGAAAAGTATAAACTTCGGCACAGTCATGTTTTATATTCAAGCCTGTAAATCCAACAGTTATTGTTATTGACGATATTTCAAACAACGAACAGGATAAACGGAAAGAAAATAATATAAAAATTATAGAAAATTATTTAAAAATTAAAAAAAAATATTGAAGTAAAACTGTTTTTTTAATGTATGATGCGATGTTCAAAAACTAAAACTTTCAATTTTATTCTACGTACACATACTACATATGTATTTATTTGCAATAATACCTATTCGCACCCATCCACCAATTCGCACTTGGCCAGCGCGGTGGACTATGGCCTCCATCCATCAGCCTTTTGATGTCCACTGCTGAACATAGGCCTCCCCTAAATGGCGCCACTCCAACCGGTCCTGTGCCCTCTGAATCCAACGGTTTCCCGCTGTCTTCTTCAGGTCATCGGTCCATCTGGTATCCTATCATTATTTTTGGAAACGCATCCTTTATTGTCAAGTGGAGTATAAATGGTCATTTACTTTCATCCTCATTTCGAACTTACAAGTATCTCATAAAAAGACTTTACATATACTTTGGTTCATATTTTTATTATAGGTATACCTATAACAAAAGTATCTAAGTAAAAGATAAGAGCGTTATCTATATAGGTTAGATAATAAAATTTCCATTTGCAATAAATCTGGCACGCACCTAATATTTGTTGGTACATTCACGAACATTCCCAAAAGCCATCGCTGTACGACCGCTAGCGAATAAAGATAGCGATTAATTTAATAATCGCTTCTAAAATACAACAATTAAAATTCTATTGCTTAAAATGTAAGTTTCGTAACAAAACTTGTATATCCCGTAATAAGCAATATAAAAACGAAATTAAATAATCTAAGTCGGAAAGATTTAAGTCGCAGTAGTATATCAAACACCGTTCCCATAGTGCAATGTTATCCTGACGTAGCGAGGAAAAAAAGGAAAATAATTTTAATAATTTATTAATATATCCATAGAAGACTAGAATTAGAAGTAGTTTATGTTATTAATTCGCGAATCGCAAAAGAAAACATCTATTATACATGCGAATATATTTTTAAAGTGTTTTGCTTTGTTTTTCGTGTATTTTTACCTAATACCAGCGTTATTAAACGTTGCCTTGTTGTGAAGAGTATGTAAGAAAGACATAGCAACGAATCTGCGATCAATCTTAGGTGAGACTTCGGACCCAAGTGCAATCTTATCTCTATATATTAAGTGTTCATTGAAGATTCCGATGGATTGTATTGACCACCTACCGAAGAGCCCGTTTTTTTATTTGATTGAAGTAGAAAACGAGCATGCAATCCACCAGATAGTAAGTGGTCACTGCCGCCGGACATCTGTAAGCAACTTGAAATAGAACATGGGTTCTATCTGAAATCAATCACAGATGCGTTGCTACTGCCGAGGACTATGATGATCGCCTCATATAAAAGTGTGACGGCATACACACCCTTCCGAAACGCAAAAAAATGCTTTACCTGCTCGTTTTTTCCTTTCATATTATGGAGAAAATAGCTTTGCTTTAATCGCTCAATCGCCTTAGATACAACACGAACAAATCAAATCGAGGGTGAAAATTGTTATCATAGCCGTAAAATTTTATCGTCATTGCTGACTTCTTCTGACCCAAAAACACCAAATCTTTGGAAGGTTCGTCTTCCTGAGAAAAAAGGTTTTAGTAAGAAAATATTATTTTGTATTAGGAATTGTATCTTTGTTCTTAGAATTTCCGGTACTAACTTTTAGTTTAACTATGGTATCACCACAAACTTTTTTATTAATACTGTCGTCAACCCATTATTGTCCCATTGCTGGGCAAGGGTCTTCTCTTGGAATGAGAGAGTTATAGGCCATAGTCCACCGCGCTGGCCAATTGTAAATTTGTGGTTATTAATATTATAAACACGGAAATTCTTGAAGATGTTTGTGTCTTTGTTTCTCTTTCACTCAAAAGCAGTTCTTCCGTTTCAGTAGTGTGTTGTTGCCGGGTTACTTTCATATGAGGCGACCATCTCAGTCCTCGAAAGTCGCAACGCATCTGTAATTAAATTCAGATAGACCATCTGTTCTGTATGAATTTGATTAAAGCAGTGACCACTTACCATCAGGTGAACTGCATGCTTGTTTTCTTGTTCAATTATATAAGTCCCTGCAAGTAACAAATACATTCGTGGTATAATTTAGATCTTAGCGTTCCGATGGAAACCATTTCTTGCGTTTCGATGGAAGGATGTGGTTGCCGGCACCATCATAGTCCTTCTCTTACTTCTCATTGCTATCTTCGTTATTTGATTTGATTTATGATAGAATGTTCACTTCCTTTGTTATCTTGTTATTTGGTTAAGCTATTTAATTAATTTACTGCACCTTACCTATTCTTTATATTTATTGTTACATTAACTCCTTACCCAAAGGTTGCCTGGAAGAAATCGCTGTTTAGCGATAAGGCCGCCTTTTGTATCGTTCTTTTAATTTGTATAATTCTATGCTATGTATACTTTATGCGTAAAATAAAGAGTATTTATGTTATGTTATAGTCCCCTGGAATAGCAACGCTTCTACGATTGACTTCAGGTAGATTCTTTTATCTATATGAAGTTGCTTGTACATGCCCATGGGCGGCAG
Organism: Spicauda simplicius; assembly: GCA_949699795.1. Taxonomy (NCBI): domain Eukaryota; kingdom Metazoa; phylum Arthropoda; class Insecta; order Lepidoptera; family Hesperiidae; genus Spicauda; species Spicauda simplicius. The sequence goes on from OX453079.1 coordinate 10,674,486, forward strand.
TGACTACTTACCATCAGGTGAACTGCATGCTTGCTTGCTATTGCAATCAGGTAATTTAGATACCAAATTCGAATTTAATTATAGATGTTAATAATTGGCAGTAAGTTATCAAGTAATCTGCATGCTCGTTTACTATTTCTATATTACAAAATGAAAATATCTGGGCATCGAACCCGGAACATCTAGACTAAAGCAACGCCACGCGACGTTGTCGTAATTACACTCATCAATATAAGAACAGTCGTGTCTACATTTGTTACTCTATTTATCAGATCGAGAAAGCCAGTATCAGGTAACGAGAATTTAATGTCAGAAAAATCACTTACTATTTGCTTCTTTGGTAACGATTAGCGTTGCTCTACTTCCATTATGGCATGAATGACAAAATATTATTGTCATTTTGTTGAACTTACATATTTTGCTCCCGAAAAAGGCGCATCTAACATTTATTCTAGTACCGGAACTACAGGGACAAGCTAAACTCTTGCTTAGATTAGATCAAACCAATCTTAAGGCTGTATTTTTATAAATTAAAACTACACTTAAATCAAATAACTCTATCTTTCATTTAATAAAACGCGACTTACGAAGTAGTCTCGCCAATAAATAAAGAATTTGACAAAGCGTCGGTCATATATGGGACTATTGGAGATATTTGTATAGTTTATGTAGATAATTTGCTTAATTTGCTTAAGAAAAAAATATAAGAATATTTATAGGTATATTAATCATACAGCATTTAACAATTATAATTATAGTTACCAACATCAGTTATAACATCAGATGGATACATACATTAATTATAAAAACGTGCAATTAAATAAAGTTCAGACATATAAGGAATCAGTTATGTTCCAGTCACGAACAAGGCGTGGGACCAAGAAAATAATTCAAGCTCACTTTCTCCGATAAAATCTGCGGAAGATCAGGTGTTCGTTGAACGAATCATGTTGAAAATAATGTAGTTTTGCTGATTCAAAAAGAGAATAAAATGAATGTAGAACCAGTGTAGTTCGATCAAAAAAGTACCACCGCCACACCTATTTCTAGCGTGAAGCATTCCTTGCGTTTCGATAGATGGGTGTGGTTGCCGGTATACTTTTATGTGAGGCGACTATCATCATCTTAGTCCTCGGGAGTAGCAGTGCATCTGTGATTGACTTCAGATGTAACCCATGTTCTGTATGAAGTCGATTACAGACTTCCATGGGCGGCAGTGATCACTTATCATCAGGTGGACTGCATGCTCGTTTGCTACTTCAGTTAGATAAAAAAAATGATATTAAATGTAACAAAAACTCTTGGCCCTTCGGGCCCTCTGAGGGTGGAGTCTCTGGGCACAGGCCTCGAGTGCCCTTATGGTAAAGACGGCATTGCCGTTCAGACTATAACATCGGCGCATAACACTACTGTTATTAGACAGAATCTATATATTAATACGTGTAGCAAAAACTTGTGGTGCATTTTTAAGTAATATGCCACGGACGGATTAGTATGAAATTTTGCACGGTTATAGTGGGCGTAGGGAATGTAAATATATTTTTTTATAATGCATATAATATACATAACATCAAATAAAACACTTTATACACACTACCGTGCATTTGTCACAAACACAAATAATAAACGAAATAGAACATTCAACGTCTTATTACGAAAACACATACCTAACGTCAGAAATGTCAGTATCTTTGTCAAAATAACCGCTATTGCTTTTAAATGCGGCTTAGCTAATTAAACCTCTTTTTATATTTAACGGGTGCGTTCAAAATTACTTGAAAATTATCACATTTTATTTGAATTTGACAAATATTCGTAGTAGTACGAATATGGAACGATATGAAGTTTACTTTTAAATTTTAATTACGGTCAAATTTCGACCGATGCGATGGGTAATTAGATACTAGGAGTTCTACCAGCCATTTGAATTTCAAGGGTCAATATAATTCCAAACTAATTGAACTTACAAACCGGCACAAAACCTCTCCAAGATGCAATTCCACAGTATACAAGTGTGCAAAACTGTGCAAAAGTGTGCAGTGAAAGTGAGTTATGAGTGAAGCACGTAACGCATCTGTATGCAAGACGTTATTAGAAATAGCTGACTTTTTAGTGCGCTGTTATATGCAGTGAACGAAACGGGCATACATAATTGTTATAGAAGAATTTGTTTATAAGAAAGGAAGAAAGATGTTTATGTGGTACTTTCGGGCGATTTTCTCGATAAATTTGATGAATTATATCATGTGGTCATTATAATATTAATTAATAAGATAACATTAATTACTAAAAAAATACGAGATTTTCCGGGAATTAATTTAATCTTTTTAATTAATATTATAAGCGCGAAATTTTGTGAGGATTTGTTACTGTTTTATGGTAAAACTACAGTACGGATTTCGCGGAAATAAAAGGGTAAATAAATGAATATAAATAATAAATAATTAAATAATAATAAATATAAATTTATTTTTATATAAATAAAAATAATAAAATAAAATACACTTCTCATAAATAAATAAATAAATGAATAAATAAATAAATAAAATAAAATCAAAGGCTCATAGATAGTTTATAACCTGTATTAACACATAGGATCCTTATTACCACTCATACCACATACTCATTAGGTACTACATAAATTAAAAAAAAATCTAGGGGGCCGTCGAAATGCTTTCTAAACTTATAGCCTTATATTAGGATTTTCTTGTGTCGTAGATGCGGTGAACACACACAAATACGAAAACACAAACGATCCCAGAACAAGAACTTTAATCCAACATCGTTGATTGAACCCGGAACTCACTGTGTGTCAGACGGGTTTTGTAAAGAAATATACCAATTCCAAATTAAAATTAGATGTTCGTAATTTGGTTTCGAACGTTGGACTTTTAGAGTCGAAATTCATGCCACTGGGTTATCACTCCCTTCTATACAGCAAAATGTCTGTAATTTGTCCATCACGGTCATAGCTACTAATAATGACCGTAGTCTATTTGTTCATACAATCTGATACAACCGTTTCGTTGATTGAATCCGCACCATGTCATTACGTGTGGCGTCAACCTCAACCACTAAGCTACTAAGAAACAATTACATGGTGTGTGATTTTGTTTTAAAAATAGTTATGCTCGCGACATTTTGTTTTTTCTATGAGCATCTAGTTGTGCTCTTCATTGTTCACAAGTCGGTCAGCATATCATAATTAGGATTCTACTCTTATATATCCCGTAAGAATCACTGTAATTTATACTATAAATTCAGGAATATTTGAGTCATACTACTGTCAAATATCGTGAAAATCTTATAACACAATAATCCAATGTAGATAAAGACGATCCACATAGATGACAAATAAAAACCAGTAGGAATATCAAAATAAGGATTGTACTCGTATATGTCCCGTGAGAATCACAGTGATTTATGCTATACAGTCGGGAATATTTGAGTCATAGTCCTGTCAAATACAGTGAAAATCCTATAACACAACAATCCAAATTGGATTGAAAAATGTAGAGAATAACGATCCACGCCAATAACAAACAAAAACCAGCAGGAATATCAAAATTAGAATTCTACTCTTATATGTCCCGTGAGAATCTTAGTTATTTATGCTATACAGTAGGAAATATGTAGGTCTTAGTACTATAAAATACAATGAAAATCCTATAACGCAACAATCCAATGTATAGAATAACGATCCACGCAGATAACAAACAAAAACCAGCATGAATATCAAAATTAGAATTCTACTCTCATATGTCCCGTGAGAATCACAGTGATTTATACTATGCAGTCGGGAATATTTGAGCCATAGTACTGTCAAATACAGTGAAAATCCTATTACGCAACAATCCAATGTATAGAATAACGATCCACGCAGATAACAAACAAAAATGTTGTTATCTGCGTGGGGAAAATTTGAGTCATAGTACTGTCGTATTTTATCAAATACAGTGTCATATGTGTGTATTTTGTCAAATACAGTGAAAATTCTATAACGCAACAATCCAATGTAGAGAATAACGATCCATTGTTGCGTTATAGAATTTTCACTGTATTTTGTCAAATACAGTGAAAATTCTATAACGCAACAATCCAATGTAGAGAATAACGATCCACGCAGATAACAAACAAAAATGTTGGTAGTTTTGAAACAACTAAGCTATTCCCGAGTTTTCCCCCGCTTCGGTCACATCCGCCACACTAACAAGTATATATGTTAATTTTTGCTTGAAATAGTTACAAACATACATTCTTACAAACTTACGTAAATACCTACTTCACGGTAGTAGAACTCTTCATGGTTCAACTCCGGAAGCACTGTACTTACTTCTGCCTAATAACAGTGTTATGCACTACTTCTTGTAAGCATTATTAGCATCAAAATTCACACATATTTTCGGTTTTATTAATCAGCTACATGTCTGACTTCTGCCCACCAATTTGCACTTGGCCAGCGCGGTGGACTATGGCCTATAACTCTCTAATTCTGAGATAAGACCCGTGCCCAGCAGTGGGACAATAATGGGTTGTATCCCATGTCTGACTATCTTTATTAAGTAGTAGTGGTATAACGAATATTCAAATTTGCAAAAATTGTGAGAATGTTTTGCGAATATTGAATTGCAGTGCTTTGCAAAAAGGTGGCCAACATCAATACTTCAAATCGAACTTTTGTTTGTCGGCCAATAAAACGGTCGTCTATTCCTACAATCTCCGGCCCTCTACACCGAAAACTGAATAAAAAATTGCTTGTCTGTAAAGTCGGGGAACTGACGATAGTTGCACGTGACAACGTCATAAGAAAATACTGATGGAAGGGTGGCATTTTTGTATAACAGCTGTCCACGCGGACGCATCGCTCACTCAAGTAGGAGAGAGACAGATGTCGAACATTACGGAACGCGGAGGCCGATTGCGCCTCTTTGTTGCTCGTTCCGCGCTCTCGCTTGCACTTCAAGCCTTAAATGGAACGCCTCAGAGCGAGGTAACGCCGCATGAGTCATGTTTTTGGTGCATGCAGCCGGCTCCATCGAATTATTACACGTTATCACGCCAAAAAGTCGGCAAAATATCTCTTATATTTGCATTCGCATTCCCGAATAATCAAATTATAACATTTGTTACATCACATTTTTTTTATATGAGGCGACACATCATAATCCTCGAGAGTAGCAACGCGTCTGTGATTGACTTAAGATAGAACTCATATTTTGCATGACGTTAATTACAGATGTCCATGAGCGGTGACCACTTACAATCAGGTAGACTGCTGCTCGTTTGCTACTTCAGTCACAAAAAAAATAAGTAGTAGGTACCAGAAATGTTAGACATCAAATATTGCAACTTCGGTCCACATGCCTCGCGTGACAAGATTCCCACATAAATGGCACCAAGTGGTCCCTAATTGAAACGGGGACGTGTTCAAGCACCCTTATTGGCGTCTCGTGACAAAGGGATGGAGAATTTCAAAGGGAATCAAGAATTCTGTAAGACACGGAAGGTTTCTTTTATTTTGTTTGTAATATTTTTCGGATGTAACAGGATTTATTTTCCGTAAAGTATGTTTACTTTGGTCGTGAGAGGAAATGTACTTTAAGAAGCGTTTCAATTTAGTCTTTAGAGGTGGCAATGCATTTCTGTCTGACTTGACGTTAGACTGATAAACTGGAGTTGGTTGTTTTTTTTTTATTTTTTATTTGACTGAAGTAGCAAACAAGCATGCAGTCTACCTGATGGTAAGTGGTCACTGCCGCCCATGGACATCTGTAATCAACTTCATACACAACATGGGTTCCATCTGAAGTCAATCACATGTGAAAGTGTGCCGGCAACCACACCCTTCTAACGAAACGCAAGAAATGCTTCACGCTAGAAATAAGTGTGGCGGTGGTACTTCCCCGGTCGAACTACACTGGTTCTACCACCTACTAGTTGGTTCCAAAGAAAGAAAAGACGACCGTAGCCATCCACCACCAGATGGACTATAAACTTTTCTGGTAGCTCTATATTGTATGCTATAAAAATGTAGACATATAGAGCATAGAACCCATTCTTAACTTACAGAGGCATAGAATATGCTCTATCTACCTTGCCGTGTAGAATAATGATAGATTTTGTTTTCGTACATATTTAATTACAAAATTCAGAGTTCTTATTTTAAATTCATCTTCCTTATTTTATGTAAGGCAATTGAGGATTATACTCTTATCAGCACTTTTCCTAATTGATATCACTAAGTGTTATATTTTATGGTCACTTACCTGGAAATGATTCCCTTCTTGACTCTAATCGCAAAGGTTAAAATTCACCAACGAAATTCAAATAAAACCTACTTTTCAACAATTATTCTCTAGGTTAATGAGATTAACGTTCCTGTAGTTCGGGGATCAGAATAGGGCTACGGTATCAAATGCCTGTCGTAAGAGGCGACTAAGAGGGGCTTTCGGGACTGCGGCAGCTAGAGTGGGAGCTTAAATCGTCCAGCCAGGAGAACCCGAGAAGGACGGTGGTATATGTGGTGGCATACTGTCGTAAAGACGAAGAAGAAGTGTGGCATACGGCTCAGTTTTATATGAAGCTGATCTTAGTCCTTAGAAGTAGCCACGCATCTGTGATTGCCTTCAGATTTAATCTCCGTTCTATATGAAGTTACTTGCACATGTCTATAGGCAACAGTGATCACTTACCATCAGGTGGACTGCAAGTTCGTTTGCTACTTCAAAATTATATAAAAAAACATATAATGGGATATGTACCGTATATTAGTATCTGTTATATATTTAACTAATCGATTTTGTACTTACACTTATTAGGTAACTACTATACTTGTAAATACACAGGTAAACTGAAAGCGTGTCTTAAATATTAACAAATGATTTTACTAAAATATTAAGACTTAATCCACTGAACAAAGTCGCTGAAAGACTGAAGGAGAGAAGGTTTAAATAATGTGAAGCAATATCGGAGTTTGTTTGATATAAAAGCAATAGGTAACAAGTCATAAGAGGTTACCAGGTTGTAGAACCAATGTAGTTCAACCGGGTGGTACCACTGCAGACGTACTTCTTGCGTTATGCAATTTGTATTTCAGTGGAAGGGTATGGTTACGGGCTCACTGTTATATGAGTCCTTAGGAGTAGCAACGTATCTGTGTTTTTATTATCTGACTGAAGTAGCAAACGAACATGCTGTCCACCTGATGGTAAGCGGTCACAGCCGCCCATGAACATCTGTAATCAACTACATACAGAACGTGGGTTCTATCTGAAGTCAATCACAGATGCGTTGCTACTGCTGAGAATTATGATGGTCGCCTCATGTGAAAGTGTGCCTGCAACCACACCCTTTTATCGAAACGCAAGAAATGCGTCACTCAAGAAATAGGTGTGGCGGTGGTACTCCCCCAGTCGAACTACACTGGTGAGTTAGACTTCAGATATGAACCTTGTTTTATATGAAGTTGCTTACATATGTCCATGGCCAAAAGTAACCATCAGGGGGACTGCATGCTAGTCTGTTCCTTCAACGTAATAAAAAAGTAAGCTTTTAAATCAACCAAAATAAACCAGTTCACTAACAGTATTTAGCTAATGCATTTTCTTCTTTTTATGTTTTGCGCCGCGTCATATTTGCATACGAATTATGGAGAAATCGTAACAGTTTTAAAAGATAAGACTCTTTCTTGTCTAAATTTAAAGAAATTAAAAAAAGTGTTTAATATATGATGCTTTTTTTGACTTCATTCTTTTTTAGATTTAATCTTAATGGTTAACATGTAGTAACTAGTAGTAACTAGATTGCTCATTTAATTACATACATAATACAACACTTACTACATTTTTGTTTTGTTTTATCGCTAGAACTTTAATATTTATGTAACATTTACTCTTGTGTTAGAAAGTTTTCATCCATCCAGCGTTTTGAGGCGCGCTGTTAGACATTAGCCTCTCATAGACTTTGGGTTTTCAATAGTGTCTCATGTTCTTAGTATACCTGTGTGCTTGTGGAACTCGTCGGGTGACACATGTTCAAGTACCAAGTAAGAAAGGGTACTAAAAAAAGAGCTACCTAAATTATTTTACGTGATGAGATGCAGTTGCACCTCCCTGAAAATAAACCTAGTCTTAATTTGGCGCCAAATTGAAAAAAATGAATATCCTTCACTTATATTATAATTTTCTCTAAATTTAACACCGTAAAATTTTTAGCCACCCAGTGTCGCCTGGCAGAGTATGCCTTAAGGCATTAAATTTGCCCTATTGTAACTTTTGTATTATAAAGGTGTAATAAATAAATAAATGCCCAAATAATAACACATCGTTACATCACTACATCACATGACATAAGATTGACTTAAAAAGCTTACTCAAAAATACAAAAACATAAATATTTAAACGCTAAATCTTATGGCTCGTACCAACCCCATAACTGGAAGTTATCGGCAGCAGTTCTGGTTGGCGGAGCATTGAAAAATATGGTATTTCTTTTCATATGTTCTATCTCTAGTGTATTGGATTATTTATATCAATGGATTATTACTTTGTCCTGATTTTACGCAATTTTTCTGTACTACGAGCATTTTTATATTACTTTTTTAATAACATTGAAGTAGTATTGTGTAACGAGTGAGCGGCTAATATTGTTAATAATGCCTGTTATAAACACCAAATAAGAGATGTCTTACATGAGAGTGACCACAGATGTGGTGCCACGTCTGGGGACAACTACCTGTAGGAGTCGTAACGCCTTGGATAATTATATCTCCTTTATTGTATCCTTGAAATCAGAATGCAGCAGTAGTTAACTCTTGCGTTCCAAAGCATATTTTTTATCAGACTGAAGTAACATTCGAACATGCAGTCAGCCAGATGGCAAGTGCCGACCTGTCGTCCCTGTAGCCTCGGGGTCAGAATAGGGCTACGGTATCCCCTGCCTGTCGTAAGAGGCGACTAAAAGGGGCTTCCAGGGTTGCAGACGACTAGAGTGGGAGCTCGAACCGTTCGGTCAGGCAATCCCGGGAAGGACGGCGGTATGTGTGGTCGCATACCGTCGTAAAGACTAGACGGAGCGGTGGGCCCAGCCGCCCATCTGGGAGGAGCCCGATCCCGCAGCGCGCTCGGAGGATTCCGGTTGAAGTCGTTTCGAGATCTCGGAGTCCTCCCTTTTCAGCGCCGAGGACCGCCACCGGGGGGGTTTTAGTGCGGTAAAAATCCCACATAACCCTGCGTCGCTCCCACGGCGTCGGGTACCTTCGGAAGGTTTCCCCCTCGAAAACAAAAAAAAAAAAAAAAAGTGCCGACCTGTAATCTGGACATCTGTAATCAACTTCATGCAGAACATGGGTTCCATCTGAAGGCAACCACACCCTTCTATCGAAACGCAAGGAATGCTGCACGCTAGAAATAGGTGTGGCGGTGGTACTTCCTACTTCCTCCTGGTACTTTACACCTTGATAATTATACATGCATTCACAATATTAAAGGATACTTACGACATAAGAAAAATAAGAAATTCTACTCATGTAATACCCAACAGCACGTAGTATAAGTATATTTTATTTTATAATATTGAAGTAGCAAACGAGCATGCACCGATAAGTGGACATTACCGCCCATAGACAACTGTAAGCAACGTCACACAGAACAATGACTCTATAAGACATTTTTTTTTATTAAAAAAAACACGCTTTCTACACTCATAGCCGCACAGTAGGATTTTCTCCTGTGTCGTGAGTACCATGACACAAACAAGTCGAATACACAAACACCCAGAACCAGGAATCCTAACACATCATTCAAATACCTGTCTGACCGGGAATCGAACCCGGGACCCATTGCCTGTCAGACCGGTATGGTAACCGCGGCGGCACGCGGGTCGTCCAATTGTAAAACGCAAATCGCCGGAACGCAAAAACACTCCACGCAAGAAATAAATGCAACAAACTTCACCAACGACATGCAAAAGTATCGAAAAGCGATCATAACGACATAATAACGAGTGTTCCTTCGCTTAAAATCCCTTCGCATAAAATTTCCAAAAAGATTTGCTTAAGTATCTTCCGGGTAAAACTTCTCGCATATCCCTTAGCTTGTCTTCGAGTCAAATTCCTATGAAAAAGACCGGAAGGGATATAAAAGGTCGCAAATCTATCATCATTTGTCATTGTATTCTCGTGAGGAGTAAATTTAATGGGTACAAAAGACCCATTTGAAGCGTAAAAACATGGATAAAAATTACTAGATATGCAAGATCGATAGATAATTTAATACTATCCTAGAGCTCAACTCAACTCGTCCCTATAGTTCCGGGATCAGAACAGGGCTAAGGTATCCTCTGCCTGTCGAAAGAGGCGACTAAAAGGTGCTTCCGTGATTGCGGGCGGAGAGAGTGGTAGCTTGAACCGTCCAGCCAGGCACTCCCGGGTAGGACGGCGGTATGTGTAGTCGCATACCATTGTAAAGAGTAGATGGAGCGGTGGGCTCATACGCCCATCTGAGAGAAGCCCGATGGGGCAACGCGCTCAGAGGTCAACAACTCATGTTCAGTAGAATGATTGTCAAAGTGAATTCTCAATTTTGACACTACAGACACCTGAAATCTGATTTTGAAGATGATAGATTGTATTAGGTTTGATCAGAGAGGTGTGCACTGCCACACCTATTTCTAGCATAAAGCAATTGCGATTGGATGCGTTGCGTTTCGGTGGAAATCTGTTATAACGATCTCAATCCTCGTGAGTAACAACGGGCCACATACCATCGAGCAGTGATAGCCTAATGGTTGAAACTTGCCCTCTCGATCGGGAGGTCCGAGGTTCAAACCCAGGTACGCACCACTGATTTATGTGCGTATTATACATTAATTATCACTGCTTTTCGGTGAAGGAAAACATCGTGAGGAAACCTACACACCCGAGAGTTCTTTAAAAAAAAACAGTTCTCGGAGGTGTGTGAAGTCCACCAATTTGCACTTGGCCAGCGCGGTGGACTATGGCCTAAACTCTCTCATTCCGAGAGAAGACCCGTGCCCAGCAGTGGGACAGTAATGGGTTGACGACGATATACCATCGGGAGGACTGCATGCTTGCTTACAGGCAGCGGTGGCCGCTTAACATTAGGTGGTTTGATAACTGAATTATTTTTTAAATGGGAAAATATATATTATTATACCAAATTTACCATATACAATATACCGCCATATTTATTTCTTAAGTGAAGCAATTCTTGCGTTGCGGTGGAAGAACGCGGCGACTAACCCACTTTTATGTGAGGCAACCATCTTAGTCCAAGTGAGCAGCAATACATCTCTTATTGACCACAGAATGTAACCTTGTTCTATTTAATGTTGCTACCAGATGGACCGATGACCTGAAGAAGACAGCGGGAAACCGTTGGATTCAGAGGGCACAGGACCGGTTGGAGTGGCGCCATTTAGGGGAGGCCTATGTTCAGCAGTGGACATCAAAAGGCTGATGGATGGTTGGATGGATGGACAAATATATATGGGTAGCAGTGAATCTTTAAAAAATCTAGATATTTTCAGTTAAAATTACAATCTGCGTTTACGTTATAAATCAAATGTGAATTTTAAACATATATACCCATGTTACTTTTCTTTTAAACATACATATATAATATTTTTAAATTTAAATGAAACCTAATATGTAGTTATTTTCATTAATATAAATAACTTATTTATCCACCCATAATAATTATACTGGTTCTAATAACGATTTTATTTTGGGTCATTCAGTTTTATTTTCGGTCTTTACGGTAATTTTCTTGAATTAATTTACTTATTTTAATAAGCTGTTTGTAATTTTAATTTTATTCCGTTTTAATTGTCTAATTACGGGTAAATATAGGTAACTGGTTGAAAGAGAAAGTCCTGTGATTTCAGTATAAGTGGAAAAATATGCTTAAAGTTATTAATACAGTAAAGTATACAGAATTCAAGATATATAGTTGTAAGTATCTGAAAATATCTTTTTTTACAATATATCCTACTTTACTTATATATCGTCAACCCATTATTGTCCCACTCTCTTGGAGTGAGGGAGTTTAAGGCCATAGTCCACCGCGCTGGCCAATAGCGAATTGGTGGATATCACACACCTCCGAGAACTTTTTTTTTTAAAGAACTCTCGGGTGTGTAGGTTTCCTCACGACGTTTTCCTGCACCGAAAAGCAGTGATAATTAATTTCTAATACGCACATAAATCTGTGGTGCGTGCCGGGGTTTGAGCCTCGGACCTCCCGATTGAGAGGGCAAGTTTCAACCATTAGGCTATCAATGCTCTACTTCACTTAATATGTATTCCAAATGGTTCTGTTTTTAGAGAACTTGATAAAAACATTATGTCGCGTGTTTTGATTGCATTGTTCATTTTTCTTTGGTGTTATAAAAATGTTTAAGTCGAAAAATAAAGGTTTGGCCAGTGTCCGATTGTTTTTTACACTTTATGTCAAAGGATGCTCCAAAATAAGTAGACGAAATTAGTTAAATCAAAAAAAAACAAAATATATGTGTGTAAGATTTCTTCTTTTCTCGCCTATAGGTTGCAATACAACCCTCAGTCCTTTCCTCCTCCTTTACGCCCGCCAATCCTGATTAATATTAATTAAAAATATATAGAAATTAAAAATGTATAAATAATAGAGTTTTTCTGTGTTTTGAACAGTGCTATGGTTATTATACTAAAAACATGACATTTTCTTTTTTTCTCCCGTCTTTCTATTTGTGCTAATTGTAAAGTATATAGCGTGTAGCGTGTGTAAGAAAAAAAAATTTTTTTTCAAAATTACTTCTTTTCCCGCAAATTGAAGTTCCTCAAAAATGTGCATTGACATATAAATAAAACGTCATTCTTAGGAAAGTCGCTTAAAAGAAGTGCGCCCACCGCCCCACATTTTAAATTGAAGACACATCCATACATTTATATCAATGTTACACAGATTTACGGATTATTCGTACAAATTTAAATCGTGTTTCGTGAGTATCGTACAAACATTTTAATTTGTTAGAAGGGGCAGGAAATTTAGGAATATAAATATTTATGTACCTAAGAGTTTGCTGACTTACCTGACACAGTTTAATATAGTTCACAAGAGTTTTAACAGGAGTATCAGAATGTCAAAGGCGTACACCTATTTCTAGCGTGAATTTCTCGTGTTTTGCTAGAACGATATGGTTGCCGGCTCAATTTCATATGAGGCGTCTAGTTAAATTCTCGAGAGTAGCAAATCTGTGATTGTTTTCAGATGAAAGCCATGTTTTATATGAAGTTGATTACAGATTGAGCAGTGATAGCCTAATGGTTAGAACATGCCCTCTCGATCAGGAGGTTCGAGGTTCAAACCCAGGATTTACGCAGTTATAGCGTTACAGCGTACACTGAATGCAAACTAACAAACTTTGGACACTCCATTTCAAATATATATGGCAAGGCGTACTAAACCGAAACGTCGCAAATTCAGTCGGCCGCAGCCAGTTTGCGTACCGAGGACAAAGTCGAAGGACTAAGTTTGAACGCTTTGGATACATCTCCTGTACTACTTTCATCAAACCAGACCACAGCAACACTTAAAACTGCTGTTTTATACAGAAATATTTATGGTGGTGAGCCTTAAAGTCAAACCACAAAACGTTCTACCTCCTTAATGATTCATTTGAAAACCTCTGATACTAGACAAATAATTCAGTACTGCAATTAAATTGGGCACTGATAGCCAATTGGTTAAAAACTCTTAATCGAAATGTTCAAATTCAGATAAGCTCAGGCAACTCTGATATTTCTAGAAGTCACGTGTGTTATAAAAATTATCACTGATTTACGATGAAAGAAAACATCGTGAGAAAACATCTACGAATTCGTGAATGAAATGTTTCAAATGTATGGACTGTAGTAATTTACACTTGGCCAGCTTGGTGGATAATGGCCTAAAACTGTCATAATGAGAGAAGACCAATTCCCAATAGACAATAACGCGTTTATAACATCACTGCCATTTAACGTTAAGTAATCATATAACGTAGTTTATTAAGTCATTACAAGCTGGACCCTTCTAATGACGTCTTTTTACATGGCCTAAAAAGTTAATCTCATGTCCAATTACGAGAAACTTTCTTGCACTGATGGGAAGTATTCGATTAGCGGTCAACAGCAACATTTTGTACGAGAAAACTATAACTTTATATTTGTATACCAACATTCCGTCCACAACATTATGACAGTATCACTACATAGTATGAAACAAAGTCGCTTCCTACTGTCTGTCTCTATGTAGGCTTACATTAAATACGAACAGCTACGCTTAATATTAATTTTATTTGGTAAAAAAAAGAATAAAAGGTTCTACTACATATTTACAATCCTAGGAATATCCTATTATATATTCTTAGTATCAATCCATTTCGATTAATCAAGATTTCAACCCCAACATTCATATAGCGTTCCTAGGGTCTGACAGATATCTGTCATTGATCCCGCGGACCCAAATCATATCATATTCTTAGAACGTGTAAAAAGTAGAAAACGTGTATAATAAAACCTTTTTGTCACAGCTACACCTATTTCTAGCGTGAAGCATTTCTTGCGTTTTGATAGAAGGGTGTGGTTGCCGGCACACTTTCACATGAGACGACCATCATAGATCTCGGGAGTAGCAACGCATCTGTAATTGACTTCAGATGGAACCCATGTTCTGTATGTAGTTGATTACAGATGGCCATGGGCGGCAGTGACCACTTACTATCAGGTGGACTGCATGCTTGTTTGCTACTTCAGTCTGATAAAAAAACTCAAAAGTAGCTTACTGAAATTCTTTAAATCTGTTTAGGAAGTTTAACTTATTATAACTTTTAATCGATCCCAGATATAGGAATCGAACCTGACGGTTGATTGACCATACATCCGTTGCTACTCAACTCGTCGTTGTCAACCCATTATTCTCCCAGTACTGGGTACGGGTCTTTTCTCAGAATGAGAGAGTTATAGGCCATAGCTCACCGCGCTGGCCAAGTGCGAATTGGTGAACTTCACACACCTACGAGAACTTTTTTTTTAAAGAACGGGTGTGTAGGTTTCCTCACGATGTTTTCCTTCCCTGCAAAAGCAGTAATAATTAATTTCTAATATGCATATAATTTATGAAACATCAGTGGTGCGCGCCTGGGTTTGGACCTCCCGAACAAGTTTCAACCAGTTCAAGGCTATCACTGCTCGCTATCGCTACTCAAATACTAATCTGGAATTCCTCTTTTTCTATATACCCATCACTACTTCCTTCAAATCCATACTAATATTATAATTGTAAGTGTGTTTGTTTGTTCCTCTTTCACGTCGCCACATAGCTATTATTTGATATGGTTTATATACTGGGAGATAGGAGGGCGGAGAGTGACGTAAGCTACTTTTTACCGCGCTCTTTCATTCCCATCGGAATATCGATGTTTTATTAGTTGATACATATTTAGTAGTTCCAGACGTTGTTAATAGGTGGTGTTAGTAAAATTCACTTGCAAGTTCTGAATCAGGCTATCAAATGCTAATGTTGATTAACTTTGACCGTGCGAGCGAAGCCGCGGGTAAGAGCTAGTAAGAAAATAAAAACAGATAACACTGCGCCATTACACAGAAATAGACATATTGGTGCCTCTGAAATCCAATCACAAAGATTTCTTCTACCTATAGAATACCCTATCTATATTTTACTATATTCTAAGCTTCCATTCTATAACTAGATTTTGATATAAGAATTTAGGATTATATATTACCCTTATGAAGTCTCCGGGCATGTAATATGATTCTATTAAAAGACTTCTATTAAAGAAGAAATGGGGAATTCTATTTCCAAGCTGAATATTAACAGCCAAGCATCAACTATACTTAAGTTGATTAAAAATGTTAATCAACTTAATCAAAATTCTGTCATCAGGTTAATACTTCGTTCATGTTAACTGTTATGAAATAATAATCTATTACTTTGGGTTGCAGAGGATAATAATGCACAACTAGTCACCGCAACGGTCAAAATTCGACCGTAATTTAAATTAAAAAATTAAACATATTGTCCAAAGTAGCATGAATATTTCCCAGCTTAAGCTAAAAAGAAGTTTAATTAGCTAAGCTGCATTTAAAAGCAATAGCGGAAATTTTCTGTCATTTGACGTTGTGTTTTCATAGTAAGACATTGAACGTTCTATTTTGTTTATTATGTATGTGTTTGTGTCAAATGCAAGGTTGTGTGTGTCATGTATTTTAGTTGATTTTATGTTTGTTTTATGCATTATTTGAAATAAATATTAGCATTGCGTAATCCTTCTCCACATCAACTATAACCGTGCTTAATTTCATACTTCTCCGTCTGCGGCAACTATCTTAAAAACGGATTACAAGTTTTTGCTTCACGTATTAATATAACGAAGTGGGCGTGTCGTCAGGAAGGGCAGGGTCTTCATTACTAGCCATTCTTGAAGATTTCAAGTAAAACACAGGAGTAAACTTCTTCTTTTTATTCACACTTGAGTAGGTCCGATCGCTTCGACGGTTAAACAAGAATCTTTTTTTACCGACAGGCGCTCGCCTTTTTATAACAAAGTTTGGTGAGGTGACAATAACTAAGTGGAGGGTAAACTAATTCAACATCCTTAGAAATCACTAAATATTGCTAATTTAATAAACAAACAATTTTCGATCTTTAAACTAACTAAAATAATTATTTTCGGCAACGTGTTTTTCATAAATACGCGGTGTCCTGCCGACATATAGATAGCGTTTATAAAGGGCTATTTTACAGAATGAACGAAATTGTTTAAATTTAGACTTCGTTCGCTGGACGAAATTAGAACCCGACCTGTGATTACGAATTAATGTGCGTATAAGAAATAAATATACACATACAGTTGTCCGTTTTAACTGGCTTTTCCAGTTACCTGAACACAACAATGACCGAAAAATTGTTAAATTTTTATCAGGTTCAGTGAATTTTCAGGCGACATTGTACATAGTCATTAATCTGTTCATTTATTTATATTTTTATGTCTATTAATATTATTAATGCGAAACGATATACCTAAGGATGTATGTTTAAAGATTTCTTTGAAACTTTTCACACACGTAGTTTATGCACTTTTTTGTTTTATTTTTAAGGGGGATATCTATAAAAGGTACCCGACGCCGTAAAAGCCACGCCTGATTACCGCACTAAAGCCCCCAGATGGCCAACTTTGGCACTGGAAAGCAGACTTTAGGATCTCAATAATAATAATAATAATAAATTGACTTTATTGACATATTTTTACATCAAAACTTTATGAAGCCTCTGATCCCCGAATTAGCTCGAAACTGTGTCTCGGGTATCAGCGTCTTCTCCCAGTTTTTGTCGGTATTTAAAAATATGTTCATTACAATATAATGTGTGCAGACGTATTGAATTTTGTAGTAATTGTAGGGGTGTATGGTAGGTCCTACTGACTCCGATATGGTCTAGTGGTGGTTAAATAAAACTACTGGTTCTTCAGAAGGCTGAGGCTTGAATGGAATGCTTTATTGAGGAAGGCACCCTATATTTATATTCCCGGCTACAGTTTTGATTGACCAATAAAGACTTAATTAATAATGCAAACCAATAAAATAACAGGAATTTTTACCAATAATTCTTATGTAACTAAGTAAATAATATTATAAATAATGAATAAATAAAAATGTAAATAATAGATAAGGTAGTTACAAGAAATGTTAGAAAGAAATAGAAATCTAGGCCGTCTCGCTTGTGCTCCCGGCTTGCTATAAATATAGCGCGGGTTGCTAGCGCGCGCATCCTCGGATCGGCGGCGGCGACGTGTGGACATCTCTCAGCGGCGGCGAGTGCTCCAGGAAAGCGGCGGCGAGTTCCGGCGATGATGCTGCGTGATGAAGATTATATGGATAATCTTGAAGCTGAAGATATTTTGCCGGCGATGGAGTTGTTTCTTGTTTCGAAAACAAATTATTCAGAACGTCTTTAGATGGTTTCCTCTTCGGAAGAAATCAAAACATCATTGTAACCATAGCCGGGGTAGTTGCATAATAAATTTTATGTTGGTACTTGATGCAAGTCATTGTTACCGTAGCCGGGGGTAGTAAGAATATAAATATTGTGCGGTACTTGCACTGCCGCTACACACATTCAACATCCTTAGAAATCACTAAATATTGCTAATTTAATAAACAAACAATTTTCGATCTTTAAACTAACTAAAATAATTATTTTCGGCAACGTGTTTTTCATAAATACGCGGTGTCCTGCCGACATATAGATAACGTTTATAAAGGGCTATTTTACAGAATGAACGAAATTGTTTAAATTTAGACTTCGTTCGCTGGACGAAATTAGAACCCGACCTGTGATTACGAATTAATGTGCGTATAAGAAATAAATACACACATACAGTTGTCCGTTTTAACTGGCTTTTCCAGTTACCTGAACACAACAATGACCGAAAAATTGTTAAATTTTTATCAGGTTCAGTGAATTTTCAGGCGACATTGTACATAGTCATTAATCTGTTCATTTATTTATATTTTTATGTCTATTAATATTATTAATGCGAAACGATATACCTAAGGATGTATGTTTAAAGATTTCTTTGAAACTTTTCACACACGTAGTTTATGCACTTTTTTGTTTTATTTTTGAGGGGGATATCTATAAAAGGTACCCGACGCCGTAAAAGCGACGCCTGATTACCGCACTAAAGCCCCCAGGTGGCCAACTTTGGCACTGGAAAGAGGACTTTAGGATCTCAATAATAATAATAATAAATTGACTTTATTGACATATTTTTACATCAAAATTATATGAAGCCTCTGATCCCCGAATTAGCTCGAAACTGTGTCTCGGGTATCAGCGTCTTCTCCCAGTTTTGTCGGTATTTAAAAATATGTTCATTACAATATAAAGTGTGCAGACGTATTGAATTTTGTAGTAATGATAGAATTGAATGTGTGTGTGTGTGTGTGTGTGTTTTTGTGTGTGAGTGTCTTCTTGTAACGTAAATATCATCATAATAACATACTTTCGACGTCATCGTAGTCCATTTGGCTGAGCCAGGTATGAATGTCTTTTTTGAATCCGTTTCTAGTCATGTTTTTAATTTTTAATATTTTGTTGATTTTGTTATACAAATGAGGGGCAGCCACTTTAAAGTGCCTCTTGGTAATTTTACAATACAATGTCAATAGGAACGCAACCTGAGTCCTCTGAACGTTTTTGGTCTTAAAGACGATATGCGACCACACACACCGCCATCCATTTCGAAGTCGCGTGGCTGGACGGACCCAACTCGCACGGGAGCCCCTATAAGTCGTCTTTTATGATAGGCAGGTGATACCGTAGCCCTACTCCGATCCCATGACTATAAGGACGACGTAGTTTATGACCTAGAATTACCGTGGTACACATGACTCCAAACGAAGCCGCTGGAAACACCTAGTATTTTATAATGTAGATCTTTTTATTTTACAAGCTTCTTATTAGTTTCACCTGTACGTATATGAGTATGAAATGAAATAAATGTCATTATTTAGTATAGGCCTACGGGGGCGCTTACAAAATGTTAGTTACACATTTTTTTTTACACTACCACCGGATTGGAACACGACCTCAACTGAGAAGATCCGGCAAGAAATTCAGCGGGTTTGTCTTTTTTGTTATGTTGTATTATTTTATGAATATGTACGTATATGCATATATATATCAGCGTTGCCAGATTTTTATTTAATCAAGTCGGGATTCAGGAACTTTTTGATTGAAAAAAAACGCAACTCCATAGTCAAAAGCGGGACACGGCGGACGGAGGGCCGGAAGATCTTTACATTTGGCGATCTTTTTGGTCGACAATCTGCCGATCGACTTAGTACACATTTTGCTACCTCTTTTTTTCGGTCGACAAACTGCAGTGACATAAATTTATATACATTTGGTGTACTTTTTTTCCAAACGGAAGTCCTTTAACCGAGCCTGTCCCGCGCGGGACATTTAATTTTAATCAAAAAATCGGGACGTCCCGCCAAAAACGGGACGTCTGGTAATGCTGATATGTATATAACTCACGACTATAACACTATTAAATATGTTTAGCGGCAGATATTTTCCTGTAAACCAAACGTTTACACTCGGATGCGCCTAAATAAATATCTCGAACAAAAGCCTACAGGGTCAGTGAAAATCAACACGAATGTACTTCAAATATATTTTTACTGGCCTTTGTTGTCCTACATGTGAAATTCTATCGAAATAATCCCTCACGCTGAAACCTGTTTGATACTTTTAATACAAGCTAACATTCTGGCTTCTAATATTTATTTATTAACTCACTTTCGTTCCATTTAAAAAAATGTAAGAAATTTTATGTTCTCATAACCTGGTAGTGGAGATGGACTTATGAAATAATTGCCTCACCGAAAGACTGAAAGAAATATTACCTTTTAAATGTGTTAGTTTTGGTTTGATTCGGTTTCAAACACAGAACAAACAAACAGAAAACAAAAATTCTAAAAATGAAAGACATTTCAACTAAAAATACGAATTCTTAAGCCCCAATATTATATTTTTCATAAATGTATGCCAAGTACAGACGCGCAAAGCTTGAATTTTTTTATAAGTATGGATTTGTAACTCCTCAATACTGTCAAGTTGATTTATTTTATTTTGAAGAATAAAGATTTCTATGACCTTTCTTTCTACACTCATAGCCCCACAGTAGGATTTTCTCCTGTGTCGTGGGTACCATGGACACACACAAAGACGAATACACAAACACCCAGACCCAGAACAAGAATCTAAACTCATTATTCAAATACCTGAGTGGCCGGGAATCGAACCCGGGACCCACTGCACGTCAGCCCGGTACGGTAACCGCTCGGCCACAGGGTCGTCGACTTAACCTTAACCTTTAAAAAGTTATATCGAAGGCCAATATTTGGATTAAGTTGCGCGAGTTATATAATTCTTTATAAAATTTCTTCAAAAGACAAACATACTCGTAGTGTAAAATCTTTTATGGGTCTTCCATTTCTTTTAATATCTTAACATAGTTGTATGCAAATTTAACACGGTCACCAAAGTTTTAAATCAATTTTACGATTATATTCATCTAAAATACAACTAGATACTAATGGTCTAGCCAAAATAAACACGGACCTAGCTTTAGGTCGCGAAGAGCTCTCTACTCTCACATTTCACTAAGCGCTAATTGCATTCAAGAGTTGAACTGAAATCTATTGAAACAGGTTAAGTGGATATACGCTTAACCTATGTCAGCTTTTCATTGTCCACGAATGCAGAAATAACATTTTTTTATACTTTAACCTAACGATAAGGAGGACGGGCTACCTGATGGAAAGCAGTCACCGTCGCCTATGGACATTTGCAACACCAGGGGAGTCGCCAATGCATCGCCGGCTTTGAAGGAGAGCTCTTTTCGCACCTTTCTTAAAGAAACCAATGTCATAGCGCTCCGAGAATACCTCAGGAGGAAGCTCATTCCATAACTTGCACGTCCGTGGCAACATCAGTTACTATGCATAAATACTTATAATTGTATATACAATTACATAACCTGAGTTGCAAGATTGAAAGTAGGGTTGGCACCATTTTTTAGCAACTTAAAATCTATTATATATTTTTCTTTATTTTTTGGCGCGATAATATTTAGGACGATGCGTGCTGGTGGTGGTGTTTGGTTAAAAGTAAAAAGAATTCGAATTACTTTTTAACATTTTTGTCTCTGTAATTTGACGAGCAAATGAGCACCAAATCTGAATAGCTTACTACTCCCGAAATAAGGTGGCTATCCAAAAGAAAACTCATTCACACATCCGAGACAGTTTTCTAGATACAAAACAGTTTCTTATTACACTCTTACCTTTCACGTTCAGGTGTGAGACATCTACATATTCGATATATCAAAGGAAAGTGAACGGTGCAAGCTAGTGATGTACGAATGTTATAATTTGTCATTCGCGAATGCAAATGCGAATATTCCTTTTTTTTATCTGACTGAAGTTGCAAACGAGCATGCAGTCCACCTGATGGTAGGTCACTGCCGCCCATGGACAACTGTAATACTTCATACAGAACATGGGTTCCATCTGAAGTCAATCACAGATGCGTTGCTACTTTCGAGGACTATGATGGTCGCCTCATGTTAAGTGTGGCGGCAAACATACCCTTCTATCGAAACGCAAGAAATGCTTCACGCTAGAAATAGCGGTGGTACTTCCCCGGGCGAACTACACTAGTTCTACCTACCTATTTTTTTTTGTTTTGTTTTCGAGTGGGAAACCTTCAAAAGGTACCCGACGCCGTGAGCGACGCAGGGTTATGTGGGATTTTTACCGCACTAAAATCCCCCCGGTGGCCGTCCTCGGCGCTGAAAAGGAGGACTCCGGGATCTCGAAACGACTTCAACCGGAATCCTCCGAGCGCGTTGCCCCATCGGGCTCCTCCCAGATGAGCAGCTAGGCCCACCGCTCCGTCTAGTCTATACGACGGTATGCGGCCACACATACCGGCGTCCTTCCCGGGATTGCCTGACCAAACGGTTCGAGCTCCCACTCTAGCCGTCTGCAACCGGACGCCCCTTTTAGTCACCTCTTACGACAGGCAGGGGATGCCGTAGCCCTATTCTGATCCCGGAACTACAGGGCGTAGTTCTACCTACCTACCAGACCTTCTTCACCGACTTTCTCGAATACGAATACGAAAGTCGTTTGTTTCAGTATTTGGTGTAGGATGCTGGAGGATATAAATTTTGGCTCCTTTATTTTTCTCGAAACTGCAGTGGAATTACATTTGACCACCCGCGTGGCGGAACGGTTACCATACCGGTCAGTCACGCAGTGGGTCCCGGGTCCGATTCCTGGCCAGACAGGTATCTGAATGATGAGTTCAGATTCTTGTTCTGGGTCTGAGTGTTTGGGTATTCATCTTGTGTGTGTCCAGGCACCCACGGCATAGGAAAAAATCCTAGCGTGGGCCTATGGGTGTAGAAAGCATTTACATAAAGCGTTTATTTGTATAAATTTGGCGACCTTTTTTTGCAAAATACTGCAATTTAATATTAAAAAAACATTCGCATAATTCTTGACAATACGAATATCTAAAAAGTTGCAATTATTTGCATTAGTGATGTAACGAATATTCGCAAATACGAATGCGAATAAATATTGGTCACATCACTAGTGCAAGTAAGTATACAAGTCATCCGAAGTCGATGGGAAGAGCCTCAAGATTCTATGTCAAGTAGGCAAAGTTCCAATAGGTTCGACGACCCATTATTGATACAGGATGAGATAGTTAGACACTAGAGGTGAGAGGATTTCAGATACTCTAAGGATGAGAGAGTTTTAGACCATAGTCCCTTATAGCAAATGAAATGAAATGTCTTTATTTTGTATAGGCCTACGGGGGCACTTACAAATTGTCAGTTACTTTTTTTTTCTTACACTACCACCGGATCGGAATATGACAACAACTGACGAAACTGAGCTTTGATACATTGCATCCACTTTTGAAGAATTTTCTTTAGAGTGACCTGTACACCTCAAGTTTTGTCAGATGCGTAGGATTATCTAAAGAAAAAACTTATATACATGACTTTTTTCTTACTTTAAATGGTAAGTGATCAACCGTTTTTTTTTTTTGTTCTCGAGGGGGAAACCTTCAAAAGGTACCCGACGCCGTGGGAGCGACGCAGGGTTATGTGGGATTTTTACCGCACTAAAACCCCCCGGTGGCCGTCCTCGGCGCTATAAAGAGGACTCCGGGTACTCGGTCCGACCGCAACCGGAATCCTCTGAGCGCGTTGCTCCATCGGGCTCCTCCCACATGGGTAGCTGGGCCCACCGCTCCGTCAAGTCTTTACGACGGTATGCGACCACATATACCACCGTCCTTCCCGGGATCGCCTGACCGAACGGTTCGAGCTCCCACTCTAGCCGCCTGCAGCCCCGGAAGCCCCTTTTAGTCGCCTCTTACGACAGGCAGGGGATGCCGTACCCTTATTCTGATCCCGGAACTACAAACCTAATGGGAAGTGATCGCTGTGGATGCTCTTTTGCTTGAATCGAAAAATAGAAAAAAACATAGAATATCATCGCAAAAGGAACCAAAGCCATCGTTTTTATGCCCTTTCAATGCTTTTGTAAGCCATATTTGTTCTAAAAGTGTTCTGAGTGTAGAAGTAAAGACTGTCTAGCTGTCGTAGTGGAAAGCAGTGACCGTCGACCGATGCGCCTCAGGCATTTGCATTCATTTACACCGCTTAGCAGACATTTCTCTGTGTAGTACAAGGTATAAGCTTACGAGATTTAAAACAATATTTTCTGTTAAAAACGAGATTTAAGTGCAAGAAATTTAATGTTTAGGAACGAATTTCTTAGAACAACACGCATATGTTGGTAGTGAAAATAAATGTTAAATACAAAATAATATAAATGTAGTTTTTAATGACATATTTAAGTTGAGAGATTATTCTTTGGGATGTTCGTTTTAATTTTACAGCTTATAAGATTTAACGTTTTGTATATATATTTCTATTTTAACTACTTATACGTTTATTGTTTAAACATTGTCAATGAATTATATGTAATAATTATGGCACTTCATTAATAAAATATTGAGTATGCATTGTTCTACTTCCGATAGATTCCAATAATTATAGTGTAAAAAGCTACATTTATACATACAGTTTCACAATAATGTAAGTTTATAAAAAAACTGAATGTCTTTTCATAATATATTTAAAGTCACTCTTGCATTAATAACAAAAATATAAGAAATAAATGAAATCACAAACGTCATTACTAAGCATTTTAATTTAGTTTTTAAGTCTACCGTTGTCGCCTATGCCGTACACCATACCACAAACGCTTCAGCGAAAGTAGCGTGTGGTTGGACGCACGAGGAAATCCTGCTTTAATAAATTATCAGTCTATGAATATAGAATCCGTTTCGTAACTCGCTGGTTATGTACGAAATATTTTACTTACGAAAAATTAAAATTTTATTATGTAGAAACTAAACGGCGGTTATTTCTAGAAGTTATTGTTAATTTATTGTTAGAAATTGTTATATTATGTGATTATATTATAATGCGTAAGAAATGTTGCATGCTTGTGGGTAATTAATTTTAGTAGTTAATGGAAAATGGTATAAATAGAGTAGTGATAGCCCAATTGTTTGAACCTGCGCTCTCGATCAAATTCAAACCCAGGCACGCAACTATTTCTCTAAAATCATGTGCGTATTAAAAATAAATTATATTTTCGATGAAGGAAAACATCGTGAGGAAACCTACACACCCGAAAGTTCTTAAAAAAACTCAGAGGCGTGTGAAGCCTACCAATTCGCACATGGCCAGCGCGGTGGATTATGGCCTAAAAATGCCTCATTCTGAGAGAAGACCCGTGCTCAGCAGTGGGACAATAATGGACAATTTTCAAATTACAGTTAAAAATTGACAAACGGAAGACAATTGTATCAGACAACATTCAAGTAAATATACAGAAATAAGAAGTAAAAAAAATGTGTGCGTGTACTAGCGTACACTCGTAAGAAGTGAAACTTCTTTATGACGGTATTTTTCAAAAAATAATTTACTATATGCAACTTTACAGAAATTGGTTAAATAAAGTTAAATTAGATAAAGTTTGATAAAGGCTTTTATTAAACTTTATAACTTTATCTAATAATCTAATATATAATAATCTATCCAATATCACGCGTGGATAAGAAAAAGATGGCGCGTAACAGAAAAAGATGGCGCGTAACGAAAAAATGTTACACTATTTTTTTTTCCAACCCCGATAAAAAAGTTTCACTTCAAAAAGAAAAGGGAAAAACATCCGTCAAATATTCATTTCTACAAAAAAGAGAATCTGGCTGAGTAAACATAAAGTAATATCATCATTTATGTGTACTAGTCACCTGTCGCAACGGTCGAAATTCGACCGTACTACTTTTCAACTCAAAAACTAAAAAAAACTAACTCAAAACTTTTGCAAGGTGGTAGAACCAGTGTAGTACGACCGGGGAAGTACCATCGCCACACCGATTTCTAGCGTGAAGCATTTGTTGCGTTTCGATAGAAGGGTGTGGTTGCCGGCATACTTTCACATGAGGCTACCATCATAGTCCTCGGGAGTAGCAACGCATCTGTGATTGACTTCAGATGGAACCCCAGAACGTGGGTTCCATGAAGTTGATTACAGATGTCCATGGGCGGCGGTGACCACTTACCATCAGGTGGACTGCATGCTCGTTTGCTACTTCAGTGAAATAAAAAAAAAACTAAACTTGATAATGTCCAAAGTAGCACGAATATTTCTCAAATTTAATTTTAAAAAATATTAATTTTCAAGTTGTTTTAAATACACCGAAAGGTAAAAAGGGGTTTATTTGACTAAGCTGCATTTAAAAACTATAACGATAATTGATAAAAATTTCTGACATTTTTGACGTAACATGTTTTCATAGAAGACATTATTATATTAATACGTGAAGCAAAAATTTGTGACGGATTTTTAAGTAATATGCCGCGGACGGATTAGTATGAAATTTTGCACGGTTATAGTGGACGTAGAGAAGGAGTGCAGAATGTTAATATTTTTTTCAAATAATGCATTTTTCATACATAAAATCAACTAAAAAC
The DNA here is from genome assembly GCA_949699795.1 of Spicauda simplicius. Taxonomy (NCBI): domain Eukaryota; kingdom Metazoa; phylum Arthropoda; class Insecta; order Lepidoptera; family Hesperiidae; genus Spicauda; species Spicauda simplicius. Next base: position 10,701,186 of record OX453079.1, read on the forward strand.
ACATTACACACACTGCCTTGCATTTGTCACAAACACATAATGTACTTAGTAAATGAAAATGAAAAGACACAACGTCAAGAATGTCAGATGACATTTGATTTTTAATTTAAATTACGGTCGAATTTCGGCCGATGCTACGGATGACTAGTTAATGTTATTTCGTTTATCTTATATGTGTTTGACTCAAAATGCACGGTAGTGTGTGTAATGTGTTGTTAATTGATTTTATGTATCTTTTACGCATTATTTGAAAAAAATATTAGCATTGCGTGCTCTTCGTAAATTATAACCGCGCAAAATTTCATATTTCTCCGTCTGGGGCTATTTCCCTAACGGAACCCAAGGTTTCGCTTCTCGTATTAATATATAGATATTTTATTATAATTAGACTATTTTTCATGTACACCTCCATAGATAACTAAGCAAGAAAGGTGCAAAAAGAGCTCTCCATCAAGGCCGGCGATGCATTGGCGACTCCTCTGGTGTTGCAAATGTCCATAGGCGACGGTTACTACTTTCCATCAGGTGGCCCGTCAGCCTTATCGTTAGGTACAAATATAAAAAAAAAACTGGCTTTATCCTTTATACTTTTAATGAAAACCGCAAACCTTTCCATATATCGTTTGATAATTCTATTGTAATCCAATCCGATCTGAATCTGAAATGAACTCTATTTTGTAGACCCAAAATGAAAATAAGATTTTTTTGAGTTTCTAAAACAATTACAATATTAAATAAAGGGTCTCTTTTTGGGTTCTATCGTCTAATAGCTTAGAAAGAACCTTTAAAATGTTAACCTGTTCTAGTTTAACTGTGTCATTCACTTAAACTTTTCAAATACAATTAAAAATAAAGGTGGGCATTCACGTTGCAACAGTTGAACGGATTGTCGCAACGACAGTTCCATCCCCACACATACTTTGCGACTCAGTCGTACAGACGGTTCTACAAAAAATAGTTTTTAATTTAATTTTTTAATATCGTCGGCTTAGAGTGTAAACCTGCTAACTCCATATTAGGTAAATTTCCAGGAGAGACAAAAAACATTCCAAAAAAAATAATAATATATTTTATGAAAAGGCTTTTATTTTAATTAACTTGTATTTGTATTAGACACAATTTGAAATGAAAGAAATATAATTTAATTCAGTATTTATTTATTTAACACCACTTTTGTGACTTAGCAGGTTTTGGTAATCAAATATATAATTTTAAAATCAACTTAGCAGGTTTTTCACAAACGTAATCAAAATTTATAAAGTATTAATAACATTCATAAAACAAAAATTAACAATAATAAAAATTTTGAAATTTTCATCCATCCATCCATCCATCAGCCCTTTGATGTCCACTGCTGGACAAAAGACGTAAATGGCGTCACTCCAACCTGTGCCCTCTGAATCCAACAGTTTCCCGCTATCTTCTTCAGGTCATCGGTCCACAAGGTGAGGGGGGGGGGGCGATCTGTACTCTAAACGTGGTTGCCACTCGAGGACCTTTCTTCCCCATCGATTATCGGTCCTTCGAGCGATGTGGCCGGCCCACTGCCACTTCAACTTGCTAATTTGAGAGCTATGTCGGTAGCCTTCGTCAGTCTGCGGATTTCATCGTTGCGAATCATGTCTCGTAGCTAAATTCTGAACATAGCCCTCTCCATTGCACGCTAATGGCAGCCACACACGATACAGTATACTTGAGCAAGTCCAGACTTGCTCAAGTATACTGTATCGTGTGTTGGAAGATAATTGCGCAAGTTGTTCCCTTGCACAAGTTCTTTAAAAAGTTCCAAATTTCAATTCTCAACTTGTGCAAATTTGCATTTGCGCAAGTTTACATGAACGTGTGTGGGAGCGCGCGCAAGTTTCAGTACTGTCTATGGGTACAAATTTCAATTCATACAACAAACTGATGTACGCATAATGCTTTATTTTTCTTAACCAGTCTTTAGTTCATATTATTCGATTTCTCTTGTGAGTTTTCAGTTTTTTCGTAGCTAAAATAAAGTCAACTAATGCCACTGCATCATCCATACCACAAAACAACACAACCAGGTAGCTCACTTTCAAAAAATGATATTGTTTTTATTGGAGCAGATACGCACGTTTGTACGAATATCAGTGAAATGATATTTGTGCAAGCATGCTTGAGTCGTTTATGGTCGTCTCCGAAATACGAGAATTTGTACAAGTCCAAGCTTGCGCAAGTATACTGTATCGTGTGTGGCTGCCATAAGCAACCCTGAGCCTTCGAATGAGAAAACATCAATAATTTGTACGAGCACATATGCCGGCCACGAAATCTCAGTACAAAATGACGGCTTACACGGATTTAGCAGGGAGCTTTTGAGGTTATGGATTTGACAGTTTTACTCATCATCTGTTTTTGTCAATTTTAAAAAGAATATTGATTGTGGCTGTTTTTCTAGATTGTGTATTTCTTTTTACACTTTCGAATGGTATGAAAAACGTAATATCGTCAAAAATGGATTTGGCAGGTTTACACTCTAAGCCGACGATATGTGATATTATTTAGCTTTTTTATTAGCTTTTCATACGTCAAATTTCAAGCTGTTTATTATGATAAGCAGAAGTTTGGGCAGCCACAAACATGAATTATGTTCGTAGCATATACAGGAACTCGATAATAAACTTCATTTCATTCCACCATGTTTACATCTTTTTAATAGGTTTATTTAAACACTGATTAGCTTGGCGAACGGGTCTTAAACATTAACACTCATGTTACGATGGTGTTCCTGCCGCAAAGTTCGATGAATACTTCAACGGACCTGCGACATGACCTTGGTCGTACAGTTCGCCTTAGGACCAAACCTTGTCAGGAACTTGTCGCATACAACCGTAGTTCGTGCGACCGTCGTAACGTGAATGCCCACTTTAAAGCATACAGTCGAAAGTAAAACTCCTCGTTATTTGAAGTAAATTAAAAAGAAAAGTCATCGTCAACCCATTATTGTCCCACTGCTGGGCACGGGTCTTCTCTCGGAATTAGAGAGTTTTAGGCCATAGTCCACCGCGTTGGCCAAGTACGGATTGGTGGACTTCACACACCTCTGAGAACTTTTTTTTTTTAAAGAACTCTCGGGTGTGTAGGTTTCCTCGCGATGTTTTCCTTCACCGAAAAGCAGTGATAATTAATTTCTAATACGCACATAAATCAGTGGTGCATGCCTGGGTTTGAACCTCGGACCTCACGATCGAGAGGGCAAGTTTCAACCATTAGGCTATCACTGCTAAAAAAAAAAGAAAAGTAAATAGCAGCAATTAAAATTGTTTTGTGAAAAAATTTGTTTGAATTTTTATAATATAAAAGTAGCATATAGACTTACAGTCCACGTGATGATAAGTAACTAATCCTTTTGACCTTTGTTTACGACCCGCGTGACGGAGTTACCATACCGGTCTGACGCGCAATGGGTCCCGGGTTCGATTCTCAGCCACACAGGTATCTAAATAATCAGTTTAGGTTCATGTTCTGGGTCTGAGTGTTTGTGTTTTCGTCTTGTGTGTGTCCATGGTACCCACGACACAGGAGAAAATCCTAGTGTGGGACTATAAGTGTAAAAAGCGTGTAAAAATCTAGATAAGATTAGCCCTGGACTTTGCTAATGATGCGTTGTTACCTATCTCTGAAGACTAAGTTGAACTCCCTTACAGTCTTCAGACCAGAACGGGCCAGAAGAAGATTATTTAAAAATAGACCTAATTTTGCAAAAAGGAACCAACGAGTTTTCTTTCTATTATAATTAAAAATGTTGATGATTTTCAATAATATCAGATTTGTATATATATAACAAATTATATTGTTACATTGTAAATAGATTTTATTAAAAATAACCTAAAATACAGTATACGAAATTTTGACAAAAATGGCTTTTTCTCGCTGTCGTCGCTGTTGGGTAGGTTGATTTTATTTTGCTTAAGTAGGTCCAATTGTTGTGGCATTATGCCTACAGAATCAAACCACAGATAAATTATACGGTATACAAATATTATAAAATAAATAATATATGTCGGCGCGACACCGCGTATTTATGAAAAACACGTCGTCGATAATAATTATTTTAGTTAGTTTAAAGATCGAAAATTTGTTTATTGAATTACCAATATTTAATGATTTTTAGAATTGTAATTTAGTTTACCCTCCATAAATTTGATATTGTCACACCACCAAACATTGTTATAAAAAGGCGAGCGAACGCCGGTAGAAAAACACTTCTTGTTTAACCGTCGGAGCGATCGGACCTCCTCAGTTGTGAATAAATCAAAGAAGTTTACTGCTGTGTTTACTTGAAATCTTCAAGAATGAATAATAACGAAGGCTCCTGGCCATCCTGACGTCACACTTCATCACTTTCACTTCGTTATATATTTAGATTATATACGGAACCCTTAATAATACGTGGACATCGTCTTAGCCGCTTTTATTGATTACCCTTTTTTGCGGCTCTAATAAAAGTTCAAATTGGTCTCAACGAATAAAGGAGTTATTTATGAGCATTTTAGATCTTTTTAGTAATCGCAATTTTCTTGCACTTAATCAAAGTCTGATTGAGTAACATCTGGTTAAGGTCTGATTGAGTTTGGATCTGATTGACCCTTGGACTGGACAAAGGATTAATTCCAACGCAATATTCGGAAATGGCGAAGTCATTTCGCTTTGATCTCGTTTTTAACGGAGATATACCAATTTCCAGAAGTGAATCTATTTACTGCTGCAAATTAGTTATTGCAAAATGTTTCAAAATGGGTTAAGGGGATTAACATTTCTTATTTCATCAGGTTAAAAATTAAAAGATTTTAAGTTAAGAAAATTTTAGTCTCATCTTTAATATTTCGATGTCATGTGTATAACAAATCTGCAATCTTTATATATAAAAATGATTTTTTGTCTGTATGTCCTCTACATAATCGTAAACATTGATCATGTGATGATCTTTAGCAAAGTTGTTATTCATTAGCTCGCGAAGGTTTCTGGCGTATTTTTTTTCGTGATGGCATAGCAACACGCAGTACAGCTAGTAAGTGTATAAAAATAGTGTGTGATAACTTCCGATCCGCATTTAGACAGCTTGGTAGACTATAGTCTATGTACTTCTAGCTCTGATAGAGGTGTTATGGCCAACATTTAGCATAGCACACAGTACCCATTATGATTTTCAGAATTAATTAGTGATTTTTCTTCATTCTTCTATTACAGACCTTATTTAAACTTCCTGTATGTTTTATTATGATGGTATGACAACAAAAATAAAATTATTCGAACTTAATTATATATTTGAATTTATTGAACTTGGGAATTTTCACTCTTATTTTAGAATTTTTTTTTGTCTGACTGAAGTAGCAAAGGAGCATGCAGTCCACTCGATGGTAAGTGGTCACTGCCGCCCATGGACATCTGTAATCAACTTCATACAGAAAATGGGTTCCATCTGAAGTCAATCACAGATGCCTTCCTACTCTCGAGGACTATGATGGTAGCCTCGTGTAAAAGTGTGCCGGCAACCACACCCTTTTATCGAAACGCAAGATCTGCTTCGCGCTAGAAATAGGTGTGGCGGTGGTACTTCCCCTGTCGAACTACACTGGTTCTACCACCTTTAAAAATAATAATTACAATCCATCTTGTCCATAGTAGGCCCACCGGATATTGGCCTCAATTACGTCCTTATCCTTGAGGGCCAAATTGAAACGTGTAAGAGTCAATCCACACCCTTCGCACTATACAAAGAAATAAGAAAGCTTCCGCTTCCCACCCCTAATTTTTCACTAGATAATAAACCTGATTTTGCGGAAAACCCTTAAGGGCCTTTTCGGGGTTAATGGGAATAGTTCGAGATTTTCCCGCTCCCTAAGTGCAGGATTGTTGATTTTCCGATAACATTCAATAATGAACGAACGGGGCTTATTTACAGAGAAAGCGGTTAGGGAAGAATGAGCTAATGATTTGTACTGTGAGATCAATCTGACTTCGTTTATATACACGCCATCATTTGGCTAAGTTTATTTTCTACTTGAGACTGCTTGAAATTTCCTGGCCTTGTGAATTATATATATTATTTGCCTAGAACCCTTGTTCTATATGAAATTGCTAACAGATATCAATGGGCGGCAGTGGCTATTAACCATCAGGGAGACAGCATGCTCGTTTGCTATTTCCATATCATATGAAAAAAAATAAAAATAAAAAAATAATTTCATTTACCAAAATTCGTGACAACTATATCCCATAAAAAAACTTTAAAACCAACCTCAGATAAGATCTTAGATAGAGTCTTACCTGAGGGTAGCCACAGATACGCAGCGTCTCCTGAGAACTAAGTTAGCACGCCTCGGTTAAGCATAATGGATGCTTTCTTATTATTGAAATAATTATTCAGTATTTATTATTTTTATTATTATTTCCATTACAAAAGTACAGCGCGCCACCCTAATTAAAAAAATCCCGCGGATATAGTTATAAAAAAAGCATTCTCTGCAGTCGCGCGGCTGACGCGCTGCGGCCGCGCTACTTGTGACCTAATGTGAGAGCGCTCTTATAAGAACAATATTATGCGTTGCTGAGTTCTAGTGTGAAAGTTAAGAGAGACATGCTTAACCGAGGTGTGTTATCTTAGTTCTCAGGAGACGCCGCGTATCAGTGGGTAACTTTAGGTAAGACTTTATCTAAGATCTTATTTGGGGCTGATTTAAAGTTTTCTATGGGTTATAGTTGTTACATGATTCCAGACACGACTCAAAACTCTTATCTATTGCTGAATCAAAGTAACCTTTCTCGGTGTTATAACAAAGGTCCTTCAAATTCCTGAGATATTCGATCTGTGTTCAGAAGAACCGTTCCTTTGATCGGCCTTTAGGAATTCAGTAAGGCGTCAGGAGAGGGTATGTCTATATTTATAAGAAGTTTGATATTTGATACGTGTAACTTTTTCGGGGCATCTTAGGGACATAAAAGTTGATAAGATTTTTTACAATATATGAAGGTACCGAACTATAAACGTTCTTTTTTATCTGATTGAAGTAGCAAACGAGCATGCAGTCCACCTGATGGCCACTACCACCCATAGAGTAAACAACTTTATATAGAGATCTGACGTCAATCACAGATGCGTCGCTACTACAGAGGACTAAAATTTCCTCATAACAAAGTGTGCCGGCAACCACACCCTTCAACGCAACGCCAAACGCAAGAAATGTTTCACGCTAGAAATAGTTATTCTACCACTAATAATGCAATCCATGGCGGGCAGTGATCACATGCCATCAAGTAGACTGCATGTTCGTTTGCTACTTCGTCGTCATCGTCTTCAACCCATTATTGTCCCACTGCTGGGCACGGGTCTGCCCTCGGAATGAGAAAATCGGCCATATCGGCCAATCGGTCCACCGCACTGGCCAAATACGAATTGGTGGACTTCAACTTCGAGAATTTTTTGCTACTTCAATCTCAACCAAAAAACTTTTAGCACACGATATCCCGTGACTGAGTTTAAATTTTACCAAAAACCACAATCCTGTATTATATAGGCTTTTAATTAAGCTCGGATGAACAAAGGCTTCTATTGTTGGGACTTGTATAGGCGTCGGTTTAAACTTAAAACAATGTTTATCTTAATGAAAGCTCTTATCCATGGTTTGAGGACAGTATTTAACACCAAGTTCACTATTAAGATCAGTATTAACGTGGAAGAAGTAAAGAAATAGAGCCCGAATACATCTATTTTTTAACATTCTTCGTGTATGAAACGTATTTCATTGTCTATGATTTTGTGTCATGAGAATTTCTTTTTTTTTTTGAGAACTAGGATATAGAACAACAAAAAAAGTATGACGTTGGAAAACTGCGACAGTTATATTGTTTAATATATTAATACGTGAAGCAAAAACTTGTGATTCGTTTTTAAGATACTTGCCGCAGACGGAGGAGTATGAGATTACGCACGGTTATAGTTGATGTAGAGAAGGATTGCTCAATGCTAATATTTTTTTCTAATAATGCATAAAAGATACACAAAATCGAGCAAAAACACATTACACACACTACCTTGCGTTAGACAACACATACATAATACAAACATAATAAACGAAATAGTACATTCAATGTCTTACTATGAAAACACATAACGTCAAAAATGTCAGATGTCTGCTGTCAAAATATAGCCCGCTATTGCTTTCAAATGCAGCTTAGTTAATTAAAACCTCTTTGTACTTTTAACGGGTGATTTTAATCAATAAAATCAATAAAATACAATTTATTAATTAAGAAATATTCGTGCTACTTTGGACAATATGAAGTTTAGTTTTTTAAGTTAAATTAAGGTCAAATTTCGACCGTTGCAACGGGTATTGTTTAAAGATGGTGGGTCCAGTTGAGTTCTATTGTGAAAGTACCTCCACAGATCTATCCTGTCATAATAAAACTGCAGTACTCAACAATTTTACTAAATTAAGTGTTTTTAATATTTACTAAATTGAGTAATTCCATTAGAATAATGTTATCTTCACGTGCAAAGAAGAAAAGTTTTTTTAATCAAATGTCGATAAAAATTTAACGAAAAATACAATACTAGCGCTAAGTCAGGTTTCTTTAATAATGAAGTAGCAAAAGAGCTGCAGTCAATCTGATGGTAAGTGGTCACTGCCGCCCATGGACATAGTAGGCCTCTCCATATAGAACATAGGTTCTATCTGAACTCAATCACAGATGCGTTTCTACTCCTGAGGACTATTTTTATTTATTTATTTTTTAAAACGTTACCCCAACAATTAAAAAACTAACAATAAGTATAGTTACATAACCTCGTATGACATAAAACAAGTGTTACCTTAATTATAGGCGCAAACAACAGTGCAATTAGGACTAGGATGGTCGCCTCTTATAAAAGTGTGCCGGCAACCACACCCTTCTATCGAAACGCAAGGAATGCTTCACGTTAGAAATAGCTGTAACGATGTAACCTCCCCGGTCGAACTACACTGGTAAAGGTGGTGGGTGGTTATCATAGTTAGGTGATTTAGTGATCATTGTTAACTTAAATAAAGTAAATCTCATTAATGAGAATAACATGCAGCATATACGTCTGTTTTACAAAAAAAAAATACCTAATTATTGAAAAAAATATGAAGATAAAAAAGGAGAAGTAGGGATTTGAAAAAAAATTAAGCACTTTCATCTCAAAACTATCATTTTGTAAGTACTGCGTTTTCGACCGTAAACGATATCGTCGTATACAAAATATCGTTATTTTTTATACGACGGTAGTAAACTAAATAAAGTTATTTCATTATAGTATCATTTCATTAGATATATTTCAAGATATTTAACGACACGGTATTTTCCACTAAGGCAGCTATACTCAACCTGCGGCCCGCGGGCCGCATTTGGCCCGCAAAGGCCTTTTAATTCACCCAACTAAATTTAATAAGGATTGCACGTACCAACAAGCCATTGATAAAGTTTTTGAGAAAGTGAAAAAGTGTTGAAAGAGCTGCATATTTAGATTTGGCGACCCTTTTTTTGATCGAAAATTTGGAGACTAGTCGGCATAAACTCACACTACGCTAGTGCTTCCGGACCGAGATCACGCTGAAACTTGTTTGTGGCCCTTATAATAGAAAGGTTGAGTGCCGCTGCACTGAGGTCTTTCCATCCAATACCATTAGTGATTAATTTCCAACGTTGAGAGCTCATAAAAAATGTATGTAACTTATTGGAACGACCTATTTCTGAGCGTAACAGACCACTTGGTAGATCAAAATATATATAATGCTTCTTACAGACTGACTAATAAAAACTTAATGTCAAATGTAGGACCAAAGATATAGTAGAAATATTTCAAATAGGCGATTTAAATGGTAAAAGAAATAACCAACAAAATATATAAGAAGTAATCTTAATCTTAGTTAGGACCTATTATGGAGTTTATTTTTCACTTTTTTATAATTTATTAGTTGCCCCGGCGAACTTCTTTCCGCCTAAAAGTCAAAAATCTAAAACTATCAGTGTTTCTCTACTATATTATATGTATATTATATATACAAACCTTCCTCTTAAATCACTCTATCTATTAAAAATATGCTATAATGCTTCAAGATCCGTAGCGTAGTTTTAAAGATCTAAGCATACATGGGGAGAGACAGCGAGAAGCGACTTTGTTTTATACATGTAGTAATGCATGCAGTTGTCTCTAACCTCCTTTAAAGAAAGTTATATTTAATTTCATATACGTTTTTATAAATTAGAAAGATGCCTGATTCAAACGTTGTTCCTCCAATCTGAAGTGAATTCAGTTTTTAATGCCATATATTTGCTTACAGAAAAGACGATTTAAAATTAATTTACCTCATCTTTTCAAGGTGGTAGAACCAGTGTACAAGGTGGTAGAACCAGTGTAGTTCGACCGGGGAACTACCACCACCACACCTATTTTTAGCGTAAAGCATTTCTTGCGTTTCGATAGAAGAGTGTGGTTGCCGGCACACTTTCACATGAGGCTACTCCCGAGGACTATGATGTCCTCGGGAGTAGCAACGCATCTGTGATTGACTTCAGATGGATCCCATGTTCTGTATGATTACAGATGTCCATGGGCGGCAGTGACCACTTACCATCAGGTGGACTGCATGCTCGTTTGCTACTTCAGTCAATTAAAAATAAAAATCTAAAGCCATGGTACATAAATGGCATAATAGATTAGATTGTAATTCACATTCTATTTGGCACCCGTAATGACAGAATAATCCTACTGGATACCCATAATCCCTAATATTCTTGCACTAAATTCGGACGTCATTAGAGATTACCATGTATCTCTCGGACAGATGGTAAGCCCTTCATCGCATCCTGTATTAGGAGAAGAACCTTACCAATACGTTATAAATATATTTCACGAACTTCCAAATGCCGAAGTATAATATGATAAAGGTTATTAAACTCTTTGTGGTTAATATGGTGTGGTTGCCGGCTCATTTTTAGATGCAGAAACCTATGGGAGCAGCAAGGCATCTATGGCTGACTTTGATGAAATCCGCAGCAGACAAATGCCACTTACCATTGCATTGATTGCAAGCACGTTTACAACTTAGAGCAGCCACAGTCTAATGGTTGAAATTTGACCTCTCAATCGGGTGGTCCGAGGTTCAAACCTAGGCACGCACCACTGATTTATGTGCGTATTAGAAATTTATTATCACCGCTTTTCTATGAAAGAAAATATCGTGATGACAGACACTAGACACACACACACACTAGATGAGTTCTTTTAAAAAAAAAGTTCTCGAAGTTGTGTGAAGTCCACCAATTCTCACTTGGCCAGTGCGATGGACTATGGTCTGAAACTCTTTCATTCCGAGAGAAGACCCGTGCCCAGCAGTGGGACAATAATGGGTTGACGATTATTATTTCAATCTTATAAAAAAGGAATACCACGAGTTCTATTCTGTGTGTACCTCAATGATACGGTAAAGCCATCCAAAAGTAACTTTGACATCTGAAAACAATTAAAAATTAAGTCTTTAAACGAACTTGAGACTTTAGAGTAGGGCTTAGTTGTATAAGTAATATTTGTCATTCATAAGTCCGTAATACAGAAATACTCGAAACTTTGGACAAAACTAATTTGAAGGATACGGGAAGACAGATAATATAGTTAATATGAAACATTCCATCTAACTATCAGAATGTATTCTTGATCAAATTCAATAGTTCTTAGACTATTTGAAATTGGTCACAGACGAGTGATGAGCAGAGATATAATTACAAATCTACTTCACTTCTGGATTATCAATTTTCTGTCATTGTTTTTGGAGTGATGTAGATTTTATATAAGTTTTGGATGAGCCTTTTAGGTTTATTTTTATTTGACTTCCTGACGGAAGGTCTATATTGAGTTATCTATTCAACACGTATTTTTATGTTATTTATAACATATGTATTTTAAAGTGTTTGTGGCATCAAAAGATATTAAAAATCATTTAGAATGATTCACACATGTCGCTACTTTAAAACAAAAGGGCCACAAATCAAAAATATTCAAAATCCTTTTTATTGTAAAAATTCAAATTTTGTTGGTTATATTTTCATAATTTAAAAAGATTACCATGAATTTTACACTTTAAGCAATAAAAACACTACTCACGTCTTTTTTGTAGTTTCGAATTTACGCTGAAATAACAGTGCAAAGCCGCCATTTAAATGGCTCTCCTGTAAAATGAGGTCTATTCGAGTTGTGGCCGTTTTATTTTGAAGTAGCGAAGTATGCACGCCACTACGTAGAGAAAATTCTAGAGAAACATGAACAACATTATGACACAAATGCAATAGACTACTGTAACATAATGTCATAACTACATAATTGATACTACGAACCGTTTCACTACGATTGATCACCCATCAATTCCCACAGTTGTGAGAAAGATGATTGTTCAAGACAGTTTCCTATACAAAACTATTATTTTCACAGAACTCAATAAATGTTCGCTTGTTACAGATTTCCCTGCCAAAGACTATAGAAAATTCCTTCAAAAAACACACATCTATGCGTCAAGTGATGAGGATTGCAGAAGAAACATTCAAAACATGGATCCAGGAAAAACGCACGACAAAATGTTTAACAGACGTTCAGAATGGAGGTTCACAGAGAAATCCCTCCTAATTATATTATATATAACTCTCTTCATTGTAAAAAGCAACTGTCAAACTATTATAAAAGACGAATCGAGTCAAATCGAAAGCTCAACCAAAACAGAATTAAATTTAGATAATAGTGTAAGTTCTAACCACTGCCATAGTTGTCAATCTAGTAGTAGTAAAAATGAAGTTAACGATTCAAATATAGAAGATAAAAGAGACGAAGACGAACCACAATCGGGTGGATTTCTTACAGATTTCATAGACTCTGTTAGCACATTTTCAGAGAAGTACGTATTCACAAACGATACTGAAGACGACCTGAAACATATTTTAGAAAAAACTGTAGATAAAGTTCTAAGTAAAGATAAATTTGAAATAATGGAAGGTGTTGAAATTAAATCAATTGATAACGCTAGTATAGACGACATTAAAAAGAAGAATGAAGAAGAGAGCAGAGCGTTATTTAGCACATACACATATGAATACAGATTATTACAGAAGATAAAGAATTTCGTTGATACTCATATCGTATCCATCAATATTCCAAAGGCTGCAAAGATGGTCGGGTTCAGGTGTAAGTTTATAATTTTTCACTTAGGAATTAAATTGATATTTACTTATTTCCATGGACATTGTTATGATGGCCGACAGTGACGAAGTGTACGGTTGACTGTTTTCTCATAACATTGAAGAAGTAAACGAGCCATCACGTATCATAAGTTAGACTGCATCATATATCGTGGTAGCTACTGCCCATTGAGATCTGCAGGCTCAGTTTTATATCAGGCGACCATCTTAATCCCCGAGAATAGCAACGCATCTATGATTGATTAGATGACCCTGTTCTTGATTGTTGATTAAGTTGGCAGTGACCTCTCACCGTTAGAAGAACTGGATGCTCGTTTGCTATTTCATTTGTATAAAATACAATGAATATGCTATGTACACGTTAAATTATGTACAAAGGATATGTCAACAATATCATATTGCGATAAACTGTCACTGCAAAGTTTTAAACGTATAACATCCCCAATGGTCAATGTTATGTAAATCTTTACAAATTACTGTTTCTTCCAGCTTTCGGCCTAAAGAAGTTCTTCCTACCACTGCTGATCGGGGCCCAAGTTTTCAAAAGTATTCTCTTGGCGATGTTCCTGCCGAGCATCCTGGGGAGTTTCGGCAAGATCCTTGGGAAAGGTAACCGACTAACTTTATGCTAATTGATGTAGAAAGTTAAAATTTGTCTCTTGACACCCGTACCTTTATTATTTTAGAGAATCTTCAGCTGTTGCTATTCGTGATTAGTACAACGTCCTTACAAGCATATTGCTGGGAAATTTTTACTTAGAAACAAAGAAAATGACATCATACATATGTTATTTTTACACCTGTACGAATAACAGCTAAGTGCTAGTAGGAAAAAAAACGTTTGTTATACGGGAACCCCCTTTGAATGTTTTATTCTGTTTTTAGTTTCGTTTTAGTAGTTTGTAGATGGTAGAACCAGTGTAGTTGGACGTGAAGCATTTCTTGAGTTTCGATGGAAGACTATTCAAATAAAAACACTTACATATTGTTTATCTTTGACTTAAAAAAATTAGCAAATGCCTTGGGGATACAACCCATTATTATCCCGCTGCTGGGCACGGGTCTTCTCTCAGAATGAGAGTTTTAGGCCATAGTTCACCGCGCTGGCCAAGTGCGACTTCACACACCTCCTTTTTTTAAAGAACTCTCGGGTGTCTAAGTTTCTTCATGATGTTTTCCTTCACCGAAAAGCAGTGATAATTAATTTCTAATACGCACATAAATCAGTGGTGCGTGCCTGGGTTTGAACCTCGGACCTCCCGATTGTGAGGGCAAGTTTCAACCATTACTGCTCTATATTATTCCACTCTTATTGTAAATTTCATGTAATATATTTTACAAAAAAACGCCAAGTTATAGCTCATAAAAGTTTCGGTATAGTCTGATAGGTTTAATCAATTTCACAACTTAACTGTCACATTTAAGTCAAGTTTGAGAAATCTCAGTCACCCTTCATTTTCATTTCCGTCATTACTTTGATTAATTAACTCTAACAAGTGCTGAAATACCCACTTAACAAGGAACACAGAAATTTTATGCTATTTTAGAAGGATCTTATAGCAAACATTTTGAAGTAATTTTGAGTTTAAGACACATATGCTAGGTGTGATAACTATTGTGTTGTGCTGAAACAATCAATAAAGAAGACCTATGTCAAGCAGCGGATCTTAAAAGATTGATGGATACCATACATGTTGACTTTAAGGTTGAATTCAGGGAAAAACCAAAAAAATACGGATATTAAACTTTAAAACTATTAAAACTTACTTTTTTTTTACGATATATTTTTTTATTTCGTGATCAAAATATACATAACATTACGATTAAAAAGTAAATATTAAATTCGTCATCCAATATCTGTCAGACGTTATCCCCATTCTTTTCGGAAATGAATATTTTAAGTCACAAATGGAAATAACTAAGAATACTTGACACAAGACAGTATCCACGGAGTTAAGCGTTGCTACAATGGAACAATAAAACAGAGCTTAGAATAGTATGCTCTATCAAATGAAATGCAAGCCAGTAGAAATAACAGTAATCTATTATTTGTCTGTCATCTATTATGAATTTAAAAGTGCATGTATAATGTGGTCGCTATATACCTTTTTCTGATTCCAACCGCAAATGCTATGAGCTTACATCATTACCTCATCTTGAAATTATATATTTCCAGGAATATCTCAACTATCTGCAAGTTCAAGTCAAGCGAGCTATCCACCAGCGAACGTGGATGATCAAAACGGGTACAGCAATGACAATAAAGACTTTATGGGGTACGAAACGAACCCTGCAGGATCATACATGTATCCTCAGGATGGGATGTATGGAAACATGGAAGATCAAAATGATGTCAATGATATGTCTAATGTTGATATGTCAAGGTGAGATGTTATTGAAATTATAAGCGATATAATTTTAGTTAACTAAGTTATTCCTACAGTTTTGCCTGCTTCGGCCACATTTACTGTTGCGATGAGTATCCTTTGTAATTCAGGACGTAAACCTGACGTAACCGGACGTATCTCTGCCTCTAATTTCTTTGAAATTTTATGAGTGATTTTTGCGAAACAAACACATATATCCTTACAAACTTTCACAATTATAATATTGTTAAGATAAGACATAACACACCATTGTCTTTCTTATATCTGCTTTTAATAGAAGTGTAAGCAGCTCTTCTTTGGAAAAAATGGCTGTTGTTAGAGATCTCGTGATGCGGAGATAATAGTAGTAGAAATAGCACAAAGTATTTCAATTTAACCCTCATTATATGTCGCATTTATGTTTGACTTCTGGTAGATTTCATATCCTATTATATGATGATAATAATATCCTATTAAAAAGGGGTTCCTTCTAATACAGTTGGATATAATGCATAAACGGCATCAGGTGAATTGAATCCTAATTGGCTGCTTGGAGAATCAAGGAGAATAGGAAATGTGAATTTATGTATCATTTAATATATTTCTATTGAATTAAAACGATGTTAGAGGGATGAGAGGGAAATACACCAAAATATTTCATGCAATTATTGTTGCCAGTAATAATAAGGCAAAGTATTACCATACTCAATAATACTCGGAATATTGAAAATTTCAGACAACATGGCATTAAACTTACGTCTAAATCACACCTTAACATCCCATTATCTCGTGAACACCCAAATTTAGAAGGGATAGATTGAATAAACCACCTCGACCGAGGATATCTTGCAAATAAGAAAATTGGCTCCAGACAAAATACGATTGAGTTAAGCCGAACAATAGCTGATTCGATAAGGACATCCAATTTGTTTACAGCCTGAACCGGCTTTACCGTCACAAATTAAATATCTGTCGATGATATCATCTTTTTGACTATAATACTTTTCTGCTAAGGAATGGTTCAAATCTTGGGATTTGAACGAATTCTTCTTTCATAGAAATTCTTTAGTTGCCTACTGATAACTGTTGAACATTCTGGGGCCATTGAAAATTAAAATAGTTCAAATGTTTGTCGATGAACGATGAGTGTTCCAGTATATTATGCTAAGAATACTTCTGTGGTCAGTCATGAAATCCATCTTTAGTCAAGCAGTTTCTAAGTAAAACTCTATTTTAACCATTTTTATCCATGTATTTTGCAATCACGTGCTGAATCAGTCATGTTTCGATTTCTTTTATGACTTATCATCATATATTTTTCATGATCCCCAACTGTCCTCTGCTTATAACTTATTTAGGTTATAAGTATTTAATCTGTATAATATGAATCTTTATTTTATAATTGGATATCATTAAATATATACATAATTTAATACCACAGACGTCACTAAACGCTTTTCATTAAATCTCTTTTAGTAAAAAAAAATACCGTCCATATCGTTTTTAATGAGGCTTCGCGACCCCCTTAAATATGCTTGGTGACACCCATATGACCTGCATTTAGAAATCCAGTGATATATGGCTACCACTCTGGCAAATTGCTTATAACTATACTTGAAACAATGAGAAATCATTGGGAATAGAAAATTCTCAGCCGTGTAAGTTGTTATATCTTTAGAGGATATAATTGGTGCCAAATAAATAGTCGAGACGGCCGTTTGTAAAAGTAACGGATTTATTTTACGAAAAAGGAAATACGAATGAACAATACAGAAACTCTAAACGGAACTTATGACACAGATAAAAAACATAACTGTCAAAGATAAACTAACATTGAGTCATTTGCTCACACAGATTACAAATATACGGATATATATGATAAACTGTCTATTAGTCACATGAGTCACGCCGCAACAATCCTATGTAGATTTACTCCTGATATTTGCTTTTATAAAAAAAGCGAATTGGTGGACTTCACCATCTCCGAGAACATTTTTTTTTAAAAAACTCTCTAGTGTGTAGGTTTTCTCACGATGTTTTCGTTCACCGAAAAGCAGTGTTAATTAATTTCTAATACACACATAATTTAGAAAAATCTGTGTTGCGTGCCTGGGTTTGAACCTCGGACCTCCCGATCGAGAGGGCAAGTTCCAACCGTTAGGCTATCACTGCTTTATCACTAGTCATTTACAGTTTCTGTATTCGCGGCATATGGGTGGATAACCCGCGAATAAGGAGCTTATATCATACAAGTCAACGAAAAAATAAGTCACTAAGCCAGACGTACAAAACAAGGAAATTTCCAAACATGAAAATTTCAAATTATCCAGAGAAATTCTTCAAAACAACGTGTTAATAAAATCAGCGTCCTTCAGTCCGCGGTTCGCTTTAATATGATTTGCACTCGGTTCCGACAATTGGATTCGCAGTCAAATGTTGGATCGGAAAATTGACGGAGAAAAATCATATTTCAATTTCGGGTTTCATAATTTGTTTTATTGGCGGAAAATTTTATCATTACCTAAAAGAGGCGTTGGAAATTAATTAGATAGATTAGTGTTATAAGTTCGTCAAAAGAATCTTTTTGATATTAATAGAATTTTATTAACTTTCCAGTAATTTGATGGCCAATTAGACGCCTCGAAGTAGCAAAAAAAAAAGAAATACTCATGACTTTTATTAGGTCCACTTTTTTTTTGTCTGAAGTAGCAAACGAGCATGCAGTCCACCTGATAGGAGGTCACTGCCGCCCATGGACATCTGTAATCAACTTCATACAGAACATGGGTTCCATCTGAAGTCAATCACAGATGCGTTGCTACTCCCGAGGACTGTGATGGTCGCCTCATCTGAAAGTGTGCCGGCAACCACACCCTTCTATCGAAACGCAAGAAATGCTTCACGCTAGAACTAGGTGTGGCGGTGGTACTTCCCCAGTCGAACTACACTGGTTCTACCACCTTGAACCACTGGTTCTACCACTGCTAGATGTTGAGTTCGCTACTATTCACTGCTAGATATTCGGTTTTTTTCAAAAAGTAACCGCGTCGAGTTGGTGATCGGACTTTATTGTGATACAGGAAAGCATCTATGTGTATTCAAGACTACACGGCACTAATTGGAATACAATATTAGAAATATTTAGTTATGTTGTGATCTTAAGATAATGATAACTTTTTTTGCTTAAATATATATAAAAAAACGCTTGCTACACTCATTGCCCCACACTAGAATTTTCTCCTGTGTTGTGGGTGCCATGTGGACACACACAAGATGAATACACAAACACAAACATTAAGCGAGCGCTCGGCCATGCTACGTGGTGGGCGGAGTGGAGGTGTTAGGTTTTTTCGTTACGGAATTTCTTAATTCGGTCGCAGCGCTCGAAGCCCGCGATAATATCTATGCAATAGCTTAATAAAGTAAATTTAAATAAATACAAGTATTAAAATAATAAATATATGCAGTATATAATATACTAGCTGTACCCGCAGCTCCGCTCGCGTTCAAGTCAATGTATCACAAAGTTTTTCAGGGGTTGAATTACATAAAATCCCTTCTTAGTGAGCACTTACGTCCTTAAAAGAACCCGCATGCAAAATTTGAAACTCCTAGCACTTGTAGTTTCTGAGATTTCGTGATGAGTGAGTGAGTGAGTGACCTTTCGCTTTTATGTATATAGATATTATGAACGATTTTTTTTACTGTAAATCAATTCTCGCGTTTCTGTGAAAAGATGTGGTTGCCATCGTAGTCCTCATATGGAGCAATCCAACTGTAATTGACTTC
Source organism: Spicauda simplicius (assembly GCA_949699795.1). NCBI lineage: Eukaryota > Metazoa > Arthropoda > Insecta > Lepidoptera > Hesperiidae > Spicauda > Spicauda simplicius. The sequence continues at coordinate 10,720,577 of OX453079.1, forward strand.
AGTTAAAACCCCTTTCCTATATCATGTTACTTACAGATATCCATGGGCAGCAGTTACCACTTACCATCAGATTTACTGCTTGATCATTTGCTACTTAAATCATATAAAAAAACATAAATAAAAAAGCATTAATTAATTGTAACTATTATCTTTTCCAGGTTTGGTGCTGGTGGGCAGAAAGTATCGTATCTACCATCCAAGAACAGTTACTACAAAAATCAAATGACAAGCAACAATTACAAGGTATTTATTTTTACCGTTAACAAACGAATAGTACGCATAAACACAATTACGTAATTTTTTTTACGTAACTGTATTTACGCATATGGGACGATTGTGCCCCTTTGTCGCTCTTTCCGCGCTCTCTCTTGCGCTTCAAGCCTTAAATGGAACGCCTCAGAGCGAGGTAACGCCGCACGAGTCATGTTTTTGGTGCGTACAGCCGGCTCCATCGAATTATAAGATGTTGTCACTTCAAAAACCTACTGCATTAAGAGTCGCGTATACCGTAATAAATTTGCGCCTATTGAAAATGTATAATGCAAATCTCAAATAAAAGTATACGTGTTCTCTCGACTCTTAAAATATGTTTTTTACAAATAACTATTATTTCAATTGGTTGCATCAAATTAAGCTCAGACTTCATTATTTTGGACTTATTCTAATGTTAATAGGTGATTTTACAAGTTATGACGAAACTCAGACCTTTCAATCACGTTCATAGACTCAACTTAAAATTGGAGAATTCAAAACCAATTTTAAATTAATTGGTGAAACCCTAATTCAGCCCTATGAAAGAAATGTAATAAAGTTTATTAGAAAACTCGTTAGACCGTGGCTAGTTCAATATTCGTTTTTTTTTCTAATCTTATTCGAATTTGTCTCGAAAAGTATTTAAGTGATCTATTTGAAGGACATTCGATTTGTAAGTAAACAACGTATTAAGTTTACATATTATACTTGTATACAAACTGTTTTATTAGTAGCAAAAGACACACCTATTCCCAGCGTGAAGCGTTTTTTGCGTTTCGATGGAAGTGTGTGGTTACCGGCACACTTTTATATAAGGCGACCATTATAGTCCTCGGGAGTAGCAACGCATCTGTGATTGACTTCAGATGGAACCCATGTTCTGTGGGAAATTGATTACAGATGTCCATGCGCGGCAGTGACCACTTACCATCAGGTGGACTGCATAAAAAGCAGCATACATAGCATAGCAAACGAACTACTTCAGTCATATAAAAAAACACCTCAGAAATTTTCACATTTATATTATTAATAAGAAATAAAAATGACATGGGTTATACCTTATTTTAAAATTTATCCATTACCCATCCCTAGCTTAAACTCGGTAACAATACTGAAAAGAACAAAGATATAAATTCATGTTTGAAACATATAAGAACATATATCATATCATGTTTGAAATTCCACGAACGCTTCTTAGTAACACAAAACATTACTTATACGAAAAGCTCAAAACATGTTACAATAAGTAAACATCTGTTGTTCCAGATATTCCAGAAGATTCCAACGTCTTCCATGATCCTGAGCAATTACGACCCGTTCTACTCACCGCTTTTGTCCCGTCTGGATGGAATCTTCTCTCGGCTCGGTAATCCACTTTGTGTCGCTAGTTTTGAAATTTAAGTTCCGTAAAACAAACCTAAAAGTATTGAGTTAGGGTTGTGTAGTAGAAATTAAATTTGATATTTAATGAATATCATATTAATATAATAAGCTTACGAGGCCGTCTAACTTAGTCTTCATGGACACTGAAGAGTAAGTTGGACTAAGTTGTGCGATGAGCCGCGTGGCGGAGCGGTTACCGTAACGGTCTGACGTGACATGGATCCCGGGTTCGATACCCGGCCAGACAGGTATCTAAATGATGAGTTTAGATTCACGTTCTAGGTCTGGATGTTTGTGTATTCGACTTGTGTGTGTCCATGGTACCCACGACATAGGAGATTATCCTAGTTTGGGGTTATGAGTGTAGAAAGCGAGTGTTTTTTTTTTATTATTTTCTTAAAGACACATATTGTCAAATTGATACGGAACAGCTAAATAAGCGCAGTCCACACTTAGCCAGTTTTAAATGTAGGTCTTAGTACACTGTAAATATAGTTTTAATCTCATCCGTGCTAAACAAGGGACACTTGCTTGTCTCCTGTTGAGGAGACTCCTCAAAATTAAACCTTATCTTGAAAGTGCAAGGTTCAAATTTAATTATAAATTATTTTAATGAATGCAGGTGTAACAGGAAACATTTTTTATATAATTAATGTCCCAGTAATTTGAGTTTTAGAAGTGAAGTCTTTTTTTGAAGCATTAAATTGATGAAGAAAATTGCAAAGCAGGAACTATCTTAAAGAAAATAAAGCACGACATTTAGTGAATAAATCTCTTATGGATATTAGTTTATTCCCGCGGTTTTGCCTTTTTTTTTGTTTTCGAGGGGGAAACCTTCAAAAGGTACCCGACGCCGTGGGAGCGACGCGGGGTTATGTGGGATTTTTACCGCACTAAAACCCCCCCGGTGGCCGTCCTCGGCGCTATAAAGAGGACTCCGGAAACTCGGTCCGACCGCAACCGGAATCCTCTGAGCGCGTTGCCCCATCGGGCTCCTCCCAGATGGGCGGCTGGGCTCACAGCTCCCTCTAGTCTTTACTAATACTTATATTTTATTGTACCCAGAAAAGTATTTTATTGTACAAATAGCCAATTAAATCTTAAAATCAAAAACCAACAACCGAAAAGCGAAATCACAAAGTAATTGGCAAATCATCGGAGATTATTAGAAGTTTTATTACCGAAGTATTGAAAACTCATTTCAAGTTTAATGCTCGTTCGTACTGATGGTAAAGCCCAACTCAGATTGTCCAATCAAATGCTCTTTTTATTTCCACTTGACGGGTAGAGATGGGCTTTAGAAATAATTGATTGTGCCGTATCGTGTTTAACCCGGGTGCATCAAGTTATGTTTTTTGAGCGGTTGTATGAATAAATGTGAAATGAAATGAAATGAAATTGGGTCTTCTCTCAGTATGAGAGAGTTTAGACCATAGTCCACCGCGCTGGCCAAGTGCGAATTGGTGGACTTTACACACCTCCGAGAACTTTTTTTTTTAAAGAACTCTCGGGTGTGTAGGTTTCCTCACGATGTTTTCCTTCAGCGAAAAGCAGTGATAATTAATTTATAATACGCACATGAATCAGTGGTGCGTGCCTGGGTTTGAACCTCGGACCTCCCGATCGAGAGGGCAAGTTTCAACCATTAGGCTATCACTGCTCTAGGTATTTGATGTATATATACATATTGTATGTTTGTGTGTTTTAGTGTATGTAAGTCTATTTCCTTGAAATATTTTTTTATAAAAACAGAAAGAAACGACTGCTTGAAAACAATCAACAGACACTGAAGGGAATAATCCTTACTAATACTATAAATGTGAAAATGTGTTTGTTTGTTCCTCTTTCATGTGGCCCCATAGCTATTATATGATATGGTTTATATGCTGTGAGATACTCGTACTAAGGAGGGCGGAGAGTGACATAGGCTACTTTTTAACGCGCTCTCTCATTCACATGAGAATATCGATGTTTTGTTAGTTAATACATATTTAGTAGTTCCAGACGTTGTTAATAGATGGCGTAAGTTAAATTCATTTTCAAATTCTGAATCACGCTATCAAACGTTAATTCCCTGAAACCGTGCAGGCGAAGCTGCGGATAAGAGCTAGTAAGTTTATAAACAGTCGGGTATATATTTTTGATAATTTAACAATGTTGCTTATTAAGTTTCTACAGATCGACTAGTCACATCCCTAGTTTTATGCCACGTTGACGATATGGCATAATTTTTATTTCCAATATTTTACGGTTCTCGGAAATATTAGGTCCAAATTGCCTCAAGTCTATTAATCTTTATTTGTAAACGTTTTAGCACAAAACGAGCAGTTATATATTAACATACAAATATATAAATGAAAGTATATAAACGGCTCTTTTTTGGATGTTTACGATTGGAGGTATGTATATTACTTAGGAGGAGGTGTATTATTTCACATTAAGAATGTCATTCATGTCATATTATTTCTCATTAAGAAAGATAAAAATCTTTTTGAAGTGAAACGTCTTTAGGCGCATGTGGGTAAAATTTTTACAGATGAAACGTCACGCCGGTATGCAACGGAAGTGTCGGAAAAGAGAGACAGAGTGATCGAGACCGATTGAGAGAGAGTAAGACAGGGCGAACGTAGCATGAGCAACTAGCCATGGAGTGAGAGTAGGGAGCAAGCGAGTGAGAAAGATTGAGAGAAAAAGTGAGACAGAGCGAACGTCGTATCACGCCTTTTTCCCTTCCTCTTAATCTTGGAAATTTTAAGTTTTAGATTTGTATAAATATAAACAAGATTTATAAATTAGTTCGCCAAAGAAGTTTCACTTCTGACATGTGTACTTTGTACGCACGCATGTTTTTTTTAGCTGACTGAAGTTTGGCTTGAAACCCATTTTGATATGCACTCTATTTTAAATTCTCTTTTATTGTTCCATTGTATCTACGTTTTTTTTCTGACTTAAGTAGCAAACGAGCATCCACCTGATGGTAAGTGGTCACTGCCGCCCATGGACATCTGTAATCAACTACATACAGAACATGGATTCCATTTGAAGTCAATCACAGACGCGTTGCTACTCCCGAGGACTACGATGGTCACCTCATGTGAAATTGTGCCGGCAACCACACCCTTCCATCGAAACGCAAGAAATGCTTCACGCTAGAAATAGGTGTGGCGGTGGTACTTCCCCGGTCGAACTACACTGGTTCTACCTTGAAAAACCAACCAACCTTGAAAAAAGAAAACTTTATAGAGTATAGAGACGTTTCTGATACAAACAATAGCAGGTAATCATAAAAATAGCCTCCTACATGTTAAAAATATGCCAGAATCTGATGTAATAATGTATCTGTAAATGCTGATAGGTAATTATCTCCACAAAAAATATTATAATCTCAAAACTGAATAAAGAAATTTTAATTAGCAATTCTTTGTTTAAAAGGAGGCTGTATGTTATTTTATGTTATGTTATGTTATGTTATGTTATGTTATGTTATGTTATGTTATGTTATGTTATGTTATGTTATGTTATGTTATGTTATGTTATGTTATGTTATGTTATGTTATGTTATGTTATGTTATGTTATGTTATGTTATGGAGTGCTATGACATAGGCTATTATTTTCAGCTGTGATTTTTTTCAGCTCGTCGTCAACCTATTATTGTCGCACTGCTGGACACGGGTCTTCTCTCAGAGTAAGAGAGTTTTAGGCCATTAACCACCGCGCTGGCCAAGTGCGAATTGGTAGACTTCACACAACTCTGCGAACATTTTTATTTATTTCTTGAAATATTTATTTTCCAGGCCTGGCTCCCTCAGAGAACATAGCAGACGACAGCAACGTGCAAATCGGTGGGCAGACTCTGAGCGACGTTAAGCTAGAAGCGTGCAGAGAGCAGCTCATCTGTCTCATGTACGCCAGCCCGGCTAAGTACGCTCCGTATAGCAACTTAGTATCGGCGCAATTGAGCAGGTATGCCTATGATGTTACACTCTGTCATATGATGTACATCTGTTCTGGATTATGTCCTTTAATCGCCTCCTAGACCATCTATGGGAAAAAGGGTGTGGTGCTTTTTTTGAGTGTTTATACTCTTCCCTGCGGCATGGGGGCTGCAGACTGTATTTGCTTTTTTGATTTTTGATACTTCCACATTCATCCTTCTCTCTTTCATCATTCGTCTTCTTTTATACTTCGTAACTCATACTTCTTCTCATATCTTCTATATTTCCTGACCAGCAGAGGTGTACTGTATCCTATTCTTAATTATAACTTATTTCCAATTTTTCTGTTGTGCTGTACTATTCTTCTACGAAAAAAGAGTTGTATAGATAGTTTTTGTGCTACGATTAATGCTATATCTGTAAAACGAAAGGTTGGTTTTCTAGTAATTAGTTCAGACGTGGTGCTATTCAAAACCGACACTAGAAACAATTTGACATTACAAGTGGAGATTTAATTAAAGAATAATCTTCAGAAATTTTACTCTGATGGCATCATCGCCTTGATAACAACGCTGGCTAAACGGGGTAAACCGAAAACCGGGTTTACAATGGTGACTATTCTCAGGATCTCAATGACCTGGACCGTTTCTCTCCTTTCCTCCATCGCATCACTCGCTGAACGGAACATCATCCATTCACATCAGCTAGACTCGCCGCTGTCCTCCATGGTTGGTTGCCACAAACGTAAAAGGTGTTGATTGAGTTTACTCCTTAGATATTTTTGGAGTGCTATGACATAGGATACTTCTAGGAAAATACAAAAAGAGCTATCCTTTAAAGCCGCTGATACCATATATTTCATGTTAATAAAAAAATCTTTCTCCCTCAGAGAACTAAACGAGCTCCGTCGTCCGGTATCAGACAACCCGGAGATACTACGGTTCTTCCGCTACATGCGGGCAGCGAGACGCGGTCAAGAAGGCACGGACTGCATGCGCGCCCATCCCGCATGCGCCGCAAACACTGCTCCACAACACACTATGATCGCCGCGTACCACGATATCAACAAATTAGTCACGGCGCGGAAGTTGAAGACGTAAGTACATTGTTAATCATATCCTATCTATGCTTCTTCTTCCGCTACATGCAGGGAGATGCGGTCAAGAAGCCACGGACTGTAAGCGCCACAAACACCGCTCCACAACACACTATGATCGCCGCGTACCATGATTACAATAAACTGGCCACAGCGCAAAAATTGAAAATGTAAGTTTTTCTGTCCTATCCTATTATGAATAGGTCTTCTTCCGCTACAAGTGGGAAAACGCGGTCAAGGAGGCAAGGACTGCATGCGCGCCCGTTCCGCATGCGCAGCGAATACCGTGTTAGAAGGTGTAAGTTATTATTTAGTTCTTCTCTCAGATTGAGTAAGACGGAAAAAACAATATCTACTTCGTTGGATCGAGGAGCCAAAGTTGTTGATAAAAATTCAGGATAACATCATTATCTTACAAAATGACTAAAATATAAGCACAACAAAATTTAAAATACTGCGGTGGTAATACTACTGTTCTTACTTCAAGTAAGTTGTAACGTGTTCTCAGGGTTCTATTGTGTCAATGTTATGCCAATGGTTCTATTCTACGGTTACATGCAGACGGTAACATTTAAACCTCGGCGGGAAGGGCGCCTGGATTTGCCATTTTATCAGATCCAACATCTCAATGTCTCGCGTGACAGGAAAATTACTCATAATTTTCCTGTCACGCGAGTCGTAAAATATATATTTTTGAGATTAAATTCGTATTAAGAAGGACATACGTCTTTCATGATTTTAAGAACTGTAGGAATATATGTTTCCTCTCGATATTTCCCGTCACTGTTCCAGCGAACAACTTTTAAATGTTTTAACTTCAACCCATGGATCGCCGCAAGCTATGTTAATAAATAGTTTCTTTAATAATCTCCTACGTGATGGAAAATATGCAGATAGAATACCGTGGTTTCCTGAAAGTAATATGTTTATCCAACCTACAAAGAGAACTCATATGAATATTTCCTACTTTGCGACTGATATTAAATATTTTATTTTATTTGTAGCGAAGAGAAATTTCATTTAGCATTATAAACAACTTTCAACGCGTTTTAAATTTTCAATCTGAAAGGAGAAAAATAACGTTCAACACGTTGAAAATGAAATGTATTTTACTCAACGTCAGTATGGAAATTATGTTTTTGGAGCGTATGTATGTGTGTATATATATGTATGTATGTTATTTTTTTGGCACGCACTTGAGTCTAAACGATATGACGGAATGTAGCATATAACATTTCATTGGAATCGCCTAATTTTGCAGAGAAATATAGGCTACATCATTTTTAAATATGGCATCTGCGATCAGAGAACTCTTGAAACTCTTTGTGATTTGACTCCGGAAGCACCACCGTCACACCCATTTCTGCATAACGGCAGTGTTAAGCTCGTGTGATTGGAGGCCCTATGTCTGTATAATGGTAACAGCTTGTGGTTAAAGAGACATAGAGTTCAAAGGCGTTATAACTTAGTCCTCGTGGGTAGCAATGCATTTGTTGCAACCTCAGGTAAGATTGATATTATCGGGGGTTGATTAGAGGTGTTCATGGGCGGCAGACAACTTACCATCAGGTGGACTGCATACTTGTTTGCTACTTCCAAATTCTAAACGCGTTTGAATCACAATAGACAAAAAAGGGTTCCGTACCCAAAGAGTAAAACAGAACCCTATTACTAAAATTCCGCTATCCATCTGTCCGTCTGTTTGTCGCCAGGCTGTATCTCATGAACCGTGACAGTTAGACAGTTAAAAATTTTCACAAGTGATGTATTTCTGTTGCCTCTGTATCAACAAATACTAGTAAAGACAGAATAAATAAATGTTTAAGAAAAAAATTGACAAAAAAATACCTTCCCGGGAATGGAAAGGTATTTTTTTGCCGTTTTTATAGGTAATGGTAAGGAACTCTTCGTGTGCGATTCCAACTCACACTTAGCGAGTTTTTAATAAATGGTATAATTTGTATGACAAATTATCTCAAAAACTTTATATGACAAATTATCTCAAAAACATTTTTTTATTTGCAGGTAATTCTTAATGGAAGAAAACATGAAGAGAGATTTACAGAGCTTGAACAAGATAAGTTTGGACATAAATATGAAGATGCTTTCAACGTTCAGTACATATGATTACGTTAATTTATCTTTTTACGAGTATATTTTATGACTAAAGTTGTATATTTCTAAAGATTCTTACAGATGTTAGTGTTTGTTCGAATCATCAGATTATCATGTTTTTTTAAAAGTTCTGACAATATATTCATCAATTTTACATTATAATAATCTCGTCTAACACGGTTCCATGATATTTACAAGAATGGTGTATTATAGAAAAGACTTATATACCCTTTTTTTACAGTTACCTCTTCCTATGTCAGTAGCTAAAACACTCCGAAGCAAATTTATATAATGGAACTAAGTTCTGTGTAAATGTCTAGGTTTCATCATATTTAGTCTCTTTGAAAAGTGATTTTTAATATTCCATTTTAGCGTTCTTCTAGATAATATCTAAGAAACTCCTGCAAATACTATAATCTGAAACTTATTACTGAAACTTATTCCTGGAGACTAGAAAGTGTCTTATATAACAAATTATTCCTTGTAATAATATGTCATCGTCAACCCATTATTGTCACACTGCTGGGCACGCGTCTTATCTCGGAAAGAGAGTTTAAGGTCCTAGTCCAGCGCCCTGGTCAAGCGCGAATTGGTGGACTTCACACACCTCCGAGAACTTTTTTTAAGAACTCTCGGGTGTGTAGGTTTCCTCGCGATGTTTTCCTTCACCGAAAAGCAGTGATAATTAATTTCCAACACGCACTTAAATCAGTGGTACGTGCCTCGGTTTGAACCTCGGACCTCCCGATTAAGTTGACAAGATTCAACCATTACCCTATTGTATATACGCTAATTGTATATACATACATGTTATATTTTCATGTTCCATGAGACGATTTCCGGAACATCATTTTTCTAGAATCTACCACGTAGTAACATCAAATGTTATACTCGTCTATAGAGACATTAAATTTGTCACTTAAAATTACAAATTTAATGTCTCTATAGACGAGTTGCTAAGCTTTCAGCGATAAATTTTATGTCTCAACATTTAACAGCGCCTAATAATGGAAAATGAAGCGTTTTAGCCTTGATAGCTTATTCGCAAATACAAAATTTACTGCGAAATAAACGGGCTTTGTTATGACTGTTTGCTATTTTTAGGGTTTTCTATGCAAATTTTCTGTTTATGTATTAAGCCGTAATAGGTAAATACACGGCAAATACTATTTATATATATTTTCGCCAATAGTTTATACTATGGCAATCTCGTCAACCTATTATTGTCACTGCTGGGCACGGGTCTTCTCTCAGAATGAGAGATATAAAGTCACAGTCCACCGCGCTGACCAAGTGCGAATTGTACCTTCACACACCTCCGAGAACTTTTTCTTAAAGAACACTCAGGTGTGTATGTTTTCTGACGATGTTTTCCTTCACCGAAAAGCAGTGATAATTAATTTCTAATACGCACATAATTTTAGAAAAATTAGTGGCGCGTGCCTGGGTTTGAGCTTCGGAACTCCCGATCGAGAGGGCAAATTTCAACCGATATCACTGCTCACGATTATCACTGCTCTGAATATACTATAGCAATAAAAACCTATTTAACTCTAATATGGTTATTAGAGCCTGACATGCGAATCTTTGGATACAGACACGCATGCAGGCCATTCTTACATCAACACTCACTGCGGTAGCCGTTGGTGTCGACTTTTCACTAAAACGCTACTTTCCTCTTAAGACTTCAACCAGAACAGGAAAGGTTTTATTCAAGATCGATACTACAACTAATTTAAAACGGCTCTCAATATTATTAATACTTAGTCCACCTAACTACAGCCATTTAACAAAAGAGGTATAAATAATTAGAAGATCTTTTTACGTGAATAGAATTTTTAAGTGGATAAAAGTTCGAAACAAAATCAAACACAACCAAAACAATGCTCGTAAAATGAGGAGAAAACAACTTTTCCAGTATCTAACCTAGATTTATTTAAGAAAACCGCTGAAATATTCAAAAACTTTCTTTCGCACCAAGAATAAATTTAGGCCTACGGATGTATGAACAAAGTTCATACTCCTATTGTTTAATTATGAATGATGGACGTAAAATCCTAAAGACCCCTTTTCCTGTGAAGCGTGTCGTATTCGCATGACTCACCGCATGCTTTTGACGTGACAGGAAAAGTAGCTAAGAAACGGTAACCCTGCGTGATAAGTAGTTACAAAGGCAAAAAAAGAAGGAACTAATTACATCTAGATAGATCTTAGGAATCCAGTTGCACATAATATAAACAGAAAAATAAATAAAAAGTATAATCCAAAATGATGACATTACTAGCATTTAACTTATTTTATAAAAAGCTGATGTTTTTGATTACATTATATCCATCGGAATAGGATTCATTTAAAAATGTGTACTACTACTTAACGTACAATTTTTGTGTCAATTGCCTGATTTTTGATGAAAAAGTGCAAAATATAGGTTTTTGTTATTTAATCAAAATACTACCAGAGATGTTAGCGACATTTGATAAATTAATTTACATTTCAGAAATGAGATAAACATTTCCGAAATATAACACATTTCTCAAATTATCTCATATTCCAGAAATTATGATTTTGCGAGAAATATTTAAACGCCAACACCAGCTAAAGGTGGAACAAATTCTTGAACTCTAGTACTAAAATTTGTTACTATAAGTAATATATTCTGTTTCACTAGAAATATTTTCGAATTATTCCGAAGAATTCCAGTTAAAGATGTAATATTTTCTTTACTTATTAAAGTAATACTTAATTACGTACATACGCTGGAGGCATAATAAGAAAACTATGACGCACGCGTTACATGAAATTGGCAGACTAATGTTTTCTTAAACAGTAGAATTCTTTATCTTGTTTTTGCCAGAGAAATAGACACTTATATATTTTCCTACCATTTTTATACTATTAATTTGTTTGAATAAGCTTTTTTATGTTAACGACATGCATGGCGGCGTGATTGCCTTAACTGTCAAACACGCAGTGGGTTCCGGGTTCGATTACCAGCCAGACAGACACCCGAATGATGAAATTGGATTTCTGTACTGGTTTTGGGTATTTACGTATTCGCTTTTGTGTGTATCCCTGGCTTCACTTCATGACTCTAGGAATTTATGTTTTTTTTAAGGATTTATAAGGTGGGTATCGGGTTAGATAACCAGCCAGAAAGACATTTGAATTGTGAATTTAGACTTCAGTTCTGCGTGTTTTGCCTATTCGTCTTTGTGTATCCGTGGCACCCACGACACAGGAAGTTCTAGTGCCCAATAATAATATTTTATATTTTTTTATGAATGTAAAAAGCGGTATTGTATCATAGCCACTGCTTAATCTTCTGTTTAAAAACCTTTGACTTAATAATGTGAGGTTAATTAATTATGTAATATTTTTGTTAATAAAATAATATTATATAAGTATATAATAGTGTAGTTAAAAAGTATAATTTTCCATGTACATTGTACATTGTTACGGTAACATAGGTATTTATTCTTTTTGTTAATTTGTAGTGAGCTATGATTGTAATTTATTGTATGAGTGTGTGAGTGTATGTAATTGTTTGTTATTATTGTTCTGTTATTTTATTAAAAATGTTTTTCTACATATCAATACTATTTATAGATGTTTGATATAAATATTACCGACACAAACATATTACACAAGCTTTGTTTATTTATTTGTGTAATTGTGTAATTAAATATGTTCCGTCTGTAATTAATGATTTATTTATTTAGTTTTAATATTAAATAATAATTTTGTTTAAACCAATTGTAATAATTTATTTATTGATTTTTTTATTAATTAAATAATATTATTAAGTAAATAATTCGTAGTAATTTTAAAGGTGATTTTTAATTTAATTTTGTTTTGTCACGAAACATAAATTATTTATTTTAATTCAATATATGATTAATACTATAATTACGTGCCCATACGTTTCTGTAAAATATAAATTGTATTTAGTTAATATTAAATACATAAAACTATTTATTAATAATTTATTTTGTAGTCATAATGTAGAAATGGTTGAATATAATGTTTGTAACCTAATTTATTGTTTTTCATATCCTAAAACCCATCGCAAATATTCATTTTTGATTGTTTGTCCTTATTTTTGAATATTACACCTCGCAATAAACATGGAATAGCACAGGAAATAATAAATTTATATAAAATTAAATAATAATAAGTGATAACTGTACAATAAGATTTTAACTTAACGAACTCCGCTCTATAACGTTTAATTATTTGGTGTAATAATACGAATTCATAAACCAACAATATCATATCATTTCAAACAGCAATGCAATCGTTGTGATGAAAACAAACAATACAACAAATAAACGAAAAGGATCGTATGTTATTTGTTGTATTGGTTCAAAATTTAATTCTGAATATTTTATTCAAAGCATATTCTTTAGAGAATTGTTTATAAAGCCAATACCTATAATTGCATGAATTTATTGATTCTGCTTTATCGAAATCAAATTCATATTATGTTATTCGAAGAATTTAAAGAGTTGTTTTTGAACGTATCATAACGCAAGGTACTTTGTTTATAAAAAGCGGAGAAAAAAAACCTTGACAAACAATTGTCTATAAGCGTTTTAATTCGAGCGTGAAGCATTTTTTGCGTTTCGATAGAAAGGTGTGGTTGCCGGCACACTTTCACACGAGGCGACCATCATAGTCCTCAGGAGTAGCAACGCATCTGTCATTGACTTCAGGTGGAACCCATGTTCTGTATGAAGTTGATTACAGATGTCCATGGGCGGCAGTGACCACTTACCATCAGGTGGAGTGCATGCTCGTTTGCTACTTCAGTCAAATAAAAAAAAAAAAACATAACAACGGAGACTAAAGCTGCAGCGGGCTTAACGATAAATCTGTATAAAGTTCTACTATGCATGTTACAATATACTTTAATCTTAATTTTATATCGTCAACCCATTAATGTCCCACTGCCGGACACAGGTCTCAGAATAAGAGAGTTTAGGGCATAGTCCACCGCGTTAGCCAAGAGCTAATTGAAAGACTTTGTATACCTTTCAATTTTTTTAAGACTTTCAGGTATCTAGTTTCCTCAGGATGTTATCTTTCACCCTAAAGTGATATCAAATTTTGTGACACGCATCTTTTTCGAAAAAATAGTGGAGCATGCGAGGAATTTGAACCTCGGACTTTCGATCCGAGGCCATTCCGCTACGCAGACCAAGTTTCCATGACCATGGCGAACACTGCACTTGTCATCATCATGGTAAGTTAATATGTGTAAATATTTCTCATAAACCTTATGTGTCTAGGTTTTTAATATTCTATCTTAAAATGTCTCCGGACGAAATAAAATTGTATGCAGAATTTATTACAATTTCAAGAACACGGTCACGTACTGTGGATCTTTTAAGATTAAACATTCCGCACTAGTATGAATTCCGGACAACCAGCTGAGCCAACGGAATAAGCAGAAATTGCCCTGTGACGTTTGCATATTCTACCATTTACCTATTTTTAGTCTCAGTTGAAAACGATCATCAAGTCTTCCTGATATTAAACGGTCAAGGTCATTTGATGTCAGCTCCAATCTTTTTTGTTTTATATAAACTGAAATAGCAAACAAGCATGCAGTCTCTTTAAAGTGGTCATTGCTGCCGTGGAAATCTCTAAGCAACTTTACAGTCAATCACAGATTCTGAAATGAAATGAAATGAAATGAAATGAAAAATGTAAAGTACATTTCCTTTTAAAATACCCCTACATATAATACTCTATAAATGTATAAAATTTATACTAAATTTTATGTTATGTATATCATCCATCCATCCCTTTGAGGTTCACTGCTGGACATAGGCCTCCCCTAAATGACGCCACTCTAACCGGTCCTGTGCCTCCTGAATTCAACGGTTTTCCGATGTCTTCTTCAGGTCATCGGTCCTCCTGGTGAGGAGGCGACCTGTGCTCCTTTTGCCTAAACGTGTGTATATATAAAAGAATAACTTAAAAGTTAATAAAACAAAATGCTAAATTAAATATAAAATGCAGCATCCAAATTACTGTCTCGAGGAAGAGTTCCCAGAATGCTGGCAATATTACTTCGTTAATAGTAAGGCTATATTACATTACATTTTACTTCACTATTTTATGGTACAATACAATTAAGTTTCTTAAGAAAATCTCGCGAACTTAAGAAACAGAAATACAATTTTTAAAAGTAAGATTTATAAACTTTTTCGGTAATTTCATTAATTAAACGTTACACTAAATCATATTTCATTACCTACATTAGAATTATTAACCTCGTCAACCCATTATTGTTCCACTGCCGGGCACGGGTCTTCTCTCAGAATGAGAGAGTTTAGGCCATAGTCCACCGCGATGGCCAAGTGTGAATTGGTGGACTTCACACACCTCCGGGAACTTTTGTTAAAGAACTCTCGGGTGTGTAGGTTTCCTCACGATGTTTCTCATCACCGAGAAGCAGAGATAATTAATTTCTAATACGCACATGAATTAGAGGTGCGTGCCTGGGTTTGAACCTTGGACCTCCCGTACGAGAGGGCGAGTTTCAACTATTAGGCTATCACTGCTCTAGAATTATTTACAATGCAAATAATTTCATTGCAAAAAGTGCACAAGATGCAAATGTTTAAAAGTAATACTTTTTCCGGAGATTTTAATTTTTTAAATCGACATTGTTTTTGATGTAAAAGACAGAAGAATAAAGCGTGGTGACCCAAATCTTTTGTCAGATGCACAATGATAGTGAAAGTAAGGCTGTTGACGTCAGCTTCAAAACATTGTAAGGTTTGACTATTTCCGAGTAAGACTGTTACGATAATTGGCGTGCATATAGCGCGGCTAGTTTTCTTGACGCTTACGTGACACGAAAAGTTCTGGATTGTGTAAGAAAATATTTCATTAAAATGTTCTTGACGCTTGCGTGACACGAATAGTTCTTGATTCTGGATTGTGTAAAATATTTCATTAAAACGTTATAAAAAGACAAATACTTTTGATCAAAAAATGTTTGAGTAATGACAGTCTGCCATATATCAATCATTGCAACTTGCCTCACCTCTCCTTACGATGTGACATCGCACAGTGTTGTCACATCGCACCACATTAAAGTATCTCACAACTGCAGCGTTACAGAACATTTTACACCGTTGAAAAATCTTACTTACATAAAATGGTTATCATTCATTCATACAGTACTTTTAGTTTGGAGGATTTGTATATTCGTCATTGTGCATATCCATGACACACATACACTGGAGATAATGCCAGTGTAGAGGTATGAGAGGAGAAAGCTTTTATCTATATATAAATACGATAAGCAAAAATTTGTGATTCGTTTTTAAGATACCTGCCGCATGCGGAGGAGTATGAAATTACGGACGGTTATAGTTGATGTAGGGAGGATTGCGCAATGCTAATATTTTTTTCAAATAATACATAAAACATACATAAAATCAACTAAAACCACATTACACACTACCTTGCATTTGACACAAACACATACATAATAAACGAAATAGAACATTCAATGTCTTACTACGAAAACATAACGTCAAAAATGTCAGATGTCTTTGTCAAAATACCCGCTATTGCTTTTGAATGCAGCTTCGTTAATAAACCTCTTTTTACCTTTAACGGGTGCATTCAAAATAACTTGAAAATTATTACAATTTATTAAAATTAGAGAAATATTGGTGCTACTTTGGACAATATGAAGTTTTGTTTTTTAATTTTAATTTAAAATACGGTCGAATTCAGGCCGTTGCGATGGGGAACTAGTTCATAGTAAACAAGCGAACATGACGTCATAAAGACACTAGTATCAAACCTCATGATTCAACTATAGCGAATGTACAGATCCGGTTACCCTCCTCACTACCGTAGAAAGTTGACCTTAGTCATAAGGACAGACAAATCTCGACTCTATGCCTTCGTGTTATGACTACAGGTAAATCTTAATCTGAAGTGCATAATATTAGGTAATGAGAGGTTTGTATGTTTTTCGGTCGGTCAATGACCTAGATCGTGCGCCATATTAGTCATCGGTGTGACATTTTAGCATCATAAATCAGAAAAGATTGATAAGGGTTTTGTAATATCCGCTAGATCATTTCAAATTGTATACAAAATGATAATGACAATTAAAAGTTTTTATCCCCACCTTAGTAACTAATTTTTCAAAATATTTTTCTAATCATCTTCATAGATATTTGTTGCTGGTTCTAATAAGACCAGTTGGGAAAATAGTTCGCTTGCTTTGGGTTAATTTCTTAACCGGCAGAGGTGAGGGCGAATAGACCCTGGAGTTATAGACAAAAAAGAAGTTGTAAGGGGGGGGGGGGGGGTTTACAAACATGCAGGAGAGACTGTAGCTCTATTTTGATCCTGGTACTACATGGGCCCCTTCTCTCTAACCAATGAATCATGAGGGTCAAGTTAACCAGTACAAAATTCCATGTTTCTGGTTACTGTTTATTGTTTTTTTCTGTACTTAAAAACGAATAAAAGAGGTGGTAGAGCAAGTGTAGTTTGACTAGGGAAGTACATGAGGCAGCCATCTTAGTCGTTATGAAATATAATGTCATGGTTATGTAAGCGACACAGGAGTTGTAAATCTATAAGCTACAATTACTACTTTCTATCAGCTATAAAAGTTATAAAATACATATATGCATAATTATACTATCTTATGTAAATTATTTCGGCATGGATATATGTGCGGAAAATAGTAAATAATATGCGCTCGGCTTAGATAACCCGACGGGCGGACCCGTCATTGCACCGGAGTAAACACGCTGGGTGTTCCGGGTTCAATCCATGGCCAGAAAGACATCAGAATAATATTTTTTATTATAAGAAGTGATGTGATTGAACGTATATACAATTTTAAATACATATATTACAACTGAGAACATGCTAGACTTATTTCCAGCGTGAAATGGTTCTTGCTTTTCCTCGTGATAGCCAGCTCAATTGCATATGAAACTACCTTCTTAGTCCTTGGAAGAAACGTGTGAAATTCCCCCCCCCCCGCCTATGCCCCTCCCCCTGCCTACCCCCATAATTTATGGTAACCTACCATTTGTACATATGTAATCGTACGAATAATATGGTACAAATAATTAAACGCTTTTTAATTATTTGTACCATATTATCCACTGTACTCAACCTACCCTAAAGGCAGCTATACTCAACCTGAGGCCCGCGGGCCGCATGTGGCAGGCCAGGCCCTTTTAATTGGCCCTGCTGAATTTATGTTTGGCGACTGTTTTTTTAGTTTAGGCTTTACAGTTATTCTAAACTGAGTATCTTTTCATTTTTATGTATATTCGTATTAGCTACTTCATTTTTGCAACATACTTAATTCATGTTCCTCGAGCAACGTATACACATAGTATAGCAATAATATAATGGGAACATTTTGCAATAAAACGAAGGTCTCAGGGATTTCTGATACCCATGAGCCGAATTATGAAAACCTTACCAGGATTCAGTAAGTGCTGCGTTGTATGGAAGCGGCTTGCGTATAACTGCGTAATATAATAATGACGAACGATTGTCAGTGCTATAAATAAAAAATAAATATATTTAAACAAATTAGTGATAAGAAATTTACAGTAATAATGGTGGTATTTTTTACATTCATTCTGGAAGATGGGCTTTAGAATCCTACCTAATTTTGTCAAAGTAATATTACTAAAAATATAGAAACCCATAACAAGTAAGATATATACTTACTTTAACCATTTATTGGTAATATGATAGCTTGGTGTATAAAAGGACTGGGTTCAAATCCAATCCCCATATATTTTTTACATATATATATATAGGTATACTAGGTAAGTATACCTAATATACCTACCAAAATACATGTAACATGCCTAAATCTAGAGTAAATTTACGTTAAAATCTACTGAGCCATAATCCCTATGAACCATATTGTTAATCGTTATCTTTTTAAATAGATGTGACTACCCTCTTGTGGGACTAGTAGAAAAAAGTCGAATATCCATTATACGAGGAATGATAAAATCCCATACTATGTACAATTATCATCCCTTGATATGCCTTGATCTCTAAAATCCTTCAAATGAGCAGTGATAGTAATAGGTTGAAAAATACCCACTCAATCGGAAGGTCCCGGGTTTAAATCTCAGGGCCGCATCACGAAATATGTGTGTATAAGAAATTAATCATGCCTGTTTTATTGTGAAGGAAAACATCGTGGGGAATCAACACCCCTGATAGTTCTTAAAAAAAAGTTCTCAAAGTTGTGTGAAGTCTACCAATTCACAGTTGGCGAGCGCGGTAGACTTTGGCCTAAAATTCTCTCATTCTGAGAGAAGACCCGTGCCCAGCAGTGGGACAGTTATGGGTTCACAAAGGCGACGACCCGTACCCAGCATTGGGACTGTTCCAATGCTGGGTACAGGTCTTCTATGGGTCCATAATGGAGACGATCTTCAAAATATCACTGGCTAAGTATATTATAGCGTATCATAGCAAAAACGTCTAAAAAGTCTACTATATAAAAACTTAGCTAAAACCATAGGTATCTTTATTCTACATCTGTATCTTAATTCAATCACAGATGCGTTGCTACGCCTGAGAACTTATTTGGTTGCCTCAGATAAAAGTAACCCGTATTAATTTATACTTCAGAATCTTTACAAAAACAATCTCATGACTAATAATCTGTTGCGGGAAAGCTTTGAAATAACGTGGAAATAAAGGCAAAGAAAGGGATAAGTAAGTTATAGACATTTTAGCGAACAATCCCGAAACTCCAACTTTGAGTACGTGTCTCAGACTCAGTAGGCATCTCTTAAGTTTGGAAACATAGTCTAGAACGAAACTCTTTGAAATACATTTTTTTTTCACTATAACAAATGGTACACCTGATTTTTTTTGCGTTATGTCTACATAGACTGTCTAATAGTATAGTCTAATAGTCTAGCTTGGAGTATAACTATGTAAATAACTGTATTAAAAATAGTGACATATGCATATTTTTTTAATTTAATTAGCAATAAAATTAGAAATACAATCAAATTCTGATAATATTTTCATTTTGTGATAAAAAAAAGTTCTTTAGTTAGTAAAATTTTATTAATTACTATAAATTAGCTGATATATTATTTGCGACTTTGTAAGTTCTCTAGTGAAACGGATATAAGTCTGATTATTGTAGACTTATTACAAGTCAAATCCAACAGAAATTTATTAATATTAAACCTTTTACGCATGTTCACTAATGCCACAAATATCACTATGTAACCTCCGTTTAACCTCCTTAGAGATAGAGTGACATAAAATCTTTATTAAATACATTATTCAGAACGGAACATATCCAAATTATATATTTTTTATTTCTAGACTTATTAAAAATGATGTTAGTAGTGAGTGCCTATACTTCCTTGAATTTTACAAAACGAAAATAAAATAAAGAAAGTAAGTCCTCTTCCATATTACCGTACCTCGCAATAACAGCTGGGATATCCCAAAGTTGCGCTAACTTCATTCAAACGCGATCGCTTACGAACCTCTGAATTATCACACGAAAGTCGCCCCTAAGTATAGTTATTAAGAACCATTTCCCTATGAGTTTACACTTCGCTAACCATCTTACACCACACGTCCAAAACGTTTAAGAATCAAATTAATGGTATTCGAAATTCAACTTTATTTTTATGCATTGGCTGTACCCGGCCCAACTTTGATGTAACTTAATTATATATTTTCTTAATGTTATTGGCATAAAAGTTATATAAAAACAATCTTAAATAAATATAAAATGTTTTCTAAAAGAATAAAAATTGATTTTATAATCACTTTTTGAGTTTTGCGGATACAAACATACAACCAATTTTTTTTGCACACCGCAGTAAAGTTTAGATTATTTTATGGTCGCTTCTGGTGCGGTTTATACAAGACGGATCCAAGAAGTTTATGCAATTCTTTAGTTGATATTATATAAGCTTGTTGAGGCTTTGCAGGTCATTCTCGTTTGAAACGTTCGGTGCATTGAACGTGAACTAGTTTTTGTGATTTTATTTAGTTCATAGGTAAGTTTTTAATTAATTGTAATTATTAAACAATAGATCCAATTATTCTTATATATTTGCTTTCAAGATGCTAATTTATGTCGATAAAGATTAAGACAGAACAAATATGAATACATAAATGACTTAAAAAAAAAAGAAAAGAAAAGCAGGAAGAAAACAATAAGTTTCTTTATTATAAAAATATATATTTGTTTTCATTATGACATTATAAATTGGTACAACATATAAGGATACAAGTATACTTAAACAATAGAATTATACGCAAGTAAATATTAATAGAATGACTAACAATCCGCGTTATTTTTATATACATGTATCTTACATATTAGTAATTTAACTTTTAATTTGGGCTAGTACTATATTTTTGTTGTCTTTTATGTTAAATTCAGTTGCATTGGATTTATACTATTTCAAACACACAACAAACAGACAGACAAAAATCCTATAACTAATTCTTACTCCCGCAAACATTTTTTGATCATATATACGATGTACATCCGGAACTGTCTTATTATATACTAGTCCTTCCCCGCGGCTTCGCACGCACGGTTTCAGGGAATTAACATTAGCATTTGATAGCGTGATTCACAACTTGCAAATGAATTTTAGTAACGCCACCTGTTAACAACGTCTGGAACTACTAAATATGTATCAAATAATAAAACATCGATATTCTCATGGGAATGAGAGAACGCGGTAAAAAGCACCCTACGTCACTCTCCGCTCTCCTTTTTCCCAGCTTGTAAACCATATCATATAATTGTTATGTGGCGACGTGAAAGAGGAATAAACAAACACACTTTCACATTTATAATATTAGTATGGATATTGATAAATAACACATCAGTGTGTTCATACGTTCTCCGAAACAACTCAACCGATTCTAAATGGATGATTCAATCTTAGGATCTCTAGGATTTTATTCGTTCACAGATAAGACCCTTTTAAATCCGATAGGTGGCATTTTTGTCGTAATCCATTTTTTGTGATGTGTCATTTTTTCTGAATATTGCCTTATATTCTAGAATAGATATGACAGTAAGATATAAGGTAGGAAATAGGATAAGGCGTTTGACAAATGACAAGAAAAGGGAAATATATAAATATTCTAGAAAGGAGGAAGTTACGCCGTTAAAAGTGAAAGCTATCCCTAGTGAAGGAAGTGTATTTCTAAGTGACTTAGATGTGCGAATATAAGTCAGCTCGTATAGTGTGCTCAAGATTTTGAAAATACCATATTAATGGGTAATAATATAAGAAGACGGCGGGTAACCGCTGAATTCAGATGGCTCAGGACCGTTCGAAGTGGCGCAGATAAGGGGAGGCCTATGTCCAGCAGTGGATTTTCAAAGGCTGATAGATGAATGGATGGGTAATATTTGTCGAGCGAATGAATATATGTATTTTTTGACATACATTAAAGCCCAAACGGCTCGACGGATCGACATTCGGCGTATCATCGAAATAGTTTCAATGGCAGACTGGCGTATGTAATTTTTTAAATATGACGCTTTCAAAATGGGACAGTTTTTTTAACTATCATAAAAATATGATATGGAACAATAAAAAAATCCAAACAATTATGCCATAACCGTAACTTCTTCTACTTAAAAACTATTACACTAACGGGCTTACAACGGAAAAATTCCAAATAAATTAATTCTTACCGCGGAGTGATAGATATTGTTTAAATTAAAAAATATATTAAAATAGTATATTACATATATTTTTTTTGTATCAAGCCGTATGCTATGATTGAACTATAAATTATAATAATAAAGAATTGTATATCAACAAATTAATAAACTTACTTCGTCTTACAAGTACTCCTACCGTCGGCGTATTAAAGATAATCTCCAGAATCCTAACTAAAACATGTCAAGGGATCAAACATTCTGATACTAAAAATATTTTTTTATCTGATTGAAGTAGCAAACGAACTTACTGTCCACCTTATGGTAAGTGGTCTCTGCCGCCCATGGATATCTGTAAGCAACTTCATATATGACTTGTAAGAGGCTTGTTATTCCTCAGGGATAGAAATGCATCTGACATTTTTTAAGACTGTCGTCGCAAACAATCATGCAGTCCACCTGACCTGATAGTAATTGGTCCACTGTCCTGTAAGTCCATTGTCACCCATGGACATTAGTGAACAACTTTTTGTAATACCATGGTTCTATCCGAAGTCAATCACAGATGTATTGCTTCTCCCGAGGACTATGATGGTCTCCTCATATAAAAGTGTGCCGGCAACCACAATAATCGACTTCTATTTATGTCACGAATAGGATATGACAATCAGACTGCAACAGTTACGAAATTGCTCAGTCGATTGTGTCTTATTGTATGAATCATCCTTCGTTATGTCATAAGCTCATAAGTAGACCATACTGTAACGACTAGAACGCAGATTTCATAACCAAAAACCGTTTGTTATTATTCTTAAATTTTATGATATTGTATTACCGAATGCCTTCCGCCTGATTGTGTCTTCCGTCCCCAATGGAATTTGAGGCCTAAGTTAAAAAGAAGATAAAAAAAGTTAACTTTCATACGAAGCTGAGTTTCTTGCCGGATCTTCTCAGTTGAGGTCGTATTCCGATCCGGTGGTAGTGTAAGAAAAAAAATGTAACTGACATTTTGTAAGTGCCCCCGTAGGCCTATACAAAATAAAGACATTTCATTTCATTACATTTCATTTCATTTCAAAGCGGCCATCTTAGTTCACTAGAGCAGCAACACAGTTGTGATTGAATTCCAGTAGAACCATGGTATTACAAAAAGTTGTTCACTAATGTCCATGGGCGACAGTGGACTTACAGGACAGTGGACCACTTACTATCAGGTGGACTGGATGATTGTTTGAGACTACCATCTTAAAAAATCTCAGATGCATTTCTATCCCTGAGGAATAGCTGGCTTCTTACAAGTTTGTCCATTACCTTTCCGTACCTATCCTTCAAATTAGAACACATAAATGCTAGATTCTGTTCCTATAATGTGAAAGTGGTAGTGGTAGGTAGTAATTTCAATGAACACTACGAATAAGTATCATCGAAAATTTTAATTATATTTGTCACATCCGATTTAATGTTGGTGCTTGCTTCGTGACAAAATATTCCTTATTCTACCCACGTACAAAGTCTTCAGAGAGAGAAAACAGTGCAATAAGTTTCTGTAGAAAAACTATGCCAAATGTAAGGAAAGGAATTTAAAATGAACGGATCCCTTTTTTGAACTGGAAGCCAACGAGCATGCAGACCACCTGATTGTAAGTGGATAACGGAAATCTACCCCTTAACAGAGTCTCATCCGAGGTTAGTCTTAAATGCTTTGCTTCTCCTTTAAGGACTAAGTCGAAAAGCATCATAGGTATTTCTCCCATACCATGTCTTTTAGACCAAAATACAGCAGCGCTGAAGGCTGTTGCTATTAGGCCAAAATAGATGTAGCAGAGGTGCTTCTAGAGTTAAACCACAAAAAATTATATCAATAAAAAGTTACATACTACTCACATTACTAATAATTTCTAAATATGCTAATTTTTTAGCACTTAATGCGCCTTTTGTTGCACTTTATAGTTATCTAATTAATATTCCATCCATCCATCAGCCCTTTGAGGTCCGCTCCTGGACATAGGCCTCCCCTAAATGACGCCACTCCAACCGGTCCTGTGCCCTCTGAATCCAACGGTTTCCCGCTGTCTTCTTCAGGTCATCGGTCCACCTGGTAAGGGGCGACTTGTGCTTCTTTAGCCTAAATCCTAATCTAATTAATATTATAAATGTGAAATTTTGAATGTATGTGTTTGTTACTCTTTCACGAAGAAACGAATGATCGGATTTTTGTAAAATTTTACTCACAGATAGTTTATAATCCAGATTAACACGTAGGATACTCATTACAGTAAACATGATCGAAACGGGCGGAATCGCGGGAAACCAAAGTCTTTTATAAATATTTTAATCATATACTTAATTTAGAAAAAACCTCGTGATGGAGCACTCTTCACAGCCAGTCTAATTAAAATGAGTGTATAGCTACTAAAAACGTAAGCGAACCAATAATTTCAATATAAATTTTGCACCTATAATCTTTCCCCTATTTTCTTGAATACATTTTTAATAACAGCCAAGAATTGATATTACATTGTCCCGCAAAAGTTTAATGTATGCTGAGCATATAGATCATGCGAGAAAATTGAACAATGTTTTACCTATACTTTGATAAAGAAGTTTCTTACATTCATAAATGTATAAGCCCAACTTTTTACATCAAAATGCTTTATATTCAAGAAAGGCTTACCAAATATGTGGTATAGATTCAAAGACAATGAAGTCGTGTGAACTGAAATCAAATGTAAGAAAAGATTATATCTGTGCTATTTTGATAGTCAAAATTTTAGCAAAATAATTAAGTTTCGAATCGCAGAGCATGTACATGATCATGTCTGCCACATTAACGTCGCAAAAGAATTTTGTCAGAAAAATGAGATAGTTTAGGCCAGGTCCACCGCGCTGGCCAAGTGCGTATTGGTGAAATATTCGACCGCTTAAAACTAATGTGACTGTCACAATTAATACGTAAATAATTAAATAATTAATTATTTATTGTGACAGTCACAATCAAAAGATGCACTACATTCTTCAGGACTTGTTTTTCACTTTTCAGTTGTTTATTGTTGATCATTCCAATACATTTTTACATCCACATATTTAATTTAAGGCTTCGTTATATAATAACATTACAGTTTTATGATATTAAAAATTGATCAATGGTCTCTCCATTAATTTTTGTTTGATAATGTTATGATAAAAATCGATTATTTACTCTATTTTTCCATTATCACGCATCATTATATTTCCTATGTTACAATCCGTTAAGCCAAAATTTTGGTATACATACATACAAGCAAACATACGTGCAAACGCTCAAAGACATCATCCTTCTTATGCAGTTAAATGAAAATACAAAATACAGTGTCTCCGACAAAATTTACGTAACAGTAAGTAGGGTGGCATTTAATAAATGTGCCAAGCTGTTTATTATTCGGCGCATCTTCGAAGCCTGAACAAATATTGCGAGTGTTACACATTGGGCTTTAGTATTATTATAGCTGAACTGACATGAAGATTGTTATAATAGCCAAAGTTGACGATATGTGAATATATTAATTACTTTTGAAATTGTTTTTAAATATTTATCGGTTTTGTTTTTTTTTTATTAAAAAAATAATTATATCCAACAGGTTATACATACTGACTATGTTTAGGTAATAATTTAAAAGAACCTTTGCTTTAGTTTTTTTTTTACATCAGACCCTAAAGGGTGTACATGGGTACAACCAATTATTAAAATTTACACTGCAAGGCAGTAAGCTCATATTGCACAGTGTGTAGTACTGGTTCATCTCAGTATGAGATTAATTATTATTTAAATCTATTAAAGCTAGTGGATATATATTCAAGGACTATGGAGTTTTTCGGACAAGCCATCGTATTCGCTTTGACAAAAGTTAAACAAACTGATAATTTTTTAGCTTCTTATATACAGTCAGTCCTCGTACTTACGTTATGTTAGTTTCTCGAAACACGCGACGTAAATCGAAACGACGTAAGTTGAGACATATTTTTTCTAATAATTACATTTAAAACTCAAGTGGTACGTTCCTCAAGGCCTCAAAATTAAAATAAAAACTGAATTTATAACAACAGATATATGCTTATTTATTGTACTTATGAAATAAGTAGTTATTTTTGCTACAGATACAATACGTATGTTATTAACTATAATAAAGCAAAAATGTATAATAGAAATAATTAATTAAACTCTTAACTTAAAGAAACTATCAATTCTAGATTGCTTCTCTTCTTGTTATCATACAGGTAACACTGACAAGCCGCACACATTTTATTTATAATCGCTAAAGCTATTAACATTAACACTTCTCTCAAAGTTAATATTATTTTCATCAAAAATATTCATAGTAGTATCATATTCATTTCCCAAGCTTGGAAAGGCTACAAACAGTTTTTTAGTATCAGTTCCTTTCTGTTTTACCGATAGAAGATGCTATTTCTATATATGAGGTGGTTACTCCCTGCTCGCTAGGCCTTCCAGCAGACATCGATCTCGTGACATATGTATTCTTCTACGCCGTAATTCGAAACAATTGACGTATGTTAGAGGAATAGTGTCAAAATATGGGTCGACATAACTCGAAACGACGTAAGTCGAGGACTGCCTGTACTTAAGTATATCACTTAAATAACCGTTACAAAAAAAATTTTAGTACATTGTTTCAAATAAATCGCCAAAGAATAGTCAAGTCTTTCAGAATTTAGTTTAAATGAAAAATCCTATGTTTTTGTTAATGCACAAAAAAGTATAAATTCGTTGTTATGTAAATTTGTCTCATCTCATTCAGTAATGTCATTTGCAAATGTTTTAAGAAATATACTTTCTTATATTAAAGAATAGGAGGGATTGTCGCAGACAAAGTGTATTCATTTAAACAAAACAAATCATTTTTCTAGTTGCCCAACTTATGAATCTAACTATAATCGTAAACGAGTTACATAAAATTGAAGACGCCTCTTTTTGGTTTGTGCCTAATAACAATAATGTTAAGATTGTAATTTGGATATCCGAAAGTTTCGGTTACGGTTGCTTAGCTACATAACATCCAGGACGCCTTAAATATAGTCCATCTTTAAGTATACGTTTATTTTATTTCATTTATATGTTTTTGTACACGGAAACTTACAGAAAAACTCATTATATAAATACTAGCTGTCCCGACAAACGTTGATTTGCCATATAAAAAATAAAAATAAAATGTTAAGGGTGGACAACCCTTAAGGGGTATGAAAAATAGATGTTAGCCGATTCTCAGGCCTACTGAATAAGCATAAAAAATTTGGTAAAAATCGGTCAAGCTGTTTCGGAGGAGTATGGCAACAAAAACTGTGACACGAGAATTTTATATATTAGATGGTACATGGTACATGCTATGGTTTATTACGTTCCTTAAAACAAGCACCACTTATGTTTTAGTATATATATCACAAAAACATAAACGTACAATGTAAATAGCAATATATGCGCAGCCTAAAACGTAATCGCACAATGTTAAATCATAATTTGTAACATATACGTAAACAGAGATGGTTTTTATCAAACATAACAAACTTATACTATGGCACTGCTCTCGAACATTCCCAATGTATAGTCCATGTAGTACAAAAACCGTTAGACCTACGCTTTCAACTCACGCGCAGCGGAGCAGTGTCCGCACTTCGTGCGTCTCGCTCGCACGTTCGAAGTTTCTAGAAATCAAGTTACTGTTCTTCCTTTTTCATTCGCCTTGATGGATCATGAAACTGTGACCTTGGGTTATGTCTCACTGGAGAAGATACGAATGTAAGCATTGAGTCCATCTATTAGCCTTTTATTCGAAGTATTCCACTTGATGGATCATACAACTGTGACGTCTATGTCCTACTGGACAAGAAATTAATGTAAGCATTGGATCCATGAGAGTCCATCAGCCTTTCAGTCTCTAGACATTACGTCCCCGACCCTGTAGTTCTGGGATCAGCATAGGGCTACGGTATCCCTGCCTGTCGTAAGAGGCGACTTAAAGGGGCTTCCGGGATTGCGGACGGCTAGACTAGGAGCTTGAACCGTCCAGCCAGGTGATCCCGGGAAGGACGACGGTATGTGTGACCGCATACCGTCGTAAAGACTAGACGGAGCCGCCCAATTGGGAGCAGTCCGATATGGCGCACTCCGAGGATTCCGGTTGCGTTCCTTTGGTGATCCCAGTCCTCTTTTTAGCGCCGAGGACGGCCACCGAGGGATTTTTAGTGCGGTAAAAATCCCACATAACCCGCGTCGCTCCATGACGTCGCGTACCTTTAGAAGGTTTCCCCTCCCGAAAAAAAGTCCCGGACTATCTTTTGCATTCCACTTGATAGATCATTCAACTGTGACTTTGGGTTGTGTTTCACTAAAAAAGATATGAATGTAAGCATTGGATCCATCCATCAGCTTTTTAGTCTCTAGACGTCACGGACACCTTTTACATTCCACTTGATGGAACTGTGACTTTATATGTTCTACTGGACAGGATAGGTAAGCATTGGATCAATCTATCAGCCTTTTAGTTTTTTGATATCTCGTTCCTTACTGTACTACCTTTTGTATTCCACTCGATAAATCGAACTGTGACTTTATATGTTACACTGGATAAGATACGTAAGCGTCGGGTCCATTCAATAGACTTTTAGACGTCTGCTGTTAGACATAGACCTACTCTGGATTCAATGGGGATTCTGCTAATTGTCACTGCGTCTGACAAGCGCATTTTGCTTATCTTCATCCTAGCTCCAATTAAGCTGCAATAAGTCTTTATGTATGGAAATATCTATACATCCTTGTGTGTGGAAGTAAGGAATATATGAGTCCGTAACTCCCTCGTCCGTAACTGTAACCAAATCCATTCTATGAAACCCAAAAATAATCAAGTAGAAAGGAACGACGCTTTTTATTATTGTTGTCCATCAAGTGGAACGGAGACGTTTTTGGTAAACGCTACTATGATTCATATGGCTGCGACATCGGACACATTTGGATAATAACTGTTTGGACTTGAGAAGGTGTGCAAGAAACTCCATATTTATAAACTATTGTTTAGTTTGGAATAACTATGAATCTAAAAGAAAATATCAAAAAAATACATGTCACACATAAAAAAAAATTACACTACCCTTCCCATTGCGGAAGGGTAGTGTATTTTTTTTTTTAATTAGTCATGAAGTAGCAAATAATCACGTAGTCATCCTGACATAGGACTATTGCCACAAAATTCAAATTCACAAAATACGCTTCAAAAAATACGCTTTCTACACTCATAGCCTACACTGGGATATTTTCCTGTGTCGTGGATACCATGGACACATACAACACGAATACACAAACACCCAGACCCAGAACATGAATCTGAACTCATCATTCAAATACCTGTCTGGCCGGGAATCGAACCCGGGACCCATTGCACGTCGGACCGGTATGGTAACCGCTACGCCACGCGGGTCGTCGATAAAATGAAGACGCAACTCATTAAAATTGTCAAATCAATCGTGACGCTACCTGCATCATGCAAGAATGGCTTTTCGTCCTATAGTCCAAACTATATTCGTCCTTGAATGAGTAGACATAAGACAAGTAGTTGCATGAACGATGAAATACGTTGTCTATACAACCATAAAATGTTTGTAAATCTATATATAAAAGATCTGTATGTGTTTGTCTGTATGTTGAAATATAAAACAACCTGAAAAGGTGTAAACTCTTTGTGATTTCACTCCGAAAGCACCGCCACACCTAATCTGCAGTGTTTTCCACTGTTGTGTTTTTTTTCTGAAGGGTGTGATAAGGGTAGCAACGTATCTGTGATTACCATCAGGTAATCCTTTGATCTTTTTTTTTAAGTTTTTGTACACAGAGATATTGCAAAAATCATACATTTGCAAAAATACTTAGTACAGATTTTAAAAAATCCTTCTTTATCTGAAATGTAAGGTCCTCTTTTATCTTAAATTAAAAGGTCACCACGAATAGCTCTAAACTGAAGGAGTCATCACTCTCCTTGCCCAGATACACCAGTGCGGAAAAAAGGATATGATTTGAGACTTTGAAGAATAGGGTAGAGGTTTAGCCCCTTTTGGATCTACAGTGAGAACGCTCTTACTCACCACTCTCTCTCACTTAATAGTTTAAAAAGCATATAGAATCTAAATTCATACATCATACAGAATTTGTTGTCTAACAGCACTTGAACTCGAAATCTTATGCGAACCGGACCATTATTTATTTATTTATTCAGACTTACGTCTATCATTACAGGTACCCAATACGATAGCGTAGACAATTATTCATTTTTTTAAAATGTTAACATTATTTTCTATTATTATTAAATATAACTATATATTATTGTAAGATAAAATATAAAAAAACAAATTTTGCGAATTCACTCTAGCTACATGAATTGACATCTAGTTTTTCATGTACCTGATTGAGTGTACAGAGAGCTTGGGTGAAAGGTGCCTTAGCTAAAAGGTTGGTCCTGGCTGTAGTATCTAGTATGTATGTATTATACATAGTTTCCAGTTGCACGCATATATAATGTCATGACAGACAAAGTTGCGATTAAAAACTAGTCAATCGATACCCAAGCGACAATTTTACACTAACGACAACCTACAATCCAAAACCGACTCTAACTCGCGACTCACAAGAATGAACTCGGAACCTTGCTAGATTAAACCGTTTGATAGTGTACAAACAAATACAAATACGCGAAAGTAGAGGTAAAAGTAGTGTAGTGACAGTGTTGATTGCCGGTTGTAGTGTAGTTTGTGGTTCGGATCAATATGCCGTAAGTTTATTGATTTTATCACGTATACTAAGGGCATTAGGAAAATCTGAGGCTTAGAAATTAGAGAAGATTGAACATAATTTTCAAGGTTATTCATGTGGCTCCATAAACTTCAGGAATGTAAATCCAAGGTAACTAAATTTAAGCGAAGTCCAATCAGAAGTATTTTTTACGTTAAAGAATAATAAACACACGTACCTTAGCTTTCTTTTATAACATTAACAAGATTATTGCCCTTAGGACAAGTTAAAATCGATCATTGTTTAAGTTTTTACCAGCGTACATTGTTCGTTTACGTTTTCGTTTACAACCATATTATCTTGCAATTTCCGAAAAAATGCTATTAAAAGCTAATTAAACATTTTTATATTTGACGAGTGCCTTCAAAAATACTTGAAAATTATTACATTTTAATTGAATTTGAGAAATATTCGTACTACTTTGGACAATATGAAGTTTAGTTTTTGAATTTTGAAATTAAGGTCAAATTTCGACCAATGCTATGGGTGACTAGTTTTTAAAGAACTATTAATCATTTGAAAGTAATGTAAAGAAATTCCATGGAAATTTAGTGTTTCTTTTATAAAATTGTCACCGTCTCTTCTATACTTCTCTTCTATTGCGTAAAATGGCATGTCGATCAGATTCTCGTTTTTTAAAAATTGGCTTTATAACAGAAAATAGTCGTATATTGTAGTATAGCTGTATTGGACGAGCCGTGTGGCGGAGCGGTTACCATACCGGTCTGACGCGCAATGGGTACCGGGTTCGATTCCCGGCCAGACAGGTATTTGAATGATGAGGTTAGATTCATGTTCTGGGTCTGGGTGTTTGTGTATTCGTCTTGTGTGTCCATGGCACCCACGACACAGGAGAAAATCCTACTGTGGGGCTATGAGTGTAGAAAGCGTTTTTTTTAAGCGTTATTGTAAATTATGTAGCTGACTAAACCATATTTATTCTATTTCTATCGCCATGTGCTATGGAGTCCTGCTCTTTAGGATTTTTGAAACTTTTTGTAATTTAAAATTTAAGATACTAACAATTGTAACTGGCCAAATGTGAGCATTAATTAATATTATATTACATTGAAGGTTAGATTTTAGTAAATTAGCTACCAATTGGTATTTGCATTTTCTACAATTTTGTATTAAATATATTATTTTTCTCTTATGAATGTATGTATGTATTTAAAAGAGCAATGATAAACTAATGGTTGAAACTCGGCCTCTTACTCGACAATCCTAGATACGTACTACCGATATTTATAAAATGATATGCATAATAAAAATTAAATATCAATCGTTTACGGAAAAGTAAAACATCATGAGGAAACCTGTACACTTGAGATGTTCTTAAAAAAATCTCAAAGGTGTGTAAAGTTTGTTCGGACTTGTTCAGTGGGGTGGACTATGGCCTAAAGCTCTCTCATTGAGAGTAGGTACTAGCCCAGTAATGAGGCAATCAAGGTTTGACAAACAGCAAACCTTTCTTCGGTTTGTCTAACAGCAAACCTTTCTTCTTCCAGTATCCTATAGAAGATAAGAATGCTGAACCGAGCGAAATGGTTGATGCTGGCGATAGCAGCGGTCTTGGCGCTGCAGTCGAGGGGAGAAGGTGGCATCAGGCTGCCTGACCAGCCACCCAAGGAGGAGACGGAAGGACGATCGTTGCATTTTGGAAACGATGACCATGGACGATCGGTGAGTTAGAGAATGTAATAAAATGTTGAGACCTGAATATAAAAAAGAGACCTTTTTCGGTAGTAATACGGTGTAACTGAAGTGGCGTGACACATATTCCTTACATGAAGAAATTCGTCTTCTTAGGTATGGATACCAGCTGAATTAAATAAAAGATGATCTTAGTCCTCAGTTGTAGCAACGCTCGTGGAATGGACTTCTGTTAAAATATTGTGCCATTTGAAATTAGTTACAGATGTCAAGATGCAGATAAATAAATACCTACTTAAGAAATTTCCTTTAATAGCCTCCCACATAATATTCTACATGAGCCTAGGTGTTTCCCTGTCTAGAGAGATCGGGAGATATGCACCCAATCTTATGCTCGACATAATTAATACTACCCCGACCCCGACCACTAGTTTCTTATTGCACCCGAGAAATGATCACTTATTAAACTCCACTTAATTTTTTTTTTCATTTGACTGAAGTAGCAAACGAACATGCAGTTCACCTGATGGTAAGTGGTCACTGCCGCCCATGGACATCTGTAATCAACTCCATACAGAACATGGGTTCTATCTGAAGTTAATCACAGATGCGTTGCTACTCCCGAGTACTATGATGGTCGCCTCATATAAAAGTATACCGGCAACCACACTCTTCCAACGAAACGCAAGAAATACTTCACGCTAGAAATAGGTGTGGCGGTGGTATTTCCCCGGTCGAACTAAACTGGTTCAACCACCTTCAAAATTTCTTACACATGTAAATAAAATCAATCAATTATATATAAAAAAAACAGAACTGCCAAGCCGATATTTACTAATAAATCTTCTCTTCTCTTCAGCCTCACGCCCAAGGTCGTGGTCTCCTGGACTGGCTGGGTCTTGGCGAAGACCAGGACCCTTACATCCAGCAGTCTACCCAGCAGTGCATCAACGGAGACCTGGCGGACTGCTTCAAAGCACAGGCTTTGAGATCCTTCGACGACTTCTTCGATAAACAAGCTTACCAGTAAGTTTTGTACTTTAATACATAAAATTGGCTAAGCGCAAATTATGATTACATACGAAGAGTTCCGTACCAAATTTTCAACGTATAAATTTGAAATGAATATCTTTTACTTTTTGATGATCGAACAGGCAAACGGATGGACAGTAAAGGATTAGTAATGACTGTATGAAATTGTCCATTAATTGTCCATTACTGTATGCAATTGGCTTAGCCATTAAATGTAAATTATGTAACAGTAGAAAAGGTGTGGGCGTGTTTTTCGCTGTTTTTCCGTCAAGATGCGAAGGAGTAGTAGATTAATTCTTTTATTCGACACACAAAAAATATTCTGTAATTTGTTGTTAAAAATAATCCTATGGGGATTTTATTTAACATGATACAAGTTTTTTTTGTTTAGTAGACAATAGTTTGCCTTGATTAATGTAACAAATTGCGAGATTACGATTAGAGAAATTAATAGCAATAAAAAAATGTATTTTGTTTAGGGCTGCCACTTACAAATTTTCAGAGACAATATTTTTTCTATACTACCACCGGATCTGATATTAAATTAAGCCATTATTCAGATATGAATTCTATCTATAAATAATGCCTGCAGTTTAGCTTCAAATTATATGCACATTATTTCATTATTTCAAAATAAGGTCAACTAAATACACAACGAGAAGTAAACCACGCCACAGTGAATTTTAAATATGGTTTGAAACACTAAGTTATAGCAGTAAATTAGAAGGCCATTTTGAAACCAGGATAGATAATACAGTAAATTGTAGAAGCGATGTTATGTAAAAAGACTAGCATTTACATCAGCTTTGCTCGCTTGGTTCATGTGTCACGAGATATGGATTATCCTATGTGTCAAAAGTCATAAACTGTATGACAAATTTCATCTAAATCTGATTAATTTTTTCGTGAAAGAAAAAGAAACAAATCCCCATAAAA
The DNA here is from genome assembly GCA_949699795.1 of Spicauda simplicius. NCBI lineage: Eukaryota > Metazoa > Arthropoda > Insecta > Lepidoptera > Hesperiidae > Spicauda > Spicauda simplicius. Next base: position 10,755,509 of record OX453079.1, read on the forward strand.
TTTCATCCTTATAATATTAGTAAGACTTAATTAATTCCTTCATAATACGGTAGAAGTAAGCTTACAATGTTCATATGATGACAAAAAAACTTTAACACTTACTATAGTCTAAAGATTTCTGAAATATCGCCAATGTATCGCCGTCATCGAAAGCGGACTCATTTTGCCCCTTTTGCGAAGAGCCGCATCATAAATCCACAACTTCTTACCTGATGTAAAAATACTAATAAGAAATGTGCTTAGGCTTTCAGAGAACGCAGTGCTGGTGAAGGTGGAGTCCCAGGCGAGAGCCCTTGCAAGAGAACCCCCGGAACTAAGCTCCCAGCCGAGGAGCGAAGACTCTGACTGGGATGCCCTTGTCAAATACGGGATGAGGAAGATTGAAAGGTGATTATGAATGCTTCTGTTTTATTACAAGTCACGGGTTGAACTGAATAAATGAAAGAAGTTTGGAGCGTCTAGAGATTGAAAGGTAAGAATGGAGGGTTCCACTTAGTATAAGTACAACTATTACTTGGGTTATTTATAATAAATGAGAGAAGTTTGGCAGCAGAACTATACGCTGTTCTGGAACAAATGTACAGAAAGGATAACTTGAAAGATATATAAATTGATGTAGTTAAGGGATAGATAAAGAAAGAAATAAATTATGGCGAAGAATTGGTTACATTACAATTACAAACTAGTTCTAATTTTGTTTATAAGTGTCATACAAAAAAGGAAATTCGTGTTAATAATTTCTCTTCAAATGTCGCATACGTATTGCGTAAACGACATTTAAAGAGAAATTATTAATATCATAGGTAAGTCAGTGGAAAATACTAACTTTAAAAATATACGAATAGAAAAATAAATAATATTTGTAACATATTCTCAAAGATTTTGGCTATTAATGAAAAGCGTTAAAAATAAATTTGAATTGCAACTTTTCTATACCTAAGCAAACTTACACAAAATGTTTAATAAAATGAAAACCAAATTCGATTAGCATAAACTTAAAGTTTAATTACAAGAGGACGCCACAATCCCTGTTAAAGCCGAGCTCAGCACAGCTAAAGTGTTCGAATCTATTGAACGTTAAAATTCCTTAATCCTCATTTTAGAATACTATCTGTAAGGAACTTGTTTCACTCGGTTAGTACGCGATTAGCGATGTTTTGACATTCAACAATATACATGTACAGTACTGTTCAAAGTCAAAGCGTTTCATATTCATCTAATGTTCAAGCAGACATCTAAATGATTTATTTAGATTTTCTGGGGTTAGGTGTTTATTGGTCATTTGATGTATCCACAGTCCACGTTCTATCCATCGTAAGAGCCAGCAAATATCCCTGAACTTTATATATGTGAATGTCCTCTAATAGTACGTAAGGATGGACTTAAATACATTTTAAACAACAGAGCAGTGATAGCCTAATGGTTTAAACTTGCCCTCTCAATCGGGAGGTCCGAGGTTCAAACCCACGCACCACTGATTTATGTGTGTATTAGAAAATTAATTATCACTAATTTTCGGTGAAGGAAAACATCGTGAGGAAACCTACACACCCGAGAGTACTTTGAAAAAAAATCCCCGAGGTGTGTGAACTCCACCAAATCGCACTTGACCAGCGCGATGGACTATGACCTAAAACTCTCTCATTTCGGGAGAAGATCCGTGCCCAGTAGTGGGACAATAATGGGTTGACTATGATGAAACAACAAAAGTAGCTTAGATAATGGTTCTGTCTTGATATATATTAGGAAGCCGCGTTATTATACAGTAACATTGATGTCCAAAGCAGTTTGGCTAGTATCTGCAATGAACGCTTTGCAAACTTGAAACCAAAAAATAACGGCAAAAAATATAGTTTTCGAAATGTTTCAACAAAATAAGTAAAACAGTCCTTCTGTTTCAAGATTTTTTCTTTCTTTCACCTATAGTAAGTAAAGATCTTGACCACACCTTCGTTCCTCCATAAAAACTTTTATATTTTTATGCATTTCAACAACATAACAAGGAAAACTAGCATGATAACGATACGACACAGCTACCGCCATCTATTTTCAAGTATAGTGTGTTCTTTAAGGGGACATAAGAAAAAGACGGGATTGCACGACGATCTAATTATGACTGCTTCTCGAATGCAAGTGAAGAGCGCGGTGGTGAGGGCGGCGGGGAAGCCTCACTACTGCCCTCTGGTGGTGTTGGCGCGGTAGTATAAGCGCCAACATAGTGAAGTATTTATATCTTGTCGCTTGTCTTCGACTGTAAGACAAGCGCCTTTACTCAAGAGAAACCGAGTCTCAGAAACTTTATATCCATTCTGATTACAAAAAATGTCTTCTGAAACTAACTGTAAAATTAAAGAAAGTTGTAGAAAATAATTTTCCCCGTTTCAAATGTAATTTATTTCTTATTATTTGTCAATTAGTACTTTGTTAGTTGTAATATCTTCGAAGATTTTATTTTTGTCTAGACACTTTTTTGTCCGATGTAATTGTTTAATTACTTTGTAACTAAGTGAACAGAATATCTATTTAATTACTTAGGTCATTTCGAAATTTAGCATTTTTATGAAATTTAAAGGTGGTAGGTAGGTACCATATCAGGTATTAAAAAGTATACAAGGTAGAACCAGTGTAGTTCGACCGGGGACGTACCACCGCCACACCTATTTCTAGCGTAAAGCATTTCTTGCGTTTCGATGGAAGGGTGTAGTTGCCTGCACACTTTTACATGAGGCGACCATCACAGCCCTCGGGAGTGGCAATGCATCTGTGATTGACTTCAAATGGAACCCATGACCTGTATAACGTTGATTACAGATGTCCATGAGCGGCAGTGACTACTTACCATCAGGTGGACTGCATGCTACCTTAGTCGATAAAAAAAAGAAATACCTGAACGGTCACTTAGTTTATGATTTTGACAGTGTAACAACCTTTCATCGACTATCGGATTTAATTTCTTTAATCAACTCTTAATCTACGAGTATATTGGGTAACATTTTCGTCGTGAATTATTAGTTAAAAATTCTGACTGTTACCTTAACACTTCGGGGACGCTTTCTTACAGCGGCCAGACTAAAGTTATATTAACATATTTGACTCATGGTCAAGTGGTACATAAAACTGACACGTAGAAAGTTCCAAGTTCCCCTGCAAATATTTAAAGGTGGTAGAACCAGTGTAGTTCGACCGGAGAAGTACCACCGCCACACCTATTTCTAGCGTGAAGCATTCCTTGCGTTTCAATGGCGACCATCATAGTCCTCGGGAGTAGCAACGCATCTGTGATTGACTTCAGATGGAACTCATGTTCTGTATGAATTTAATTACAGATTTCCATGAGTGGCATTGACCACTTACCATCAGGTGGACTGCATTCTTGTTTGCTACTTCAGTCAAAAAAGAAAAAAAAAACGATTTATATCTTAAATTTGGCATTTTTTTCCAGCTATGGATTTTTTTGCTTGTGTTTGTATATGTTCATGGCATCTACGAAAGAGTGCTGATGTAAGTGTAAACCGCATTACTTCCAACTCTATTTTTTACGAGATTGAGGTAGCAAACGAGCATCCAGTCCACCTGATAGTAAGTGAACACTGATACCCATGCATGTAACTTCATCGAACAAAAGCTTCATATAAAACAATAGTTCCATCTAAAATCAATCACACATGCTTTGTAACTCTTAAGTAGGTACTAAGATGTTGTTCTAACATAAAAGTGAGTCAGAAACCACACTTTAAACTAAAATTAAGAGCCACTTCAAGCTAATGATGTACTACCTGTAATATCCAATAGAAATATATACATCATATCTTGCTTTTCCTAATTTTTTATACTAGTAACCCGTCGCAACGGTCTAAATTCGACCGTAATATAAATTAAAAAACTAAACTTCTTCTAAACTCCAAAGTAACATGAATATTTTTCAAAATCAAAAAAAGTAATAATTTTCAAGTTATTTTGAACGCACCCGTTAAAGGTAAAAAGAGGTTTATTAACTAAGCTGCATAAAAGCAATAGCGGGTATTTTGACAAAGACATCTGACATTTTTGACGTTATGTGTTTTCTTAAGTATTCACTTCACGTATAAATATATAGATTGTAACATAAAAGTGAGTCAGAAACCACAATTTTGATTAAAATTAAGAGCCGCTTCAAGCTAATGATGTACCTGTAATAGCCGATAGAAACATATACATCTTACCTTGCTTTTCATAATTTTTTTATATTTTCGGTTTCAGGTTCTTAAGATCAACAGCTTTGGAGATGCAGCTAGATGAAGAAGTCACATCGAACGGGATTATTGCTCCACGTTTAATAGATGAGATCGCTGATGAAGTTGACATTATCGAAGACAAGAAAGCATCGCCTTTCCGTAAGTAACACCTATCTAATATCTAGCTGTACCGTGCGCGCGTTGCTACGTCATAAAAAAATCCACCAGAAACGTTCGCGAGCTCATGAATAACAACTTTGCTAAAGATCATCACATGATCAAATTAATAGTTTACGATTCTATAGATGATATACAGACAAGCGTTCATTTTTATATATTTGAAGAAGATACTGTTGCTATTGTTTCACGACTATCACTTTCACATGAGGCGACTATCATAGTCCTTGGAAGTAGCAACGCATCTGAGATTGACTTCAGATAGAATCCATGTTCTTTATGAAGTGGATAACAGATGTCCATGGGCGGCAGTAACCACTTACCATCAGGTGGACTGCTTGCTCGTTTAGTGGAGTAACTTCTCCCGTTTTCCTAACATTTTCCTTTACTGCTCTGTTCCTATTGGCAGTAGCGTGATGAAAAGTATACTATAATCAGTTCAGGAGTATGAAAAATAATTGTAGCAAGTTTCGTTAAAATCCGTCGAGTAGTTTTTGTTTCTATTACGGTTATACAGACAGAAAGACAGAGGGACAGACAGACAGACTGACAAAAATTTTATTATTTGCATTTTTGGCATCAGTATCGATCCCTTATCAACCACTGATAGTTATTTTGGAAATATATTTCATGTACAGAATTGACCTCTCTACAGATTTATTATAAGTATCTATATATTAAAGTCTAAACAGTTGAAAAAAGGCTTAAATTAAAGAAGATTTATTTACATCTGACCAGTACTGTCAGGTACAAAAATCAACTACCGCTTTTTAAAATTAGTTAAGAATAAGTTATTCCCGACGCCCGTTACGTTCACGCCTACGACGCTAAGTTTCATTTATTTCTAACATAAAAAGAACTGCGAAGGGTTTTCCATTTGTTTCATTCAAATAAAAACAAAAAAAGAGTGCTTTTTTCTTACTACATGCTCTCTACTATTTCGTTTAACCTTCAAGCAGAACTCACAGAAACTGAAGAGGAGAGATTATCACATGAATAAATGTAAGCCAACATGAAAATGCTGTGTCGTAACACAACTAGATAGGATCACTATGTATAAGAAAAGAGTTGGTAACAGCGGTGTTCAACCTTTTAGGTTAAACTAAATCTGGAATGTCGCAACCGTCGCAACCGCACCCGTCGCAACGGTCGAAAATTGACCGTAATTTAAATTAAAAAAACTAAACTTCATTTTGCCCAAAGTTTCAGGAATATTTCAAATTCAATTTAATTGTAATAATTTTTAAGTTATCTTGAACACACCCCTTAAAGGTAAAAAGAGGTTTAATTAACTAAGCTGCATTTAAAAGCAATAGCGGGTATTTTGACAAAAACATTTTTGACGTTATGTAGTGACGACAATTTAAAAAGTGATAGAATGGATCTGGTTCGACCTGGACGGTACATGTAATTCTAGCGTGAAGCTGCCTCATTTTGGTGGGAAGATGTTATTGCTCCCTCTTATTCATATAGCTACTAATTTAGTCCTCTTGAGTAGTAACGCATCTGCAATTGACTTTAGAAAGAGCCCTTGTTTTATATGAAATTGATAACAGATGTTCATAAGCGACCACTTATCATCAACATGAGTGCTTTTTTTTATCTGGCTAAAGTAGCAAACGAGCATGCAGCCCACCTGATGGTAAGTGGCCACTGCCGCCCATGGACATCTGTAATCAACATCATACAGAACATGGGTTCCATCGGAAGTCAATCACAGATGCGTTGCTACTCCCGAGGACTAGGATGGTCGCCTCATGTGAAAGTGTGCCGACAACCACACCCTTCTATCGAAACGCAAGAAATGCTTCACGCTAGAAATATGTGTGGCGGTGGTATTTCCCCGATCGAAATACACTGGTCTATCACCTTGTACTTTACCACATTACCACTGCATGCTCGTTTGCTACTTTAATGGAATCAAAAAAACTATCTAACAAATAAAATCTCTTTCATATAAAGACGCGAGATTATCACTTGAATGAATGTAAGCCAAAATGAAAATGCCGGGTCGTAACACAACAAGATAGGATCGCAATGTGTATAAAGAGTTCGTGGCAGCGGTGTCCAACCTTTTTAAATACGGAAAACAGTTTAATATTGATATAACTTGTAGATCATTCCTTTTTTGTAGATCCTTAACTTATTACGACGTAATTCTTTACAAATTTTGGCGGGAGCGTACATGAGCCATGGCATTACATGACCTTTTCAAAAAGATCTCAGAAACGAATAGCAACGTGACCACTCGTCTTGTCGTGACACTTGCTACTGAAGCACTGCGAAAACCGCTTGGCGGCCACGTCGATGCGTATGTTTGTGTGAGTGTGCCCTTTTCGAACGTTTGTAGGTAGTTTCCATATTGTTCCCCATATTTCTACTATCTCGGATATCTACGTTTCTCTTTCCAGTCCATATAATACATATAGCGCGCGCCAGCAGCGTATAATACTGCTGTTATAAATAATATTGCAGACTGAAATTACTAAGAGTTCTGCCAACATTAACTATATTTTTATCCACATAGGTTGAGAGCCTTTGGTTCACACATATCCACTGGCTGCAGATTAAATACGACATATATCTACGTAATGTTCCATAAGTGAGATCATTTGTTAGAGTCTTCCTCGTTTGTACAGTTCTAGTGTACGGTTTTCCTTGTGGAAAGCTAATTTACTATCTTAAATAAAATACATAAATAATTTACGCTTTCTACACTCTTAGCTTCACATTAGGGTCTTCTGTGTCACATGTAACATGGATACATGTATACACAAACACACAAACCCAAAACTGAAATCTTAATTTATCATTCAAACATCTGTCTAACCCGGGATCGAACCCTGAACCCATTGCGTGTCAGACCGGTATGACCGCTCCGCCAGAGCGGCCGTCACCTATTTTACAACTACCGCCACACTTATTTCTTAAGTTATGGGATGTTAAGCGCTAATGGTCTGAGGGGTGTGTTAAGGTGCGCTGCCTCGGATAAATATGTGTCACATTTATACGAGGTATTCCAAGTTTAATAGGTGGTAGAACCAGTGCAGTTCGCCCGGGGAAGTCCACCGCCACACCTATTTCTAACGTGAACCAGTTTTTGCGTTTCGATAGAAGGGTGTGGTTTCCGGCACACTTTTATATGAGACAACCATCTTAGTCCTCCGGAGTAGCGACGCATCTGTGACTGACTTCAGATAGAACCCCATGTTCTGTATGAAGTTGCTTACAGATGTCCATGGGCGGCAGAGACCACTTACCATCAGGTGGACTGCATGCTCGTTTGCTACTTCAATCTTATAAAAAAAATTGTCCTAAGGGAACACATATATACATATATGGCCAACCGCAGAAAAAAACAGTTGTACATAAGTCCACAACGACATTAACCTTAAGAGTAAACAGTGGCTAATCTGACTTAATATTAAATGCATGATTTTATCATAAGCATTGTTAAATAATCAATTAAAATAAGTTTTCTTCTGTTTTAATACATATTTGTAACTCAGTGGCAGAATAAGCAAACAAAAATGTTTAACAATAAACAGTAGCTATGATATCTCGTCTGTCGGTCTTCTACAGAATACATTTCGGTGAGTGCGCGCAGGAGTTGCATTTAATTCCACCATCCACTTTCCGTCACCGTGGGTCGAGGCGATCGTTTCATCCCTATGTTGTTGACATGCCACCTTGTCGCATGTCCCGTTTTGCTTCATTGTTTATACTGCGCACCGCTAGGGAATGGAATGCGCTGCCCGCGAGCGTATTTCCCGAAAGGTACAATTTGGACCTCTTCAAGGCCAAAGTGAATAGGCTGTATCTAGGCAGGCATGCTTCATCTTCGACCGTATCATGACTTACCATCAGGTGACATTGCGATCCAATGTCTGCCTATACATTATAAAAAAAAAACAAATAAATAATTTTGATTTCAATTGATTCCATGAACGGTAGTGACCATCACGTGAATAGTCGCTTGGTATTCAATCCCATAAAAATAAAAACGTAATTGTATCGTTTTGAAATAAGTATTCTGTGTTAGAAAAGTTTTATTGGCCAATATCGATGCCATATCTCATGGGTTAAGCTAAACCCAAATCACTTATGCCTGATTGACAATTTATGCGTGTTCAAAATCAGATTTATTTGATAGCAAACAATTTACTATATCTATCGCATATTTTATAAGGTTAGCTGTAATAAATATTGAAGGGCAAATACCAAATCGGGATTTGGAAAATGGTGTACGTTTTTGTTTTGGGTACATTTGAAGATCTTTGATATTGGATCAGCCTCAAAAATAAAATTTTAAAAATTGAATCAAGTTAAGTTAAGTTAAAGAATAGTAATTCCGCTATTATTATCACCCCGGACCTTCTTAGTCTCTGGGAATACATTTGCAACGCATCTGTGATTGATTTCAGATCGAATGTTCTGTATGAAGTTGCTTACAAAGCTATGGACGACAGTGAGCTTACCCTGCCATACTAAGCTTTGTTCAGCTACGCGAGAACAGAGCTTATATTAGGCAGGCTATGTCATCATGCCTGTGGAGCGGCTGTACTCTGATAGTCGGAAATTATATATATGCAGGATATTGAGAATACTTCGATAGCGTGATTCAGAAATACTAGTAGCGCCATCTCTCGATAAGTTGCGCAAAGTCACCACAGTAGATGGATAATTATAACAGAAAGAATACTAATATTGCTCCTCATTTCCAGGTCGTCACAAGCTGAAGAAGCTGATCATCCCTATGCTTCTCATCTTGAAGCTGTTCAAGCTGAAGCTGCTTCTCTTCCTGCCCCTTATCCTGGGTCTGGCTAGCTTTAAGAAGTTCCTTGGGTTTATGGCGTTAATAATTCCTGGTAAGTTTATCATTTTTACTTTAGACTTGAGAATTTTCTTTGGAATACAAACTTGTGCATTAATATTTTAAGATATGAAGAGTTATCGAAAATAATTGCGCGGTTTTAATATGTTACATTATAAAGTTAATAAATGGTGATTTTTACCACCCTAGTATCTGCTATTACTTATTCTTCTATAAATATTTTCAGACATAATATTTTCATGTTTTCTATCATTAAAATTTTAATAAACAACTACCTTCTGATTAATTATCATTAAGGTGCATTGAGAATTATCTAGTCACAATTTCAAGAGAAAATTAGGAGAAAAACATGTATTACATTTTATCCAGTTTTTATCACCATTTTACTCTGCAGGTAAGGTGCTAACCTAACCTAACCTAAACCTAATTGCAGAAAAAATACGTAATTTTAAGCGAAAACTTCTTCTCCTATGTCAAATTTGATGAAACTCAATCCACTACCCAAACATCTCTCACAATTTAAAGTTATGTCTTTATTACATTTAATATTTCTTACAGGTGTGATCGGCTACTTCAAGTTCTGTAAGCCAAATCTGACCTCACCGTTTTCGTCGAGCCACTACGGACCCCAGTACTCACCAGCCGGCATTGGACTCAGTCCATACAGGGACAGCCCTCCATCCAACCATTATGGACATTATGAGAGCTATGCCGTAAGTATCTAACCATAAACCCATACATTTATCATACATTTATCATACATGTATTATACAATTATCATACATTTATCAGGTGTTAAAAGGAGTGCAGCCTAAAGTGGTACCACCACCAGACTTATTTCTAGCGTGAAGTTCCTGCATTTTGCTGGAAGGTTGTGGTTGTCAGCTCACTTTTATATTAGGCGACTATCCAAGTCTTCGGTAATAGCCACGCATCTGTGATTGTCTTTTTTTGAACCCCTGGTTTTTTTTCTTTGACTGAAGTAGCAAACGAGCATGCTGTCCACCTGATGGTACGAAGTCACTGCCGCCCATGGACATCTGTAATCAACTTCATACAAGTTAAGAAGTTTTTTTCATGAAGTTTATTGCAGATGTCTATGGGCAGCTGTAACCACTTACATCAGGTGGACTGCTACTTCAATCCGATAAAAAAGAAAAAAATGTGCATACAATAAAAATGAAAATGCAGTCTGTATATTAGTACAAAAGTAAATAGTTTGAAGGACTGGAAATAAAAATTAATATTGAAATATTCTCTGTATGTTGCTTTCAATCGTATAGCTACTAGATTTAATTTATATCAATAAACTTATAAATGACTTTGGTATTTCTGCGGCTTCGCCCGCTACGGTCGCATCTTTTCTTTGTGTTCTCGAGGGGGAAACCTTCAAAAGGTACTCGATGCCGTGTGAGCGACGCAGGGTTATGTAGGATTTTTACCGCACTAAAACCCTCCCGGTGGCCGTCCTCGGCGCTATAAAGAGGACTTCGGGATCTCCAACGGAACGTAACCGAAGTCCTATGAACGCGTTGCCCCTCCCAGATGGGCGGCTGGGCCCACCGCCCCGCCTAGTCTTTACGACGGTATGGCACCACACATACCGCCGTCCGTCCCGGGATCGCCTGACCGAACAGTTCGAGCTCCCACTCTAGCCACCCGCAACCCCAGAAGCCCTTTTTAGTCGCCTCTTACGACAGGCAGGGGATGCCGTAGCCCTATTCTGATCCCGGAACTACAGAGACACGGTCGCATCTACCACGGTAGTGAGCTGAGTGAGTGGTAGTTAATTTGAAAGAAACCCGACTGGCACTTACATGAACAAATGACGAACACATACATTTACAGAAACATTCATAATATTAACGAGTTTTTTTCTTACAGGGTGCCCATCACAACAAATACGGATCAAACGGCGTGGCCTTCAGAGACCATGAACTGGGTCCCCAAGACCTGGCTTACCAAGGCTGGGAGTACAGGAATAAGAAGAACGGCGAAGACATCAAGGCTGAAGAGGCCTAAAGACTGAATCCCAATGAGTGTACTAGAGAAAGTTATCTACTAATTTATTAGAAACTTCACGTAACATTTGCAAATTTTAAGAAAGAAGTTTTCGTGGTTTGACATTAGAAGAACTGTTGCTGTTTGGTTAGAGAGATATGGTAAGATCTAGGTGGGAAATGGCAACTAAACAACTGGTGGTCAGTGCCGGAGAAAGCCAGCGCGGGGCCTGTAGCAAATTCTGACAGGAGGTCCATAGTTTGCCTTAAGTAAGGGTATTGAATAAAACAAAACTGTTACTAGTAAACTTTTCTGGATTTTATCTGGGAAAATTTAGATGACACTTTCTATATCTACTTCTATCAGTTTAAGATTTTCAGGATAGCAAAGATAAGATAAATAGTACCTAGTATTTGTTACTCTTGCTATGTGACTAATCCGGCACTGGTGGACGTAAGTTTTTACAAATTTATTTGTAGTCCATCAGAAGTAATCACTTTCTATCCTTTACTTTAATATTCATTACAAGGGTTAATTAATATACAACCCATTGTCGACGTGAACCAATGACTAAGTCTGATTGTCCGCAAATAATTTGCTGTTTTAGGGAATACAAGCAAGGTGGTAGAACCAGTGTAGTTCGACCGGGGAAGTACCACCGCCACACCTATTTCCAGCGTGAAGCATTTCTTGCGTTTCGATAGAAGGGTGTGGTTGCCGGCACACTTTCACATGAGGCGACCATCATGGTCCTCGGGAGTAGCAACGCATCTGTGATTGACTTCAGATAGAACCCATGTTCTGTATGTAGTTGATTACAAATGCCCATAGGCGGTAGCTACCACTTACCATCAGGTGGACTCAGGTGCATGCTCGTTTGCTACTTCAGTCAAATAAAGTTAAAAAAAATGATTCCAGGCAGGAAAATTCTTAAGTTGTTTTCAATGCATTATAGGCAATCTTTATGTTTGTCTAAGAACATTCTAAGCGGTCATTTATACTATGAGCCATATTTTTAGAAATATTTTTACCTTACATTATAGTTGACAATAAAAGAGAAAAAAAAGTATAGGATTATTAAGTGTAAATACGTATTTACACTGAAAATATTATCTTAAGTTATTTCGTGTTGGCAGTTACCGACACTAACAATTGTAAACTTTATAAGTGTTGTAAATAGAAATATTGCTTATTTAAAGCAAATCTTTCTGTTAATTGTTAATTATGTTTATTAATATTATTTTTGTATATTTTTGTAAAATAATAAATTTATATTGAAATTCAAATAGCGTTTATTTTTTTCTGTAGACTGTACTGTAGAATTAATTTTCACTTGCTTTAACGCTTAAGAAAAACCGCCTGAGGATTGAATGAAATAAACACTTTTAAAAGTTCTTTAAAAACGTTCTCAACGGCATCAGAAGTCTACGCCCCTCTCACTATAAGAAAAACCCGTGTTCAGCAGAGGGATTAAAATAAAATAGCGTGATCATAATGAAAACTGGAATCAACTTGTTATTTTATAACATAGATCAATATTATTTTCTCTCAGAGTTCAGCCCAGCAGTGAGCTAATAGTGAGTTCACGACATATTTACCAAACCTATTTTTCACAGAAACAACTTTGCTTGTTTTTAAATTTATTTTACAACAATACTTTATGCAATTTGAAAACCACGTTGGCACGTTGACGTGTAATTGACTGGCTGATTGCGATCCCCTTTGCCTTTGCAACTAACGATACTGCGTTTGACAGGTGTCGTTTGAGTGAAGTTTGACAAGAAGTAATTACGGAAACAAAAAACCTGACTACTATAATTAAAATTAGCATTTTGTTTTTTAATAATTGATTCAACACTTTTTAGAATTTTGCGTCAATCTAGTATCATAAGGAAAATACACGGCTGCCATATTTACTAACCATATTTAAACTAGTTGTGCCCCGCAGCTTCGCCCGCGTTAACAAAAACCGATTGTCCGCTGGGAATAAGATATTTCCCTTCTGTAAAAAGTAGCCTATATGTTAATCCAAAGTATCAGCTAACTACCTACCAAACTTTATGAAAATCGCTTTAGCCGTTTAGACGTGAAGAAGTAACAAACATACACACTCACAAACTTTCTCCTTTATAATATTAGTATGAAGTATGATTATAGCCCATGCCACACATATCGAACTTAGTCGGTTTTCATTATTAGTTAAATGACCGTCCTTCAAGCCTTTTGGGCTGCAGCGCATGCCAAATACATGAACATACTTTCAAACCCAGATGGAAGGCTGGGCCCACTGCTTTGTCTACTCTTTACTATGGTATGCGAGCAAACATACCGCCGTCCTTCCCGGAGTCATGAGTCTGACCGAACGAATCGAGCTCCCACTCTTGCCGCCGCAACCCCGGAAGCCCCTTTTAGCCACCTCTTACTTTAAATATAAAATAAAGTTTAAATGTTGCTTAAATTTAATACATAAAAAGAGTGGATTATGGTCCCGCGTATTCTAATTTACATTATGCCTATAAATTTAATCAATTCAATTAAAACAAACTTCACCAGTACTTCTGAACATGCGTTAATATTTTATCGTGATCCTTTTCCTTACTCAAAAACTCAATTTCATCTAAATCCTTAAGGATATAAACGTCTCTGTCTTGTCTTTTATATCTAGTGTGTGGCGTATCTTTATGCAGTTTTTGGAACGGCATTGGATATCTTATATACTTTGAATTCTTCTTAAACTTCTTCTTAAAATTAGCTTCAGTTGAAGATACGTATCTGGTGTAGTCATCTTTGTCGTCTCTCTCTGTCTTGGAAGCCAATGTTGGCAATATTGTCGCTGGAAACAGATACAGCTTTCTAGTCTTAAACTTATTCTTCTTTATAATCTTCTGCACTGTCCGTTTTGGCGACTTCTTTATTTTCTTCTTGCTTTTGTGCTCTTCGTAGTATTTGCTGGGAACGCGGAGAAGGTTATCTGCCTTGTCGATATACGTCGTGTTGTACACTAACTGAAAACAGGTAAAAAATATTTAATTATTATTTTTGCTTCAATTATAGACCTATTTTAGAATATTTTAGAAGCGTATGATCTTATGCACATTTGTTTCTGATAATTCGTTTATAGAATACGTACCTAAATATTTTTATATTAAATAAAATAAAATGAATATATTAAATAAAATAAAAAAGTCATTATTAGTAACTGAATTTGCTATAATTTAGTATTAATCTAAATCTTTTAACATACAAGTCTAACACTTCGAATAAATGTTAATTTTAAAAGCCTGCGCTAACAAAAGCAATACATTAAATTCAAACTTTCTGATTAAATTGTACTTTAGAAAGACATAAGAATAATAAAGAAGCCTACTTTTAAATAAGTTGTTATAAATTACGCCAATATGAAATGTAATGAAATGTCTTTATTTTGTATAAGCCTACGGGAGCACTTACAAATTGTCAGTTACATTTTTTTTTACACTACCACCGCATCGGAACACGACCTCAACTGAGAAGATCCGGAAAGAAACTCAGGGAGTTTGTCTTTTTTGTTATGTTGTTTTTTTTTTCAATCATTTTTTTACATTGTAATGAAAGCTCCAGTATCTTGCCTTACAGTTTGAGATTATAACATAATCATTGAATTGTGAAAAGCCATTGTCTACAAATCCAAGCGCTCGCATGATCCGATTACTTCAACTCAATCAGTTTACTATTCAATTCGTGGCACAACTGGGATTGAATTCTTGATTAAATTACCATAGAGTGGAACTGAATTACGTGTGGACTATGGAGGGTTAATCGGTCGAGCGTTATCGAAAGTTCAGGAAATCATACGTTTAAAACCTGATTTACAAACTGGCACTAACGCTTACGTCCACTTACAAAGTTTCATGAGCTTGTGAACAATGTGAACAACGAGCATACATTTTAGCGCTTTTTTAATTAAAAGCTTTTATTTTTAACTTACAATGTTTGTGGCTAAGTATGTATCTATGTAACTATGAGTGTTTAGGTCTGTAACCTTGTAACCTTGTAACCTAAATTTAACCCACTTCTCAGTGTCTGATTTCGCTGAAATTTGAAATACACGTATAGTTCTAATGGCAATGCCAATATATAGTTAATATTATTATTAATTCAAAATGGCCGACGCAACAAAATGGCGGACGTCATATTTTTGTATAGTCCATCCAATATGGGTAGTTGTTTTTTAAAACAAACTTTTATTTCAGTGCAAGTTAATTAAATGCTTTTAAAATTGCCGTCTGTCCGTTTCAAGTTTTAAAGTAATACTTACCGGATTATTGAAATTTTCGTGCTTATTGGACAGAGCACGATTAGTTCTGTCTACGCCGCCATTGAAGAAAGCGGATGATTCCTAGAAAAAATATTATTAATAACAATGAAGTCTTACATATAACATCTTTTAAGCTTCGAGGTAAGCTGTCGTTTAATACATACTCTATGCCTTAATTGTGTATAAAACCTTATGTTCAGTTGGAACATGTGGTAGAACATGAGCACACGGAGTGTTTTAGTCTTACCCGAGAATGACAAATCAGACAAATATAGTTATTTTTAGCTCAATGCTTATAGTTGTAGGGCAAGAAGCGAATAACTAAAGGCCTTCAGTGACAAAAACGCATCTAAGACAGACCTGAGATGGAACTTCAACTCTATTTGAACCTATTATCATGACGACTTATCAGGTCTTAGCAACTTTTGACGTGACAACGTCTTATAATTGGATGGAGCCGGCTGCACGCACCAAAATACATAACTCATACAGTGTTACCTCGCTCTGAGGCGTTCCGTTTAAGGCTTGACGTACAAGCGAGAACCCGAAACGAGCGGCAAAGGCGCACAATCGGCCAATACGCTAATTATGTCAAAAATTTACATAAATTTATTTATGGGTTGAAATAAATGTAACTTGATCAATTCCATTGTGATTTCAATTTACCTCCTTCTCTATATCCATACAAAATATCTATCAAAAATAATAAAATTAAAATTTTCTTTTGTAAAATGCAACCATTCCATCAGTATTTTCTTATGACGTTGTCACGTTCAACTATCGTCAGTAAGCCAACTTTACAGACAACACATTTTTTTTTAAAGAACCAGAGATTATTTCACCTATTTTAGTCACGATTACCACGGTATCATAATTGGACCTACTTATGCAAAACAGATCAACCCACACAACGACAGTTTTGAGAAAAAAAACACATTTGACAAAATATTGTATACTGTATAATTTTAGGTTAGTTTTAATAAAATCTATTTACAATGTTGCACAAAATAATTTGTTCTGTGTGTACAAATATTATTGAAAATCATCAACATTTTAATAATAATATGAGGATAACTCGTTGGTTCCTTTTTTAAAAAGTAGGTTCAATTATGTCTAGGTCGTAAATTATCTGTGTTCTATAAAATTGCGATATTTAAAATTAGTTTAGCGAAACACAATCAGTTTTTGCCTGAAAGAATAACAACATATACACCGTCTTACGCATTTATAATATTAATACAATAACAAATAGTACCTTTTCTGACGCTGAAGCAGCAATAATATTACAAATTAACAACGAAACGAACATTATCCTACGTCTAAATCTTGAACAAATGAAACTAATATCTGAAAAAGTCTTTTATAAACTACGGTGCTGGTTTATTGCCTTCAAAACTCTAAACACCATTGTTCTAAACTCCTAACGCTAATGTTTGAGAAAATTAACGTTTTGGGTTATCAAGATATGGGTAATGCACTTTGATTTTTATACTTTAGTTTATTACTGATTCAGAATGTTTAAAATTGTTTTTTTCGTCAAGAAATTTATATATACGAAAAGATCTAAAATTCAATATAAAATCTATTAAAGATAAAAACTTTTTAACAAAAAATATCTACCGACTTCCATGTCACAAAAAAGTAAAAAATAATTTAAATATATTTTGGTCTAGAACATACTCAGTACTTAGTACATAGTCCTGAAGTCGGTGCTCGACATATTTCGCTGGACGACGGTAACTACGTCCTATATGAGCACCGACTTCAGAACTATGTACTAAGTACTGAGTATGTTCTAGACCAAAATATATTTAAATTATTTTTTACTTTTTTGTGACATGGAAGTCGGTAGATATTTTTTGTTAAAAAGTTTTTATTTTACACTTTTTAGTGACTATATTTTTATGTTTGTATTTAAATAAAGCCTCTAAGTTTGCTTTGTGCATCTACATATTCACAAAAATTAAACATAAAACACTTTTACAATTCATACAAACAGGGCGCCCCCTCTGGAAGTACCCCTCCATCATCAGGGTTGAGGAGTTGAAGGTCAAATTTTTCATCTTATATTGTTGCTTAGTAATCTTATAACATATACGTTAGTACCAGGTGGCTAACTTCTATGGCTCAGGCTTGCAGTACCCTGCATCATCAGGGTTTAGGAGTTGAAGGTCAAAATTTTAATTTTGTGCCTCTGTTTGGTATTATTTTTACATACCCGTAAGCACCAAATTGCCAACTCCTATGGTTTAGAATTGAAGTACCCCTTCATCATCAGGGTCGAGGAGTTGAAGGTCAAAATTTTAATTTTGTGCCTCTGCTTAGTATTATTTTTACATAACCGTAAGCACCAAATTGCCAACTCCTATGGTTTAGGATTGAAGTACCCCTTCATCATCAGGGTTGAGGAGTTGAAGGTCAAATTTTTGATTTTATATTTTTGCTTAGTATTTTCTTTACATAACCGTAAGCACCAAATTGCCAACTTCTATGGTTTAGGATTGAAGTACCCCTCCATCATCAGGGTTGAGGAGTTGAAGGTCAAATTTTTCATCTTATGTTTTTGCTCAGTAATCTTATAACATATACGTAAGCACCAAATGGCTTATTCCTATGGTTTTGGCTCTAAGTACCCCTGCATCATCAGGGTTGAGGAGTTGAAGGTCAAATTTTTGTCCCATGAATTTGCTTAACAATTTCATTATATATTCGCAAACATCAAACGACCAACTTTTATAGTTCAGGCTAGCAGTACCCCTGCATCATCAGGATTGAAGAGTTGAAGGTCAAATTTTTCATAGTAAATACCTACATAGTAATTTTATTCTATATTTTACTCAATTGGACTTCTCCAGCTAAGGTTCGGCCGACTATCACTAATTTTATTATTTTGCTCCAAAAAGTTGAAGATCCTATGATTAGAACCTTATCAAACTCTTATCAGACTACCCCTGGAGTACATCCTTTCTAATAAAAAAAGAATCATCAAAATCGGTTGGCGGGATATTGAGTTATTCATACATTTATCGCGTACATTGAAAATGCAAATTTAAGACTTATGCGTTTTTCTTATGGATGCCCTAGTCAAAAAAATACTAAAAAAAAATGGGACCCTATGACACGCACTACCTTTCAAATAAAAAAAAAATCATCTAAATCGGTTCACCCAGTCCGGAGAAATGAGGTAACAAATATAAAAAAAAAAAAAAAAAAAAAAATACAGACGAATTGGAACCTCCTCCTTTTTGGAAGTCGGTTAAAAAGCTCGTAAATACTTAAGATATTCTTGATTGATTCTTGATATGCTGGGCACGGGTCTTCTCTCAGAATGAGAGAGTATAGATAGAGATAGAGATTGGCAACAGTCCACTGCGCTGGCAAAGTGCGAATTGGTAGACTTCACACACCTCCGAGAACTTTTTTTTAAAGAACTCTGGGGTGTGTAGGTTTCCTCACGATGTTTCTTTACCGAAAAGCAGTGATAATTAATTTCTAACACGCACATCATTTTAGAAAAATCAATTGTGCGTGCCTGGGTTTGAACCTCGGACCTCCCGATCGAGAGGGCAAGTTTAAACCATTATTACCATCACTGCTCAAACACTTTATTATTATTATTTCTAAAACGGTGAAAAATACATCTCTGGTTTGCAAACTAAATTACCTGCATAGGAATAGTAAAAAGGAGTGCTAATCTTTCTACTATTTACATTATTCATATATTTTTATGTACTAAATGCAATAAAAATGTTAAATATTTTATGGCATATTAATTAACTTTGTTAAACAACATATAAGAATCCAACACACTGAATTTCCTGTGTAAAAAAATCATGAACAAAATTTTAAGTTACGTGTCAACACGATTGTCATCTGATAATTAGACTACCGACAATTTAAATTCCTTTCTCGTAATTAAAATGAATACAAATCAACCTAAATTGAGCATTATTTATAATGATGTGTACTAAGCTATTTAACTAGAGCAGTGATAGCCTTATGGTTGAAACTTGCCCTCTCGATCGGGAGGTCCGAGGTTCAAACCCAGGCACGCACCAATGATTTATGTGCGTATTGGAAATTAATTATCACTGCTTTTCGGTGAAGGAAAACATCGTGAGGAAACCTACACACCCGAGAGTCCTTAAAAAAAAAAAAACATGCGTGCGTACAAAGTACACATGTCAGAAGTGAAACTTCTTTGGCGAACTAATTTATAAATCTTGTTTATATTTATACAAATATAAAACTTTAAATTTCCAAGAATAAGAGGAAGGGAAAAAGGCGTGATACGACGTTCGCTCTGTCTCACTTTTTCTCTCAATCTTTCTCACTCGCTTGCTCCCTACTCTCACTCCACGGCTAGTTGCTCATGCTACGTTCGCCCTGTCTTACTCTCTCTCAATCGGTCTCGATCACTCTCTCTCTCTTTTCCGACACTTCCGTTGCATACCGGCGTGACGTTTCATCTGTAAAAATTTTACCCTCATGCGCCTAAAGAAGTTTCACTTCAAAAAAGTTCTCGGAGGTGTGTGAAGTCCACCAATTCGCACTTGGCCAGCGCGGTGGACTATGGCCTAAACTCTCTCATTCTGGGAGAAGACCCGTGCCCAGCAGTGGGCCAATAATGGGTTGATGTGGAAGCTCTTTAACTTCCCTGCGAGTAATATTGTAACCCGACGCAACGGTCGAAATTCGACCGTAATTTAAATTAAAGAAACTAAACTTCATATTATCCAAAGCAGCAGCAATATTTCTCTAATTTAAATAAATTGTAATATTTTTTAAGTAATTTTAAAGGCACCCGTTAAAGGTAAAAAGAGGTTTATTGACTAAGCTGCATTTAAAAGCAATAGCGAGTATTTTGACAAAGACATCTGACATTTATTACTTTATGTGTTTTCATAGTAAGACATTATGTGTAATGTGTTTTTAGTTGGTTTTATGTATGATTCATGCATTATTTGAAAAAATATTAGCATTGCGCAATCTTTCTCTACATCAACTATAACCGTGCGTAATTTCATACTCCGTCTGCGGCAAGTATCTCAAAAACGAATCACAAGTTTTTGCTTTACGTATTAATATATAGATTCCTTCCGTGTAATATAAATGTGTACAAACCTACCTTAATACCCTGCGTTTAACCAAAATGTGTACAAGTCTATCCAAATTTCCTGCGTGCAATAAAAAACGTGTACAAATATATTACGCTTAACTTCGTGTGGGCGTCAAATAGATTCCTGACAGTTCCCGCATCTAAATTTGGCAACAAGTAATCGTGGCTTTAATTACGAGTTTAATAGATCACGTGTTTACTGTGGGTTTGATAAGCAAATAAAACTTATGTAAGCAACTGAAATTGAAACTTCAAGTTTGTATCTATATATTAATACGTGAAGCAAAAACTTGTGAAGCCCATTTAAGTAATATGCTGCAGACGGATTAGTATGAAACTTTGCACGGTTATAGGGGACGTAGAGATGGAGTGCAGAATGTTATTATTTTTTCAAATAATGCTTAATACATACATAAAATCAACTAAAAACACATTACACAACACACTACCGTGCATTTGTCACAAACACATAAATAATAAACGAAATAGAACATTCGATGTCTTACTATGAAAACACATAACGTCAGAAATGTCAGTGTCTTTGTCAAAATACCCTTTTAAATGCGGTTTAGCTAATTAAACCTCTTTTTATATTTAACGGGTGCGTTCAAAATTACTTGAAAATAATTAATTTTATTTGAATTTGAGAAATATTCGTACTACTTTGGACAATATGAAGTTTAGTTTTTAATATAAATTACGGTCGAGTTTCGACCGATATGACGGGTGACTAGTTTTAAGTAATGTATGTAACTGAAATGTTTACAAATATGTAAAGTATACTATTTCTTATTTAATTATATTATTATAATCAATTTAATAATTATTGTGCCAAGGTATTTATGTTCGTAGATCTTTTTACCCGACGGCGCCAGAATTTATATGTCCAGGAAAGGCATGAACATTACTTTTAACTGAAAATGGCTAGGCTAACATTAACATTCATAGTTTACAGAATAATTTAAATGATCATAGATTAGAGTAAATAACCATTGTGTCATATTGCGTTTGATTTATGTTGTCATGGTATATGATTTACAATCAGAGCGGAGACTTTTAAGAAGTCTAGTGGAGTCGTGGTATGTGGCCGTATGGTGGGGAAACATTGATAAATAGGTACTGATGTGATCGATCGAGGAGGATCATAATTTCGTTGCGTGTGGAACAGTGCGGTCACTGCCTTGAATCCGCTGCTCAAATAGCTTAACTGTATTAGATTATAACCAAAGAGTATTTCAAATCACTATTTTGTGGAACTATGAATATCAAGCGTTAATAACAATTAATGCTGTATTTGTGCCCGCAGTTACCCTTCAATGAAGCCCACAAAACCCATCCATCAGCCTTTCGAGACTGCTGGACTTAGGTCTCCCCTAAATGACGCCACTCCAACCGGTCATGTACCCTCTGAATCCACAAAACAGACTGATTACTAATAACGTTGTTGAGAACTAGATAATCTCCAACATACCTATATATATAGGTCCATTTCTACAGTACGCGCTTAACGCCTTAACAACTCAACAGATTGTAACATATGACATACTCGTTTTATAAGAATCAAGTCAGCTCTAGTGACATAAACTACAAAGGCCTAAAAATGGTCAATAAATGCAGCATCTGCTTGCTTTTTTTAATATACCCGATTATTAAACAAAATATTTTTACTGAAATATCAGAAAAGTGAAGTAGAGTTTAGAAAAAAAGACTTAAACGCGTTTATCGCAGAAAAATGCAAATACTGCATTTTTCATTACCTTTTTTTTGTTTTCGAGGGGGAAACCTTCAAAAGGTACCCAATGCCGTTGGAGCAACGCTGGTTTATGTAGGATTTTTACCTCACTAAACCCAAACCCCCTCCCCCCCGGTGGCCGTCCTTAGCGCTATAAAGAGGACTCTGGGATCTCAAAACGACCTCAATCGGAGTCCTCCGAGCGCAATGCCCCTTTTTGGCCCTTTCCCAGTGACCGATTGATGCTCACCGTGTCTCTCGGTGTTTACGACGGCATGCAGCCACACATGCCATAATCCTTCGCGGGGTCACTTGGCTGGACGTTCCGCGCTCCCACTCTTTCCGCCCACAACCCCAGAAACCCCTTTTAGTCGCCTCTTACGACAGGCAGGGGATACTGTAGCCCTATTCTGATCTCTGAACTACAGGGACAGCATTTTTCATTACCTACGACGTCAATGTTGCATAACCATCATAACACACAATGTGGACTGATGTGGTAGGAGTAAGTTGTACAAGTATGTTTAATGTTTATCCTCTATAAAATTAATTAAGGGTTAAAATTCGTTGACACTCGTGGTTTTCAGCAAACAAGTCAACGTTTACAGAGCAAATTTGTTATATAATTATAATACGGTTAATACGGATACTTTTTAATATATTGCAGTAGTAAATGAGCATGCAGTATATCTGCTGGTAAGTGGTCACTGCCCCTGAGGACACCTATCTGACTGAAGTAGCAAACGAGCATGCAGTCCACGTGATGATAAGTGGTCACTGCCGCCCATGGACATCTGTAATCAACTACAATCTGAACATGGGTTTTATCTGAAGTCAATCACAGACGCGTTGCTACTCCCGAGGACTAGGATGGTCGCATCATATAAAAGTGTGCCGGCAACCACACCCTTCCATCGAAACGCAAGAAATGCTTTACGCTAGAAATAGGTGTAGCGGTGGTACTTCCCCGTACGAACTACAGTGGTTCTACACCTGCTAAATACGTAGTAGTTAATTTATTCTTGGAAGTAAACGAGGAATTATCTATTTGTTTAGAAATACCGAGTCCTTTTCCTGTAAATAATTATTTATCCATGCAATTAAATATTTCAGTAAATATGTAGATGTACTAGAAATTCGATAACGAAACAATAATTTCTAAGAACTGTATTAAGTAGTACAGAACATACTGTAGACTTTTTCTTTTAATGTCTTTTTAAGGACAAATGTTTCTAACTGTGCAAAGCCCTGTAGACACAATAAGTCCATAGAAATCTCAACGAAACAACATTTGCTCAAACAAGTCTACCTTATCTTGTTTGCACGTTTCTGTCTCACAAGCGGCGAGTAAGCGATATACGAGTTTACAATAAATTTAATTACGTTTTAAATATTTCACATCGGAATAAAATTTTAAAAGCAGTAGCAAATTTGATCTAAATTAATCCAAAGGAGTAGCAACGCATCTGTTGCTAAACTCCGAAAACCAATCAAAGGTTCATTACTTTAAGATCCCTGCAAACATCTATTAGGTGGTAGAATACCTATAAGTATATGCTTTAACGGGAAGGTACCACCGCCACACCTATTTCTAGCGTAAAGCGATTCATTCGTTTTGGAATAAGTGCGTGGTTGCCGGCTCATTATTTTTTAAAGCACTCATCTTAGTCCTCGGCAGTAGCAACGTATCATTGCTATGATGATAGAATGATAAAAAATTATACCTATGATGCAACAAAATGATCAGTTTGACTTCTATAAAATTTATTTTTTCCTTTTCAATGCATTGAAATAAAAGCTTTTTATATTTTTATTTTTAATATTATTATATTTTGTTATTATTTTTTTTAGTTGTCCCAGAGCCCAATGCTCTTTATTATGATACCTATATAGGATGGGTTGTATTAACATCTGTGCTCTTCAATTTTTAAATGGCAGCCATATTGGATTTGATTTTTTTCGTGGTGTATTGTTTTCCATCCATTCATCCATCAGCCTTCGAAAGTCCACTGCTGGACATAGGCCTTCCCTAATCAGCGCCACTTCGACCGGTCCTGAGCCATCTGAATCCATTTATTGTTTTTCATAAAAGGGCTATATTATTATCAAAAATATCGCATGTTTGCTTGCTTACGATACGACATCAGACTTAGTTTGTTTCAGTTTCAGTTCGAACCCGGAATTTTGTCAACTTCTCGTGTGTTCTTAACACAAGTATAATCATTACTTTTGTTCCTTACATGAAGCATTATTTCAAAATTAAATTAACTTATGCTTTGTTTGTCAAAGTTTTGACTTTTATCTTTGTTTCTCAGTTAACAATTCCCATTAAATTATTGTGTATTCAATAAAATTTGTGTTGTGAATAATTTTACAAAATGGATATTTCTAAATTTTCGTTTTCTCAATGTTACTTTTATGGAAGAAAATCTTGCCCAAATAGCCAATAATGCTGACGTTAAAGCAAGTAAATACATTCTTAATAACGTATTTTAATTCTATAAAAGTGTTTATTATTTATTTAATGCTAAACGATGAATAAAATCTTTCAACTCAAAGGAAACGTTTCACAAGCATTTTTATGCTGCTTTGAAAACATAATATTAGTTTTTATAAATAAATTGTTTGAAGTATCTTGAGTTATGAACTAGAGCAGTAAAAAATAAGCCAAAGAAGTAATTAACATTTAATTCGCTAATTAAAATGCGTAAGATTAACTTGCAATTTGAATATTTCAAATATACTTTTCAAAATAAAACTAATCTTGAAATATGAATTGAAACATGGTAAAATATTTAGCAGCATGAAAACATGGTAGCATTTTAAGGTGATAGAGCCAGTGTAGTTCGATCGGGGAAGTACCACCGCCACGCCTATTTCTAGCGTGAAGCATTTCTTGCGTTTCGTTGGAAGGGTGTTGTTGCCGGCACACTTTCGCATGAGACGACCATCATAGTCGTCAGGAGTAACAACGCATCTGTGATTGACTTCAGATTGAACCCGTGTTCTATATGAAGTTGATTACAATTGTCGATGGGCAGCAAGGACCACTTACCGTGGTGGTATCCCCCCCCCCCCCCCCGTCGAACCACACTGGTTCTACAACCTGATAAATCTAGATAATAATTTGCTATAGAGATAGCTGAAATAGCACATAGGTTTTTTATCGGGTTATAAAGTTTAGGTAGGTACGGTTACCGTACATTTTATTTCTTACGACAGGCAGGTATACCGTGACCCTATTTTGATACTAGAACTAAAAGCACAAAATCTAATTACACTAGCACTCAAATTGTTTATCATTTATTTCAGATTGAAACAGTTTTCCTATATGAACTATACTCAGTGTTCAACATTTAGATACAAATCCAAACAATGTAACTCGACTTACGAACTTCAAGAAATGAGATCAACACATTTAGAATTACAATGCTTATCAGGGTAAGTCAGGTTCATTTTATGAATTTCATTATTACTACATAGTATAAAACAAAGTCGCTTCTCGCTGTCTGTCCCTATGTATGCTTAGATCTTTAAAGCTACGCTCCGGATTTTAATGCAGTTTTTTGAATAGACAGAGTGATCCAATAGGAAGATTTTTATGTATAGTACATGCATAATATAGTAGAGAAAAACTGCTAATTTTAAAATTTTAAATCTGATCATTCTTTAGCGTAACGAAGTTCGCCGGGTCAACTCGTTTATTATAACACAAAAACTCCACAGACTGATCGTCCGTGCCTTTTGTCACAATAGTTCTTCTTTTTAACCGACTTCCAAAAAGGAGGAGGTTCCAATTCGTCTGTATTTTTTTTTTTTTTTTTTTTTTTATATTTGTTACCTCATTTCTCCGGACTGGGTGAACCGATTTAGATGATTTTTTTTTTATTTGAAAGGTAGTGCGTGTCATAGGGTCCCATTTTTTTTTAGTATTTTTTTGACTAGGGCATCCATAAGAAAAACGCATAAGTCTTAAATTTGCATTTTCAATGTACGCGATAAATGTATGAATAACTCAATATCCCGCCAACCGATTTTGATGATTCTTTTTTTATTAGAAAGGATGTACTCCAGGGGTAGTCTGATAAGAGTTTGATAAGGTTCTAATCATAGGATCTTCAACTTTTTGGAGCAAAATAATAAAATTAGTGATAGTCGGCCGAACCTTAGCTGGAGAAGTCCAATTGAGTAAAATATAGAATAAAATTACTATGTAGGTATTTACTATGAAAAATTTGACCTTCAACTCTTCAATCCTGATGATGCAGGGGTACTGCTAGCCTGAACTATAAAAGTTGGTCGTTTGATGTTTGCGAATATATAATGAAATTGTTAAGCAAATTCATGGGACAAAAATTTGACCTTCAACTCCTCAACCCTGATGATGCAGGGGTACTTAGAGCCAAAACCATAGGAATAAGCCATTTGGTGCTTACGTATATGTTATAAGATTACTGAGCAAAAACATAAGATGAAAAATTTGACCTTCAACTCCTCAACCCTGATGATGGAGGGGTACTTCAATCCTAAACCATAGAAGTTGGCAATTTGGTGCTTACGGTTATGTAAAGAAAATACTAAGCAAAAATATAAAATCAAAAATTTGACCTTCAACTCCTCAACCCTGATGATGAAGGGGTACTTCAATCCTAAACCATAGGAGTTGGCAATTTGGTGCTTACGGTTATGTAAAAATAATACTAAGCAGAGGCACAAAATTAAAATTTTGACCTTCAACTCCTCGACCCTGATGATGAAGGGGTACTTCAATTCTAAACCATAGGAGTTGGCAATTTGGTGCTTACGGGTATGTAAAAATAATACCAAACAGAGGCACAAAATTAAAATTTTGACCTTCAACTCCTAAACCCTGATGATGCAGGGTACTGCAAGCCTGAGCCATAGAAGTTAGCCACCTGGTACTAACGTATATGTTATAAGATTACTAAGCAACAATATAAGATGAAAAATTTGACCTTCAACTCCTCAACCCTGATGATGGAGGGGTACTTCCAGAGGGGGCGCCCTGTTTGTATGAATTGTAAAAGTGTTTTATGTTTAATTTTTGTGAATATGTAGATGCACAAAGCAAACTTAGAGGCTTTATTTAAATACAAACATAAAAATATAGTCACTAAAAAGTGTAAAATAAAAAACTTTTTAACAAAAAATATCTACCGACTTCCATGTCACAAAAAAGTAAAAAATAATTTAAATATATTTTGGTCTAGAACATACTCAGTACTTAGTACATAGTTCTGAAGTCGGTGCTCATATAGGACGTAGTTACCGTCGTCCAGCGAAATATGTCGAGCACCGACTTCAGGACTATGTACTAAGTACTGAGTATGTTCTAGACCAAAATATATTTAAATTATTTTTTACTTTTTTGTGACATGGAAGTCGGTAGATATTTTTTGTTAAAAAGTTTTTATTTTAACAATAAGTTTTTATTTCTTAGCTCCCCGTTAGGCCATCGCTGTCACCATCACACTGTCGTGTGTGGTGGTGGCAACGTTGGCTGCTTAGGAAATGTTACATTTATGTTATATAGGACCATTTTTTACGTGATATGTGCATTTGGTGCATTGGTGCATTGTATATAGATGTATAAGTGTTATGAATTTTGTTTTTTTACATATAATTCAAAGCTATTGCATATAATTCTGAGAACGTTACACTTTAATTACATGGTTATCACTTAATAATAATAATAATAATAAATATGTTTATTGCCTCAAATGTAACACTGATGACAAGTATTATGACAGTGAATCTTAAAACTAAAACGAACTTAATTATTAATTAAACAAATTTGAAGTAAGATTGCGAAACAAACTGACAAAAACATAAAGCACCAAATATATATATATTTTTAAGATTCTACATACTATAGACAAAAGGACTATATTATAAACTAGCTGTAACCTGCGCGCTTTGCTACGCCACCTCAGAAAAAAACAGAAACCTTCGTGAGCTCGTGCACATCAACTTTGCTAAAGATCAGCACACATCACATGATCAAATGAATAGTTTACGATTATAGAGGACATACAGACAAACATTCACTTTTATAAAGATGATATATAGATGCGAAAGTTTGTAAGGACGTATGTGTGTTTGTTACTTTTAACGCTAAATATATCGATTTTTCTTTGCCGCGGACGTCCGTAACGGCGCGGTATCCCTGCAGTTCCGGGATCTCCTGCCTGTAGTAAGAGGCGACTGAAAGAGGGTTTCGGGCTTTCGGGTATCAGGCGGCTAGAGTTGGAACTCAAACCGTTCGGCCAGGCGACCTCGGGCAGGACGGCGGTATGTGTGGTCGCATACCATTTTAAAGGGTTCTTGAAAAAAAGGCTATTTTTTATCCTGAAAAATGCACGGGGATGAGAATGGTGGTGGTAGTAGTGTCTGGCAGGGGATGATTGGAAAATTACATAGTTTACTTTGGATATATATCCAATCCTTTGAATATATACCTATATAGGTATATATATATTTTTAAGTTTTCATATCTATGTATAGTCCTCATGACTGCCTCCGATTAGTCAAAAAAGTATGATGGAGGGGGTGGTTCTTTTTCGCTCATCGTATCAGGATAACCTACTGTGGGCTGTGATAGGGAATGTTAGCACGAGAATAAATTGCAGACTTGATTTTAACACACAGTATATTGCCGAATTAAACTTGTTACAATCACTGAATTAATGTATCACTGACAAGTATAACTTCTATCGTAAATTAGTACATACACGCTTAATTTAATTCGATACATTACCTTTCAGATAACTCCATTTATAATAGTCTCAATATTTTTGGACTTATTAGAAGGCTCAGTTGTGATGGACGCATACAGTCAAAAGGGTATTCACTTAGAAGATTATTGTCCGAGAATGGAAAATTGTTTAGAGGGCTCCCATGTTATGTGCATGTACTATGATCCTGTAAGTTTTACCAATAATAGTAAGTATACACATACAATAAGAATGAAAGTTCTGCGTCTCCACCGCATATATAAAAATAGCCTAAAGGGCTTTTAATAAAAAAATGACATTTTTACAATTTTTGTTTATGTGTGTATGCGAATTTAACTAATATCACTAGATTTATTTTAAAAATAAAATATACTTATTTACTTATTTACACCTAGCGCTCTTTTTTCATTAAAATCTGGCAACCATATCAAAAGATATTACTAATTTGAACGTCTGTTAATATTTACAAATAGCTGTAGATACCTTGCGCGCGTTGCTACGCCATCACAAAAAAATACACCAGAAACCTTCGCGACCTCATGAATAACAACTTTGCTAAAGATCATCACATGACCAAATGAATAATTTACGATTCTATAGAGGACATACAGACAAACATCTTCTTCTTTATAAAAATAAAGAAGAAGATAAAATGGCTACAGATGTCCATGGACGGCAGTGACCACTTACCATCCTACGGACCGAATGTAGTTTGTTTCTTCAAAACATGTTACTTTACATATAAAATGTGTGGTATATCGTTTGTTTGTTACTTTTTTACAACGTAAGTAGTAGTAGTGTTATTTAAATTAATGTTTTCAGAACAGAGTGATGGGCGAACATTGCAGCAATCCAATGAATATCACAATGACCCCTGATCTAGCGACTAAGCTCTTAGATGTAATCAACGCGTGAGTATTTTAATTGTTGAATTAAAAACATATAAAACCGGTCAATAGCGAGTTGGACTCGAGCATGAAGCACATCTAATGGACTCTTTTTAAACATCGCAAAGTGTATTTTTATATACGCTACTATATATGCTATATATGCTACTTCAATCGTAGTAGCAAACGAGCATGTAGTCCACCTGATGGTAAGTGGTCACTGCCGCTCATGGACATCTGTAATCAACTTCATACAGAACATGGGTTTCTATCTGAAGTCAATCACAGATGCGACGCTACTCCCGAGGATTAAGGTGGTCGCCTCATACAAAAAAGTGCCGACAACCACACCCTTCTATCGAAACGCATGAAATGCTTCACGCTAGAAATAGGTGTGGCGGTGGTACTTCCCCGGGCGAACTACACTGGTTCTACCACCTGTATACAACTAATGCTAGAATCAAGAAATATTGTTATGACCTTCATTTGATAATTTAGACAAACTGATACAAACATCTAATTCCCATTTATAAATCTTAGGGGTGTTATTTCTAAAACAACCTACTATTTTAAGAACTAGTTGAGAAAGGTTTTTTGATATTTCACGCCTAAAGGGTTAAATATACATTTTCTAGATTACAGTCTACAAAGTCCCTTATTTTTTATCGCTAATCGCGCAACGTAGGACCTGGAACCAGTACCTTAATCAGAACAAGTGTAATCCTGTGTAAATTGAATAAAAATGAATATTTTCTTTCGAGCCTCGCTGAAATGAGACAGAAATTGTAATCATTTAGAACAATAATGTATGAAATTACCTCGAGTTTCACGAAACATGAGATGTGAAATTATGATAATATTTTTTGTAAATATTTCATAACCATGTTTCGCGGTTTTACCCACGTTAAAAAAAGTAGCATAATTTTCAATTACAACAAATTTTAATAACGTAGAACTGCATGATATTAACTAATATTATATCATATTCAGCAGTATAAACGCTTGCTACACTCATAGCCCCACAGTAGGATTTTCTCCTGTATCGTGGGTGCCATGAACACACACAAAGACGAATACACAAACACCCAGACCCAGAGCAAGAATCTAAACTCAACATTTAGATACCTGTCTGGCCGGGAATCGAACCCGAGACCCACTGTGTGTCAGACTGGTATGATAACCGCTGCTATGTATGTTTGGTTTGACGAGAAATCAAGCACATACAGATAAATATGTAAAAAAATAATAAATTGACATTAGCGTATACTTGGTGTAGTTTATATATGCCAATGTTATGTAGTTTAAATCGTATTGCGGATGCGTGTTGTATGAAACGACTGTATCGCAGAAGCGTGTAAAAACGATTGGTTTATTCGTTCACATATAAATTAAACAAAATAGTCAATATTAACCATGTTCTTTCTATAACCACCAGCAGCGATCAACATCTCCATTAGTCCTTTTTATTTTTTTGTTCTCGAGGGGGAAACCTACAAAAGGTACCCGACGCCAGGGGAGCGACGCAGGGTTGTGTGTGATTTTTACCGCACTAAAACCCTCCCGGTGGCCGTCCTAGGCGCTATAAAGAGGACTACAGGATCTCAAAACAACCGCAACCGGAATCCTCTGAGCGCATTGCCCCATCGGGCTTTTTCCACATGGGCGGCTGGGCCCACCGCTCCGTCTACTCTTTACGACGGTATGCGACCACACAACCCACCGTCCTTCCCGGGATCGCCTGACCAAACGGTTCGAGCTCCCACTCTAGCCGCCCTTAACGCCGGTAGCCCCTTTAAGTCGCGTCTTACGACAGGCAGGAAATACCGTAGCTCTATTCTGATCGCGGAACTACAGGGACGTGTCCTACTACCCCTAGTGCCAACACTGTTATCACCACCACAACTATCCCTGACAATACCACCAACTAGTGTCCGAACGAAGGTCGATTTTCGATACCGAAAGCGAAGCCGATAATTTGGCTTGCCCACAACCTTCGGCCGAAGCTTTAAAAATCATGAAAACAAACCCTACAGCTAATTATAATTACTTTGCAACTTCTCTAAATCCATCCATCCATCAGCCCTTCGATGTCCACTGCCGGACGTAGGCCTCCCCTAAAGGGCGCCACTCCAACCAGCCCAACTTCTCTAAAACGATACCATAATGATGTAATTTACGAACTATGAATTTATCATTATAATGATGTAATGATGTAATTTCTGAAGGTGGTAGAATCAGTGTAGCTCGACCGGGGAAGTACAACCGCCACACCTATTTCTAGCGTGAAGCATTTCTTGCGTTACGATGGAAGGGTGGGGTTGCCGGCAAACCCCACCCTTCCATCGAAACGCAAGAAATGCTTCACGCTAGAAATCTCCGATCGAACCACACTGGTTCTACCACCTTGGCTTCGATCGGACACTACCATTAACCATAACTTTATTTTTCAAACATATACAATGTACAATGACGCGGAAATTATGTTATATGTTATATATACATAATGTATATCTACGTATAACATTGTCTTATACTTTTGTCTCAGTGTTGAGACAGCCATATCCGTGTCCTATTGCACTATTTGATGTTTAAAGCTACTATTAAAACAATATGCTACCTTTACGAGCTTACTTTAGGCCTTCAACATACATTCGATTTAAAAACGCACAAATGTGATCGTCGCAGCGCAGTCGCAAAAAACTTTATTTAACTCTACCTAAACCCCGCAGCTTCGCTCGCGTTATAAAAATTGATAAGTCCTATGGGAATAAGATATTTTCCCACATTAAAAAGTCTATATGTTAATCCAGAGTGTCAGCTAACTCCCTACCAAATTTTAAGAAAATCACTCCAGCCGTTTAGACGTGAAGAAGTAACAAACATACTCACAAACTTTTGCCTTTATAATATTAAGTATGAATTTGCCCAATAGTCTAAATACCTTTGCAAATTACAACAGCACTTTAACCCTGTCCTGTTACAGAGTATTCAAATGTTCAAATGTGCGGCCTGACGCGCAATGGGTCCCGGGTTCGATTCCCGGCTAGACAGGTATCTGAATGATGAGTTTAGATTCCTGTTCTGGGTCTGGGTGTTTGTGTATTCGTCTTGTGTGTGTCCATGGTACCCACGACACAGGAGAAAATCCTACTGTGGGGCTATGAGTGTAGAAAGTGTGTTAAGTGTGTGTTTAAACCCAAATTTAGAAGCTAATTCCTAAAGCATCAATGTCTTTAACAATTTACTTAATTACGATAAAGAAAACATTTCAAAATTAAAAACTGTAACTGTAAAACGTAAATGTAAATAAATAATACAACATAACTTTATACTGTAAAGTTATTACAATAGTTCATAGGTGGTAGAACCAGTGTAGTTCGCCCGGGGAAGTACCACCGCCACACCTGTTTCTAGCGTGAAGCAGTTCTTGTGTTTCGATGGAAGTGTATGGTTGCCGGACCACTTTTATATGAGGCGACCATCATAGTCCTCGGGAGTAGCAAAGCATCTGTACTTGACTTTAGATAGAACTTCATGTTCTATATGAAGTTGCTTACAGATGGCCATGAGCGGCAGTGATAATTTACCATCAGGTGGATTGTATGCTCGTTTGCTTCTTCAAATCTTATATAAAAAAAATGTGTGCGTGTACTAGCGTACACTCGTAAGAAGTGAAACTTCTTTATGACGTTATTTTTCAAAAAATAATTTACTATATGCAACTTTACAGAAATTGGTTAAATAAAGTTAAATTACATAAAGTTTAATAAAAGGCTTTTATTAAACTTTATCTAATAATCTAACCTATAATAATCTGTCCAATATCACGCGTGGTAGGGATAAGAAAAAGATGGCGCGTAACAAAAAAAAATAGATGGCGCGTAACAGAAAAAGATGGCGCGTAACGAAAACAAAAGATGGCGCGTAACAGAAAAAGATGGCGCGTAACGAAAAAATGTTCCACTATATTTTTTTCCAACCCCGATAAAGAAGTTTCACTTCAAAAAGAAAAAACAATAGGTTAACAATAGTGTAGAAAAAATTTAACTCATCGAAAATTGGTTTTTCAGTTCATTCGATTCAATTCTGTAGTGGTACCGTGCGACTACAAATCCACAGACAAACAGACATACAGAAGTTCTAAAAAATATATACATATATTTTTTTCTCATTCCCTCAAACAATTATTAACATCTCTTATTTTAAAATAGAGAGATTATTTTTAAATGTAGAGCCTCGGGGTTATTTCATTTTTAGTATTCATTATCCATATAAAAAAATGTGTGCGTGTACTAGCGTACACTAGTAAGAAATGAAACTTCTTTATGACGTTACTTTTCAAAAAAAAATACTATATGCAACTTTACAGAAATTGGTTAAATAAAGTTAAATTAGATAAAGTTTAATAAAAGGATTTTATTAAACTTTATCTAATAATGTAATCTATAATAATCTATCTAATATCACGCGTGGTAGGGATAAGAAAAAGATGGCGCGTAACAGAAAAAGATGGCGCGTAACGAAAAAATGTTACACTAATTTTTTTTCCAACCCCAAAAAAAAAAGTTTCACTTCAATATTTTTGCTATTTTATGGTATATGTTATTCCAGAGCATAAACTATGTGAATGCCAAGTTTTAGCGAAATCCGTCCTGTATTTTTTGTTACAAAAAGTAACAAACACACATAATTATATCCTCACGAACTTTTTTTATCTGATCGAAAGAGCAAACGAGCATGCAGTCCACCTGATAATAAGTGGTCACTGCTCATAGACATCTGTAAGAAATTTCAAATAGAACATGGATTATGTGTGAAGTCAATCACAAATGCGTTGCTACTCCCGAGGACTATGATGGTCGCCTCATATGAAAGTGTGCTGGCAACCACATCCTTAGGTGTAGCGGTGGTAGTTCCCCGGTCGAACTACGATGGTTCTACCACCTTCAGTATGAAGTTACAGATGCTCGTTTGATAATTCGATTTTAGAAAAATCCTGTCGTACATGTGTACTACGCCTAATAAAATTAGTGTTTATACCGAGTAAGAATCTCTCATTCCTTTTTACGACACCTACTAACAAAAGTATCTCCGGCGGTTTCATATTAGTGTTGGCATATTTACTTTTTATTACAGTGAAACTTTAATAAAGTAATATTTCTGTAAATAGAATTTATCGTGCAGAAAATTCGAGAAAACAAAATAGTATTCAGACATGTTCCAAAGAAAAACAATAGGCAGTATTATTTAATCATACGAGTTAGATTTTGTTTATTCTTACAAATTAATTTATTTCTTTATCGTTCTTCGTTTCGCTCTCACTGTTTTAATTTCTTTATGAGATGTGAGGATATGTAAGACGCTACTGTTGTAAGTGGTTCTAGAGGACTGCAGCAAGGATAACACACTATTTCACTATTACTTGTTTATTTTCTATACTCAGTGGGGCAGAGTTTCACTCTATAATGATTACAATAAGAATGAGCTAAACGGTTATGGCCGCCGATATTTATACCCTCGATTTTACAGATTACACTTTTATATAATTTAATATTGTTGAATAAATAATATTAATTGATTATTATAATTATGCAATTGTTTATCTTTATACTAAAATTTATAATACTTGCATTATAATTATTGTTTAACAATAATTGCGCCTGACGCGGACGCGGAAGGCGCGGAAATCACAAAAGTTTATATTTTAAAATTGGTAGAAGAACAATCAAGTATTTGATTTACTAAATTATTTAATAGTATTAAATAATATATGATTCCAATATTCGACAATTAATTATTAATAAATATAAACAATCAGTAAATATAAATAAATATGCCAAATTAAATAGTAGGTGTGCTGTTACTAAAATCACTCTTTAACACTACAATTTAGTTGTTTACTCCTATGTGTATGTGCAAAGGATTATGTTTTATTATAAGAGCCCACCACTTTAGTCTAATTAACCTCAGGTAAATCTCCAATAATTTGTAGAGCAGTAATAGTCTATTGGTTGAAACTTGCCCTCTCGATCGGAAGGTCGTCGTCAACCCATTATTGTCCCACTGCTGGGCACGGGTTCTTCTCTCAGAATGAGAGAGTTTAAGCTATAGTCCACCGCGCTGGCCAAGTGCGAATTGGTGCCATCGGAAGGTCCGAGGTTCAAACCCAGGCACGCACCACTGAGTTTTCTAAAAATAAGGTGCCCAATAGAAATTAATTATCACTGCTTTTCCGTGAATGAAACCATCTTGAAACATACACACCCGAGATTACTTAAAAAAAAAAGTTTTGGAGGTCTGTGAAGTCCACCAACTCTCACTCGGCCAGCACGGTGGTCTGTGGCCGCTGGGCACGGATCTCTCTCATTCTGAAAGAAGACCCGTGCCTACAGAGGGACAATAATGGGTTGACGAGAGAGAGAAATCTCCAATTAGAGCAAGGGTTTTTCCATGTTCTATTGCAGTAGTTGTTCTATTCTATTCTATTCTATCTTCTCATCCGATATACCTCAGAGCCTGAAGACGAAGATGTTCGAGCAGTGTGTGTTGCCAGTGATGACATATGGTGCCGAGACGTGGTCCCTTACTGTGAGCCTCGTGCGTAAGCTCAAGGTCGCTCAGCGAGCTATGGAGAGAGCTATGCTTGGTATTTCCTTGCGTGACAGAATTCGTAACGATGAAATCCGTAGGAGAACGAAAGTTACCGACATAGCTCTCAAAATTAGTAAGCTGAAGTGGCAATGGGCGGGCCACATCGTTCGTAGGACAGACAACCGATGGGGTAGAAGAGTCCTCGAATGGAGACCACGTCTGGGCAAAAGGAGTGCAGGCCGCCCCCCGACCAGGTGGACTGATGACCTGAAGAAGAGGGCGGGTAACCGCTGGATTTAGATGGCCCAGGACCGGTCGAAGTGTCGCAGATTAGGGGAGGCCTATGTCCAGCTGTGGACTTTCAAAGGCTAATGGATGGATGGATGGATGGAGTTGTTCTATTCTATTGCTCTATAATTACCTACGGATGTTCATTGACGTATTGCTTACTATCAGGTGGACTGCCTGCTCGATTGTTACTTTAATTTCATAAACGGTTGATTGTGTATATATTTTGTATTGTATTTAACAGTGTTCGCAGCAAGATTGCGTTGGGCAAGGAAAAGGGTAAAGCCGGACCGCTTCCTAGAGGCTACGGGATATTCAGATTGGTATGATTTTCATCGTTATTTTTTTTTGTCTTTGTATCGACCCCTAAGGGATCAAACTTCATCTTGTTGAAATTTAAAACATAAAACTATTCTCTATAATTCCTACATTAAAATTTCTATAAATATTTCCGTAACAAGCTTTATAAATGAAAATACAAAGATAGATTTGTGGCTTGCAATATAAGCAATGTCACGTATTAAAATATTCTAATTTTGATTTAAAACCCTTACAAAATCAAACTAATGCCTTCCTTCTACAAACGTCAAGTTAAATAGAAAGTACATAATTATTAATAAAAACTAGTCACCCGTAGCATCGGCCAAAATTCGACCGTAATTTAAATTAAAAATCAAATGTCATCTGACATTCTTGACGTTGTGTCTTTTCATTTTCATTTACTAAGTACATATGTGTTTGTGACAAATGCAAGGCAGTGTGTGTAATGTGTTTTTAGTTGATTTTATGTATGAAAAATGCATTATTTGAAAAAAATATTAACATTCTGCACTCCTTCTCTACGTCCACTATAACCGTGCAAAATTTCATACTAATCCGTCCGCGGCATATTACTTAAAAATCCGTCACAAATTTTTGCTTCACGTATTAATATAATAATATGTATTACAGTCCTGGGATGAGGAGTTAGCGACATTTGCCCAAGTGTTGGCAAATCAATGCGTTCTCAGACACGACTTGTGCAGAGCAACTAGTACGTATGCTATTACATAATTACTCGTATTATATGACAAAAAAGGTGTAAATTTAACATACAGTCTATCTGATAAGAATGAGTATGGTTCGACCTGGAAGATATGCTTTCTACACACGCTTTCTACACTCATAGCCCCACACTAGCATTTTTTCCTGTGTCGGGTACCATGGACACACAAGACGAATACACAAACACCCAGAGCCAGAACATGAATCTAAACTCATCATTCAGATACCTGTCTGGCCGGGAATCGAACCCGGGACCTATTGCACGTCAGACCGATATGGTAACCGCTCCGCCACGCGGGTCGTCAAGATTAAATCTTTAATAGGATTCTCCTTCTATATGAAGTTTCTTACAAACATCTATTTGGGGTACAAACATCTAGGTTGCAATAATATTTTACTATCATGTGGTCTCCATGCTCGTTTGCTTCTTCTTTCCTGTATAAAACCAGGTGGCTACTTCTCACAGCTACACAGGTGGCAGAACCAGTGAAGTTCGATCGCCGCCACACCTATTTCCAACGTGAAGCGTTCCTTGCGTTTCGATGGAAGGGTGTGGTTGCCGACACGCTTTTATATGAGCCGACTATCTTAGTCCTCAGGAGAAGCAACGCATCTGTGATTGAGTTCAGATAGAACCCGTGTTCTATTTTAAGTTGCTCACAGATGTTCATGGGCAGCAGTGACCACTTACCATCAGGTGGACTGCATGCTCGTTTGCTACTTCAATCAGATAAAAAAACTCACGAGTAACTATGAAAAGTAAAAACATGCAATAAACCCAGATAAAATTGAATATCCTACCTGATCTCAAAATATAATCTTAATTAATTGTGCCGCAATACTGCTATTTTCGAAAAAAAAAAATAAAAAAAAATAGCAGTATTTGTCCGCTATTTTGTTCACCAATTTGCACTTGGCCAGCGCGGTGGACTATGGCCTAAACTCTCTCATTCTGAGAGAAGACCCGTGCCCAGCAGTGGGACAATAATGGGTTGACGAGACTGCTATTTTGAGGCAAGAACAACAAAGAACAAAACCTTCTTCTGACCCATCTCATATTTAGATTTTTACTTCTTCTATATATTTTTTTTATCAGATTTAAGTAGCAAACGAGCATGCAGTCCACCTGATGGTACATGGTCACTGCCGCCCATGGGCATCTGTTATCAACTTCATACAGAACATGGTCCATATGAAATCAATCACAGATGCGTTACTACTCTCGAGGACTATGATGGTCGCCTCTTATGAAAGTGTGCCGACAACCACACCGTTCCATCGAAACGCAAGAACTGCTTCACGCTAGAAATAGGTGTTGGTACTTCCCCGGTCGAACTACACTGGTTCTACCTTCAAATTAGAAAGATTTTTCAGAAAGATTCCCTGACCCTGGCCAAGGGTCGGGTTTAGTCCGCTTCTCATATCCGGACTGGTACCCAGTTTCGAAGAAAGGCCACTTCACAACACCCGGTTTTACGCCATCGAAGTTGAACTACGCCATTACACAAACCCTGAAAACCTGGTACGGACAGAAGGACTTCGTCACCCAGGACATTATCAAGAATTATCCGGATTGGTTGCAGTAAGTTTTTGATTGGATTGATGTTGTAAAGTAGCATGCAGTGCACCGGATGGTAAGTGGTTACTGTCGTCCCTGTAGTTCCGGGATCAGAATAGCGCTACGGTATCCTCTGCCTGTCGTAAGAGGCGACTAAAAGGGGCTTCCGGGGTTGCAGGCGGCTAGAGTGGGAGCTCGAACTGTTCGGTCAGGTGATCCCGGGAAGGACGGCGGTATATGTGGTCCCATACCGTCGTAAGTCGCATATCGTCGTAAGGACTAGACGGAGCGGTGGGCCCAGCCGCCCATCTGGGAGGATTCTAGTTGCGGTCGGTCCGAGTTCCCGGAGTCCTCTTTAACTTCCGGAGCGCCGAGGACGGCCACCGGGGGGGTGTAATACGGTAAAAATCCCACATAACCCTGTGTCGCTCCCACGGCGTCGGGTACCTTTTGAAGGTTTCCCATTCGAAAACAAAAAAAAAGTGGTTACTATCGCCCATGATCATCTATAAGCCAACTTTCTTAAATAAATGTTTCGGTAAATTGATAATTCTTTAAGGGAGGAGGTCTAGTTGAAAAATAAAAAAGGCCTTTTTTCGTTTTTTTTTGGACAAACGGTAAAATAATCCTTAGTAACATTTATTTTGTTTACATACATGTTTAATGTGAATGTAATGATGTAAAGAATTCGTGATATGAAAGGATTAGTGTTGCCCAAATTCAGTCTTGGTCTTGCAGTCTTGGTCTTGTTCTTGCGTTTTTGCAAGACCAAGACCAAGAACAAGACCGCGTATTTTTAGCAAGACCAAGACCAAGACTGACCGTGCAAGACTTGAGCAAGAACAAGACATAGCCTGCAAGACTCTTGCGTCTTGCAGCTAGGACTTAGCGCTATTTCACTGAGTAGTTAGGTGTAACAGTTCGGTGTATAGGTAGGTACGCTTAGGAATTCTATGAGACGCAAAAAACTGTATCAAAGAATATGAAAAATGATAAAGCTGTTGATTAGTGTTGTATTTTATTTTTTATTCAAATAAATGATAAATCGTAAAACTCTTATAATAAATTTCTTATAAGTTGAGGGTTCAATCTCTTTCTAGACAGATAAGTATTGTTCTTTAAAATACAATCAAGTTATTGTAATTAATTTGTTTTTTTACATGTTTTAGCAAATGTAAGCTTATAAATCATAAATGTTTATTAAGAAACAGTTACTTCCATGGAAAACGACATATAGGTCAGTTGATTTTTCGAATTTCTTATCAAATCTTCAGTTATTTATTAATCTGCTTGATCTTTACTATGGCTATGTTAATTCAAGCTCACAATGTTCCAATTCTAATACGTTTTTCTAAGATTTAAAGTAAACTTTAATAAATAGTAATAGACTAATAGGTAATTGCAAGACTTGCAAGACTCTTGCTGCAAGACCAAGACCAAGACCAAGACTGGGAGCGCAAGACCAAGACCAAGACCAAGATCAGGTGTATTGGCGCAAGACCAAGACCAAGACTGGCTAAGTCTCGTCTTGTTCTTGCATTTGGGCAACACTAGAAAGGATAAAAATAAATATATTTCCTTTTTTTAAAAACCACTCTCTATAAGAAACTCCCTAAAATGTACACAATTTATTGTTATTTCAACAAGACACAAATTTCCAATTAAAATCACTTTTATTCTCAACATATGAAACATGTATGTATGTATAATTCAGTATATTGTGTCCATACACCATTTCATAACATCTTAAGGTGTCCAGAATGTTCTCGTGTATAAAAAACAAGTCTATAAAATAATGAGAAATACGTAGTTGACTCACTTTTAAGTGGACTCAGTTTATATGTTTTTTTTATAGTTATTTTTTATTTAACTTTTATGAATATATTAAATAACTTTTTTTTCTTTTTATACGACTGAAGGAGCAAGCGAGCATGCAGTCCAGCTGATGGTAAGTGGTCACTGCCGCCCATGGACATCTGTAATCAACTTCATACAAAACATGGCTTCCATCTGAAGTCAACGACAGATGTGTTGCTACTCCCGAGGACTATGATGGTCACCTCATATAAAAGTGTGCCGGCAAACACACCCTTCTATCGAAACGCAAGAAATGCTTCACGCTAGAAATAAGTGTGGCGGTGCTACTTCCCCGGTCGAACTACACTGGTTCTACCACCTTAAAAACATATTTTAAAGTAAAGGAAAATACAACCTAATTTAAACTAAAATATATATTTACACCAATAAAATAAATATAATAACCTATGTCGTGTCGTGTGTCGTCAACCCATTATTGTCCCACTGCTGGGCACGGGTCTTCCCTCAGAATGAGAGAGTTTAGGCCATAGTTTACCGCGCTGGCCAAGTGCGAATTGGTGGACTTCACACATTAGGCTATCACTGCTCACCTAATATAATAACCTATAACCTGTAATAAAATTAATACCTCTTAAAATAATTAATACTTAAATGTCTAAAATTAAAGTCTTAATCGCGTCTGAGCGCTAAATTATTAAAATAACGCTGATCAGACATGTCTGAAGAGCTTTTAAGAGGTCTCAAAATTTCAACGCCTATTATATTGTTCAGTCTGATTATGTGCGGAGATAAAACGCTTTACACCCACTTGAGTATCATATTATTAGACTATTTTTTAAAGACTTACATCCCATACAATGATAGTTTTTATTCATACAATGATAGTAATCTATGCCATAAAATATCGATACCCGTTAAAAATAGAGCAGTTTTAGCCTAATGGTTGAAAGTTGCCCTCTCGGTCGGGAAGTTCGAGGTTCAAACCCAGGCACGCACTAAATTTTCTAAAATTATGTGCGTGTTAGAAATTAATTATCACTGCTTTTCGGTGAAGGAAAACGTGAGGAAACCTACACACCCGAGAGTATAAAAAAAACGGAGTTGTGTAAAGTCCACCAATTCGCACTTGGTCAGCGCGATTGACTATGATCTAAACTCTCTCATTCTGAGAGAAGACCCGTGCTCAGCAGTGGGACAATAATGGGTGGACGAAAAAGCCAAATGAAACTTGTTCTCTCTGTCGTGATGTCCGAGGTCCAAATTCCGGGAGCACTGATTCTTCTTAAATTACGTTAAGTATTAGAAATGATGTATTACTGCTTTGCAGTGAAGAATATATTTAGGCAACATACACTCTTGACAGATTATTAAAAAAAGTTCTTAAAGTATCTGAACAGTACGGTGTAGGGATTGCAATCTGACCGGATCCAAATGTTCGTCAATCCGGTTAGAGGCCGATGGCCGAGATGGCCGTGTGGTGTCGGCCTTTTAGAATAGCACCACTCCCTCTCTACCCGTGGATGTCGTACGAGGCGACTAAGGGACATAAATCCAAGAGATGGGCAGCAGCATCTCCTTGTGTAACTTACATCTACTGCGGTCACCAACACGCTTGCCAAGCGCGGTGACTATCGGCAAAAACCCCCAAATGAAAGGTGCAGAAGAACCCCGGCCCCCAGTCCCCGGCAGCCCCGCTATTCCGGGCTACGGTAGCGGCCTAGGTAACGGCGGGGCAGGGGGTGCTAAGAATCTCCGGCAGAGATCCGGCTACCGCAACCGACGACTTACAGGTCGCCCCCGTACCAGATGGACCGATGACCTGAAGAAGACAGCGGGAAACCGTTGGATTCAGAGGGCACAGGACCGGTTGGAATGGCGCCATTTAGGGGAGGCCTATGTTCAGCAGTGGACATCAAAAGGCTGATGGATGGATGGATGGATGGTTAGAGGCGACTGGTACCGGATCCGGTTTGCGTATGTTGATGCCAGATTCGCCGGATTACCGGATCTGGTTTTCCGGATTGCAATCCCTAATATAGTGGTCTCATAAGAAAGTGAGCCGTAAACCACCCCTTCCACTGACACGCAAGAAATACTTACACCTATTCCTAGCGTGAAGCAGTTTTTGCGTTTCGATGGAAGGGTGTGGTTGCCGGCACACTTTTATTTTATAT
The DNA here is from genome assembly GCA_949699795.1 of Spicauda simplicius. NCBI lineage: Eukaryota > Metazoa > Arthropoda > Insecta > Lepidoptera > Hesperiidae > Spicauda > Spicauda simplicius. Next base: position 10,798,998 of record OX453079.1, read on the forward strand.
TATTATATGAGGCGACCATCTTAATCCTCGGGAGCAGCAACTCATCTGTCATTGACTTCAGATCGAACCCTGTTCTGTATGAAGTTGATTACAGATGTCCATGGGCGGCAGTGACCACTTACCATCAGGTGGACTGCATTCTCGTTTGCTACTTCATTTTATAAAAAAAACTTCGCAACAGAGGTGTGGTGTTCGTACTTTTCCAACCGAAGGATACTCACCATTACCTTGCAACTCATGCTAGTTTTCGTACCCTAGGCATCCAACAGACCAGCGCGGGAAGCTGTACCTTGAGATGATCACTGGAGCAGCCACGCACATGGGGTGCGGGGTCTCGGCGTATACTCAGTTCGCTTACTATGATAACAATGCGCCGCTGAACTACAATGTAAGTTTTATTCACGTCAACCCATTACTGTCTCACTGCTGGGCACGGATCTTCTCTCAGAATGAATTTAGGCCATAGCACACCGCGCTGGCCAAGTGCGAATTGGTGGACAAAGTTTTATTACGTTCCAATAATAATGAAGGTAGCAAACATGCATTAGAAATTATTTATCACTGCTTTTCGGCCATCATGGCGTTTGATTCGAATTTGGGAACGGGAGACTGATTGGCCACGTGGAGTCAAAATCGCTGCGGTTGCTCACACACCTCACGTATTACCCTCGTTACATATATACACATATATGACGGAGGGGATGGTTCTTTTTCGCTTATCGTATCAGGATAACCTACTGTGGGCTCTGATAGGGAATGTCAGCACGAGAATAAATTGCAGACTTGATTTTAACACACAGTATATTGCCGAATTAAACTTGTTACAATCACTGAATTAATCAAACTAAAGTAAGTAGGCAAGTAATCGTAGCACTAAGAACGCGGGATGATTTTAGAGTTGTCTGCTTCGGCCGAACGTCAACGATAGACTGAGGTGTCGGCCATAAACTGGTACAACCCTAACTTCATCGAACGCCACTAGATGGCGCTGGCGTTCCGGTGTTGCCACAATACCGCCATTTCCGATATATATATTATTACTTGATGCAACGGAATTTTAAACCACATAACCCCGGGTAACATACATACATGGTCGGCTTGAGATTTTTAAGTACTAACTGACTTAAAAACGACTTTCATATTAACTGGGGTTGATAATACTCGTATAGGTATGTCCATTTGCGGTAGGTTTCTCTTACCATCAGGTGGACTGGACGCTCGTTTGCTACTTACATGACATGACAAAAAACATTTAAAACCAGAGGTAACAGAATTATTCCAATTATTCTTCTAAACTTTTTTATATCATTAAAGTAGCAAACGAGCATGCAGTCCACCTGATGGTAAGTGGTCACTGCCGCCCATGGCTGCGTTGCTACTTCCGAGGACTTGCATGATGCGTTGCTACTTCCGAGGACTGAGATGGTCGCCTCATATGAAACTATGCCTTCAACCACACCCTTCCATCGAAACGCAAGAGATGCTTCGCTCTAGAAATAGGTGTGGCGGTGATACCTCCCCGGTCGAACTAAACTGGTTCTACCACCTGGTAAAAATTGATCCTCTTACAAGGGTATAAAAATCCAAATATAAAATCCGAACTGTCAATCAAAATCACTCGCCCTACTACAAATGTAAGGAAAATCAATAGTAATTTACGCCCCTATAATTTGTGGACGTCAGTCAACAGGAATATAAGGCGGAAAAATTCGGACATTTTATTAATGATCGGAAAAATTCCGCCATTTAATCAATAAGCGAAAAAATGTGTGTCTGTCAACATATGCTACTCGGGACTTTGACATCGATGCCGCTTATTTCCTTGTAGGTCAAATTCAAATTCAAATTCATTTTATTGCAAGACAATAGTAATATACAATAGGTCTTAATTAACAATATTTTTCCTTATGTTCTACCCGTTCAGGTGTACAAATAAGGTTTGTAATTCCATTTAAATTGTACAAAAACTAAATTAAACATTTTAATACATTTTTCTATTGCAAAAATGTCATTAATAATAATTGTAATACATGAAAATTATAAAATGTCAATTTAAAATATATTATATTCTACAAATGCAGATTTAAAACTTAGTCAAAATTGCTGTTAAAATAATCACATAGGCTATAAAAGTTCCAATCTAGAAGCCACACTTGTAGTTTTTTTTAAATGTATAAAATGGCAACTTTTTAAAACTGTTTGGTAATTTGTTGTATATTTTAATTACATAATTAATAGTTGATATGAAACAGTAGAAAGTAACGTTTTGTAATATCAATAAGACAATTAATTTGGGCTTCTTTTTATTTATTAATTTCATCTGAAATATTTGAACACGTTATCTATTTTTATAAGATTTAGATAGCAGACGAGCATGCAGCTTATCTAAGGATAAGTTGCCACTACCGCCGGTAAGCAACTTCATACAAAATAGGGGATCTGTCTGAAGTCCATAACAGTTGCTACTCCTAATGATTAAGGTGGTCGCCACATTTTTTTTTATCTGACTGAAGTAGCAAACGAGCATGAAGCCCACCTGATGGTAAATGGCCACTACCGCCCATGGACATCTGTAAGCAACTTCATACAGAACATGGGTTCTATCTGAAGTCAATCACAGATGCGTTGCTACTCCCGAGGAATATGATAGTCGACTCGTGTGAAAGTGTGCCGGCAACCACACCCTTCTATCGAAACGCAAGAACTGCTTCATGCTAGAAATAGGTGTGGCAATGGTACTTCCCGGTCTAACTAAACTGGTTCTACCACCTTCATATTATATTTTAATATATTCGTGTGTCAGGAACCACACCGTTTCAACGAAACACAAGAACTGCTTCGAATTATAAGTGGGTGTGGTGGCGGTACTTCTCCAAACTACGCTGATCCACTCGTTAAAATTTAACATCGCTCCACTAAATTAGTGGACCGATGTCAGTAAGTAGCGTAGAAGAATACAAACAACAAAATATTTTTAAATGTAATGTAAATTACGTATAAAATATTATAAAGATCTAATTTTTATTGCTAAAAATTATATTATTTGACCTGTTTGTATATTTATGTTAGAAAAGTAGACAATGAAAAGAAGAAATGATTTTACAACGGATAATGTAAATACAGCGTTTATTTATTTATCGTAATGTCGGTATTTCGTACAAAACTAACTTTTGCTTTCAAAAGGTGAAAGATTTTTTGATTTTTTGTAACTCCAACTTAGTTCTCGTAAGAAACTTTGAAGACGAAAAGTTTTTAACAATTGAAAGTATCTACAGATTTATACAAAGCTTTTATGAAGTTCAGGAGTTATGTAACTGAAGAATTATTATTTCATGTTTATCTATAATAGATTTTCCTTTTTCGCAAACCTCTATTGTGGTAGACTGGCAGTTAACATATACCCATGTCCAATGACAAAAGATAAGGAAGAATTTATCCTTCACATATCATATTCCGGAGATAATTTAATATGAATTCCCGTTCGAGTTGAGGCGTGTAAATAAATATAATTCGCAGTCGGGAATTTCACGCGAAATAATTCTGCAATGTTAAGGCTCACACTATCAATCAACTTCAAGTTCTTTATACAATCTTTTAGTAGTCACTTTGTTATTCATATTCTTTACAAAAAACCCATTTCATTTAATATTCATATCATGTGCAGTGTAGATTAATGCCGAAGTTGAATTAGTGTGCACTCAAAATTTGACGACCGAAAAATCTAAATATATTGCAGACCGTTAAATGTGGGGTGCAAATGATTTTTTAAGGTTTTCCTACAAGAAACTCTAGCTAGCAACACATGCCACCGAGGCTCCTGGTCTTAACTAAGGACTACCTTGGAATACTTCGCATGAGTATATGTCCTTCAGTAATCAGGGTGTGGCGACCTCCCGCAACTCACCAAGAGATGGCGCTATCGTGACAACTTCCGGCAAATCATCAAGAGATGGCGCCACTAGTATTTCTGAAACACGCTATGGAAGTATTCTCAATACCCTGCATATATATAAGTTCCGAACAACGACTGCCGGAGCAAGGCCGCTCCCCAGGTATGATCAGCTAGCCTGGTGGGAGATCTCCCTTTGCCAAAAGGGAAAATCGTTAAGAAACCCACTCACCTGTGGCTTCTTTAGAAATGAGAAGTTCTCAAACGTTTGTGAAGTCCCCTAATCTGCCAACGCCAAGGCCTACAACTCTTTCAGAAAGAAAAGTCTCCTGAAAGAAAAACCACAACGCGGCAGCGTCTAACATTACAGTAATAAGGCAGAAGTAGTGAGTCCACCAATTTGCACTGGCCAGCGCGGTGGACTATGGCCTTTTTTTTTTTTTGTTTTTGTTTTCGAGGGGGAAACCTTCCAAAGGTCCCCGACGCCGTGGGAGCGACGCAGGGTTATGTGGCATTTTTACCGCGCTAAAACCCCCCGGTGGCCGTCCTCGGCGCTAAAAGGAGTACTCCGGGATCTCGAAACGACTTCAACCGGAATCCTCGAGCGCGCTGCCCCATCGGGCTCCTCCCAGATGGGCGGCTGGGCCCACCGCTCCGTCTAATCTTTACAACGGTATGCGACCACACATACCGCCGTCCTTCCCGGGATTGCCTGACCGAACGGTTCGAGCTCCCACTCTAGCCGTCTGCAACCCCGGAAGCCCCTTTTAGTCGCCTCTTACGACAGGCAGGGGATACCGTAGCCCTATTCTGACCCCGAGGCTACAGGGACAAACTCTCTTATTCTGAGAGAAGTCCCTTGCCCAACAGTGGGACAGTAATGGGTTGACGATGGAAGTGACAGTAGTTCCGCCAGACTCCAACCACAAAAAGTTCTACCTTCAAACTGTGTTCACGATACGACCCAAATATTCGCATGGCACCAAACAAATATTTGAGTCCCCGTACATTATAAAGTAAAGTAACGAAATAAACAGAATGTTTGGGCGGTTTGTTTGTATTTAATTTGATCTCGACGAAGACGAGTAAACAATGTTTCGCCTCATTAAAGATCTCGAATTCGTCTGCGCTTTTTGCCAAATCTTATATTACAGTAAGTACACACGGTGTAGAGGCATTTGCTTTTACGTTAGTCAAATAATTTGCCAGTGGTTAATGCGGAATTGGTTGGAAAACATTCGACTGTTGACGTAATTTTCCACCAATCTACTTCGAAAAGAGTCCTGTTCTTACAAAAAGATTCCAGAAAACACATGTAATGCCAACTAATGCTAAGAATAAGGTCAGATTACTCCTCAGCTAACACCATTATACGCAATACCAAGGCTTTTAGCCATCAACAGTTTTCAGCCTTAATTGAGGTTCAGTGACTGATCTAGGTGGATTGTGACCGTCCCTGTAGTTCCGGGATCAGAATAGGCACCTGATAGGATACGGCACCTCCTGCCTGTCGTAAGAGGCGACTAAAAGGAGCATCCGGGGTTGCGGGCGGCTAGAGTGGGTCAGGCGATCCCGGGAAGGACGGCGGTATGTGTGGTTGCATATCGTCGTAAAGACTAGACGGCGGTGGGCCCAGCGACGCATCTGGGAGGAGTCCGACGGGGCACCGCGCTCAGAAGATTCCGGTCGAGTTCGTTTGGAGATCTCGGAGTCCTCTTTGTAACACCGAGGACGGCCACCGGGCGGGTTTTAGTGCGGTAAAAATCCCTCATAACCCTGCGTCGCTCCCACGGTGTCGATTGGTGGATTGTGACAATATCCTAGGTCAAGAGACAACTTTCCAACCTTGCACTCATAACCAAGTCTCGAAGAAGAACCTTCCAACAACAAAAACTAAATTTGATACTATTTAGGTCACTAAAAAAACCTGTGTGTTCTGAGTCTGACGAATAAAAATAGTAAAAATGCATTTAATTTACATGCCTGCTCAATAGACGTATGATAACAGTATCTACGCTGTCGATAATAGTGTCTATCTGGACCCTCCCCCCACCAGGTGGACCGATGACGTGAAGAGGACAGCGGGACACAGTTGAATTCAGAAGGCACAGGACCGGTTGGAGAGGCGTCATTTAGGGGAGACCTATGTCCAGCAGTGGACATCAAAGGGCTGATGAATGGATGATGGATGAATAGTATCTTCTCAACCACTGTACTACCATCTTTTAAATGATCATTTTTTACGTAATATTGTTTCCAGTCCATCCAAGTCGTCTGCAACTTCTCAGCAAGGTCTCGTAAAGGTACCCAGGTCTACACAACTACACCGCCTACAGAAGTTGGGTATACCATCAAATGCGGCTGCCCTGAAGGTTTTGACGAAGATGCCGACTGCCTCTGCTTTGAGAATCGAAGACAACCTGATTGTAAGTATCATTGTTTTTTTTCAAAATGTATTAAAGTTTGACTTTTTTATTTACGAGGGGAACCTTCGAAAGGTATCCGACACCGTGAAAGCGTAAAACCCCCCCGGTGGTCGACCTTAGCTCTGCGTGGGGGACTCCGAGATCTCCAAGCGAATTCAACTTCAATTCAATTCTACTATCTTGCAATTTAAACCTAAGATTAAATTTTACGTTAGAAACATTGTACGGTACTAGTACCGAAGATAAGCTGGATTATAAAAGACTTTTTGTTCTTTTTTATATATGATATAAGTAGCAAACGAGCATGCATCCTCCTAATGGTAAGTGGTCACTGCCGCCCATGAACATCTGTAAGCAATTTCATATAGAACATGGGTTCTATCTAAAGTCAATCACAGATGCGGTACTACTTCCGAGGACTAAGATGGTCGCCTCATATAAAAGTATGCCCGCAAACACACCCTTCCATCGAAACGCAAGGGATACTTTGCGCTAGAAATACTCGTAGGTGTGGCGGTGGTAACTCCCCGGTCGAACTACACTGGTTCTACCACCTGGTAAATGCCAAAATACCGGTAAATAGTAAATAAATCATTTATTTCAGCTTCACTACAATCAAACGTTTGCCCTGATGGTAACTGCAAGCCAGCCGTAGTTCTGCTTCCAATCTTCACCATGGAAGACGCTCCTCCAAATAAACTACTACCTTACGGGTAATATGCTGAATATCCATAGTCTATTTTTTATTTATTTTATTTATTTATCATTTATTTCAGACGTAGTCCATAATGTGTTAGTAATTACAGTATACTTAAAACTATGTTAGTAAAATAAAATATGCAAATCCTGAGAAATTATAAATCAACATAAAATTAAAATTCATAAATAATTTCATACATCATTTTCTGTGCGACATTCTTACAGAAGTGATGTGCAACGAGTTCCAATGACATATTATAGGGCTGTTTATCTTAGCACTAACGACGCCCAAGAGACTATTGGTGCTGCCATTCAAGCGTTGCATTAGGGATGCGGTTCTCTTGCGTAGAATTGCATAGAAATCATCTATTAAATTTGTATCTTTTCTTACGTCCGCAATGATAACAATGAAGAACCATAGCTTATAAATGCGTACAGCAGGATAAAAAAATAACATTCTCAATAAAATATACTTACATGAAGTATATTCTTATATATTTATTTTAAAATCATATTAGAAATTAACTTGAACATTTAAGTTTATATGTAATTTAGTTAATGTTAGTTTTGATTGTCTGTATAAATAAATGTATCAGATTAATAAAATATTCAAAGGTATTAATTTTGTCAGGAACATTGCAATTTTCCAGATAAAGAAACAATATGGATTAAAAATACATTGAATCAAAAACACATGACATATTACAGATACTTAATTATAAGAATTGTTTTTAAATGATACATTATTTAAAGTGATATTAACTTATCTTTTACAGAAACAATAACACTCTTCGAATTGGACAATCGTTGGAAATTCGAAACCAAAATGGAAATTATCAGATGAACGCTCGCATACTAGAAGTAAGTCTTACCATAATATATATATAAGGGATGGTATTGTTTACTTCTTAAAACATAACACGATTCATCTAAAAACAGAGTTTATTCATAAAATACAAATATGTTTTACATTACTAATATAAACTGAAAGTAAAATACTAACCTAAAAACAGAGAATCGACAATCAAATGTTCATGCTTTAGTATTATTATTATTAATTTGAATCCTCTGTTACACATTTACTAATATTAAATTGGATTAAATAACCAATTTCTTTAAAACGACATTTGCAATAGATCCACTTTTTGACACAGTCAAAGTGGCTCTTAAAACTAAACTTAAAAACATTCTAATATTAAATCGGCCAGTGTCTACACAAAGCTTACATATATCTTTATATACTTATAATAAATCTGTAGAGAGGTCAATTCTGTACATGAAATATATTTCCAGAATAACTATCAGGGGGTGATTAGAAATCGATACTGATACCATTTTTAAAAGGCGGTAGTTGATTTTTGTTAGCTTAAAAACGCTAATACCTGACAGTACTGGTCAGATGTAAATAAATCTTCTTTAATTTGAGCCTTTTTACAGCTGTTTAGACTTTAATCTATACTTATAATAAATCTGTAGAGAGGTCAATTCTGTACATGAAATATATTTCGAATATAACTATCAGGGGGTGATTAGGGATCGATACTAATGCCAAAAATGCAATCAGTAAAATTTTTGTCTGTCTGTCTGTCTGTCTGTCCGTCTGTCTGTCTGTCCGTCTGTCTGTCTGTCCGTCTGTCTGTCTGTCCGTCTGTCTGTCTGTCTGTATAACCGTTATAGAAACAAACACTACTCGACGGATTTTAACGAAACTTGGTACAATTATTTTTCATACTCCTGAGCTGGTTATAATATACTTTTCATAACGCTACAATCAATAGGAGTAGAGCAGTAAAGGGAAATGTTGGGAAAACGGGAGAAGTTACTCCATTTTTTATGCTTCCGTCACGTGTGCAAACTTAATGGTTATAGCTACATGTATAACGGAAATGTTCTCCTAAAATTATATAAAAAATATCCCACGATAACATATGTATATCTTTTATGGTTAACACACAACACGTGTAACTCCCAATAGCTTAGCAGTTCGAAGATCTGATTATATTTGCCTACTCTTACGTTTATAACACTCTCAATCATCGCTAATTAAAAAAGTTAACATTATTTAGGCGAAACGAAGTTCGCTGGGTCAACTAGTTTTATAATAAGTATCAAAACAGCAGCTGAAAATGTACAAAGAATTATTTTACTTTCAAGCTTATTTATTGTTTCCTTTACCCCTTAGGTCGTTAATATTCAGTTAAAAATGTTCAACATCAAATAAGAGAAGTATTTATGCGTAGGCAGAGCCGTTGCAATATTGTTGACAAAAATGTATAGTGTGATTTAAAAGAAAATTTCGTGCATATGTACTATGTCAAAGGTAATGTATCACGTCTGTCTGTGTATTGCTTTTCTAACAAATAACACATAGAAACAGAGGGCACACATTAATCAAAAAATGAAGTTTTTTTTTACCATAGATAACCTAGACGCGTGTACATAATACAATATCTTTGATGTTAGTTATGTTTTTATTATTATTATTTCACTAGTTATACTAATATGTATAACATAATCTGTATGTATGTTGCACGATAAATACATTACGTAGAGGCAATCTATAAGCTTGGGGCCAAATGTTTCATTGCATAACACATGAACTCTATAATAAACACTTAATTTTGCTGCTGTTTTATTAAACATCTTAGTGATATTATATTTCTTTGGTTATTGTCAAAGATTTCAATTAACAGAGCAAAGCAGAAAAATATGTCTTTTTGCAATATGTTACTCAACGATTTACACCATGTTTTCCTTGTTACTTCTTACTATTGGCGAAATAACATTTTTCTATATCGCTCATATCATAAGTATCTAAGATGTCTGTCAATATTTTAGCATCTTTGTTCAGTCTATTTCGTTTTATTCGGAAAACATGCAGTGTAATTACATAGACAAAATAACAAAAAGAAGACTTCTATACACCATTAACATGTTTCGCATATTGATTCTAAAACAGTCTATTGCATATATTTAAGCTATAACAATGACATTCTTACACAAACTATGTATACATATATACGAGTATAACATATATTAATACTTGAAGCGGCACTAATAAGCAACATAACATTTAACACTTATACCTAAGAAAAGAGAGTCCCATTAAACCAATTATTAGTAATTGCTGATTTTACTGAATTTGGAGGAGAATTAAATAAATCCACATCGGGCAGATCGTCCAGTTTGTTAAAGAACCTCGTTGATCGGATGAAAAATGAATTATTATGTAATTCGTTCCACTATGAGGTTCATATAAGTATACTCGTGGGGACTTTTAAGGTGAGGTGGCTTAGTATATCAGTATAATACACGTCTGTAAAACACGTGCATAAGCTTCTTTTTCCCAGAACAATATGTAGGCAAAACAGAAATAAATGGAGAAAGAATAAATGAGTTGTATATTTTAAAACTTAGTTATAATTAAATTCAGCTGTGTATTTTTTCTGCTTTTATCTCTTCTCTTCTATCTTCTTGAGTTTCTATGCCTGCAAATAATCGTTCCATAGGCGACGGTGACTGCTTTCCATCAGGTGGCCCGTCATCCTTATCGTTAGGTCTTACTTAAAAAAAAAACGATCTATGTTTGTTTGTTAAACAACAGAGTTTAACAGAGCGTTATCAGGCAGAAATAAATGTACACGTAGATCGCAACACCATTTTCTTTATCGCTAACATACTTTAGGTTACAAATTTTACAATTGATATACAATTGATAATATGATTTAACAGGTGGTAGAACCAGTGTAGTTCGACTGGGGAAGTACCACCGCCACACCTATTTCTAACGTGAAGCATTTCTTGCGTTTCGATAGAAGGGTGTGGTTACCGGCACACTTTCACATGAGGCGACCATCATAGTCGTCGGGAGTAGCAACGAATCTATGACTGACTTCAGATGGATCCCATGTTCTGTATGAAGTTGATTACAGATGTGCATGTGCGGCAGTGACCACTTACCATCAGGTGGACTGCATGCTCGTTTGCTACTTCAGTCAAATAAAAAAAATTGATAACTTAATTTTACAACTGATGATAATTTTGTTCATTATATATAAATTTTTCTCCTTACAGCCCCAAAGCCTTAATGAGTTTAGCAAACTTCTACGAGACCCAGACGTTGTGAGGTAAAATTTACAAACAAATCCAATAACAAACAATGAATTTATAGAAAGCAGAGTGACCATAAAACCTCGTCTTCACTGCCCTAATTCTCGTCAAGCCATTATTGTCCCACTGCTGGGAACGGGTCTACTCTCGGAATGAGAGAGTTTTAGGCCATAGTCCACCACACTGGCCGAGTGCGAATTGGTGGACTTCACACCCCTCCGAGAACATTTTTTTTAAAGAACTCTCGGGTGTATAAATTTCCTCACGATGCTTTCCTTCATCGAAAAGCAGTTATCATTAATTTCTAATACGCACATAAATCAGTTGGGCCTGGGTTTGAACCTCGGACCTCCCGATTGGGATGGCAAGTTTAAATTATTAGGCTATCACAATTACCATCAAGCAGGCTGCATGCTTAAAAGCTTCTTAAATTGTCTAAGAAATCAATATTGTTTTAAGAGAAATTATGCATGGTTAAGGAAAGATATAGTTGAAAATAGAGCAGTGATAGCCTAAGGGTTGAAACTTGCCCTCTCGATCGGGAGGTCCGAGGTTCGAAGCCAATCACGCACCACTAATTTATGTACTATGGCCTAAACTCTCTCATTCTGAGGCCCACTGCTGGCCCGTGACCAGCAGTGGGCCTTTAATGGCTTGAAGAGAAGAAAAAGATAACGTTTTCATTAAGCACTACAACTACACTACTTAAATTTTAATCATTTCAGACCCGCATACTTGGAGGATACTATCCAAAATCGAATTTCCAAAAATTCGCAACGTATTGACAATTTGCCTGTATATAAACAGCCCAACTTTTATGCCGCGAATCACGAACTATTTCATATTCAAGTAAGTCGATAGTTTTTTCTTCTGTTTAAGGCCGTTCTTACATATAATAGAAGTTCCACGAGCTTGTACATTTTTTAACGACCCGCGTGGCGCAGCGGTTACCATACCGGTCTGAAGCGCAATGGGTCCCGGGTTCGATTCCCGGCCAGACAGGGTTCTGAATGATGAGTTTAGATTCATGTTCTGGGTCTGTATGTTTGTGTATTCGTCTTGTGTGTCCATGGTACCCACGACACAGGAGAAAATCCTACTGTGGGGCTATGAGTGTAGAAAGCGTGTTCTTTTTTTATCTGATTGAAGTAGCAAACGAGCATGCAGTCCACCTGATGGTAATTGGTCACTGCCGCCAATGGACACGTGTAAGTAACTTTAAATAAAACTGGCAGTTTCTTTGACGTCGAACCACGGAGAAATCCACCTTCTTTCTACCACTTACGACATACTAGATTAACCCCGCAGCTTCGCCTGCGTTAAAAAATCGATGTATAGATTTTCCCGTTGGAATAATACGTTTTTCCACAGTAAAAAGTAGCCTATATGTTATTCCAGAGTGTTCCAAATTTTATAAAAATCGCTTCAGCCGTTTAGACGTGAAGAAGTAACAAACATACACATTCACAAACTTTCGCCTTTATAATTGTACGGTGCAACCGCCCAAAAATATAGTCATAAGCAAAAATATTGTCATGCGACAACGTCATTATATAAATTAGTTCGCAATAGGCAAGCACAAGTGCCGCGCGTGCTCGATTATCATTATTCATCATTTATACTTAGATCCTCAATAAAATCATATTTCAACAATTATTATCGGTTTATCATTTAATAAGGAAGTAAAAACCCTTACAATAATATTAGTATGATTGTTAATTTTTGTTTAACAAAAAATATTTGACTTCACATTTAACCAGACAAATACCTTTTTAATTCACTCTAGCTATAGTAAATGCTGCGGTTTTTACTCGATCTCTACATTTCTCTGCAAGTCACGTTCCACGGTAGAGCAATAAAAGATTTAAAATAATATCTGAAGCTCGTGGCTGAAAAGTTTTAAATGGAAATGTTGTTTGCTGTAATAATTTTGATTTGTTCGAGTTTTTAAAATAATAGCATTCAACGTCGCATATTTATCTATCAATGTATTTATATTTATTTTTTGAATACTGATTAAATTAATATTAATAAAAACTAAACAAATCAATACAATTAAAGTTATCATTAGACTATTAGTTTCTTTAAAAACTACTCTTAAAATGAGAGGATTTTTTTATCTGATTGAAGTAGCAAAGGAGCATGTAGTCCACCTGATGGTAAGTGGTCACCGCCACCCATAAACAACTGTAAGCAACTTCAAACAGAACATGGGTTCTATCCGAAGTCAATTACTGATGCGTTGTTACTCCGGAGTACTAAGATGGTCGCCTCATAGCAAAGTATGCTGGTGACGACATCCTTCCATCGAAACGCAAGAAATGCTTCACGCTAGAAATAGGTGTGGCGGTGGTACTTCCCCATGGGTCCATGGGCGGTAATGACCACTTACCATCATGTGGACTGCATGCTAGTTTGCTACTTCAGTCAGATAAAAAAAAAACTTAATGTACGAACTCTTTCTTTTATAAACTTCACTGCTTTGAAAGATTCAAACACCGAACATTTTTACAGATATTTTCTTTAAAACTTAAATACAAAATATTCCGCCTTTTCAGAAGCACGAAGCGAAAGGTAGTACATTTCCAAGAGCATCAAAGCTTAAGTTACCGACGAGAAAAATATTTAATTCCCAGCGAATCACAGTGAAGGAAATTAAAAAGGACGTGGAACCACGCAGAGACTTCGAAAATGTACAGAAAGTTCTCAAGACTTATTTAAATAAGAAACACAGTCGCATAGGAGATGTTTTGAAAACGAATAAATATGAATATACCTCAAAGGCACCTCGCAAACCTGAAGAAAATTTCAAGCATACAAAACTTATGAGCAATAACAAAGTAACGAGCTCTCCTAGATACTCAGAACCAATGTTACATTACCATGATTTTAACACAACAAAGGATTTTAATATGAATTATTCCAATGAAGTAGCTGATAAAAAAATTATGACGCTTTTAGACAATTTAGAAAGAGAAGTCAAACATATCGAACTAGATCCTACAGAGAAAGAGATATTTGATGCAAAAATTCGTAAAATATACAGTACAGTTGTGGGAAAATCGCAAAATTTACAGCCTAAACCCATGCATTTACTTGCAGATAGTAACTTTGATAACATGCGTAATAAAGAAATTAATGATAATTTAATCAATTACGAAAATGCGGTAGATAATGAATTTATAGAAAAGAAAAGGTTCAAAGAACCTGAAATATATGATAATAAACTCGCAGAAAGAGTTCAAAAATCCATACCCAATGGAGATAATAACTACAGAAATATCATTCACTCTATTTATAATAATGAAGATAATTTCAAGGAAGGTTTGACGCTTAGAAATCAAAACAGAAAAATTGAACCAACATATGATAGAAATAGTTATAAATACAATGACAATGAAGACAATAGAAACAATAACTTTGAGTTAAAAAATGATATGAATGAAGATCACCTTAGTTACGAAAGACGGAAATTCTATCAAGATAAACTTGATAACTTAGCAAGAAAACTTCATAGCGTGAGAAATAACCAACACCGTAATGTAAGCACTTATAATAAGTACTTAATAACTCATAAGCAAACATCGAAGACGTGCAGAATGTTTACTAATGTATACCTTCACATGATTTCTACAAAATCATTTCCAGGGTTTAATAACTTTTTTTTTATCTCACTGAAGTAGCAAACGAGCATGCAGTGCACCTGATGGTAAGTGGTGACTGTTGTCCATGGACAACTATAATCAACTACATACAGAACATGGGTTCCATCTGAAGTCAATCACAGATGCGTTGCCGAGGACTATGATGGTCGCCTCATGTGAAAGTGTGCTGGTAACCAAACCCTTCTATCGAAACGCAAGAAATACTTCACGCTAGAAATAGGTGTGGCGGTAGTACTTCCCCGGTCGAACCACACCGATTCTACCACCTTGCCTATCTTTTGTTTTACTGTATTTTCCAGGTGAACCCGCCTCGTCAAGTAAGACCAGTTCTTGAAGCAAGCCATAACAAAATGCACCTCCGCCCCAACAAAGCTAAGGAAACAGACACGTTCTATATACCTGATAGAGCTAGATTTATACATGGCTTTTAATATTCATAACCTATTCTCTTACTTACCACTTACTTTAACTCCATACCTTTAGGTTGTCTGGAAGAAATCGCTGTTTAGCGATAAGACCGCCTTTTGTATTGTTTTTATTTTGTATGTTTTTGTTATCGCTATTTTCTGGGTACAATAAAGTATTATTATTATTATTATTATTATTAATTAAGATCTATAGTATATTAAAGTATTTAGTCTGCTTTCTTATTATACTGAGTAAAGTATATTTAATAAGTGTCAAAGTATATCGTACCTTGCCCAACAGGCCTCGTCTCTAGTAACTGTAAGGCAAGGTACTGGAGCTAACTTTTATTACAATGTAAAAAATCATGATTGAAAGAAAATATATTAAAAAAAAAGCATGACAAAAAGACAAATCCGCTGAGTTTCTTGCCGGATCTTCTCAGTTGAGGTCGTGTTCCGATCCGGTAGTAGTGTAAGGAAAAAATATGTAACTGACAATTTGTAAGTGCCTCCGTGGGCCTAAGGACTGCTTTTATAAAATTCACAAAAATCGGTGAAGGGCACCGGTGGTATCCGTTGGAGGTCCCGGGGTCCCCCTGCAAGCGCAGAGGAAGGCCACCGAGGAGGTTTTAGTGGGTAAAAATCCCACATAACCCGGAGTCTCTCCCAAGGCTCCGGTGTACCTTTCGAAGGTTTCCTCCCCGTCAATAAAAAAAAAGGTACTGGCTAATAAAAAGCCTCATAATCTATTTAATGATATGTCCTCGAAAATAAGAATAAAGTAATAAAAGTTCGGAATTAAATTTCGCCCTACCGAATTGTTTGTTATGAGTTTCTTTAATAACAATTTTTATGGTCCGTCTAAGTACCTAACTTTGTATTGTAACTATTTCGGGATTCGGATATTAAAATTATATTATTGGATTTTGTCCCCGATTTTTTTTTATTTGAACATTTTCAATATTATTTTTTACGCATTTCTTTAAATAAAACACGATTGAAAGCTGTTAATTATGTTATTATAATTAAGCTTAAGCACAAGGATATTTCCGTTATGAGTTTTAATTATAATAATAACTATATGTTAATACATAAACCAAAAACTTGGGATCCATTTTTAAGACACTTGCCGCATGGAGGGGTGATGAAATGCTATTATTTTTTTCAAATACTGCATTTATCATACTACTAAAATCAACTATAACACATTACTCATACTACCGTACATTTGAAAGAAACACAATCATTATTATTATATTAATACGTGAAGCAAAAATTTGTGACGGATTTTTAAGTAATATGCCGCGGACGGATTAGTATGAAATTTTGCACGGTTATAGTGGACGTAGAGAACGAGTGCAGAATGTTAATATTTTTTTCAAATAATGCATTTTTCATACATAAAATCAACTAAAAACACATTACACACACTGCCTTGCATTTGTCACAAACACATATGTACTTAGTAAATGAAATAGAACATTCAATGTCTTACTATGAAAAGACACAACGTCTAGAATGTCAGATGACATTTGATTTGAATTAGAGAAATATTCGTACTAATTTGGACAATATGAAGTTTAGTTTTTTAATTTAAATTACGGTCGAATTTCGGCCGATGCGACGGGCGACTAGTATTTAATAATGAACGAAATAAATATTAAATGTCTCACTATGGGTGCGTTCCATTAGACGTTTACAAAGTCCACGCTCACGACCGTTTTCCCTTTTCCACTAGCTTGTGAGCTTTACTGACGTATTCTCTACTGAACGATCACTTCGACCCACCTTGTTAGATGGTTCGTCGTGAGCGTCGCGTGGGCGTAAGTAATGACGTCGTGAGTGACGTAGTCGCCGCGACCACAACGACCGCGGTCGTCTTGTGGAACGATGTTTTGGGCGTTTGGGGCTTTGTGAGCGTCTTCTGGAACGCGCCCTATGAAAACACATTACGTCAAAAATGTCAGATGTCTTTGTCAAAATATCCGTTATTGGTTTTAAATACAGTATAATCAATCATAGCTCTTCTTACCTTTAACGGATATATTTATAATATCAGAAAATTAATATAGTTTAATTGAACTTTGGACGATATATCAAATATCGTTTTGAGTTCAGTTACGGTCTAATTTCGACCGTTACGATGGGTGAGTAGTTTTTAAAATTTGGCGATAAAAACTATAATTAAACTTTATTCCATAAGTTTTATTATACGATTTTTTTTATAAAATTGTTTTTCTTGTTTGTTGTTGTTAATTTAATGAATAAATTTATTAGATTAAAATGAACGCTCAGACAAATAAATGTATTGCATAAAATAGAATATACAAGGATTTAACTATTCAAAAACAATGTTAAATTACGTTATTTCGCATATTGATGATGAACATATACTTATGTTCTGTCTTTTGTATTATGATTTAGGATAATGTCGCTCTTTTCAAGCAAATGTGCCTAATCATTTTTTGGTGATAAATAAATCGTTTAATATTATTTAAATTTTATCATTTAAAGCATAAAGGCATAAAGAAATAGTTTTAAATGAACAGAATGTTATAAGGCTGTAAAATTTAAAGGCCAAAAATAAATAAAACCGAAACCAACTCGGCAAATCAAACCCAAATATTCGAAGTTTAATAATAATGGCTTCCAACAGTCGTTATTGAGACTTGTTTTGTAAACAACAAAACTATACTAATTGGTAGAACGTGACTAGGGAGGAGAGCAGTGATAGCCTAATGGTTGAAACTTACCCTCTCAATCGGGAGGTCCGAGGTTCAAACCCAGGCACGCACCACTGATTTATGTGCGTATTATATATTAATTATCACTGCTTTTCGGTGAAGGAAAAACATCGTGAGGAAACCTACACACCCGAGAGTTCTTTATAAAAAAAAAAAAAGTTCTCGGAGGTGTGTGAAGTCCACCAATTCGCACTTGGCCAGCGCGGTGGACTATGGCCTAAACTCTCTCATTCTGAGAGAAGACCCGTGCCCAGCAGTGGGACAATAATGGGTTGACGACGACTAGGGAGGTACTACCACCACACCTATTTCTAACGTAAAGTAGTTCTTCTGTTTTGTTGGAAGAGGCAACCATCCTAGTTCTCAAGAGCAGCAATGAATCGGTGATTGACTTCAGATGGAGCTCCTGTTCGATATGAAGTTGTTTACAGATATTTATGGACGGCAGTAGCCACTCACCATCATCGTTGCCGCCCTATCCTCTGCGGTTTGATGTTTTGCGGCGGAACCAGGGATCGGATCCGCTGCTGGGTGTGGGAAGTCGGTGCCTTTGAGGGTATCGGAGGAGGAGGGTTGCGAGGAGAAAAGACAGTGGGGGTTTAGCCGGTAAGGGTCCGGCATAACCCAGCTGCTGCCCCGGGCGGCTGGGTATCCATGAGGATTACCCACTTAAAAAAAACACTCACCATCACGTGTACCGCATCGCAGTCGCATGAACCCATTATTGGCCCACTGCTGGGCACGGGTCTTCTCCCAGAATGAGAGAGTTTAGGCCATAGTCCACCGCGCTGGCCAAGTGCGAATTGGTGGACTTCACACACCTCTGAGAACTTTTTTTTTTAAGAACTCTCGGGTGTGTAGGTTTCCTCACGATGTTTTCCTTCACCGAAAAGCAGTGATAATTAATTTCTAATACGTACATAAATCATTGGTGCGTGCCTGGATTTGAACCTCGGACCTCCCGATCGAGAGGGCAAGTTTCAACCATTAGGCTATCACTGCTCTACCGTTTACCGCATACTCAATTATAACTCAAACCTACATATAAAAAAAGAAAACCCAACAAAATAACAACTCTATCTTGAAGGAAGGATTAATGCCGAACATACAACATCCGGACATAAGGACATAAGGATAATAAGGACAACAACAATATAAGGAACTGGTCGAAGTGGCCCAGATTAGGGGAGGCCTATGTCCAGCAGTGGATTTTCAAAGGCTGATGGATGGATGGATACAACATCCAGATTTTCTTTCTTTCTTTAAACTCCATTTGATTTATGATTGCCACGTCAATGTCCTTGAAATTATTCAAATTTAATTGAATTCTACACTCATTTCAATTTTGTTCATAAACAATTGAAAAGATGTAATGTAATTTACTTTTATTATTATAATTTTATTTATGTCATAACGGTAACAACTTTTATGGTTTAATTGAAACTGTGTTATTAATCTTCCAGCGTGTGTAAATAATTTTGTTTTAAACCAATACGTTTTTTTTGTTTACCATAGTTGAAAAATAAAAATAACTGTTCAAATTAATTTTCAAATACAAATGGGAAAATGTTGACATCTAAGTATATTTCCATACTTATTGTGGCGTTTAATATAATTATTATTACTCACATAAATGGCATAATGGTACGTATAATTTAATATAATGTAACTATTATATACAATTAATATTCCTAATATAATCTTACCAGTAAAATTTTCAATGCACCTACCACTAATACTTTAGTAAAAATATTAGTTTGATTGTTTAATATATCTAACTATTACATAAGATTAATATTCCTAATAATAATCATACCAATAAAATTTTCAATGTTCTTAATATGAATCTGTATGTATTTGATTTGACATATTATTATTTCTTCACTTACATTTATATATTGTTTTAAGTTATATATATTTAAATTGATCAGTGATTTATTTTCTAAATATTAATATGTTTGTTTTTATCATTTTTCTTTGCAGGCATTGATTCCCGAAATTACTAAATCATTAAACGAACATAATAAGGAAAATTACGAAATGTATCTTAAACGGGTGAGTTTAAAGCTCTTTATTTCTCATTAAAAGACAATATTGTCACTTAAATGAGAACAATGGCTTATTATTATGTAAAAGAAATAATCATCCCGGTGCGGGTAGATAGAAAAAATGTTGAATAAAGTACACTAGTTGTGGTTCATGCCAGTTCACATTTACTTGGTTAATGGTTCTAGTTAGAACGGGTGAGTCACGTTAAAAAATATTTTTATGCCTGTTTTTATTTTACTAGTCACCCGTCGCAACGGTCGAAATTCGACCGTAATTTAAATTAAAAAACTAAACTTCATATTGTCCAAAGTAGTACGAATATTTCTCAAATTCAAATAAAATGTAATAATTATTAAATAATTTTTAACGCACCCGTTAAATATAAAAAAGAGGTTTATTTAGTTAAACCGCATTTAAAAGCAATAGCGGGTAATTTGACAAAGACACTGACATTTCTGATGTTATATGTTTTCATTATCGTTTATTATTTATGTGTGTGTGACAAATGCACGGTAGTGTCCGTTATGTGTTTTTAGTTGATTTTATGTACGATATATGCGTTATTTGAAAAAAATAATAACATTCTGCACTCTTTCTCTACGTCCACTATAACCGTGCAAAGTTTCATCCTAATCCGTCCGCGGCATATTACTTAAAAATGCTTCTCAAGTTTTTGCTTCACGTATTAATATATAGATTATTACATTATTTTTGTTTTCAGAATGTTCGACACGTGGAAATTATAACAGAAAATGCAGTGACACACATCCTTAAGGCACTTTACAAGAAATTTCCAAGACTAAGGAACAAATCCAAAGCGTTACAAAAAAAACTCCAAAATATAATGAACGAAAAACGAAAGATTGTAATAACTCATTCAAAATCAAAATAACTCATTCACTATTAAAGTAATAGTGAACATAATGTCAATAATGAAAACATAGCTTAACAATAAACTAATAATAAAAGCCACTACTGATATTTTTTATCTGCTTGAAACAACAGAGCATGCAGTCCACCTGATAGTAAGTCTTCACTGCAGCCCATGGGCAATCTGCAAGGGTCTTTATCTAGAAATTGGGTTCTACCTGAAGCTAATAACAGATGCGTTGCTGTTCCCGGCGACTAAGATGATCGCCTCATATAAAAGTGAGCCATCAACCACGCCCTTCCACTGAAACGCAAGGATGAAGCAGTTTTTCAACGATAGAAATGTGGTGGTACCTCCCCAGTCGAACTAGACTGATTTTACCTTATTTTTTATCGGACTGAAGTAGCAAACGAGTATGCAGTCTACCTGATGGTCAGTGGTCACTGCCACCCATGGACATCTGTAATCAACTTCATACAGACCATGGATTCTATCGGAAGTCAATCACAGATGCGTTGCTACTTCCGAAGACTATGATGGTCGCCTCACATAAAAGTATGCCGGCAACCACACTCTTCCAACGAAACGCAAGAATTGCTTCACGCTAGTAGTAGGTGTGGCGGTGGTACTTCGCCGGCCGAACTACTGGTTCTACCACCTGTTTAATTACTACACACTTGATAATGAGTGATCCACTATTGCTCATTTAAAGGTGGCAGAACGACACGATGGTATGATCCTGGCATAGCATTCTATGTCTGTCAACTCTGGGTGAATAGGTTATAAAATAAGAAATTAATAAGAGTTTATAACGATATACTTCTAACATTAGAGTAATTAAATAAAACAAATAATTATTCACTCATTTTAATATGTACAATAATATCAACAGGTTTGCTTCTCTTCTCCATTTCCTTCGAGTCAGTTAAATTCGAATCTTTATCTCTTTCTCCTATGGTTGTCTTTATGAATTTTCTAGAAACTGTTTTCTTCTTGACTGACTTTTTTCTTTTGCGTTTATTCTTCTTCTTCTTTTTAACTACTTCGTGTGGTTGTTCCTCTTCTTCTGCAGTTTTTATTACTTTTTCCTTAGTTTTAAGTTTTCTACGTTTAATGTTAGGAAATTCTGCATATTCTTCATTATTTGGAATTGGAGTCATTATGACTTCTTCTTTTTGTTCCTGAAATTTTATATCATAATACGTTTTTTTTAGAATATATATATTTAATTAACATGTT
This sequence comes from Spicauda simplicius, assembly GCA_949699795.1. Classification (NCBI taxonomy): domain Eukaryota; kingdom Metazoa; phylum Arthropoda; class Insecta; order Lepidoptera; family Hesperiidae; genus Spicauda; species Spicauda simplicius. The sequence goes on from OX453079.1 coordinate 10,821,097, forward strand.
ATGAGACTTAACTACTTTTATAGTAATGAATCCGATGATATCAAAATATATGTAGATAGACACGCATGGAGTGTAAAGTTTATTTAGAAGTAGAGTTACAAATGTAATAAATTTAATAAAATAAAAAACATTCCCTGTTTACATTAATGACCATGTAAAACACATAATATCAACAATATAAATTGTCTACATAAACATCCCAAAATTTAGCAATAACACCTTTTTCGACACCGAAAAATTTGAACTTGAAAGTTTGTCATATATTATTAGTATTGTATTACGAAAATTATATGCTCCACATTTTCCAGACTCTATAAACAGAACTATTCAATTGCCAGGTAGTAATATATATATAATTATGCCATTAAGAGTATACACTACATTTGGTGGATCTACCAAAACGTGGTCGCTTCCAGGTTGTTAATTATTTATTAATTACAGACTGTCCGCCAATTCGCACTTGGCCAGCGCGGTGGGCTATGGCTTAAACTCTCTCATTCTGAGTGAAGACCCGTGCCGTGCCGTGAAGAATGGGTTGATGAGAGATGAGAGAATTACAGACTAGTCTTCAACTCTTGAAAACTCTTATATTTAAGAACGTACACTTCCACTTACCGTTTCCACATCGCCAAACCAACCACCTCGGAAGGGTACGATATCGTGTGTCCTTGCTTCAACCTGTAAGATTTTTTTATATTTTTTTTTATAATTTACATCCATCCATCCATCACGAAGGTTGTTGCTAATAGTCACCGTGTCTGACATACATGTTGACAGTGCTGCTTCCCTTTTCCTGGATTTTCTCATTGGACATTTACAGAAAGGGAAATAATGGTGCTAATAACACCCACAGCGCACGGCACAGTACATTTTTTTTTATATTTTAACCTAACGATAAGGCAGACGGGCTACCTAATGGAATGTAGTCTTCCTTCGCCTATGGACATTCGCAACACCAGAGGAGTCGCACATGCATCGCAGGCTTTGAAGGATAGCTCTTTTCTTGAAGAACCCCATATCATAGCGCTCCGGGAATACCTCAGGAAGAAGCTCATTCCACAACTTACACGTCCGTGGCAAAAAAGAGCGTGCAAGCCGAACCAAATTTCCGAAAATATAAAGGTAGCAAAAAGTGCTCAGTCCACTTTGTAAAGAACCACTGCTGCGCATAGATATCTATAATCAACATCAGATAGGTTTGAATTTCTGCCTGAGATGACGGATGCATAGCTTCTGGAGGACTAAGATGCAACAGCCGACTATATTTGCACACGTTTCGAAAATGTGAACTTAAAAGTTCTTCATAATTACAAATCAAAGTACGTAAGGTTCTACTAGGTAGCTTTAAAAAGCCAATAAGAGACATTTCAAATCACTGTTACATCTGTTAATTTCGCTAATTTATTCCACAGAAGTACACAATTAACGCATCTGTGATGATTTGTGTATAAACTATGCCTATGGATAAAATTCTATTAAATTTTCAGTTGGTTCCATGTGCAATTCTCATACTCATTACCTGTTCTTATAGTCTTTAAGTATATACAAAATATAAGAAATTCTTACCCCATCTTTTACATGTAAATTGAGGAAATTATACACGAAAAGTACTATTGATATCAACGATTTGCTACCCATTTCTGAGTTAAGAAATCAAATGGTTCGTTATATATGTTTTTTAAACAGAACCGTGTTTTTTAAACAGTTAACGTCCAAAATTGTGATAAGATTTCTTATTCCATCTACTCATAAGTTTGTTATAAGTGTCTGTATGTTGAAATTTGCGAGTAGTAGAAAAGATGATATACGAGTAGATGAAATAATATCCACAAGGACTTTTAGTATCACTTTCAAATCAAAGATCAACTTTATAAAGAATATGGGAAATAAATAATATATGCATATCAACATGTCCATCACTACATAGTATAAAACAAAGTCGATTCTCGCTGTCTGTCCCTATGTATGCTTAGATCTTTAAAACTACGCTACGGATTTTAATGCAGTTTTTTTCATAGATACAGTGATTCAAGACGAAGGTTTTTATGTATCATATATGAATTGTGGAGGAACACTGATAATTTTAGATTTTTGACTATTAGGCAGTACAAAGTCAGCCAGGTCAATTAGTTAAGTATAAAAATCATGTTTACCTTTCTGTGTAATATTGAATATTATATTACTCCTATAATGGAAATAATTAAAAAAATAATAAATAATGGATAATTATTTCAATAATAAGACAGCATCAATTGCAGTCGCGCGACTGACGCGCTGCGGCCGCGCTACTTGCGTCCTAATGTGAAAGCGCTCTTAGGCTTGAATAGTGAAGGCTTTCCGCTGCCGTTGTAGATTTTATTTGACATACATCCTTAACCTTTAAGTACTGACGTGGTTTAGTTGTATCGTAAATGGTGACATGACGTATCTCAGACGGCTTAAGAAATAATCGAAAAGGTTTATTTCTGTTAACTAATTTGCACATTATTTACTTATATTATGATCCGTTAATTATTATTCTATTATGGTAGTGTAAAAAAAACAATATTTTCAAATGAAATCAGTATTTATTTAGTATTAATTATACGGCCCCTGTTTCGCTTACTTAAAAATATATATCTTATAATCTTAGCTACAATAGAATTATTTGGACATTTTTTGGCAATTTTATTACATTTTAAACATCAGTCTTAATAACAGTATTGCTTAGGTTACGAATGCTTCTCAAATCACGTAAATATTTTGGAACAAATTACTTATTGTCTACACAGTCCACGCATATTGTTTTTGAACAACCAAGACAAATAGGCTTGCGGCAATCAATGCAATTGTACTTAGTACGTCTTTTGAGTCTTGATGGGCAGATTTTACATGTTTTTCTCACTGCTTCTGTCCTTTCAGAGGGTATTGTTTCAGGACTCGGGAGCTTATTTGGACCTAGTACGCGTGCGATTGTCAATCGCAATTCTCTCGGCAATCGGTCATTGTATACTCGGCGTTTCAAGTGCGGCAAAACTAAACTATAAGCAAGGTTCTGAAGAAATTGTGCTCAAGGAATATCACGAACAGCAGTGCAGGTCTTGTACAGAGCATAAGCGTTGACTCCACTCAAATCTAAGACTGAAAAAAATTGCGAGTGGCCAACGCCTGGTTCTACGATTTGATGAATAATTGGAACACTTTTTATCAATTTCATCAACACCCTCTTTTGTTTTATTATAATCTATTATTATTTGCGGTCTTTTTTGACACTGAATCCAATTGCTTTGTGTGGTGCATTGATGATATCAATAGTACTGCTTTTGACTTTTTAGGGACATATGAAACAATAGTGAAGTCTTTCGTAAAACCGTGTAACGACGATTCAAGCTGGCGAGCTTTAGATGCTTGAAATTCCGGTGGGATGTGCCTTTTATTTTTTTTCAAAGTGCCAAGATACGTCAGACCCCTATCTTTCAACTGCTCCATTAATTCTATGGAGCTAAACCAATTGTCGGCTGTAATTTTTCGATGTTTTTTCAAAATCCTTACACAATCGTAATACAGACTGAGTTGGTATGGCGAGCTTTCTCTCGGCTTCAGTTAGTCCTAGCCCATCGGAGTCTTTTCCATGGTAAATGTATCAACTTCCGTTTCTAACCAATATTGCAGAGTACTTACTTTCAAAATCTGAATCAGTAGCACAAACCACTCTTTTTCTTTTGCGGTTACTTTTCGAAGTACTTGGTTGATCCATCTAAAACAATATGATAAATAATGAGGTTACGTCTTATAGACACTTAGAAAGATACACACGAATAATGATCTGACGTCTAACAGACCACCAACACTAATACTGACCTTACGTCTGAGAGACACTGCGCAGCTCCACAGCCAAAACTGTTGTCGCGCCGCTAGTGAGCGCTCGACTGATTAACCGACGTATACAATCCCGAAGCTACAGGGAAGGGCGCGGGGGTATCTTTAACAGATTCGAAATAGGGCTTATTTTTGTTAGCCCACCGTCTATGAGACACCCACGTCACTACTTAAAGGTTAAGCTCAAAATCAATGAGATTTTTGTACAAAGCTACGGCGAAAACAACTTTCTTATGTCAAAACGTAAAATTATCCTCACAAATAACATCACTGAAATATATAAATAGGCGTGTCTAAAGAAACTGGTTTTGGGAACCTAACTGATTATTTTTAATTAATTTTCAAATAAAAATAATTGAATGAAAAGTAAAAGAGTGTGAAAAGTGTATGAAAAATATTATTACAAGGAATGCGTATACACGACGTTTTAACGAAAACTTATTGATTTTATATTAAAAAACCAAAAAATGAAGTGTTAAACCTCTCAAGAGAAAAATTATGTCGTCGCTGTAATATTCTTCTGCAAATTGGATTTGAAGTGTTCTCCAAAGGAACGTCTCCAATCTGACGTACAATTTATTTTAATGTCTCGTCTGATTTAAATTGTTTATTAATTTTATTATCTTTAACATTTTAATTTATGAGATAATGTTATTAACATTTCCCGATGACCTGAAGAGGACAGCGGGAAACCGTTGGATTCAGAATGCACAGGAGCGGTTAGAGTGGCCTCATTTAGGGGAGGCCTATGTCCAGCAGTGGAGCTCAAAGGGCTGATGGATGGATGGATGGTTGTTAATAATTTGGTTGGTCCTTGTAGTCTCAGGACCAGAATAGATTTTTAGTCTTACCATCCGAAGGTCTGGAAGAGCGTAATTACTCTGTCATGGCAGTGGCAGTGCCCTATAAAGGCGTCACGCTCAGAGGGCTCCGGTTGCGTTTCATCGTTCATCGTTATGATCGTTATGGTCATTCGTCCCCTAAGAGGTTTTAATACGGCATTAATCCCACATAACCCAGTGCCTGTCAAAAGGTGGTAGGACTAGAGTAGTTCGACCGGGGAAGTACCACCGCCTCACTTATTGCTAGCGTGAAGCATTTGTTGCTTTTCGATGGAAGAGTGTGGTTGCCGGCACATTTTTATATGAGGCGACCGTCATAGTCCTCGGGAGTAGCAACACATCTGTGATTAACTTCAGGTAGACGTAGATGTACCATCAGATGTAGTCCATCTGATGGTAAGTGGTCACTGCCGCTCATGGACATCTGTAATCAACTTCATACAGAACATGGGTTCCATCTGAAGTCAATTACAGATGCGTTGCCACTCACGAGGACTTTGATGGTCGCCTCATGTAAAAGTGTGCCAGCAAGTCCAGCAACCACACCTTTCCATCGAAACGCAAGAAATGCTTCACGCTAGAAATAGGTGTGGCGGTGATACTTCCCCGGTCGAACTATGCTGGTTCTACCACCTTCATTGCCGTTGCGTCAAATTACTCAGTATATTTATTCCAGAAAAAATCCTCAGGAGAGAAAATATTTTACAGTCTAACTAACATTTATTTGCCAACTGGCTGTAGGACTGGATTTTAACCGTTTTAAAAAATAACATGTTCAATATTCTTCCACAATAGGCTTATCTAAAACCAAAGCATCGTCCATTTCTTTAAATTTCCAGGTATTCAACCTCTAACAATTGGTCACATATTTCGCAGAAAAATTCTAAAGTAAACTACAAATGTCGGCTACCCAATAACCCGTGGCTATTGTTGTACAAAATACATTTTGCATACTGACTCATGGAATAGTCCACGTAGAACAAAAGAGTATTGTATGGATAGAGTGCTTTCATGCAGCCGCACCTTTAAAAACTGATTTTTCTGCACAATTGATGGACAAGCCATAGATGTTTTTTCGATCTGAATACAGATATGGATTTAAGATTAATATTAAACTAGTTTCGGATACGGTTATGGATATCATACTTTACTTACTAATATTATAAAGGCGAAAGTTTGTGAGTGTGTATGTTTGTTACTTCACGTCTAAACAGCTGGTGCGATTTTCATAAAATTTCGTATGGAGTTAGCTGACACTCTGGATTAACATATAGGCTACTGTGTATAGGCTTACTGTAGGAAAATATCTTATTTCTACGGGACAATCGATACATCGATTTGTATCATACTTCATACTAATATCATACTTATATTATAAAGGCGAAAGTTTGTGAGTGTGTATGTTTGTTAATTCTTCACGTGTAAACGGCTGGAGCGATTTTCATAAAATTTGTTAGGGAGTAAGCTGACACTCTGAATTAACATATAGGCTACTTTTTACTTTGGGAATATCTTATTCCCATGGACAATCGATACATCGATTTATATTCGACAATCGATACATCAGTTTAAACGCGGGCGAAGCTGCAGGGTTCAGCTAGTTTTTTTTTTAAATGGAGTTTCCAACGAGCATGCAATCCACCTGATGGACATCTGTAAAGAACTTCGCATGTTCTATGGGTTCTATTTAAATCAATCACAGATGCGTTGCTACTCACGAGGACTATGATGGTCGCCTCATATAAAAAGGTGCCGGCAACCACACCCTTCCATCTAAACTCAAGAACTGCGTCACGCTAGAAGTTAGTGTGATATGTAATTATTTCTGATTATCCGTTGGTTTCGGATAGTTTCGATTGGTTTCGGATACGGATAACATTTTTTATTGAAAATAGTAATAAGAATACAAAGAGATGAATATTATAACATTTGCAAACGTTTTTCTATGTTATCATACTATCTATCATATATTATTGTGGCTACGAAATCGATTTTATGGGTTATTTTTCTAAAATATGTTTCATTTATTTTCCGTCCCTATGCAAAATAAAATTTTAACATCATTTATTTTCAGGATAGTTTTTGTATAGAAACAATAACTCAGACTAGACAAAACTATTAACATTTTTCGAAATATATAATTTCAATTATGTTATAAAAATAAAGCTTTTACTATGTGGGCAACACTGATCCATCATAATAATCACGCTGTCTACACTAATAGCCCCACGCTAGGATTTTCTCCTGTATCGTGGGTACCATGGACACACGCGAAACAAATACACAAACACCCAGACCCAGAACATGAAACTAAACTCATCATTCAGATACCTGTCTGGCCGGGAATCGAACCCGGACCCACCACGCGGGTCGTCGTCACACATAAGAACACCTGAACAAAAATCAAAATGCCCAGTTTCTCTATGCATAAGGATCTCCCGTGGAATATACTCAAGTCAACTCGATCTCAGAAATATCTACTCAAAATATTTGGTAAGTACACCAAGTCGTCCTTTTCTTTAATCATAAATCTCTTATATTTTTTTTAACTTATGCCACCCTTCTCTTACTCCTTATTGCTATCTTCGTTATTTGATTTGATTTATGATAGAATGTTCACTTCCTTTGTTATCTTGTTATTTGGTTAAGCTATTCTTTAAATTAATGCACCTTACCTATTCTTTATATTTATTGTTAAACTCCTTACCCAAAGGTTGCCTGGAAGAAATCGCTGTTTAGCGATAAGGCCGCCTTTTGTATCGTTCTTTTAATTTGTTTAGTTCTATGCTGTGTATACTTTATGCGTACAATAAAGAGTATTTATTATCGTCCCTGTAGTTCCGGGATCAAAATAGAGCTACGGCATCCCCTGTCTGTCGTAAGAGGCGACTAAAAGGGGCTTCCAGGATTGCGAGCGGCTAGAGTTGGAGCTCAAACCGTTCGGTAAGGCGATCACGGGAAGGACGGCGGTGTGTGTGGACGCATACCGTCGTGAGACTAGATGGGCCCAGCCGCTCATCTGGAAGGAGCCCGATGGGGCAACGCGCTCAGAGGATTCCGGTTGCAATCGTTTCGAGATCCCGGAGTCCTCTTTATAGCGCCGAGGACGGCCGCCAGGGGGGTTTTAATGCGGTAAAAACAGCGTCGGGTACCTTTTGAAGGTTTCCCCCTCGAGAATAAAAAAAAGGAAACCAAGTATAAGAGCAATTCTTGATGCACCGAATGAGCAATTTTGAGAATATTATGTTTGAGCATTGTCTGAGCTGCAGCTCAGTGATAATATCCCAAATAAATTTATACAATCACAATATCTTAGCCACAATATACCTACGCAAAATTTTAGGCACTTAGGCATCCTGGGTTAAGACCTATATTTAAAAGGGTTTCAAATTATTGAGAGTGCATCGGGTCAAGTAGCAAATATATTATAGGTACTTATTAGCGTCTGAAGTTACAAAAAAAAATCTTTTTGAAATTTTTATTAGTGTTTTCAAGTAGTTTTCGTAGTTGAATCTAGCAAAAGCCTTAACTTTTGACAACATTACCTAACAGTGCTGTTATAACGGAAAATTATGTGACAGAAGCGCCGCCAAAGAAACGGATTCAAATCAAATCAAATCAATTTATTTGTGAATAAGGTATCATAGGTACAGTTGGTATTCAAACATTTTTGATTATTCGCTTATTCTGCCACTGAGTGGCTTATATATACATTAAAATAATTAAAGATGTAATTTTAATGGATTATAAATAATAGTAACAAATGTCACTTGATAATGTGTCCACAGATTATTAAACAACACTTGAACTTATACACGAGTTCACAAGTCTGATCAATCACTGTTATCACTTAAAGAAGAGGATTCTACCACTTTAAAACATTTGATGAGTCTTCGTCAAAATAGTGTCATATACATGTTATAATATACGTCGTCTTGTCTTGGTATATTCAGAAGCTTTCATTTGATATCCATATTGCAATAATATACAATATCATACCTTCCCTCCCCTTTTATCTTTATTTAGGCGAAATTAAAAAAATATAATACAATTTGAAGGTAGAACCAGTGTAGTTCGACCGGGGAAGATTTCTAGCGTGAAGCATTTCTTGCGTTTCGATAGTCCTCGGGAGTAGCAACGCATGTATGATTGACTTCAGATAGAAGCCATGGGCGGCAGTGACCACTTACCATCAGGTGGACTGCATGCTCGTTTGCTACTTCAATATAAAAAAAAACAATATAGAATCGCCCATGGCACATAGATAACATATCCGTCAAGCCGGTTGAGATGTTGCGACTGCCAAAAAAATTTACATACTTATAATTTACACACATGCAAAGAATATTTCCCTCCTTCTACCTCAGGTAAATAGCAGCTCAATTTATTATACCAGGGATGAGCTGATATTAAACCACAAATTAAAAAAAATATAAACGATACGGCTCATTAAATCACGAAAATTCGAATCACATGTCGATTTGTCTCATTAATAAATTCAATGCTTTGTTTCGATTGGAACATTGCAGATTTAACAATCGCTTACTCATCTAAATTCTAAAACAACGGTACCACACGCAATGCTTGCGCTGCTTAAAATTTCTCAGTACGACAATAACTGGATATGCGAATTATTTTAACTGTGTATTTGTTTCACATTCATAAACATCGCTGAAACAAAACATCCACGTAGCAATGCTGTGAAAACAAGCACGATTTTTCCCCAAAACCACAATGAGGTCAAAGGACCTCGTATTATAAACATAACAGTAAAAATCCATGTTTTCTTATTTTGATCCTTCAAGACTTCGGTCATTGACAGTCAGATTTCACACCTAACTGGTAATTATATACCCCTCTCTTTCCAACATAACAGTACTCTTCGACCAAAGGAGCGGGAAGGGGAATACGTACGGTACTTTTCGTTTCTTGTAGGACCCGAGTTCAGAGTCAAGGGCAGATGCACCCGTGTTTTCCATAGCTAAGAAAAAGAGAGAGCTATACGCGAAACAAAGACGACAATAATAACTCGGTGTAGACGAAATAAAAATTCTACGCGAGTTGACGTTGCGCGTACGCCGGAGAGCGCGATATTCAGTTTGAATTTGAAACGTCATTTAAAAAATATTTTATTACCAGTGTTACGTTTTAAATATATGTCGTGAATATTTTCATGTGGCAACACTGAAAGGAATCGGTGCTATGGATACGTGGTTAATCTTCTAACATTTACCGGTGCGTGAAGTAATGTGCGGCATTTTGAAATTATCGTAAAACGCGATAAACTAGGTATATGCAAGATATAAATCACAACTAATTAATAAGATACGGTCTTTGTTTTTGTGATGCAAGGATAATCAGTGATTGAACAGTTCGGAAATACATCATATTTAAATTTATTTAAAAGAAGAAATCGTGGGTAAGTTTAAAAATGTTTACCTATTTGTATTATTAATTGTTATTTCTGGGAAAAAAGAAAGAATGGCTTATCAATAATTTAACCGAAAAAAATATTATACGTACTTATGTATTAATATACATATTTTATTTAATTGAAAAATAATTAAATGACAGGATTTTAAAATAAACAAATTATCACGTATTTTATATGAAACATAGTTTTTAAAGTGAGTGCTTTGTTGTAAATATAATATTTAATAGTTCATTAATTTCCTTCATTTAGAGTAAGACGATTAAATCCTTGGTATATTTTTAGTAATATTCTGAATTTTCCTAACATCCGCAGAATATGATCATATTGCCTAAAATGCAATTTCATATTGCATATTATTGTAATATTGATTGGCTATTGTATGTGGACCAGATCTAACGCAACGACTTGCAAATATAAGAAATGAATCATCATTTGTAACGGTGAAGAAAACTGTTAAGAGTAAGCTAACATATATGGAATTTTGTGACATTCTCAGAGATATGAGTAATTTAATAATAAGACCCGTTAATATTGTACCGTATTTGTATGGATCTGTCACCGACCCATTATTGTCCCACTGCTGGGCTAGGATCTACTTTCAGAATAAGATTTAAACTATAGTCCAGCTTTTTTCAAATAACTCAGGTGTGTAGTGTATTATGTTTTCCTTCACCGTAAAGCAGTGATAATAAATATCATAACATTTTTGAAAAATTGGTGGTGCATGCCTGAAATTCGAACTTCGGACTCACGGATTTAAGCTATATAAGAGTTTTCAATTTGCACTTGGCCAGCGCGGTGGACTATGGCCTAAAACTCTTTCATTCTGAGAGAAGACACATGCCCACCTGTGGGATAATAATAGGTATCTGAATGATGAGTTTAGTTTCATGTTCTGGGTCTGGATGTTTGTGCATTCGTCTTGTGTGTGTCCATGGTACCCACGACACAGGAGAAAATCCTAGTGTGGGGCTATGAGTGTAGAAATCGTGATATTTGTGATCAGAAATTACGAAATCAGCTTTTTTATATAAACACAAGGCATCGCTCTTACAAGTATAAGAAGCTGCTGAAAACAGTTTAGTAATATGTCGTCACGTCAACCCATTACTGTCCCACTGCTGGGCACGGGTCTTCTCTCAGAATGAGAGAGTTTAGGCCATAGTCCACCGCGCTGGCCAAGGACGAATTGGTGGACTTCACACACCTTTGAGAACTTTTTTTTTAAGAACTCTCGGGTGTGTTTCCTCACGATGTTTTCACGATAATTAATTTATAATACGCACATAAATCAGTGGTGCGTGCCTAGGTTTGAACCTCGGACCTCCCGATCGAGAGGGCAAGTTTCAACCATTAGGCTATCACTGCTCTCATGATAAGTAATATGTATTATATATAAATTACTCTCGGATGACTCATTTATTATTTGAGACAAAACGTTTGTTTGAAAAACGCACGTGATTTATTTCTCATTCAGATGAAGGTTGAATAATTACCGAATAATCAATTTTATGCTGTTTTTGTTCTCGACGTCTTATTTTAGGTTTACTATTATAATTCTAGACTGTTTAAAATTTGAAAATAGTCTTTTACGTAGCAAGAAGCATGACCTATAATATGGTAAATTATAGTTTACTAATAACCCGTCGCAACGGTCGAAATTCGACCGTATTTTAAATTAAAAAACTAAACTTCTTATTGTTCGAAGTAACACAAATATTACTGAAATTCAAATAAATTATAATAATTATCAAGTTATTTTGAACACACCCGTTAAATATAAAAAAGAGGTATAATTAGCTAAGCCGCATTTAAAAACAATATCGGGTATTTTGACAAAGACACTGACATTTCTGACGTTACGTGTTTTCATAGTCAGACATTGAACATTCTATTTTGTTTATTATTTATGTGTGTGTGAAAAAAGCAACGTAGTGTGTGTGATGTGTTTTTTATTGATTTTATGTATGTTATGTGCATTATTTGAAAAAAAAATGTGTGCGTGTACTAGCGTACACTCGTAAGAAGTGAAACTTCTTTATGACGTTATTTTTCAAAAAATAATTTACTATATGCAACTTTACAGAAATTGGTTAAATAAAGTTAAATTAGATAAAGTTTAATAAAAGGCTTTTATTAAACTTTATCTAATAATTTAGTCTATAATAATCTATCTAATATAGATATATTTTCTTGATATATTTTCTTGTCCCTACGTGGTAGGGACAAGAAAAAGTTGGCGCGTAACGGAAAAAAAAAGATGGCGCGTAACAGAAAAAGATGGCGGGTAACGAAAAAAAAAGATGGCGCGTAACAGAAAAAGATGGCGCGTAACGAAAAAATGTTACACTAAATTTTTTTCCAACCCCGTTAAAGAAGTTTCACTTCAAAAATAACATTCTGCATTCCTTCTCTGCGTCAACTATAGCCGTGCAAAACTTCATACTCCTCCGTCCGCGGCAAGTTACTTATAAATGCACCACAAGTTTTTGCTTCACGTATTATTATAAAAATTGTAATAAAACGCCAAACATTAGTAATTTAGAAAAGTAGTCAAGTCAGTGCTCTTAAAGTATTTTGTATAACAAAATATAGAGTTATCGTATGAAAATATTAATTATCTCCCATTTTTTTCATAACCTAAACTTCCGTGATGGCCGCTGTTTAGTACAAAACTTATAAGTCCAAAGATAACAAGAAAGTTATTAGTTCGCCATTCCTGATAGTAAAAGTAGTTTCCGCTAATTTATGTTATCGGAACCTGTTCCGAAAACCAATACATTCCTCGGTATCTTAGGAATGATTCACTATTTAGTTAGAACACTTTTTGTAGTTTGACTCACACGGAATCTATAACCAGGTATTTTTAATTTTATTTTTAACAAGGACTCTTACATGTTCACTTTTTTGGAGACGCCTAACCAAAAAATGATGCTTCTGTATAACTTTAACATTCAATCAATATACTGCATTATTCATATCTAATGCCAAATAAGCTATTGCATTGCTTTTATCGCGGGCTTTGAGCGCGGCGACCGAATCAAGAAATTCCGTAACGAAAATACCTAACACGCCCACTCCGCCTACCATGTAGCACGGCCGAGCGTTCGCTTAATGTGTATGTATATGGTACGACACTAAGAAGCTCGCACGGATCGAGACGAGTTGCTTGAAAATCTGACGAAAGTATATAGTAACAAAGAAAAAAAAATACTGCATAAATATATATAATTGCATGAGTTGATAAAAAATGCTATGCAATAGCTTCACCGTGGCAGTCGCCGAGTGCCGCAAGTTTTTTTAATTAGTAAACTATACAAAAGCATTCGTAGCTCTTATATTATGTAAGGGTATAGCTGCCGGCAAACTTCAAAATTAGACGACCATCTTGGTCCTCGGGTGTAGACCCCTTTTTCTATATGAAGTTGCTAAAAGGTGACAATTACCATATGCCATAAGTTGAATTGCATATTAGTTTGTTACTTAAATTGTAGAAAACAACAACGATGGATTGTTTCAGAAACCCTGACATAAACATACATACATAACATAGTTGTTTTTTTTTATTTACATGACTACATTTTCGTATAAACAAAAAAACATAGTGCGAGGCAAGCTTTCAACTCATTTTTTTATAACTCTGTGTAGTGTTAATATAAAGATGAGGCTAATTAAAGCGTAGGAGAGTGGATTGATACGATACTATGAGTCAAATATGCTCGACGATCTTATGAAATTTCAATTCGGGGTAAAAACGAAAATTTGATATTCCTGTTAGACTTAGATTTTTTTCATTTGGGTTTAATAATATTGTCGAAATTTATTCTAAAAAAATACAATTAAAACTACATAAGTTTGAATTAAATATATATTTTTTTTATTTTTTTCTGTTATAACAATGCCGGATAATAAAAAAATGTGAACCTTCCTCTCAACGTAAGGAATAGTACAGGTGGGAGGTCAACGAACGATGGCGATCAACGTAATAATGACGTCATCAAGTACCGGTTTGTTAAGGCTGGCCTACTCTAACTTTATATGTTAGAAAAAGAAAATAGAACAAAATATGCAGTCTAAATCATTTTAACTAAGAATATTTAGTCTTTTATTAACAAATAAAAAGAACCTCAAGTTTTTTTTTATAATTTTCAATAAATAAAATTTTAAAACAATTATGACGAGGAATGTACACAGATAAAATATAAAATATATTTTAAATCAAATTTATAAGCGTATTTTTTTTTTTACATTCTAATACTTAACGGGTACTCACAATATGCGGTTTATGAATTCTTAAAGAATTATTTTTGCCGATTTTTTTTACTTGTCATAGACAAAGTCGTCATGAGACCGACGAGTTATCGCGCAAAACAAAGAAATAATCAGTGTACTCAAATTATATTACATCTTAGTCATACAAATCGAAAATTTGTTTTTTCGAAAAATTGCTAGAAAGATACTCGTTCCGACTAAATATTAAGTAGGTACGATGGTACATACATACACACTCAAAAATTAGTAATCCAAAAAATACACCTTCAATTTCTTTTATCAACTCACAATAGTCAATAATGTAAATGAATATAAAATTCCAATCAACGAAAATGGCCGCCGCCATCTTAAAGTAATTTGAATATTTATTGACTTCTTTGTAATAATTACAATATTATCGTCGGCAAACTTGTTTTGTTTCTATCCGCAAAAAAATGTGATTATTTTGAATATTTTGGTAACTTTTATAAATAAGTTATCTAATTGTTTGCTCATAAATTATGGGTAGGTACTTAAAATTAGTATTGTTAATATAATTAGATTAGAAATGTAATGATTTAACTTCTTTATTGAAACCTGTACAAAAACTTAATCCAAATGTAAACATACTAAAAGATAAAATTCTAGTTTATTTCAAGAAAAACGGTAACTTTGAACAAACAGTCACATATTTTTATTTAAAGTATATCTTCAGGAAACCTTTTAGACTTTTTTTAAAGTTCTACATTTTAAAAAAATGAGTTTAAGTGACACGTGACAAATTTTTAAATTGTAGAGTTTTGCCAGTGAAAAATCATCCGTGATTGGTGACAAATTATTATAACTACATGTTTTTTTTTTAATTGTAGAGCCAGTGACCAATCATCCGTCATCAAATTAAAAACATACTTTTTTAAATAGTAGATTTTGTTGATATACCTAATAGGTTAAAAATAGATACCCTTTTCATATAAATGCAAATTAAGACAGAACGTGGTCATAATTACAATTAAATGAACCATATTATGAAAATGTTACAGAAAATAAAAATTGTTTATCGTGTACGGCTTCTTTATGTTTATTGCGTGAAGATAATAACACTACATAGTTTAAAACAAAGTCGCTTCTCACTGTCTTTCCCTATGTAATCTTAGATTTTTAAAACTACCCTACGGATTTAAATGCAGTTTTATTTTAATACATAGAATAATTCAAAAGGAAGGTTTTTATGTAGAATACATGTATAATAATATAATATATAATATAGTGGAGAAACACTGATGATTTCAGATTTTTGACTTTTAGGCGGAACGAAGTTCGCCGAGTTAGCTAGTATCATCATAAATTTATTATACATATTTCATTATGTTGTAGAACATCTTTCACTAAATAGCTAAGCATAAGTTCCTAAATATACTTTCCCAAAAATGAGAAATACGAACCACTAAATTATTAAACGTTCTTACTAGCTTACTTTTGCTAAAAATCTAAAATTCTGCATATAAAATTTTCATTACAACACACAATTAATTTAACAAAATTTTGTTATCAGTTTTTTTAACAGTGTAATGTAACTTTAAAGAAATTATTAGAAATTTCATATAATATTACTCGGTTCTATTTTGTTTATTTGTTTTCTTTTTTGTAAATTCTATTAATGAAATTATTGAAACTAGTCACCTGTCGCTAAGGTCGAAATTCGACCGTAATTTAAATTAAAAACCTAAACTTCATATTGTCCAAAGTAGTACTATTTCTCTAATTTAAATAAATTGTAATAATTTTCAAGTTATTTTGAACGCACCCATTATAGGAAAAAAGAGGTTTACTAAGTACCTACGCTGCATTTAAAAGCAATAGCGGGTGTTTTGACAAAGACATCTGACATTTTTAAAGTTTTGCGTTTTCATAGTAAGCCATTGAATGTTCTATTTCGTTTATTTATTTTTGCTTCACGTAATAATATATAGAAGATTCTGTTTTATTGTATTTTGTTTGATTATTTTAGAGTTTTGAATATAAAACGAACTGTCAAAACGACACACTTTCGGCTGTTTATGGCAATCGTAACAAGTCAAAAACCAGAAGTCAACGGAGTTTACAATGTTCTCGTAAATGTTATCTTCAACTTCGTATTTCGTTTATCTTTTCAATTTACAGTGTCTGTTAAATATGGAGTTTACAGTCGAGGTGAGGACGGAAAATAAAAATATTTGAGGGTTCTTTTTCCTTGAAGTTTAAATTTTAACGAGATATGTTATGGTGCTTCATAAGTTTATAGGTTTCGAAGGTGGTAGAACCAGTGTCGTTCGACCGAGGAAGTGCCACACCTATGTCTAGCGTGAAGCATTTTTCACGTTTCTATGGAAGGGTGTGGTTGCCGGCACACTTTTATATGAGGCGACCATTACAGTCCTCGGGAGTAGCAACGCATCTGTGATTGACTTCAGATGGAACCCATGTTCTGTATGAAGTTGATTACAGATGTCGGAGGGCGGCAGTGACCACTTACCATCAGGTCGACTGCATGCTCGTTTTCTACTTCAGTAAGATAAAAAAGTAAGTTTATAAGTTCAAATTTTCTTATTTTTGGTAGAAATTTCTGGTAAAATGGAATCAACTGGTTTCTGAGGCTGAGAGGCTGATTTTCGTATCAGCCTCTCAGCCTTCTACAAAGATTTTTATTTTTACATAAACTAAAAGACATTTTTTGAAATCTTTTCTAACATTCAGATAAGTTTTTTGTGGTAAATGATTTTAAGCAGTAAACGTAAATTAATACCTATAATATATATTTTCAGAAAAGAAATTTGTAAACAATAATTAAGGAAACATGATTTAATCATTCGTAATTACTAATACCATAACCTATAAGTTTTATTTTATTTTGTTTTTATTTCGTCGTTATTTTATTTGGTATTATAGCAGCAACAGAACTACATCACATGTGAAAATTTCAACCGTTTAGCTATCATGGTACATAATGAACAGCCTTTTTTTTTGTTTTCGAGGGGGAAACTTTCAAAAGGTACCCGACGCCGTGGGAGCGACGCAGGGTTATGTGGGATTTTTAACGCCCTACAACCCCCCCCCCCCCCCCCCGGTGGCCGTCCTCGGCGCTATAAAGAGGACTCCGGGACCTCTTGACGAACGCAGCCGAAATCCTCTTGAGCGTGTTGCCCAATCGGGCTCCTCCCTGATGGGCAGATGGTCCCACCACCCAATGTAGTCTTTACGGCGGTATGCGACGACACATACCGCCGTCCTTCCCGGGATTGCCTAGCTGGACGGTTCAAGCTCCCACTCTAGCCGCCCGCCACCTCGGAAGACCCTTTTAGTGGCCTCTTACTCCCGGAACTACAGGGACGACATAATGCACAGCCTGGTAACAGTCAGACAAACGTACGGCAGTCTTAATAATTGGATTCCGTTTCTACCATTTATATACGGAACCCTAATAGAAACAATCTTAACTTCCGAAAGAAAGTAAATTTCCTGTGAAAGCATAAACCCTGTATTAGAAATGTCACCCATTACGGTGTGTAACGATCCTTACAAATTGCCATATCTATGCATTCTGAACTCAATTTCATGAGACGTGAAATTGTGTGGTGCGTAAGTTTTCCATTTTCTCGGATCGTAATTCGAGATTATTTGGTGAGAGACTTCATTATATTGTAATTAAATAGAAGGGTTTGGTTGCCGGCCCACTTTCACACGAGGCGACTATCATTGTCCTCGGGAGTAGCAAACGCGTTATCAAAGACTAAATAAAGTAAATAATATGAACGTTTATATTCAAAGTATAGAAACATTTATGACTTGTGTATTTATCAGGCATAGGTACATAATATAAATGTGTATTTGTTATTCGCCTGTACCAAAACATAATATTTTATGTAAACGAATAAATAAACAGTTATATAAGTTAGGAATATAACCATCGTCCCTGTAATTTCGGGATTTGAAATAGGACTACGGTATCCTCTGTCTGTCGAAAAGGGCGACTAAAAGGGGGCTTTCGGGGTCGCGGGCGGCTAGAGTGGGAGCTCGAACCATCCTGCCAGGCAACTACGGGAAGGACGGCGGTATGTTGGTCCTCCACGGTTCCATTTGCACGCTCGTTCTTGCCGTGGACGTGCAAGATGTGGAATGAGCTTCCTCCTGAGGTATTCCCGGAGCGCTATGACAAGGGGTTCTTCAAGAAAGAGCCCTCCTTCAAGGACAAGGACTTCAAGCATTGGCTCTTCTGGTGTGGCAATTGTCCATAGGCGACGGTGACTATTTTCCACCAGGAGGCCCGTCTGCCTTATCGTTAGGTCAAACTATAAAAAAAAATGTGTAGCATGTCGCCGTAAAGAGCGGATTGAGCGGTGGGCCCGCCGCTCATCTGGAAGAAGCCCGATGGGGCAACACCGTTTTAGTGCGATAAGAATCCCACATAACCCTGCGTCGGTCTCACGGCGGCGGGTACCTTTGAGAGTTTCCCCCATGATAAAAAAATGTGATTATGTTTTTTTTTGCATAACAAGTATGTATGTTAAAATTTAACTTTATTTACCAAAGTAGTTCGACCGGGGAAGTACCACCGCCACACCTATTTTTAGCGTAAAGCATTTTTTTGCGTTTCGATGGAAGGGTGTGGTTACCGGAACACTTTTATATGAGGCGAACATCATAGTCCTCTAGTTCTATTTAAAGTTGCTCACAGGTGTCCATGGTCTGTAGTGACCACTTACCATCAAGTGGACTGCATGCTCGTTTGCTACGTAAAACGATAAAAAAAAACTATTTTTGAATCCGTCGAATATTTAACGAAAATCAATATTATCTCGATTCCGTTTTTCTTTTTCTTTCCAACGAATTCTCCCAAATCAAATCTCGCGTGATTCGTGTATCATAATTATGAATAAAACATGGGGTAACATTGTTTTGGTCGACTGAACACATTGAATATCAGTCCATGACTGTTAAAAGCGAAATCTTATCTGGCGCACTTTCATCAGGAATATTCAACCATATTGAAGAAGTTTTAATGTTGCTGTGGCAAACGAGCACGCATTCTAAAGTGACTCAAATACAATTTTATGACTCGAGTCACTCGAGTAAAAACATGGCTCGAGTCGCATCACTAGTCTAAAGTTACTATAATTCTTAGTAGTTCGACTCTAGAAAGACCATCGCCATACCTTTTTCAACTTAATACAACAGTATTAATCATTGCCATGTTCATGGTCTGAATGTGGTAAGGGAGACAAACTTATCCGAGGCGTTTAGAAGGCGATAAAACTAGTGTAGTTCGGCCGAGGAGTGGTACTTCCTCGCTACACCTATTTCTAGCGTGAAGCAGTTCTTGGGTTTCGTTGAAAGAAGTGTTTAATAGTGTTGCTGTGGCCAAAGAGCATGCATTCTGGAGTAGTGAATACAATTTTACATACGAATACAATTTCATGTAGTGTTGCCCAAATGCAAGAACAAGACGAGACTTAGCCAGTCTTGGTCTTGGTCTTGCGCCAATACACCTGGTCTTGGTCTTGGTCTTGGTCTTGCGCTCCCAGTCTTGGTCTTGGTCTTGGTCTTGCAGCAAGAGTCTTGCAAGTCTTGCAATTTTTATTTTATTAGTAGGTAAGTACCTACGCTTTTTATATTATTATATTAGTTTTGTAGAATTTTTTTACACGTTTCAAGTATATTTAAAAGTGGCTACAATATTTATTAAACGGGTGCGGGGTGATATTTGAACACTTTTTTGCTATTTTTTCTTGTAAAAACTTAAGAAATATAATGACTAAATGTACAATAATAGTACCTAAGTAATTCGTTTAAAACCATATAAGTAATCATTAATATAATGTATACTTACTAGAATGAATTAATATGACATCTACTACCTATCCTTACCATTTTATCCCAATCATAATACTACTTGCGTGATCAGTATAATGTATTCATTTTCATTCTAAGTACTCTGAAACTTATTTATTCTTTGGAACACCTGTAGGTACTCTTAAAATTCGAAATTATTTTGCATGAGTATACCTACGCCCTATGGCGGAAATCAAATAGTGTCAAATGTTATGATTTCGGCTTGGCGGCAACGATTGTTTTAGATTTCAAAAGAAGCCGCCGGCGCGTGTATCATAACCATGTACTTCCGAAAAGCGGCAAATTTCTTTGAGAAGTAAGTACAAAACCTTTGATGCCGCATTATTAAAGTGCCGATGGTTAAAACATAACTATGCATCTGAGTGCATGCATTGATTTTAATAGATATTTTTTATTCGCTATGTTTATGGTATTAGTCGTAATGCGCATAGGTCCAGTTTTTCATATTCTTTGATACAGTTTTTTGCGTCTCATAGAATTCCTAAGCGTACCTACCTATACACCGAACTGTTACACCTAACTACTCAGTGAAATAGCGCTAAGTCCTAGCTGCAAGACGCAAGAGTCTTGCAGGCTATGTCTTGTTCTTGCTCAAGTCTTGCACGGTCAGTCTTGGTCTTGGTCTTGCTAAAAATACGCGGTCTTGTTCTTGGTCTTGGTCTTGCAAAAACGCAAGAACAAGACCAAGACTGCAAGACCAAGACTGAATTTGGGCAACACTAATTTCATGACTCGAGTCACTCGAGCAATTATACAACATCACTACAATTATACTAGAGTTTTTGAGTGAAACCTCACTCGAGTTGTAATTCAAGATTACACGCACTTCACACTTGTATATAAGAAGTTTTAAACAAAGTATGTGGACTACGAAATAGAATGGATGGAGTCTTTTTGAATCTAGTACGAGATTGACGTAACCTCGAGTGGCTCGAGTAAAAACATGGCTCGAGTCGCATACCAGTCTAAAGTTACTAGAAATCTTTATAATTCGACCCTCGATATAAAAAACCCAAGATACACATTCAGCGTCTCAAAACTGTCCGGTGAAAAAGAGCGCTCAATTTCAAAATGAACGCTCATTTCAAGTAGTAAAATTTTATTGCTTTTTGCTTAAAAATGGACTGCATCACGCTAGCAATAGGTGTGGCGGTGGTACTTCCCCGGTCGAACTACACTGGTTCTACCATCTGTTAAAAGTCACGTAAAAAGTTATACCTACACTTATTTGTTAGTACAGTGCATTTAGGTCAACGAGTCGACAGTAAAATTGCCATAAAGTTATAAAAACGGTGTGAAACGGACTCCACATTCGTATCAACCCTTTTTTGTGAATATACTACCGTCCGAGGACATTGGTGTCATACGCATTTTATGGTTACCATATTTTTGATAAGCAACGTTGATTTAAATTGCTGGATATGACTCTAATATTAAATACCATGGCAGGATTGTGCTAACACTTATCCTTAGCTTACATTAAATCCTGTTTGAATTTTTCAAACGTTTTTAAATCAGCCTGCTTATCCTAGGAAGAAGCTTTAATCATAATAACTCATCATAAAAATCAATCCAATTCTGAACAATTACTCTTTTTTCTAAGATTGAAGTAGCGAGTAAGCTTGTCCACCGGGTGGTAAGTGGTCACGCCCAGAGACACCTGTAAGCAACTTCGAATAAAACAGTATTTTTAGCTGAATTCGAATAGCTGAATCGCCGACTACTCTACTCTCAGCCCATTATTATCCCATTGCTAAGCACGGGTCTTCTCTCAGAATGAGAGAGTTATATGCCATAGTCCACATCGCGTAGTGGACATCGCTGTGTTAATGCACCCGAATGTGTTAATGCTTCCGAGGAGGATGATGGATACCTGTATCAAATTTAGCGGACAATACAACAATCCAATCACCATGACCTGAAGAAAATCCAGCGGGAAACCGTTAGATTCAGAGGGCACAGGTTGGAGTGGGGTCATTTAGAGGAGGCCTATATCCAGCAGTGGACCTCAAAAGGCTGACGGATCGCTGGATGAAACATTGTTTTCCTCTACAACTGTATTTACAGCAATTCTAGTATTTCTAGTCGATTAACTGTTTATCTATTCAAACACCTTTGACAACGCCATTAAACTACTTGTCAATTTATTGATACTATACTAAATGGAATAAAGTAAAGCAATTTTCTAAAGCAAACGACGTGTTTAAGGCAGGCACATCCAATTATTTTAAGTCTATAAAGCTACCCATATAAATTTTTACGACCATTGCAAGGAAATAAACGTAAACCGCGTTATGTTTATGCGTTTTTTTTAATATTTAATGGATTTTATTTAACAGGTAGTTAAGAATTTAAATGCAAGAATATAGTCATTATGGTCCTACTGATTATAGGTACGCTGATACGTTGGTTTATAGAATAAAACTGTAAATTGGCTAAAGTTTGTAGTGAGTAAAAAGTAGTAAGTAAAAATAAGTTTGAAAAGTAGGTAGAACGTATATGATGTGACCGGGAAGCTACCACTGCTACAGTACTTGTAGCGTAAACTGTTTTTACGTTTAAAGAATCTTTATTCTCATAAAAAAATTACATCACTTACATGAGAAAAATACTTAATTAAGGAATAACAAAAATGCATTCGCCGATTCATACAAAAAATAATAAATAAAAAATAATACCCATCCAACGCATTCAGTCTTATAATAGTGCGTGGTTTGATTTAATAAATTTTGTTTTTTGCGTTTCAATGCAAGGATGAAGTCCGCAGAAGTAGCAATGCAGCTGTGATTAACTTTAGATAGAACCCTTGTTTGGCATGATTTTTAAGCTACAGATATCCATGGGCAGCAATTATCACTTACCATCAGAAGCAATGAAGAAGCTAGTATGAAAGTATGAATGAATTAGCAAACGAGCATGCAAACCGCATGCCCATTTGCTACTTCATTCTTATAAAAAAAAGTTACGAAGAGTATAAACTCTGATATGAAATCAGTATTTAATCTGTCTAAGGACATAAAGCGATTTTATAAAGGTTTTTTTAAAGTAAATAGAATGATTGAAGTAATATTTAACCAGAAAGATCGACATAGGTACATAACTATGTTCCTGTCTTTAATTTTCTTTAAGACTACTTTACGTATCAATATTCGTTTTTTTGTCTTTTTATTGTTTCTTATTTACGTACTGGATGGTACACAAAAAACTAATAGACTTTCTTTTCACGTACCTTTGGATATTACCCATTCTTTAATTTTTTCTGTTTCTTCTTCCAGGAACCATGGCTTGCGCCATACTCTTCATAGTCCTGTGCCAGTTGGTCTTCCTACCCTCACCAAGTCGGAGTGATGAAGACAACCCTTTCCTGGACATCGCGTCTTCCTTACTCCAGAACATGGGGAATGGCGACAACGGGAATGGATTAGCTGCGATCGGGAGCCTCGTGGGTTCCCTGATGCAAGGGGACAACGCCAAGAACCTTGGCGCGTTGTTTGGCCAAGATACCTCCAATGGTAACGCGGGGGATATTCTGTCAGGTAAGAGAAGATATATTTTGGCCTGATAGAAAGTAATGACCATCTCACATAGCAATCCTTCTATCTCTAACTTCTTAAGGGTACAATTAATTCTACTTCTCTAGGTGGTAGAACCAGTATTGTTCGACTGGGGAAGTACCACCGCCACACATATTTCTAACGTGAAGCATTCCTTGCGTTTCGATAGAAGGGTGTGGTTGCCGGCACACTTTCACATGAGGCGACCATCATAGTCCTCGGGAGTAGCAACGCATCTGTGATTGACTTCAGATGGAACCCAAGTTCTGTATGTAGTTGATTACAGATATCCATGGGCGGCAGTGACCACTTACCATCGGGTGGACTGCGTGCTCGTTTGCTGTTTCATAATTATAAAAAAAAAACTTCATTTCAATACTGGAATCAATAGCCCATGTCCATGACATCAGATGGAAAACTTGTTTGCAACTTCAATTAAAAGAAAATAAATTAAAATTTCACAGGTCTCGGCAGCCTGCTCGGGGGTCAAGACGGCAAAATGGATCCCTCACTCGTTGGCTCAATGGTATCCATGTTCGCACAGCAAATGATTTCAAACGACCAGCCGAAGACACGGCAAAAAAGACAAAACCAGGAAAATGACTTCAATTTGGACAGTCTTTTGAACTTAGCTTCTGGATTTCTCGGCAACAAGAACACTGCTAGCGTTCTTCCGTTGATAATGAGCACGATAAACTCATTTTCTCAAAACGAAGTAGACAAACGTTCAGAAGACCACAAAGATCATGCCGGATTCCTACCACCGATTTTAGAAAAGGCCCATTTGTATTGGGACCTGTTCATCAACTCGGAGCTGGGAAAGACCATTTGGGAGAAGTCAGGATTGAAGCGAGCCATGAAGGCCTTTATGGGGCCAGACGGGAGCCTGAGCTTCGATCTGATGATGAAGAACTTTGAGAATCATTCGTTCAGACGACACTGGATCAAGGCTGCCTCGAAGTATTTGACAGAGATGGTGGTCCATGTCGCCAAGCCTGAAGTTTATCAAAGGTTAGTTTAGTGTTAGAATATTTTATTTATGACTTCTCTGCCTCGTAATAAGTATTTGAAGTACAGGTCCCACGAAACAAGAGAAAATCCTAATGTGGGGCTATGAGTGTAGAAAGCGTGTTTTTTTTTGTTTTTAAACTTATCCCAGGCGTTTAGAAGGTAGTAGAACCAGTGTAATTCGATCGGGGAAGTACCACCGCCACACCTATCTCTAGGGTGAAGCATTTCTTGCGTTTAAATGGAAGGGTGTGGTTGCGCGCACACTTTTACATGAGGCGACCAATATAGTCCTCGGGATTAACAACGCATCTGTGATTGACTTCAGATGGAACCCATGTTCTGTATGTAGTTGATAACAGATGTCCATGGGCGGCAGTGGCCAATTACCATTAGGTGGACTGCATGCTTGTTTGTTACTTCAGTCAGATAAAAAAAGTGTTATGCCGTGCTGTGTTCTGATTTTTGAGGTAGATACACTTATGGAAAGCATTGAAACTCAGTATTTAGGAGTAGCAACACATGGGATGACAGTGGCCACTGACTTAGTTCGGAAAAAGAAGCTAGCATTACATACAGAAACGATAAAGTTTATTTATGTTTATCAGTCATTGACAACCTATTTCTCCAACTGCTGGGTACGAGTCTTCTTTCTAGCCTAGCACCAAGTACTGATTGGTAAACTTAAAGGCGACCATACCTATGTCCCATCTATGATTGACTTAAGATAGAGCCTTGTTACCTGTAAATAATAAGCCTTTATTGATCTTTAACTTAAATTAACAAAGAAAATATAGAAAAAAAATAATACATATAAAATTAACTTAAAGCCCCACTACGGGTAAAAGCCTTCTCCAAACGTCCCCATTCCGCTCTATCCTGTCCTTTCGCTACCCAGTCTTTGCCAGCTATTTTTTGTATTTCGTCACTCCAACGATCTTTAGGGCGACCTCTTCCTCGTTTTCCCCCAGGAAACGTTACCTATTAACGTTATTAACTATTAACGTTAAAGGTGCTTACAATTGTCCATTCAAATTCAAATTCAAATTCAAATTCAAATTATTTATTGCAAGAACATAGTATTTTTTAAGGATCTTAACATAATTGTGAGTGCATTATGTTCTACCACACTAGGTGTGCAAAATTTATATCACAATAGGTACTTATTACATGATATTACATTACAATCAAAATATAACAAATGGTCCATCTAAGTATTCAAGTCTTTTTAGGACATATATATTATTTATTTTATACAAATCATCGGTTATTGTTAAAGTCACATATAATTAAGTGTCAAATCAAATAAAGTCATTCTAAAATTGTCAAAATACATTATTTAAAAAAATAGCAAATAAATTAGTAATGTCCAGTTTGAATTAATTGTGAATAACGATACATTTTTAAATTACATTTGTTACTCTGTTTTAGTATCAAAGTATTCGTTAAGGCTATAAAAGTTTTTTTCAAGAAGCCACTCTTTTAGCTTCCTCCTAAATGTAAGTATTGGTAATTCTTTTAGGAAGCTTGGTAAATGATTATATACTTTAATAACATTTATATGAGCATTTCTTCTTAACTTTTTTAGCCGGCAGATTGGTACAAATAAATTATGGTCATTTGCTTTACGTCTTAAACGTTGTGGTAATACATCAACGTTAGTTTTAAAATAATATTTATGCTCTTTTACAAAAACTCCTGCCGTTCTGATGTACATAGAAGCTAAAGTTAAAATTTTAAGTTGCTTAAATAATGGCCTACAGCTAATTGACGGTCCTACGCCACATAGTGCTCTTATAGCTTTTTTTTGGATTCTAAAGGCTTTAATGACCTCCACTGAATTTCCCCACAAGAGAAGACCGTATGATAATGTTGAAGCTACATATCCGTGGTACGCACTGAGCGCTGCTTCATCCGATATTGTTAATTTCAAGCGACTTATGGCATACACAAAACTCGCTAATTTATTACAAACTGTCTGGATGTGATATTTCCAATCCAGATGGTTGTCCAAGACAATACCTAGATATTTAGTAGTAGCACTTAAATCTATATTTTGCTGTCCCAATGTAATATTTAAAGTCTGTTTTGGTATGTTTGTTGTAGTAAAATGAATAATCTTCGTTTTATTAACATTAATTTGTAAATTATTTTCGTTCATCCAATTAATAACCTCCTCTAAAGTTTTATGAATTTCTGTTTTGAGCGATTCTAATGTTTCAGATTTAATAATTACAGTAGTGTCATCAGCAAAGAGTATTGTTTTATGTCTCGTTATGTTTGGTAAATCATTTATATATAGAAGAAATAAGAAAGGCCCTAGGATACTCCCTTGCGGCACTCCGTATTTATTATACTTTTGTGTTGATCTGTACTTGATTTTATGGCTGTTATTTATCTTACATATTTCAGTACATTGTTTCCTATTACTTAGATAATTTTTGATCCAATGGAGGGCTTTTCCACGTATTCCATACTTATCAAGCTTGTTAATTAGTATATCATGATGAACAAAGTCAAAAGCCTTCGTCATATCAAGAAATATTGCTGCGACGTATGATTTGTTGTTCAAGGCATGCGAAACCTCACGTACTAAATTATAGCATGCAAGGGTAGTTGACTTATTTTTGAGAAAGCCGAATTGTTCATTTTTTAATATATTATGTTTAGCTGTATAACTGAGCAGTCGTTTCAGCATTGCTTTTTCAAAAATTTTGGATAACACCGGTATTAAAGCAACCGGTCTGTAGTTGGACATATCTTTTGGGTCACTTTTCTTATATAAAGGTTTAATAACCGATAGTTTTAGTATATCCGGATAGTTACCTTGCTCAAATGATGAGTTAATCATATGACATAATGGTTGACTTATGTGGGTTGCACATAATTTTATAGCTTTTGTACTTATGTCATCGTGTCCAACTGAGTTTGTGTTATTAAGAGATTTTATAATAGTAATTATTTCATTGC
Organism: Spicauda simplicius; assembly: GCA_949699795.1. Taxonomy (NCBI): domain Eukaryota; kingdom Metazoa; phylum Arthropoda; class Insecta; order Lepidoptera; family Hesperiidae; genus Spicauda; species Spicauda simplicius. Next base: position 10,848,900 of record OX453079.1, read on the forward strand.
TGTCTACTGGGGTCAAAAACATCGAACTCGAATTGATAGAGATAGAGTTTATGTATTTAGAACTAGATGTATATGTCGATATTTTGTTGGTTAGATTTATAAAATAATTATTAAATAGTTCGCAAATGTCGTAGGGGTCATTATAATGAATGTCATTGTAAATAATATGGTCCGAGTATTGATCGAGATTGTCCTTATATGTCCTTATATGTATTATGTCCATGAACGGTAGTGTCCACGTACCGCTTATCAGATTCAAGATCGTTTTTTCCTTCAATCAATAGAAAATATTTCGGTAACTTTTTGAATGACTGTCAGTTTTTCCCGCGTTTTATTTTGCAAATAAAGCAACGGTTCGTAGTTCAATTTTTTAACACACACTTGACTCAAAAGCTTTGCTCCCCGGATATTTGAACCCGGATCCCTCACCATTAAAGGTTTTAATTTATACTTACACGACTCGGCTAACCCTTCCTTTTATCTCATTAAAATTTAATTTAATCACTGCGGCCGTATTCATTAAATTTCTTATCATAGCTTGAAACTTCTTCAGCCTGGTTTAACTTTCTGATAATAATTAAAGCTGTTATGTATTTCGATTTTAATTAATTTGTAATATAAATACAGTTAAAGCATAAAAACACACAAACACACAAACAGTGACAAATAATTGTCGCTAATGAAACTAACAAATTATACGTTATCAATCAAATCCACGAATATTCGTAATTAAAACTATTTGGAAAACACTTTAATTTCGTAACAAGTTGACCCGGCAAACTCCGCGTAAATAATGTTAACTTTTTTAATGAGGGATGTCTAAGAGTGTTATAAACGTAAGAGTAGACAAATATAATCAGGAAGCTTCGAACTGCTATCGGGAGTTACACGTGTTATTGTGAGTCAACTATAAAAGATAGACATATGCTGTCGTAGGATATTCTTTATATAATTTTAAGGAGAATATAATTTCCGTCATACATGATTTCTGTGTAGCTTTAAACATTAAGCTATTGATTGTAGCGTGATGAAAAGTACATATACTATAATAACCAGCTCAAGAGTATAAAAATAATTGTACTAAGTTTCGTTAAAATCTGTCGAGTGTTTTTGTTTCTATAACGATTATACAGACAGACAGACAAAAAAAATACTGATTGCATTTTTGGCACCAGTATCGACCTCCTGATAGTTATTTTGGAATTATATTTCACGTACAGAATTGACCTCTCTACAGATTTATTATAAGTATAGAAGATTACGATAAAAAAAAGTGTGTGCTAAATTTCAGCAAAATCCGACCGATATTTTTTGCGTGGGAGAGTAACAAACGACATACATTCTTACAAACTTTCTCATTCATATGACATGATATGACAAAATAAATAATATGACAAAGAAAAAAGACAAACCAGTTAAGTTTCGTGCTAGATCGTTTCAGTTGAAGTCGTGTTCCGATCCGACGGTAGTGTAAGAAAAATATTATAACTGTCCTATTTTCTATTTTAAGTTAAACAAACACATTTCATCTCATTTCAATTACACGTTTACAAATCCTAAACCAGAGCAGAGCAGCTCTACAATATCTTTCAAATTCAATAGTCCCTTATAAATCTGAACCTTATAAAGGCAGCCTTATAAAGGTCAGATAACAAATATCAACTGATATACCTTTCCGACCCTAGATTCGGTTACCTAAATTCAATTCTCCATACCCTTATAAGGATGAAAATGTGAAATTTATTCCGATTTCTTTCATCTGAAAGACCTAGCTTTCGCTAAATCTGTTTCAATTGACAGTATCAAGTAGGGTTTGGTTGAGTTTATTAATATGTCTATTTGGTACATATTTAAATTTAAACCGTTCTTCAAAATATTTCATGACGTTAAATTTAACGTAAATGATCATAATATTTCTAATAAAATATACATTAAAATCCACTCTCCTAAATTTTAGGCTTCCAAAGCTAATTATTATTAAACGACTTATTAGATTATTTTAATTATAGGTATGAAAACTGTGGATCAAATTTAGACCACGAATAACAACAATAGCGATTTATGAAAATTAAATCGCGGTAAACAATCAATAACGACTTATCAAAACTATATTATCTGACTGTAGTAGCAAACGAGTATGCAGTCCCCCTGATAAGTGGTCACTGCCGCCCATGGACATCTGTAATCAACTACATACAGAACATGGGTTCCATCTGAAGTCAATTACAGATGCGTTGCTAATCGCGAGGACTATAATGGTCGCCTCATGTGAAAATGTGCCGACACCACACCCTTCTCACGAACCACAAGAAATAGGTGGTACTTTCCCGATCAAACTACACTGGTTCTACCACCTTTAAATCGTAATGTACCTTTTTTTGTGACGGGGAGGAAACCTTCAAAAGGTACACCGGAAAAAGGTAAATCGTAATGTACCTAATGTCATAATAATATTGTATTTGGTACAAAGTGGAATATTCATATTGCATTTGTAAATAGGATATTCTACTGCAACATAATTTCATTGTCATATTGCATTTTAATGGCCGCTAATATGCAAATCATTTGAAACCCTGTCCAATATTTTCATACTACTCAATTCCTATTTTTTCAGATATCTGGTATCAGCACAGTACATCATAAACAGCTTCCTCGATGCCCAGGGTCTGCCCGCCAGCACTCACTTCAACGTAAAGCAGCCAGAAAAGTCCATCACTGTGCTCATCAATCACATCCTGAAGAATTACCTCGACATTGACAACGATGTCTCGAGCTACATCAAACCTGCTATGGATTATGTCAAGGTAAGAAACCACACAAAATCTCCACTTACTAAAAAAAACTGATTGAAGGAGCAACAAGCATGCAGTCCACCTGATGGTAAGTGGTCACTGCCGCCCTGCGACATCTGTCATCAACTACATACAGAACATGGGTTCCATCCGATCACAGTCAATTACAGATGCGTTACTACTCCCGAGAAATATGATGGTCGCCTCATGTGAAAGTGTGCCGGCAACCACACCCTTCTATGGAAATGCAAGAAATGCTTTACGCTAGAAGGTGTGGCTGTGGTACTTCCCCAGCCGAACTACACTGATTCTGCCACTTTTATTTCTAGCGTGAAGAGTTTTCAGCGTTCCGATGGAAGGATGTGGTTGACGACACACTTTATATGAGACAACCATCCTCTGGAGTAGCATCGCATCTCCGATTGACTACAGTTCTATCAATGATCCATTTGAAGTTGTTTACTTATGTCCATGTTGTGCAATGACCACTTACAATCAAGTGGACTGAATGCTCGTTTGCTTCTTCAATCAGATAAAAAATACAGAACGTATACCCCTTGTGAGTTGCTATGTTAGGACTAGCTTCTCCTCCATCCGCTTTGACCACCTTGTTTTCAATAGTTATGAGTATATATTAATCCAGATCCAACCTACATGTGCACCAAATTTTAGCAAAAGCGATCTGTAGTTTCTGCATGGACGAGTAAACAAACACACATACTTACATCATCCTCATAAACTTACATATTTACATACATACTAATATTTTAAAGGTGAAAGTTTGTGTGTGTTTGTTACTTCTTCACGTCTAAACGGCTGGAGCGATTTTCATAAAATTTGACAGGGAGTTAGCTGACAGAGCTGACACACTGGATTAACATAGGTATAGATTACTTTTTATTGTAGGAAAATATATCATTCTCACGGGACAATCGTTACATCGATTTTTTTAACGCGGGCGAAGCTGCGGGGTTCAGCTACTTTATAATATTAGTAAAATTGAAGTAGCACACGAGCATGTTCTCCATCTGACTGCCGCTCATGGGCATCGATAATCAACGCCATCAATTTTATATGAGGTTGGCCATAGAGGCGTTGCTACTCTTTAGGTCCAAAGTGGAACGCCTCGAATAAGTATCTCCCTTATATCCATCGGACCAGATTACAGCACTACCATTAGTAGTCAAAAATAAGGGGCTCTACCACCTTTGGTAAACGTGTAACAGTTAACCTTATGTTAATTTCCTTTGTTTAGGTTTCCGGTCACTTTTCATTAATAACCTTTCTTCAATTTTCCAGCAAACCCTCAAAATGGCACAAACCACCTCACAATCCCTCGCCAGCCGTGGAGACTACAACGCAGTGGCAGACAGACTGACAGACACACTCAACCTGGAAGTAATAGAGCCAGTACTACGTGTGTATCGCGCCTACAAACATTCTGTGGCAGCGCCGCACTGCCAGGAGCATCTTATGTGCGTGGTCAATCGTCATCATGATCAGGATAAACACGGTGAGAAGATATTTAGCTATTGCATAGCTATTATTTAACTTTTGTCGCGGGCTTTAAGCGCGGCGACCGAATCAAGAAATTCCGTAACGAAAAAACCTAACACCCTCCACTCCGCCTACCATGTAACGCGGCCGAGCGTTCGCTTAACGTGTATGTATATGGTACGACCGTACGAAGCTCGCACAGATCGAGACGAGCTGCTTGTGAATCGGACGAACATGTAAGCAGCTGTTTGTGAGAAAGTATTTTATCAAAGAAAAAATACTGCAGGAATAAATAAATAATTATAAGTTGATAAAAATGCTATGCTATAGCTTTGCTGCGGCAATGCCCGAGTGGCGCACGTTTTTATAAAATCTAGGGGTTTACGAGGGCTTTCAAGAACGACTATGATTTACCGGGGAGGTATCACTGCCACAAGTATTTCTAGAGGGAAGCATTTGTTGGTTGACGCGACCATTTTAATCTTCGGGAGTCGCATTTCAGACTTCAGATAGACGCGGTTAGTCAGACAAGTTAGATAGTCATATAAAACTACTACTATTACTACGTTTTTAGGAATGTACTAGCTTTAATTATACTACAACAAATATAAAAAAAATAATAAATGTTATTATTATTTATTTATTGCACCTTTATAAAACAAAAGTTACAATAACTTAATGTTATTGTATAAACTTAATGTTTTATAGCATTCTCTGCTAGTCAGCCCTGGGTGGCTGAAAATTTTGCGGCAGGTGTAAATTTAGAGGAAACTATAATATAGATACTTCTTACTTTTTCAGGTCTCCCTGGCTTCAAGATAGGTCTAACAAAGCTGAGCAGTTTAGTCGCGTCAGCTGCTCTAAGCTACCAGAACGGGAAAGGCTTCTGGGACCTGTATAACGCTATACAGAACGATGTTAATTGTGAGGTATGTATAATGCAAACTAATTTAATAAATTAATGAAAAATGCAATAGTGACAGATGCTAAAAACTGCAATAGTTTTTGAATAATCATATTTTGCGAGAAAATATGTGATTAGCGCAATATTTTTGTAACGAATAATAAGAGTAGGTACTTAGTGCATTTGTTCTTTCGAATTTTGATACAGTGCAACATCGATATAAAATAAGGGAAATTATAAAAAATCGTTATACCAAGTCATTTGATAATTTAAGTTTCGATATACGTACATATCAGTTAGTCTTCAACTCATAAACACAAGGTAAAAAAATGTTTATTTTGTCATAGTTCTTACGAGTAATTTTACGGGATTTCGAAAAAAATGTTAAATCGCTACAGAAAGGGTTGTTAGATTATGGTTGCTCTGAGTGCGTTCCATTAGACGTTCACAAAGCGCATGCTCACGACCGCAGTTTTTCCCGTTTCACAAGCTTGTAAGCGTAAGTCATGACGGCTTAAGTGACGTTTTCGCCACGACCACAACGACCGTGGTCGTCTTGTGGAACGACGTTTTGGTTGTTTGGGGCTTCGTGAGCGTCATCTGGAACGCGCCCACTGTATGACGTAACGCAATTTTCTTTCAAATTTTCGTTTTTTTTTTTATTTCCAGGCTAAGTATCCAGCGGATTGCGCAGCTTTCCACGAACATGAACTAAAAGTTACTACAGAGGTGTATCATAGCGAATTATAAATATTATTTAGAATTTTTAATTAAAATTGTTTAAAATATTTTAAAGATATGGACAAAACGTACTTAAAATTTAATAATCGAATTTAATTGAACTTTCATGTTGTCCTTGATTAAAGTATTATTAATTTATTAAAATTATTTTACGCACTTCTTATTTGTTTAGTACAGTTGCACGGAATGAGGTTTTTAGATTATTCTTTTAGAATTTTTAAATTATGCTGTACTTATTATTTTAAATTTAAAATAAATGCAATATTTTTATTTAAGATTTATGAATTATATTTATGTGATAATTTATGCATAATAATTTCTATTTTAGTGCGTTTCACAAAATACTTTAAATTTAAACTAAGAAAAGACAATATTAAACTATAAGTAATCTTTAAGTATTATGTGACTTGATTTTAAATTAAATTATAAAAATGTTAATAATAAATAATTACCTTTAATATATATTAAGATTTTATGCTGGATATGGTGCTAAAATTATTTTTTGCAAATGCAATTTTTATCATATTACATTTATAAAATTAAAAAGTGACTTACTATTTCATAAAATCGTATTTTAACTATGAAATATTGTGTAAATATAATTAATGGGTAATATATGTTTTAAAAATAAAACTTCAAATAAAATCATTATTATTTTATTTATTCAAATGGAAGAGACCTCTATAAACTCACTAAACCTATTTCGACGGGCCCCTAGAACAAAATCGTATATAAAAAATTACCAATTTACATAATATTTACGTAATTATTATTATATTTATTTAAATCAGATTTACATCCATAGTGTTAGTGTGATACTTAAAATTCTATGTTAGTAATTTATTTACAGTCTGGTTATATGTAAGTCGTTCCAGTGCCTCCATATGGGACTTTCTAATTGTGAGACAATTACTCTCAGGTATCTGATGGGACTGTCCCGCACCCTGCACATCATAGACGCGGCTCTATTGCGTAGTATAGCTACAAAGCCACTTACTCGAGCCTCCGCAAACATCGCCGATGCGCTACAGTACCGGGGCAGTCCCATCAATATCCTGAAATCATTGTTATATTGCACTCTAAGAGCACTCATAGCTCGCTGCGTATGACTGGCCCACAGGCTGCATGTGTAAAATGACTGAGCGTACGCTCGGAACAGTGTGGTTTTTACATCCTTGGAGCATTTTGCGAACCTGCGGGCCACCATATGCACCGAATTGCCAGTCCTCTGCGTTCTCTTTCATTTTCAATACATACATTGATTGTAATACAATGATTTTTCATAGATCGTCTTTTTTGGCGTAAGTAATCAATGTTTGTGTGTCCACAAAACTTCTAATCTTCATATTGTAAATTGGTAATTTTTCGTATACGATTTTGTTCTAGGGGCCCGTCGATTTGTTTTACTATGAATTATAATCAAGTGATAATTAATAATTATATATAATACACCGACATGATATACAGGCAAATTTTCAAGTAAGCATAGATAGCCAAATCCAAAACAATAAATTGCGAAAAAGAGGCCAATGTTTATAAAAAAAAGACAAACCGATTTTTAAATCTTAAAATAATCTTATAATCTTTATTCCTTATAAGGAATTTTGAAGAACATGCTTGTTAATATTACGTCGCCATGTAGGTACTTAGTCTCGGTTACAAAAGACAAATTTTAAAAATTAATCATAAATAAAAAACAAAGCCAAAAGCATTTTTTCAAATAGATTTTTATACATGTCTATTTAAATACTTAATAATAAACCAATTCTTCGATATAATGAATGGTTCATTATCAAATACATTGCTGTAAACTGTATCTTAAGCACTATTTAACTGTTTACTGTATTAAGTTTACATTAGTATCAATTCTTACAAACATGTATGCAACTTTAGTACGTAGGTACATTTCAGTTTAACAATTGTTCAAGATAGTTGTACTCAAATAAAAAGTTTTATAGTGCACAATTTTCGCCACAGTCACTGGCCAGGATTTTAGTTTGGACAAAGGTTGGACAAATTATCGGGATGGTCAAGTTGGAGGCTTGACCAGCCAGATGATAGACTTGTAGAGGCAGAAAATATCGTCCCTGTAGTTCCGGGATCAGAATAGGGCTACGGCAAGCCCCTGCATGTCGTAAGAGGCGACTAAAAGGGGCTTCCGGGGTTGCAGGCGGCTAGTGTGAGAGCTCAAACTGTTCGGTCAGGCGATCCCGGGAAGGACGGCGGTATGTGTGGTCGCGCACCGTCGTAAAGACTAAACGGAGCGCTGGGCCCAGCCACCCATCTGGAAGGAGCCCGATGGGGCAACACGTCCAGAGGATTCCGGTTGAAGTCGTTTCGAGATCCCGGAGTCCTTTTTATAGCGCCGACGACGGCCACCAGGGTTTTAGTGCGGTAAAAATCCCACATAACCCTGCGTCGCTTCCACGGCGTTAGGTACCTTTTGAAGGTTTCCCCCTATTAAAAAAAAGAGGCGGAAAAGATGTTCCAATATTTTTATACTTTAACGATAAGAAAGACGGGCTACCTGATGGAAAGTAGTCATCGTCGCCTGTGGACATTCGTAACACCTGAGGAGTCGCCAATGCATCGCCGGCTTAGAAGGAGAGCTCTTTTCGCCTTTCTTGAAGAACAAGCGCTCCGAGAATACCTCAGGAGGAAGCTCATTGCACAACTTGCACGTCCGTGGCAAAAACGGGCGTGCAAACCGAACCGTGAAGGACCACCACGAGTCCCGTTGGTGTGGATGGAACTTCGTCCTTCGGCGAGTGGTGCGGTGAAGAAAAGCTGTATGTATGTTCCAATGATAAACTGCTGTCATTTCGTCTTTATATTTCTGAAACTTAGCCACCCTGAATTATGACGGACGGACTCACATTCATGCGTTTATATATACGAGAAAACCCCTCCCTCTCCCCCTTTATCCAACAGTGGTTAAAATTAACAATCGTATTCATAGTATACATAGTACGTAATACTGATAAATTTTCCAATAATACAAACAGAATCACAGTCGGTGTTTATGAAATATTATAAGTACCTACATAATAAATATAAATAATACACAAAACCAACAACAATATGGTTCATTACCCGTGTTACTACCGATCTTACCACCAGTAGTAACACGGGTAATTTTGTTACCGTTACAACTGCTGCTAGTAGTAGCACGAGAAATAAAAAAGTACCCTTCTTACTTACTATTTTAAATCTCAAATGATAAATTTCTACCAATAGTAACAACGGCAATAAAATTACCTGTGTTACTACTGGTAGTAAGATTGGTAGTAACACGGGTAATGAACCAAAAATATAGCGTAGAGAACATCAGAGAAATCAAAAACATTTTCTAATTTGTTACAAGAAAATTTGTCAAAAAAGGTCAAAGTATAATTTAATAAATAAAAAAAGAAATTCATTTCTTTTACATTTTTACTATTTCAATAGGCTGCTAGACATTATTCGCGATATAATTAATTCTATAAAATAATTATTATATAATTCCGTTTCTAAATACAGTTTATCACAAATATTTTATTATAGCAGGTAGAAAATATTTGTGCTAATTTATTATTAAGCTAAGTATAATAACTACAATTATGCAATACAAAATATTCAATAATGACTAGATCTCAAATGTATAAAAACTAAACAAAAATAAAATCACACTAATATTATAATCGTATCATACTTCATACTAATATTAAAAAGGCGACAGTTTGTGAGTGTGTATGTTTGTTACTTCTTCACGTGTAAACGGCTGGAGCGATTTTGATAAAATTTGCTAGAGAGTTAGCTGATACTCTGGATTAACATATAGGCTACTTTCTACTAAGGGAAAATATCTAATTCCAACGGGACAGTTGATACATCGATTTTTTAAACGCGGGTGAAAATTATTCAGCTAATTAATACATAAAATTATAGTATAATATCTCATTTAAGGCTTGTTCACAATGTCCAATTTCCAAAAAATGGAAGTTATGTGCCAAGTAAATTAATAAATCTCCTCGGAACATAACTGCTAGAAATTCTTTAAATTATGACATAAAATCTTTAAAATTTCTATCATAAATACTAGAAAGTATCTAACATAACTTGAAATTCTACAAATTATGACAAATTGTAATGGAATTTATTTGTAGAGCATTCCGGGAAATAAGTTTATTTAAACGAGCACATAATCCACCTGATGAACTTTGCTGCCCATGGACTTCTGTTAGCATATTCAATTAAAATAGGGGTTCTAATAAAAGTCACTTAGATACGTTACTAATTCCGAAGACTAAGGGCCGGCGCACATATGACGGAGCGCAGCGCTGAGCATTATTCACCGTCAAACTATTATCGTCATTGTCCCTTTAGAAATAATATCCAAAATTAAATACCAGCAATTTATTTCTGAGGAGCATGGAAGCGACCACATGCGAAAGGTACGTAGGGTTGCCACCCGTACTTTATTATAAAGTATTGTACTTTATTCGGGGCAATTGTACTTTATACTTTATGAGGAAAATAAAGTACGCGATAATACTTTATTTTGTATATCTGGGATTTAAAAGTTTGATTATAATCAGTTTTATATAAAACTAAAATTCCTTTAATCTCAAGGTTTCCGTAGCTACGTAGCTATTTAGAAAGTAGTACAACATTTACATTTGGTGACATTTTTTTAGAAATATGGGCGTCAAATTATTATCTACATTTTTTTTGCTTACCATCACCACACACAGATCTAAAAGTATTCTAGAGCCAAAAAATAAGTAATAATATAAATAAGTAGTACTTTATTTTGAAGCTACGTACTTTTTTCTTTATACCTTTTATAGCCATTGTACTTTAATCGTTGAAAAAAAAGGTGGCAACCCTAAAGGTAGCGCGCAGGAGCGCGACCGCGCGAGCACGACGCGCTACTCCGCGAGCAGTAATTTGTGCGAATTTCGACTAGTGTGTGATTCGTTTAAAAAAATTCGCGGGCATGCTCTGACCACATATGGAAGTGAGCCGGCTGTTTAAAAGGACCTATTCAATTATTATATCGCTAAATAAAAATAAAATGTTTTCCAGGTGGTAGAACCAGCCATCGCCACACTAATTTCGAGCATAAAGCAATTCTCTGAAAGCGTTTCTCTGAAAGAGTGTAATTGGTGGCTCACTTTTGTATGAGGCCACCATCGTAGTCCTCGGGAGTAGCAATGCATCTGTGATTGACTTCAGATGGAATCCTCGTTTTAAGTTTATGATTTTAAATTATAACAAATAATATTATCGTGAAACTAATACATTTTGGTGGGCTATGGCCCAAACTCTCTCATTCTGAGAGAAGGCCCGTGCCCAGCAGTGGGACAATAATGGATTGACAAGAGAAAGATATACATTTTAATAATTAACGGGTACTCACGATACGCGGTTTTTGAATTCTTTAAGAAAAGTTATTCTTAGTTGCTTACAGATGTAGGGCGGTAGTAACCACGCACCATCAGGTGGACTGCATGCTCGTTTGCTACTTCAAGTTGACAAAAAATGGTTATACTATTTTGAAGTGAAACTTCTTTAGGCGCATGAGGGTAAAATTTTTACAGATGAAACATCACGCCGGTATGCAACGGAAGTGTCGGAAAAGAGAGAGAGAGTGATCGAGACCGATTGAGAGAGAGTAAAACAGGGCGAACGTAGCATGAGCAACTAGCCGTGGAGTGAGAGTAGGGAGCAAGCGAGTGAGAAAGATTGAGAGAAAAAGTGAGACAGAGCGAACGTCGTATCACGCCTTTTTCCCTTCCTCTTAATCTTAGAAATTTAAAGTTTTAGATTTGTATAAATTTAAACAAGATTTATAAATTAGTTCGCCAAAGAAGTTTCACTTCTGACATGTGTACTTTGTACGCACGCATGTTTTTTTTTCTATCAAACTACATGTAAAATACTTTATTATTAATTATTAATCTATGTTATTATTAAATTAAAGCAAAGCTCTTGTGCGTAGCGTCAGTGGTAAGCACCTATCTATAATATAATTGGGGACTTTCATAATTAAATTTAAATTTAATTATAAACCTAGTGTCATACTTTTGAAAATTTTACAGAATAATTATGAAATGTATAGACGAGGCGTATTGCTTAATTTAAAACAAATACTAATTAATGAAATATCATCTACATCTGAATTTATATTTTAAGTATATATTATAAAATGTTACTTTTATATTGCATTTTACTGCTTTGGCTTCTTGCCTTTTAGCCCAACTAGCTGAGTTGGGCTAAAAGGTAAGAAGCAAAGGTAAGAAAAACTTTGATTGCTTATTTTTTTTTATCAAAGCAGTTTTTATGTTTTAATAATGATATTATGCAATATAAGTAGATATAACAGCTAAAATATAACTGTGCAGATTTATTGCAATTACAATAATATAACGATATTATTGAATATAAATAGCAAAGCTTCCCAAAGTGACTAAAAACATCTTTAATCACAAAAATATCGTGCCTGATTTAAGATTTTGATATAACTTCAACTTCTGTCTCTAAATAGTAAAGTATACATATGTGTATAATATATTGGACAATTGTACGATTGTTGTAATTATTTTTTTATTGGTATATTCTTGCACACCCACTCCATGCCTTCCTGTAAAATAAAAATACATGTATTCAGTATAGGATGTAAATAACACACTCACTCTTTCTACACTCATAGCCCCACCCTAGGATTTTCTCCTGTGTCGTGGGTACCATGGACACACACAAGACGAACACACAAACACTCAGACCCAAAACATGAATCTAAACTCATAATCCAGATACCGGGAATCGAATCCGGGTCCCATTGCGCGTCAGACCGGTATGGTAACCGCTCCGCCACGCGGGTCGTCGAAATAAGAATAGCATGCAATTAGTTTGTAAGTTTAATACTTTGGTTTAAATATAGATTCAAATGATTTAAGTAAAGGAAGTTCACTTGTGCTATTAAATGTCTTTAATACATTTAAACAAATGTGCGTGATGTGTAATATTTATGAAAAAGTCTGTCTAGAGTGTAGGTACTGTAAAAAACCTACACGAAGAACAAGTAGTTTTTATCATCAAGATAGAAATATATATATATATATATTTTTGTTAAATCTAATTAGAACCGTATTGTTAATTGTATTAAAGATAGAATTTATTACACTTTTTGAGATTGTGCGTGCTTGGGTTTGAACCTCGAACCTTCCGATCGAGAGGCCAAGTTTCAACCATCAGGCTATCACTGCTCTCGTTTATGAATAATTTATAAATAGTGATTCTTTTGTAATCATATTAGAAGATAAGTAAGACTCGGTACCTTTACTCCAGTCCCATCGGTGGCCACACACGCTTGGATCTGCCAGGTGCGATCTCTGATCAGGTGCAATCCTAGATGCTGCGCCACCTCACTGGCCGGTAACGCTGAAAACAATACAATTCATTTCATTTCATTTCGGGTCTCCTCTCGGAATGAGAGTTTTTGGCCATAGTCCACCGCGCTGGCCAAGTGCGAATTGGTGGACTTCACACACCTCCGAGAACTTTTTTTTTAAAGAACTCTCGGTTGTGTAGATTTCCTCGCGATGTTTTCCTTCACCGAAAAAGCAGTGATAGTTAATTTCAAATACGCACATAATTTTAGAAAAATCAGTGGTTTGAACCTCGGACCTCCCGATCGAAAGGGCAAATTCCAACCAATAAGCTATCACTGCTCCGTATGGCTATGTATGGCATCCCTGTCATACATAATACATAATAATATTTTTATATTTTTTTTTCACTCATAACCCCACACAAAGATTTTCCTGTGTCCTGGGTGCCATGGACACACATAGACGTTTTCGAAACACCCAGGCCCAGAACAGGAAACTAAATTCGTCATTCAGATAATTGTCTTGTCAGGTCGAGCCCGGAACCCATTGCGTGTCTGACCGGTATTTTTACTTTATTTTTACTTTAAGAAGGGTGTTATGACCGTATGTACTTATGTCTTATTACCTATCCGTGTACTTTTGATACCGTAGATCCTAAACAAGTAAACCATTTTTTTATTTTTAAGTGAAGCATTTCTTGCATTTCGATAGAAGGGTGTGGTTGCCGGCACACTTTCACATGAGGCGACCATCATAGTCCTCGGGAGTAGCAACGCATCTGTGATTGACTTCAGGTGGAACCCATGTTCTGTATAAAGTTGATTACAGATATCCATATGCGGCAGTGACCACTTACCATCAGGTGGACTGCATGCTCCTTTGCTACTTCAGTGAGATAAAAAAAAGATAAAAAATGCAGCATTTTTTATGTATAAAACATGTTTTTCGATGGTGGTTCTTAAACTTGCAAAATTTTTACTATATTCATAGTAATATATGAAAGTTTGGCAAAGGGAGATCTCCCGCCAGGCTAGGTGATCATGCCTGGGGAGCAGCCGTGCTCCGACAGTCGTTGTTCGGAACTTGTATATATGCGGGGTATTGAAAATGCTTCGATAGCGTGTTTCAGAATACTAGTAGCGCCATCTCTTGATGAGTAGCGTGAAGTCGCCACAAAAGTAATAAAAAATAGCATGCAGTTTTCTAATGCCAAATTGGACTACTGAACAAGGACAGCCAATTCTATACAAAACAGGGGTAATAACTGAAGCCTATCTCAGAAGTGAACAACAACAATTCACATGTAATTAAATATACTTTATTCCTGATTGACTATTGTTAAATAATCAAAAAATGTAGCCTATCAGTTTTGCCACTCTTAAGAACCAAAGTAATTCTTATGTAATTCAATGAAGTAATTGATTGTATTATCCTCAATTATAAAATTAAATTCAATCAGGTAATAACAAAATTAGACCATAATAATAAACACCTGTAGCCAAGTCCTGTTTATTAGCGTACACCAGTAAGGGAACACCCCGTAGCTTGTCATCCTGCAAGAGTTCCGTCAGCTCCAAACTGGTCTCCTCCAGCCGTTGGTGATCACAGCAATCCACTACATATATCTGAAAAGGTAAAACAAAATATATACTTTACATATGCATAATGTTAAATAACATACATATAGAATATACAAATGACTTCGTTTTTTTTCTATAGAAATACTAATACTCAAAACAAACATTGTTTACGATGTAGCATCATTTTAAAGTACATTGCAAGGTATGGCCAAAAACAAATATATAAGCGTGCAATGTATGTTGCAATGTATAACAGAGAAGAGTTGATCTTTGTTTTGAGAATACATAATAAGCTCATACTAAAAATACAGAAAAATATTGAGAGGCAAAGAAATTAACAAAACTCCAATATTCCAAACTAATACATTAAATTAAAAATAATAATAAAAACATACTAAGTAATGAAATACTAATAGAAATACTTTTTTTTTTTGTTTTCGAGGGGGAAACCTTCCAAAGGTACCCGACGCCGTGGGAGCGACGCAGGGTTATGTGGGATTTTTACCGCACTAAAACTCCCCCGGTGGCCGTCCTCGGCGCTGAAAAGGAGGACTCCGGGATCTCGAAACGACTTCAACCGGAATCCTCCGAGCGTGCTGCCCCAATGGGGCTCCTCCCAGATGGACGGCTGGGCCCACCGCTCCGTCTAGTCTTTACGACGGTATGCGACCATACATACCACCGTCCTTCCCGGGATTGCCTGACCGAACGGTTCGAGCTCCCACTCTAGCCGTCTGCAACCCCGGAAGCCCCTTTTAGTCGCCTCTTACGACAGGCAGGAGATACCGTAGCCCTATCCTGAGCCCGAGGTTACAGGGACGTAATAGAAATACTAACATAATATCCAAAGATAGTCTGTTTGATATCTTGTTTGTCCTTTGTAATAATATAAAAGTAATAAACATTACGGTAGTAATATACCCAATGAATAAGAAAATCTTTTTTATGTATCAATATCTTACTAATTTCATAAGGATGAAAATTTGGTAGGACACTTGTACTTTTGCATGAAACAATTACTGAACAGATTTGAATGAAATTTTGTATACAGATAGATTATGCCCTGGATTATGGTAGGATAGGTTTTCCTTTACCTTGGTAAACTTAACTCAAGTGGGCATAGATTATGTATATTCTAGTCTTAAGCTGAGTTGTGTTACTTACCAAAATATCAGTATTTTCGAAATAATTCCTCCAATAAGGTCGTATCTTCCGCTGTCCACCGATATCCCAGACGTTCAGCTTGAAGCCATTAGACAGTACCGACTTGATATTAAACCCAGCGGTGGGAGTGACATGGTTGACGTCTTCAGATGCCAACTGCTTCAGCAAGGTGGTCTTCCCAGCGTTGTCCAGCCCCAGCAGTAACAAGCGCAGCTCCTTTTCAGGATTCGAACGTAACTTTTTCAGAATGCTTAACAATCCCTAAAAGATTCTATTTTTATTACGAAATAAAAATAGTTTTTTGTTAGCATTGGCATTATGTGCTTTGTGTTGTTTGCCAGTGAAAACATACGTGATTTTTAAGTGAGCTTTTGTCTTTGTGAAAAAAGTTTATTAAATACTCCATAGTAAATAGATACATGACGTAAAATATTTACACGAAAATTTGCATAGTGCAAGTGTTAATATTAATGAAAATCAGTATATTAGTTTAAAGGAAACAAGCGAAGTGTTGTGCCTTTGGTAAACTTATACTATTAGCGATTTTACTAAAGAAAATTATCAATCGAAAACCTTATCGCAAATTGCAAACATTTTCATATGTTGAGTATAAAATATGTATTATTAAAATTCAAAGTGCAACAAGGCAACTTACCATTTTGTACATTCAATAATTCTGTCTAAATGTAGATCTAATTATCACTTTTTAGCATTATATTTCGTATAAAATACTATGAGCACTTTTTGAGATTCGAAAATTGTTGACATAAGGACGTTACCATGGAAACCATGTCAGTAACTTTTTTAAATTGTTTTCGCGGCCTTGACTTCATGTCTTTTAGCCTATCGTTATTACCTACCTTAATTCGTACTAAAAATGTCAATGAAAGCCACAGTATATAAAAAAATTAAAATACAACAATCATTTTGCATGGTTTTTACTCTAAAAAACACAAGTTAATAGTGTTAACTGACTAATCTGTTCGATTCAATTGTGGATCTTATAGATAGAAGAAGATCAACGCAAGAATAATCAGCGTGAAAACTTAGCAGAAAAGCTGGGCTTATATTAATAGAAACTATTTACCGTATTGTAAAATCCCAATTTAACGTCAATGAATCAATTCCAACTCTACGATTATGAAAATTGTAAAAATAAATAATTTACACATTGAAACTTAAAAAGAGAGTCGTGTTGAAAGGCAAGAAGTCAAGGATGTCAAAACATTTAAAAAAGGTCTTCGATGCGTTGATTTGACATTGACTTTGATTTGACATCAATATTGTTGATCTTGTTAGTTCCACACGTGGTTATAACTTTCTTCTATAACAAGCGACAAGAAAATTGTACAATAATGACCAAAATAAAGAAAGAACCGATGGAACAAGACGAACAGGGCGACGTGTCCATCAAAACGGAATCATTGAGTTACGACGATAAAGTCGGGCATTGCAGTGTGATAGCAAAACCTATGGCGCCGAAGAAGTTGAGCAAGAAGATTTACAAGCTCATCAAGAAATCAAGTAGTCATAAGAATTTCATCAGGAATGGGCTTAAAATTGTCCAGAAACAGCTCCGTTTGGGTGAAAAAGGGTAAGGTTTTGGATAGTTTTGAGGTTATTTTTGTATTTACTATGCGCTTTTTTCTTTGGTGTATTTTTGTAAGGCTGTGATAAATTGGTCTCAATTTTATGTAGGTGACCATCTTAGTCCTGGGAGTGGCAATGCATGTGAGATTGGCTTGAACCTCTGTTCTATCTGTAAGTTACAGATGTCGCAGGGTGGCAGTGACTATTCACCATTAGGTGGACTGCATCCTCTCTTAGTACTTTTTTTAAAATTTGATTAAAGTAGCAAACGAGCATACAGTCCGCGTGATGGTAAGCGGTCACTGCAGCGCATGGACATGAAGTCCATCACAGATGCATCGCTACTCCCGAGGACCATGATGATCGCCTCATGTGAAAGTGTGCTGGCAACCACACCCTTCTATCGAAATGCAAAATATGCTTCACGCTAGAAATAGGTGTTAATGTTATATGGGATAAAGGAAGTAAAATAACCAATTCTATTTGTAATTCTGTATATCCTTAAATTTACTTTAAAACACAGAAGTAATATTAGCTTAAAATCTGTTACAGAATAGTGGTGTTTGCCGGTGACATATCACCCATCGAAATCATGTGCCACTTACCAGCCGTGTGTGAGGAGAAGGACATCCCATATGTCTACACACCGAGTCGGAAGGACATTGGGTCAGCCATGGGGACTATGAGGGGCTGCATCATGGTGCTTGTGAAGGAACATGCGGATTATAAAGACTTGTACGATGAAGTTAAGAGTGAAATTAAATTGTTGGGAGCCCCTTTATAATTTACGGCTCCCTATATGGTATAATATCTATATTGTCAGTGAAAAGGCTAAAATAATGCGAAATAATGCTAAAGATAGTGTTAGTGGCAAATGACGTTTGAAGTTGTTTTTTCCAGAAAAAAATCCAATCCAATTTTTTCATCCAATCAAATCAAATTTTCAAGAACAACATCCCATCAAAAATTAAGGTATCATTATTATTTTTTTAGTAAAAAAAAGACTTCTAATGTCATTCTATCCTCATTAGAAGTCCTTTTTTAGTCTTTTTTTTTTCCCATTTCCCACAAATGCTATTTTGGCTCTAGCATTATTTCCTTTTCACTGACAATATCATTAGTTATGTATGTGCGAGTTATTCGAGATGACAAATGTGATTGTTAATTTCAGTGTTGTAAGGGAAATATACTTATTCAACACATTCTGAATTACTCCTTAGAGATGGTTAACTGGGGTACAACCCATTATTGTCCCACTGCTGGGCACAGGTCTTCTCTCAGAATGAGAGTTTTAGGCCATAGTTCATCACGCGAATGGCCAAGTGCGAATTGGTGGACAATAGTTAACTATCTGTTTCAACTATCAAGTAGCATATGTGGTAAATATGGCATATAATAGTATATGTGGTCACTTGCTATCAGGTGGACTGCACGCTCATTCGTTTCTGTATAACATAATATATGTATTATCTATTTTATATCTCTCCATAAGTACTTGTATTTATTAGTAATCAACTTACTGATTATTACCCTGAACAGACTTCCATCAAAATGCAATAATTGCTTATGCCTTAGAGATAGGTATGGCAGTTATGCCTCTCCATCGGAACTTCATTAAGTTTGGCCATGACCACAATCCATGCAACTGGGTCGAAATATTGGCAGAAAGAAATTAAAAAAAATCACATATTATGAGGACCCTTTACATAATAAAATACATAAATTCCAATATAATATAAATGTAGTATATAGTAGTTTAAAATCATATGTGAACTTCATTAATTCTCCTACCTTGCAAATATATAATATGAATTATAAACTTGAATGATCTTCTTATCCACTTGATTTTTTTTTTTGTAAATTTCAAAGTAAAACTTGCACTATATGGAAATCTATGTCAGGTGGACAAAAAATATATACATAATATATGTGTCTTTATGTATACAGCGGAAGGTTCCCAGAAAACCTGATAAAAAGTTTAGTTTAAATACTTTTTAAATTCTAAGCAAGGCTAGTTCCTGCTTGCAATAATGAATATAAAGACTAGTTTAAGGAATTCTAATTGAATTCAATTTAGTTTTAATTTAGCTTCTAAGTTATCTTTTGACAGAATAAACTGTTTTCAGTCACTTGCCAGATTTTTTATTGCCTTTTAAATGCCTAAAATCATATCATACTTCATACTAATATTATAAAGGCCAAAGTTTGTGTGTAACTGTGTATGTTCGTTACTTCTTTACGTCTAAATGGCTGGAGCGATTTTCATAAAATTTGGTAGGGAGCTGACGCTCTGGATTAACATATAGTTTACTTTTTACTGTGGGAAATAACTTACTCCCATGAGACAATCGATACATCGATTTTTTTTTACGGGGGCGAAGCTGCTGGGTTCAGCTAGTATTACATAAAAAAACATATGCCCTGTATTTTCACTTATATTTTAAAAATGTACCATAGAATTAAATTTTAATAGTGTTTAATTCAGAAGATGGATTTTAATTAAAGAAACTAAATGTTTCTTTAATTTTGACTCCACATATTATTTAATAACTTCATTCAATAGTTTTGGCATGTAGTATTTTCAAACACACAAAACAAAAAATATCTTTCTCTATTTGTAAATACTTATTTCCTCAGAGTCGAAACTATATATTTATTAGTAAATACATGCAATATGTAGAAAAACTTTCATTTTTAAATGCATAAATCTAGTACAATAAATAGATGATTAACTGTGTTTCTCATTGTACAGATAAAAGACAACAAATTATTAATTAATCCATGAAGGTTTGACATATAGTTGCTATATTTTTTCTTTTTTAAAAAATACTGAAGAGGGGATGTTAAAATAAACACAATATAATTACACATACATTTATTACACTTATTAAAAACTATGGGTATGTAAAAAATGGCAGATTCGTCATTAACTGACCGTGAAGATTGGCAAAATACATTAGGTACTTTAATAATGCACTAGAACACTAGAACGCCTAAGCTAAGTCTAGATTTGCTTGTAGGGTAGATTTCATTAACTGGTAAAATGAGTAATATTACTAGTAAAACTCGTTAACTGGGTGCCTGGTAATTTTTACAATGAAGATTTTAAATGAGCATTACCACCGTTATTATTTCAAATTTTAAAGGCATGCTCTCCAGGCTTCATTAATTGTAATTCTAAAATTATGCAAAGTAGATGAAAATTATAAGAGCAAAATAACATTAATGCAAGAAATGCTTATGAATATATTGTATTTAGCATATTTTATAATCATTGTTATGATTTTTTTTATTTATTCTTTTACTAACCTATGTTGTGCCACTGCTGGGCAAAGGTCTCCCTCATATGCCTCCGCTGCTCTCTATATTTCGCCAGGGCCTGCTAGTCTTTTGAATATTTAATCAAATCGTAACACCATCTTCATGTACTCATTGTGTGACGATTCTGGCCCATCTGCTTTCCTGCATTCTGCTTACATGCCCATTGTTATGAATATTGCGATTCAATTATTTATTGCATAATTAATTTTAGTTATGGTTGTAAACACATTGTTGCTAATTTAGTACAAACTTTTTTTCCATTAGGAAACTGTTATATATAGACATATATTTTTGTGATTATCATTTTAATATTGATTTAATGAAATCCACCCTACTCTAGTATTTAATATCTAGTAATTGAAGCAATACATTAAGGAATAACCCTGCTTTTCAAGTGCTGTAATGAGATCAAAGTTTAAAATTTTACCGTAAAATGTACATAGTAAGAAAATACAATTTCTTTCACTGAATATGTAGCATTCACTAAAGGTCTTTTACATCGACTTTTTTGATGACTAAAGTTTAAGACCGTTCATATAGTAAGTTTTGGATTAAGAATAGCCAGAGATATATTAAAAACACTCTAAAAAAACATTGGGCATAGTATGCCCTTAGTACGAGTTTATTTCCTCAAACGATCACCGTCTACGTTTTCGTCCAACTTTAGGTAGGTAAGTACTTCACTACACAAACGAACTTGCAATGTACGTAACATTGTAAAGTACAATTGAAAAATGTAACGTGCAAAATACATTGTAATGTATGCGCGAAAACGTAAACAGTCATTGTTGTGAGACAATGGAATGCACTGTTTCGCCTAACTTTGGGTAGGTACTTCTCTTCTATCACACTTTGCAATGTAACGTATTGCAGAGTATAATTGAAAAATGTAACGAGCAAAATACATTGTAATGTATGCGCGAAAACGTAGACAGTCATTGTTGTGAGACAATGGAATGCACTGTTTCGCCTAACTTTGGGTACTTCTCTTCAATCACACTTTGCAATGTAACGTATTGCAGAGTATAATTGAAAAATGTAACGAGCGAACAAAATACATTGTAACGTATGCGCGAAAACGTAGACATAGACAGTCATTGTTGTGAGACAATGTAATGCACTGGTACTAAGGGCACTGCCAACCAATTTACTACATTTTTGGCAAACGATATAAATCCGAAATATGAAGCTTATTTTTAACCGTCTTTAATAGATACTTTTAAGATCTGTACTATCTTTAACCGGTTTTGTTGAGTACCATCTCCCATAAAATGGAAAGTTAACAATGCAGTCGAATCAAATTTATATTAAGTAGCGACATCTATTATCAAAAAGTCGCATTGTGTCATCGTATATTTGTTTCTTTAGACTCGAATAAATCACTCATCAAAAAAGTCGCATGTCACAAGCCTTCACACTCACAAAATGTTAATGTTTTTTATTTAATAGTTATCTGGGAAATGACATTTGTACTTCGAGTTCTTAGAAGTCATCTTAGTTACCCTAATGCGCAGCGTGCTAAATAAAAATGGCTAATACATACATATTATACCTATTTATTACATATAGATTTTTGAGCTAAGTTACAAAAAATACTCATAATTGCACAAATCCATCATTCTTAGAAAGCGTATCACTAGAATCAAAAACCTAAAAAAAAGGGAATTTTTAGATGTTTTTTTTTTGTTTGTTTTGTATTGCATTTTTTATTTGCAGGACGTTTAGCTCATTGTAGAAAAATATTTAGGAGTTATAATGGTATCATTTTTTGAAATATTATCGAAATGATTTAAAGTAGATAATTATCCACAAAAGTACTATTTTAAATGAATCATGCTTTTAATTCCGTCCATAAAAAGATGAATTAATATTTTTATAATTTATTTTAAAAATATATGACATATAGCCAAGTTTATGCAAAAAAATGCATGTGCTGCAACTGATTTACTACGAAATATAGATTTAATTTGATAAATACAAACGTAAGAATCATTTAATTCAATCCATCGCGAAGTGAATGATATATTAACGCATAAAAGTATTATTTTAAGCAATATTCAGCTCAATTTCCTTATACTTCTGCCAGACACTATTATATCAATGTTAAATCTAAAAGCAATTCAAATAAATTTAATTACATAAACATTGTGCGTATTAACATGATCTCAAATCATTTATATTTCCATACTCCATATATACAACGTCCATATACTTTAAAACAAAAGGGCCACAAATCAAAAATATTCAAAATCCTTATTATTGTAAAAATTCAAATTTTATCGGTTATATTTTCATAATTTAAAAAGATTCCCATGAATTTTAAGCAATAAAAACACTACTGACTTATTTTTTGTATTTTCGAATTTACGCTGCAACATCTGTGCAATGCCGCATATTTACACACAAAAGAGACTTATCTGCTCATAACTTTTTTTTAGAAAAAAAAACCATATCCAAATTAACCATTAAAAGAAGAATAAAAATACCTTTCTAACAGTGTTTAACACATATTTATCTGTTTTAAACAGATAAATTATACAAGAACTGATTTTCAAAACTTTAAATGGCTCTCCTGTAAAATTAGGTCTATTCGAGTTGCGGCCCTTTTGTTTTGAATTAGCGATATATATAATTATTGCTTATTTATGCAACAAATACACGATTTTCTAGCGACATTCTGAACAGGTAAAACAGCGAGAGTTTCAATATTAATTAATTACGTAAGACTTCTCATCGGACAAAAATTACAGAATCAGGCAAAAAAATACAGTTAGCGCTTTCTACGGGGACCACGTAAGATTCGCTTTAAGCGTTAATTGCTGGGCGCTGCAAGTTGCAGTGTTAAGTGTTAGAAACAAATTTAATATGTGTGTCCGATCTTGTGATCGGACACATGCATCATAAAATCGGACACGTGAGGCCACGAATATTTCGTAGCAAATAGCGGAGATAAAACGTTGGCGCTTACGAAGCCAGACGAGTGTTCGTAACATGAGGAAGATTATCTGTGTCGAAGATATACGCGAGGAATATTAACACCCAGACCCAGAACATCTACTTCATCATTTAGATAGTTGGCTGAAAATTTTCCCCTTCCGGTTGTGACCATTTCTTCAGCAGGCCAAAAGAATATTACATTGTAAATTAACCCATTTCAATTTATATTATAACATTGGATGTCGTTAATATTAATTTTCGTCAAAACGTGTATATGTGTGCTCTTGTAAAAATGGAGAAAAAATGACTGCCACTAAAATTGTTAGAAAAACAGAAATCTTTCTATTGATCTCCCTTGGTCTAACAATTTTAGTAGGTACAAAACAATATATCCCTGTAGTTCCGGGATCTTAAAGGGCTAGGGTACCCCTGCCTGTCGTTAACGACTAAAACGGGCTTCAGGGGTTGCGGGCGGTAAGAGTGGGAGCTGGAACCGTCCTGCCAAGCGAACCCGGGTAGGACGACGGCATGCGTAGCCACATGCTGTCGTAAACACCACAGTTTGTACAATTCTCACTGGGAAGAGCCCAAAGGGGGCATCGCGCTCGGAGGACTCCAGTTGTGATCCATTGGAGATCCCGGAGTCCTCCACGCAGCGCTGAGGACAGCCACATAACCCGGCGTTTCTCCCATGGCGTCGGGTACCTTTTAAGGGTTTCCCCCCAGGGTACTTTTTAAAGGGCATAGTGATTAGCTAGCTAGCTAGAAACTCGTGTAAAAATGCCTTTACAATCATAGAGGATTAATTATAACAGTTACCACTTAAACCGGTATAACACATAATTAAATTAATAACAAATAGTTTGAATAAGTAAATACTCCTACACTCATAGCCACACACTTTAACAATTAAAACTGTCCAAAACACCGTCATAATTATGTAGACTTTTTGAAAATGAGTTTAAGTCACAGTCTTGCCAAATAGACTTTTGTACGAAATTTTTAAGAGAAAACAGAGGTCTCTCAAATATTCATATTAAAAGTCGATTTCGCAATAATCAGACTTACAGGTACTCGTTTTTATTAAGGTTTCACATGGTAAATCTGCACAAAGCATATGAAAAACATATATTATTGCATGTTTACAGTCGCTACTTCGTTTAAGTTAATATTTTTCATGAAATACATATTAATTATCAGTGCACAAACAGGTTTAACTATTAAATATGTTTTCATCACAATCTGCCAACAATATCAACAATCAACGTTATAATAAATAATTTATAGCCGGCAGTATTTAATGGAAGTCAATGTGGAAAATCTTGTACTCGTTTTAGGGCTGTTAAACGCGAAAATGGTCAGTTTTTGTGATCAAGGTCATGACTGTTCTCATTCCCTTGATGATCTTTAGTGGAGATGAGATCGTATTTCGATCCGATGGTAGTATTAAGAAGAAAAATGTAACTGACAATTTGTAAGTGGCCCCGTAGGCTTACACAAATTAAAGACATTTCATTTCATTAGGATCACAGATCATTTGTCCCTGTAGCTCCGGGATCAGAATAGGGCTACGGTATCCCCTGCCTGTCATGATAGGCGACTAAAATGAGCTTCCGGAGTTGCGGGCGGTAAGAGTAGAAGCTCGAACCGTCCAGCCAAGCGACCAAGGGTAGGACGACAGCATGTGAGGGCGCACGCCATCGTAAACACCAAGAGGATTCCGGTTGTGTTCCACTGGAGATCCCGGAAGATGGCCACCGGAGGGGTTTTAGTGTGGTAAAAATCCCACATAACCCGGCGTTGCTCCCACGGCGTCGGGTACCTTTTGAAGGTTTCCCCCCCCCCCCCCCCCCCCCCGAAAACAAAAAAAGGAGCACAGAAATAATTCTGCCGGCTATATTTACTCTTTGGTTTCCGAACTTGGTTTGACCATCACAGTTTAACTTCATGCATCACACTATTACCTATCACAGTAGTACAATTCCCGAAGCCAACACATTTATTTTATAAACTTAATGGCTGTTTGATGAGAAAATTATTATTATTTTTGGGCATTGGAATGTTTTAAAACAACAAAGTTTATGAAAGAGGGTAGTTCGTATTGATTAAGAATAATTCACAAAACAATTCGCAAGGGCCCCTGTACTGGGTTTACAGCCCGTATTATTGGGTGCCCCGCTCATCACCAGGACGCAATTATTTAATCACACAAACGGCTATTACATCTGTAACTTTGCATAGATGGCGCCTCTATGACGTATGACAAATGACAGAAAATACTACTACCCTCTATAATATATTGTTTTTCATCCCAAATTATACCGAATACAAAATAATTAGCATTAAGCAATATCTTATAAATGCGATATCATATTAATCAATATTAAATAAAATCAAATAAAAAATTCTGTAAGAAACAGAAAAGGTAATTTCACTTTTATTTTTTCTAAACACATTTTTTTCGTTATAGATTTTTTTTCAGTTACGTATGCTGATGTAGGATAGATTCAAAATTAATTCCACTTAATTAATACTAAATAATATGAAAAATACTGGCTTAAAATTATATTCCTAATGCATACAATTCAGCGCTTACTTATATAACTACATACATTCTATGTCGACACTGGGTAGAATTTATATAATACTAGCTGACCCGACAAACGTTGTTTTGCCATATAAAAAAAATAAGGGTGGACAACCCTTAAGGGGTACGAAAAATAGATATTGGCCGATTCTCATAGATACCGGATAAGCACAAAAAATTTCATCAAAATCGGTCAAGCCGTTTCGGAGGAGTATGGCAACAAAAACTGTGACACGAGAATTTTATATATTAGATTTTAATAATTTTATAAACATAATCCCAGAAAATTATAATTTACAATACTGTAGTTATTAAATACAATTATTATTAACACAATACAAATAATTTGTTAATTATAATTAATTGTATCATACAATTAATAAATACTTGAATAAAAAAATTATTTAACAATTATATTGCAATTGAATTCTTTATCGCCCTTTTATGATCCATACAATATGAAATAATACATTTATGTCTGCTTATTCTTAGTACTTAGATTTTCTACTATTCCCAGCGTCGACAGCAGTCTAGGACCCACTACGACACAGACACCGAACTTAACTTAATTAAACTGATAATTAATTACCGCTTAATTAGATTACATCTACGTGCCTAATACACAAGTGACATAGAAAAATATAATACGTGTAAATAAAACTCGTCTCTCGAATAAATCGGTTCTTACACTAATGCAATTATTCAAAAAATGCATCATCCCTTTTGTGAGGACTAAACCTTAAGGTACGCCGATTTCACTGTAAGGGTGAGGCCAAACGAGCGTAATTTTGTGAGTCGTGTCGCAGAGTTTCGGTTGCAGAAATTCTGCTGCATTCGGTTTCATACAAAAGTCCTATTTGATTCACACGGCGATGCAAAATCAGTTGTCTGCCGACTCACATGCGTTGACGCGGGAGGAAATAAGCGTCATTCAGGTACAGATTGCTTACTGATTGGTAACTGAATAAATGCGTTCGTCTGACATCCAAATAGAATTTCTGCGACCGAAATACTGCGACTCACGACTCACAAAATTGCACTCGTTTGGCCTCACCCTAAATACTATGACCGGAATAACGGACAAATCAATAGGAAAAACTTGATCTAATTGGTGCTTTTCCCATCGCAAGTGGCTAAACAGACTTACAATTCACATTTCGTATTATCACACATATAGCTAGATAAATTCAAAGAAAAGATACATCACTGCTTTGCATAAATGACCAACACCTGAATACAAATGCACGAATGCCTAACACAACCCAAATTTCATCAATTTTAAGTTAAAGATAGAATATTATCCAGAAACAGGACGAGACAAAGTCTTGTCGCTCCAACTACACTTTAATATATATTTAGTATCTTAACGTTGTCCATAGAAAAGATAAAAACAAAAAGCTTTCTTTCATTTTACCTTGACTCTTAAAATTTGCGTTTTTGTGTTATGTTCTTATCAAATCCAAGTTGGATTCTCTTATTATTACATAGTAGGTACTTACACGATCCAATTCCCGTGCTATCGAAGAATCCTTCAAGTCCTTGCTTCTTTAAATCGCAGTAGGGTCACAATGTTTTACATGAAAAGTGATATTATGAGTCTATTTAGTTACCAACTATACGTTTTATATCGATATGAATTGCACCAATACGATTACGGTCATAGTACAGAAATGAACGGCAGTCTTTTAATACTACTTGCATGTAACCTACACTCCTACTGGTGCAAGTAATATATACTTAAATATCAACTGGCATAGATCTTTTTCTCAATTTAAAGCCTGATGACAGTAGCGTCATCTACAATGACGTTTCTTCATAACAAATCAAATTATACAAATATCTAACATTATACGACTATTTTACTGCCCGTTTGTCACTAAAAAAACCGAAAGACATACTCTAATGCAGAATGATAATGAACAAGATGAACCTGAGGAGGTTACTTATATAACAAGAAGAATTGCAAGTCACATAAGATCTGCTATTTTCATCGTACTTTATAATTGAGAGACAAATCCTGCAAAAATTTGGCTGCACACGCCACGAAAATTACAAACAAATCGTATTATCTTCTTGGACAAAGAGAACATAACATAAAATTATATTCAGTCATTAACGACAGTATTTAAAAAAAAACATTGGATTATTTCATTGGTTAAATAATAATGATTAAATAGTAGTATAAAATGTATAATGAATAAACAATTAATAATAAGATTATACAACTAATTAGTCAGGTAAGTAATAATGGTTATTAAATATATTGAATTATTAATTAATAATAATTAACCTGAAGATTAATAAATGCCGTAACATTCATACAAAATAAGTATTATGAACTATTATTTTACATAGTAATAAATAAATCATAATATGTTTAACTCTATACTTTAAAAAAAAAAACAAAAGGATTATTGTTTAAGAATTGTAGCAACAGAAATTTAATTTTTCATAATGACATTGAAGACTTAATTTATTCTCAAAATTCAGTGATTATTCATTTAATTTATGTCTTGTCTCTTCATCCGTGAAGAATATCAAAAAAAGTCTAGTATAATATGAGCCATATAATCCCTTAAAATTACAAGAATCACAATTGATTTCTTAGATGTTACTCGCGTAGTGTTAAAAACTACATACTAAGTAATAACTTGACTTATTACTTAAACAAATTTAGTTACTATTTGGCATTAAAACAAATGGAACGCAAGTGATTTATAGGAACAAAAACGAACTAATATTTTACAAAGAGAATGAAAGTGTTCGATCATTGTTCATTCTATAGCTATACGCTATGAACGTTATAAGATAAAGTGACGTCACTGGGAGGAAATTAAAGATAAAAAATAAACTTTCTCATGTGTTTTTCCGCAAAACACAAGTTCGTAGTTGATGAATTGACTTACTTTTTTTTAAATAAACTTTCTCATGTGTTTTTCCGCGAAACACAAGTTCGTAGTTGATGAGTTGACTTACATTTTTTACTAAATCTTGCATTTTTATATATGTTTCTGCTTTTTACTCTGAAATCGTTATGGAATTCTTAAAATCAATATCTGACAAGCACGGTAAAACATGGTGGTACTTGACTAATTTTAATAGAATATTTGTAAGCTTGTATCGCGTATGAATTCCATCTGCTATATGTTCAGCTTCCATACTAGCAGAGAGAATGCTTTAACCTTACAGTCAAGGGAAACAATGTATACATACACAAAAAGACATATATACATATATATGTACATCCCAATTACTGTCTCCTTCAAAGAAAGATTCCTTTCCCTTTGACGTCACCTTATACCTATACGTCTCTGTGAAATCATTGCCATAACTAATAATTCCTTACAAATATTTTAACTTTCTAAAATAGCTTTGTACATATATCGCGACAAATCTAAGCAAAACTTATCCCAAATTCCAATTCCATCAAAGCTTACAAGTATCTTGTTTTAATATAATTAAAATCGACCTAATCACGTGAAATATGCACACAATTATTAATAGAAATATGAATAAACATGAGGAATTATATTTATTACTTTTAATTCATAAAATATTTTAAGATAAACATAAAAAGACTTTAAATTACGTACCACATAAGTATGGTAAGTAATAATTAATAATACACAGTACATATATAATAATAATAAATAAAAAGTCAATATATTAAAGCTTTGTGCAAGCTGCTCAAAATAAAATAATGCAAAAATTATAACAACTATTATCAAAATAATCAATTAATAATACTATAACTATATATGCACATAATCAAAAGAACAATGGTTTTCGAATTTGATAATACCAAAGAATCCTAGAATTAATTACACGCTAAATACCGAAGTTATAATTACGGATAATATAATTAATAATGTAGCAGTCAAAGTGATTCCGTTATCGAGTGCAGTGTACTGTTATAATTATAATTAATAATTAATAGTAATTGTTTAGCCGTAATACAGTTGGTTTAGGTGTAAATGTGGAAAAGTATCAGTATCGTCAGAATGGTGCTCATGAAGCACATCGACACTGGCAGGAGGACCGCGAAACGCAGCGTTCTGGAAAATAATAATTAATTAATATAATAATGTTAAATGCATAATTTGAATTATTAAAATATATAATTTCGAAACAAGCCGCTATACATACTGTAGCTAACTTTTATTATCCATGTAAAACAAGATGGCAAAGAAAAAAGACAAACCCACTGAGTTTCTTGCCGGATCTTCTCAGTTGAGGTCGTGTTCTGATCCGGTGGTAGTGTAAAAAAAATAATATTTAACTGACTGAAAATAAAGACATTTCATTTCATTTCACATACAAGTACAAATTCAGAGAATTTATATAGGTATTTATCGGAGTAACTGTATTGTCTTTTTACTGAGGGTTTCAGTGTGGGGCTTTAGAAGTTCGATCCTTCAGAAAGACATGATTTCACAGAATTTTGACCATCGAATTATCATAATTAAATCAGACCCTTCAGGAGAGTAGGGGGGAGGGTAACTCTTTCATCTACTTTACATTCATTCCATTTGCTTCTACTTTACCATACATTTTCAAAATTTATTCAACTTTACTATAACTGACAATCATTGACCCAATCAACAGGCATAATGTTTCTATGCGATTCACATCAAATCTATCGATCTGTCTATTTATCTATCCATTTATCTATCTACTTATCCGTCTATCTATCCATCTGTTTATCCGTCTACCTATTCCCCTATCTGTCTATTCCCCTTAATCTATTCACAGTCATAGTTACCTCCAGTAGGGTATGTGTCAGAGCGGCGGCGGCGGCGGCGGCTGCGGCTCGCTGCGGCACAGCGCCGTGCTCGCATCTGCTGGCCCGCTCTCGCGCCGCACCTTGCCTGCGGGTGCGAGAGGGATGACGATATACTATCGTTGTCACCTGTATGACCTTGAATGAAGTGTGATATACATGTCTCAAGTGAATAACGGAAACAATGTATATTGAGGCAAGTGCCGTCTTGCGTCCACCAGCCTGCTCTCGCGCCGCACCATGTCTGCGTGTGCGAGCGGGACGGACGCTCAGACTCATGCTCACTATGTTGACTGTATGATCTTTGGAAGGGATGGCTCTAATGAATAATGAAAACGAATTATACTGCAGTACAGCGCCGTACTCGTGTCCGCCAGTTAGCTCTCGTGCTCTACCTTGTCTGCGGGTGCGAGAGGGACAACAATAGGCCAACGTAGTCACTATGTTGGCTATATGACTTTGAGCTAGGTATAAATTTTCAAGAGAGTCAATGGAAACAATTTATACCGCGACACAGTGCTGTGCTTGAATCTGCTGGCCCGGTCTCGCGCCGCACCTTGCCTACGAGTGCGAAAGACGACGATAGACGATCGTAGTCACTGTGTTGACTGAATGACTTTGAATAAACTATATGGCTCTGGTGAATAATGGAAACAATGTATACTACACAGTGACGTGCTGAAAACTGCCTGCGCATAAAAAACAGTCCAGATTTGAAAACTGGAGATTTGAAGCTTCTTCTTCTTTCTCTTCTTCTTTAAAATTTTCCTTGTTACACACGTTCAAACTGGTTTTGATTTTTAATATTTGTGTGTACTGTAACTTACTCGTAAAACACAGGCACCCAGTCTGCTGGTTGGCTTGTAACGAAGTGGTCGGTCGGATATCCTTCTGCTCCTTGTTTTGCTCCATCAAGCACTTCTGGTAATAGTCGTATTCTTTCACATACCTGCAGCATTGAGAGTAAATTCAAAATATATTCGAATAAGCTGAGGAATAATTTTATAGTCGCAGCAGGAGATGTATACGTAAATATGTGTGTGTGTGTGTGTGTATGTGCACGAGCATATATATATGTCGGATCCGGTTATTTTGAATAGAAACGGTAGGCGCGTTGATCTGTGCTAATTTCTTTTCGTCGCGTCTTGGCAGAGTCGTGTAGTCAGCCGAGGGTGGCATAGACAAAAAAAGTTTACATCACTCGGAAAATGGCGGGAACACGGAACTGTCATTTGAATGTATTAGTTGCTGTACTTGTGTTAGAAGACTTTATGACAATTATGTCAAGCGAATTAACCCCAAGATTTGTTATTTTGCACGAGATCCATAGTCGCCCACACCATTTTTGAAGATATTGATGTCGAGTAAAACAAATGCCGATATATATATTTAATAGTGCCTATATATGAATGTACGTCTTATGCCTGTAACTATCCTTACGAATGTGCTTACATATTTATGGGCGTGTCTGCATGTTAGTATCCTTATGTATCTAACCGCATGTCTACCTAAGAGTTGTATACGTATTTGTCGGTGTGTCTGCCTGTGAGTGTGATTGTGTCTTTCTGCGTATCAGCGTATGAGTGTCTTAGTTGTTTTCCTCGTGTCTTTGAATACCTTTGCGTATCCGGCCGTATGTCTGCCTATCAGTGTATTTGCATATCTATATCTATTGCTGTGTCTGTCTGTGTATCTGCCTGTGTTTGTCCCTGTGAATGTGTCCGTTTGTATGCCCGTGAGTGTCCTTACATGTCTCTTCTTGTGTCCGTGTGTGTATCTATGTGCTCACCAAACCGTGAGTGTCCTTACATATCTGTTCTTGTGTCCGTGTGTGTCTGTGTGCTCACCAAACAGGCGGCCAGCGGTTGTCGGAGAGGTAGTCGCGCGAGGCGGCGGAGAGGTGCTTGGCGCGGCACACGCGGTCGTACGCGCCGCACAGCCGCCACGTGCACCAGTCCGCCAGGTTGTGCGCGTTGTGCAACTGGGGGATATCGATTGTATTGACGCGGGAATGAATACAAAAAGACATTTTCCGGCTGTAGCACGTACTCGATCGACGATCATTGTATTGAGCGAAGCGATTCTGATTCTGTTTTGGACGAAGGTTATGTATGGATGCTAAATTACTTTTATCATTAGTCCTCCAAGGTAACAACGCATCTGTGATTGGCTTCAGATAGAATCACGGGTTCTGTATGAAGTTGCCTACAGATGTCCATGGGCGGTAGCGAGCACTTATCATAAGATTAACTACATGCTCATTTGCTACTTCAATATGATAAAAACAAACCACATGTCTCTACGAGTTCGCCATGCATTATGACGTCATCGGACTACGGATTTTTAGTAGACTTCTCAAAAGCTTTTGATTCTATGCAAAGTCTAATATTCTATTATGTCTGTGACGATAGCACATAAACATAATAGAGTCTCCTTCTTGCACTATCATTCCACCATTATTATGGTGGAATGATATTAATAGGAACAAATGAAATAAAAACAAAAATCCCACTTTTATAAGGGGTCTTTTATATCAGAGTTTCTCAAGATAACATATTAGCACCACTTTTGTTCAACCTTAGAACCTTAAACGACATCCATATAATAATGTTGAAGAATATAAAGGGAATATTGAATAGTTAACCGTACCTTGACAGGCTCCAGCAAAGACAGCGCTATTTCGACCACTTGATCATCTTCACCGCACATCCTGAAACAAAATATATTGACTTAAAATTACAGAAAAACGATCATAATACAAATGAAATGAAATCAAATATTTCGAATTCAAATACCTACGGCATGCTGCTGGGGTGCTTTTCTTGCACTATGACTAAAACTCAACCTCAACTCCGTAGGTGGTTGAACCAGTGTAGTTCGCCCGAGGAAGTACCACCGCCACACCTATTTTTAGCGTGAAGCAGTTTTTGCGTTTCGATGGATGGGTATGGTTGCCGGCACACTTTTATATGAGTCGACCATCATAGTCATCGGGAGTAGCAACGCATCTGTGATGGGCTTCTGATAGAACCCATGTCCTGTATGAAGTTGATTACAGATGTCCGTGGGCGGAAGTGACCACTTACCATCAGGTGGACTGCATGTTCATTTGCTACTTCAATCTTATAAAAAAAAACGAATGTCAACGAATACTCTTTTATTTTGTCAATAGTTTGTTCCCGCGGCTTCATTCCATGTCTACCCTGTTATTGAATGTCTTTCAGCCAAATCTGACCAGTAGTTGTTGCGTAACAAACAAACTTACATTCACATTTATAATATTAGTAGGGATAGGGATTAGGTTGTGTGTGGTTGATGGAACTGGTTGCATAGTCAAACTATTGATTGTTCAATCATTAGACATTTTATCATCTAAAAAGTGATAATGATTCTAACCTGTCCTGATGCTGCAACTGATCGATAACCCTCGCCTCAAGCAAGGAAACCAGCCGGTTCATGCAAAGACGGTTAGCCAGTTCCAGTAGTTCTAAACACCGCGCAGGCTCCACCGAGGGTACCATGTCTGAGTATATGTAGCAGAGTAGGATATGGAACGCGTACATCTTCACACCGGGGAAGGATATCTGTGACGAAAGTGAATATAATGTAAGAATGACATAAATAATACATAAATGACAATATTAATTAATAATTTATATCCTAATTAGTAATTAGAATGATTGGAAGGTAATAAATGAAAAGGGAATAAAAAAAGAGAAAAGACAAAAAAATAAATTGACATAATAACGAAATTGTGAACAATATGATTAATAAATAAGTAAAGTCAAGAAGTGAAAATTATAATAGAATTATTATAAAAGTTAATAGAATTAATATAAAAGAAACAAATGAAATGAAGAAACGAGAAAGACTATGTCTATGATTAATTTTTTTTTCTTAAATCATAAAGAGGCCAAGAAAGACTTTTACACAAAAGAACTCATGTAGTGATTGAAAATAGAAGTTAGATGGATGATAATAGAATTAAAACCATATTACTCACCACTCTCGAAGTGCTCTCCCTAAAGTGTCCTTGGAACATGGCCTTCATGGGATCGCACCTGGCCATCAGCATCGCCCGGTGCGCGAGGTGGATCCCATCGTCCAAATCGAAGGTGACGTCAGCGAAGAGATTCCGTTCCACGTACATGTCCCGGAGTCTTATTGGGAGCGGCTGGAAGAAACGTAATGGAATATGAAGAGGGAATTTTGCTTTTAGCGAAATGATTGCTTAATATCAGGAAAGTCCTTTTGGAAAAAATCACACAAAAGTATTTCATGTGAATTATCTACAGCTTTTGATCTAAGGTTAAATAGAATTCAAAGCTAAAATGATATATTTATTTGATGTATTCAATAACATAGTAACAAACGCAAGTAAAGGGAAGAAAATTATTGGGCATGACATCCTATTAAAACTGGTGTATTTCAAGGATCCACTTTAGTTCATCACTTTTACCTAATGATTTACATCAATTATTTTATCATGTTATTTAAAGTAAAAATATTTATGATGAAGAGGTAATGATACTCTTATTACATAAAGTAAACAAAATCGGAATAATAACTCGAAAGACAGACCGAAATGTTTAATTTATGTTAAATGAAAGCACATGGTGTTGTAGTTGTTATTGTCTATTACGTTAATTTATTTTGAGACAATTGTTTAGTTATTGTACTTTATAAAGTTAAAATATCTATTATGTTACAATATAAAAATACTCACAGTATGAAGCTTCAGCATGAACCCCTTATCAAACAGAAGCGGCTGGTCCAGTATGAACTGACTAAGCTTAGTCAACTCATGGAAGCCGAGCAACTCGGCCGCCTGGCGAATCTCCTGTTTATGACATTACCAAATATGTATAATCTGTTCATATTTTTGAAAATTGTAAATGAGCACAGCGCCATCTTTAATTCCACTAGAGAAACAAGGAGAGAATATATTTTTTATTCCAAGGAAAAATTTGATCTAGGCCAATTTAGACTTATTTTCATGAATAATTTTTGACTGAATGAAGCTACGTTTAATAACAGAATCCACATCAAAATCTATCAACTTCAAGCCATCGAAATCTACAGTACTTTATTCATATCATGTCTCGACTACCACAATTTTATACCACATCTTTGTTTCTTACAACCCAAGACCACATGTGAAGCTTATTATTCGCAATAAGTTTCATTGTTATCACTACATAGTATAAAAAAATTTACTTCCCGTTGTCTGTCCCTATGTATGCTTAGATCTTAAAAACTACGCTACGGATTTTAATGGAGTTTTTTTAATAGATAGAGTTCTTAAAGAGGAAGGTTTTTATGTATAATATAATGGAGAAACACTGATAATTTTAGATTTTTGACTTTTAGGCGGATCGAAGTTCGCAGGGTCGGCTAGTTTAACAATAAATATAGGAGACTTGATGTGTAGAATTATAAATGCTTTCGCACAAACCCATATTTTAAACGAACACTTTGACTTTCATTCATTTTATTATAGTAATTATATACTTTGTAGATATTTTTCTACTAGGATAAAATTCAAGCAATTTCTGGTATAATTTTTATACGAGAATTATCAGGTGTAGCTCCGCAGACGTGATATAGCAAAAACTTTACACTTATTAGAAAAATAGAGTGATTTTTATGTAATGTAATTGTTATGCGACTTTGATGACTTTGAAAAACTAAGCGAAAATGAATGTATATATTTGGCTGACAATTGTAAAATGTAAATATTGCCAAAATTGGTAAATGTTATTTAAAACAACCTGTCTGAAAACTCTGAGTCAGTTAACCTTTATTTATCAACACTTCTTTTGAGAAATTTTAAAAAATATTTTTCTCAATATACATGTACTTTGGAACGAAAAAAATCTAATAGTACATTTAATCGCAGTAAATATATTTTTAATAGTAATAATTTTTATTTAATAGTAATAATTAATCTGATTCATATTCTAATAAGAGTAATAGATGCGTAAGGCAAGGAATAAAAATGTGTGGCATTTTAATGAAAAGCAAGTGTAGGAAAGATGATGAAATACATATATAAAATATAATTAATAATCATATAATAATTCTACTTAAATGTGCAATGGGTGTTATGATGTAAAAGAATATTACGTGATTTATATATTTATGTATAAAATTACTACAAGTAATAATAATAATTCCAATCTTTTGTCTACACACAACATTGAGACACATATAGTTTGAAAGATAATTAATAAATAATAATAATAATGGAAAATTAATAATTATGAATTTTATGCGTTATTTGTTAACTATTAATAATGACAATTACCAGTAGTAATCCGATAACAGCGGACTGCAGAACACATTATTATTAATTTATTATTATATTTTTATTTAATAATTATAATTAATTTGGTTATACATAAAATAGAAAGACTAATAAGAATAATATAAAGTAAAAAATTGGTTAATATAGAAATAGGAATAATTAAGCGCAAATACAAGTAATTCATTGAATACAAAGCTGCAATCAAAATTAGGTATTCAACAATCAAAAGTAGATAGTATGTTATTAATTATACGTTTGAAAGTGATATAAGCTTAGGCTATATGTGTATGTACTGCAAATGTCTTTCTCTCTCACATTACTTTAAAATAATAATATACGCGTCTTATAAAGAAAATAAAAAAACGCATTATTTTAATAAAACATTGTGTAAATTGTATTATTAAAAGATTATTAATTAATCAAATATTTTTTTATTAGTAAATAATTCATAGAGCTTATTTTTAATATAATAATTATTAATTATCACCCCACTATTTTATTAATTATTAATAGTTTATAATGATAGATATAATGTTTAATCAAATATTAATATTTTATTTATAGTTTAATGGTTATTAATAATGACTTTGATTAATAACTTTAATAGTGTCAATTGAATAACTACAGTAATATAATCAGAGCTTGAAATAACAATTTGATTTAATAAATAATTATTAAATAAATAATTAAGATTAAGACATAAGCAGCACACACAATCAAATACAAAGCCAAGGGGTACACAAGAAGCCAAACAATTCTGCCTTCCTACAAGGCCGTAAGCCCAAAGCTCCGAGCCCCAAGTCCCAAGGACCCAAGTCCCAAGGAACAAAATCCCTAGTCCCAAGGACCCAAGTCCCAAGGACCCAAGTCCCAAGGAACCAAGTCCCAGGTCCCAAGGACCCAAGTCCCAAGTTCCAAAGACCCAAGTCCCAAGTTCCAAGGACCGAAGTTCCAAGGACCCAAGTCCCAAGTCCCCAAGTCCCAAGGACCCAAGTCCCAAGTCCCAAGGACCCAAGTCCCAAGTCCCTAAACCCACCTGTTGCTTGAAAGCTCCGCTGTCCAAAGCTCCCGTGTATATGAAGTTGATGATCTCTTGCATAACCGCTTGGGAGATCAACTTGCTCATTGTCACTATTGTTTGGGTTTGCGATGTCGCATGTTGGATTTTGTCGCACTGGAAAATTAAGTTAGATTAAAGTTTAGTCAAGTTAATTAAAACGTAATCAAATTGATTAAAATGTAATTATATTCAGTCACGTGTGATAAGACATCATTATTTGGCCATCATATTTCATAATATCTTTTGTGTCAGGTTTGTTTTTAATTAAAATGTATACTTTTCAAAACATAGGATTTATTTCTTATATCTGGAATAATAAATAGAACTTTTATATACTATTACAATGTTTATTTTAGTTTTACAAGGCTTTAAATGGTGCATAACATTTTAGTTATTAAAATAATGAAACTTATAGAAACATAAAAAAAAATTGAAATTGAACTAAATTAAATGATTCTGAGTGAAACCTTTCGAAAAATTCCCATCTGATTTGGCCAACATATCGCCTCTATACAAGAACAACTATTTGTCATCTTGAAAACTACAATTTTTATTGGAGGAAAATAGTTGAATTACACAAAATAAAATTCCTTAAAAGGAATACACAGACTTAATACAATCATTATAAATATCACCTAATGACGGCAAATTTAAGAAAAAAATATGAATTTTAACGAAAAATGTCAATTTGTACTGGTCACGTTGTTGTTGTATAGAGACAATATATCCAAAAAAATTGACTATTTTTCTACTAATATAGCGATACCTTAAGCCTACCAGATGAACATCCCTACTAATAAATATCGATACCAACCTTCACAACTCGAATAGAATTGATAGCAGGATGGTTGACCTCCCTGTATAAGTCCGGTGGTTTCTTGCAGCTATCGCTCAGCGGCAAGATCTGGCAGGAAGAACGTCTTTTGATCTGATCCCATACTCTGGAAATACGATATGATATTAAGCTATAATTATGCATCAATACCATACGATACGATATTTTATAGTACGGTACAACAAAAAGTACCATATGATACGATAAGATATTTGTTTAAGCCAACTGTTTTTTTTTTGTCAGTATATTTTTTAATAGTGTGACTAAGCTTTTTTATTATTTTTTTCTTAGTTCTTTGCAAAATCACAGATTCATCACAGATTATCCTAAAAGTTGTTTATTTAACAGTAATTATATTATTCTAAAAAAATATTTTTATAGTAATAAATATCTAATATTCGAGTTACTACCATTTCTATTGCGAAATAATCTATGATAAATTGCGTAAATTTTCATAACGCTACTTCCCTTACAACTGTGATTACGATATACTATCAACCTACTCTCGTAACTATGAGTACCTATGAGTACCAATCATTTTCTAGACAGTATCTACCTCATTTGCTTGGCTTGGTCTTGTCTTATCAAGTACTCGGTGTCTTCGTTAAATTCGCCGGTCGTCGCTTCACCCATACTGCTTACCTTCAACATAAAGAAAGTTCTATTATAAATATAGTGTCTACAAACATGTATTACAAATATAGCTAAACTAGTCACCCGTCCCAACGGTCGAAATTCGACCGTTATATCAATTAAAAACTAAACTTCTTATTGTCCAAAGTAACACGAATATTTCTCAAATTCTAATAAATTGTAATAATTATCAAGTTATTTTGAACACACTCGTTCAAGGTAAAGAGAGGTTCAGTTAACTAAACTGAATTTAAAAGCAGTAGCGGGTATTTTTACAAAGATATGTGACACTTTTGACGTTATGTGTTTTCATAATAAGGCATTAAATGTTTTATATTTCGTTTATTATGTATGTGTTTGTGGCAAATGCAAGGTAGTAGGGTAATGTGTTTTTAGTTTATTTTATGTATGTTTTTTGCATTATTTGAAAAAAAAATATCATTGCCTAATCCTTCTCTACATCAACTATAACCATGCGTAGTTTCATACTCCTCTGTCTGCGGCAAGTGTCTTAAAAACGGATCACAAGTTTTTGCTGTACGTATTAAGATATATATTTTAAAGTCATGTTTATAAACATTTATTATAAAGTTTAGCTATTCCCCACATTGTTTATAAGGTTGAAAGGAGAAACGAGCATGCAGTCCAGCCTATGGTAAGATGTGTCGTTCATGGACGTCTGTAAACAACTTCATGTAGAGGAGTTCGGAGTTCTATTGGAAGAAATTCTGGAATAACTGTTTACCCCAGGATTACTTATTTTCTCGGGATTACCTGTAACCTCAGGATTACTTGAAACTCTGGTA
Source organism: Spicauda simplicius (assembly GCA_949699795.1). Taxonomy (NCBI): domain Eukaryota; kingdom Metazoa; phylum Arthropoda; class Insecta; order Lepidoptera; family Hesperiidae; genus Spicauda; species Spicauda simplicius. Next base: position 10,889,810 of record OX453079.1, read on the forward strand.
TTGTGTTTAGCTACAGAATTACTTGTTACCCCGGGATTACATTTAACCCTTGGATTCCTTGTAACTTCGGATTTAGGAAAGAAAGTCTACCCTGAGATCCCAGGGTAACATTTAGCCCCAGTACTACCTGTTACCTCGATTATCTGTAACGCAAGGATTACTTGTAACCCGGGGATTACGTTTGACCCCGCAATTAACTGTAAGCTCAAGGTCACTTAAACCCCTGGGATTACCTATAACCTCTGGATCACGGGTAACCCTGAGATTATCCTAAAAACTCGGGATCTCCTGAAACCCCGGGATCAGAAAAGACCCAGGATCGAATCCTCCACTCACCGTGCTACTCTTACTGGAACTCCAGGCCAGTTCAGTGGAAAGACTAAGACAGTCAGTGGTCAGCAAGCGATGGACTGGGAAGCACTCACCTGTAACCCTGGGATTAAAAAAGACCAAGTAACCAATCTCCCACTCACCATGCTACTCTCACTGGAACTCCTGGCCAGTTCAGCGGAGAGACTAACGCAGTCGGTGGTCAGCAAGCGATGGAACGCTTCACACGCGGCGGCCATCATGAAGCGATGGACCGGGAAGCCCTTCGCTCCGCAAATGATTACCATGTCCGAGAAATACTGGAAATAAATTATTAGTCAAATGAGTGCTGCTGCCTCATAAAAAACTGCTGGTTTTATGAGGCAACGCCAACATATATCATTTGCCTCATAAAAACCAGCAGTTTTTTATGAGGCAAATGATATATGTTGGTGGGTCACCGCGTATTTACGAAAAACACGTTACTAGTTTTAATATTTTAATTAGTTTAATGATTGAAAATCCTAGTGATTTTAGAGATGTTAAATTGGTCTGAAATATTTTACGCTCCATAAATGAGGGTATGTGACCTCACCCAACTTTGTTATAAAAGGGCGAGCGCGCGCCGGTATCGATCATTCTTGTTCGAACCGTCGAAGCGATCTGACCTCTTCAACTTTCAATTAATTGAAGAACAATATCTTCAGAGTTTTTCTTGCCTTCGAGGATGGGATAGTTATAAAGAGCCTGCAATTTGTGACGTCACCAATGCTGACGTTGTCTTTTTTAAAAACAGCCTGAGTCACGCTCCTTCGTTACGTATAACCAAATTCTGGCACCTAAGAAGTCGACGGAGTAATTCATCAACGCCATTTTATTTAATACTAGATGATTCCCGCCACTCCGCTCGTTTTGGTCACGTCTACCACAATTATGATTATCCTATGTGCTTATCTATGTCATGCACTATGTCAACAAAATCCAACCCATAGTTTTAGCATAGAAAATTAACAAACACATATCCTCACAAAATTTCGCATTTACAACATTAGTAAGAAATTAAAGGGGCGGTGTTACGGACGACGGCGTCAATACATAAAATAAGTTAGAATAAGTTAGAATAAGATAGGCATGTATTGTTATCCCACTCTAAATATACGCAATGTCAATAGATGTAAGAAAGAGACAGCGCTATAGGAAAGAAAGAGATGCAGAGTGGTGCCGTGTGCAAAAGTGGCTCGCACGTGATTGGTGGAGAGGCCGGTACCGCTGACTACCATACCCTGCTAATGTAAGAATCTTAATAGTACTTAAGCACGCCTAATGCATTGTTGATCATGTTGGGTACTTGGGATACATCAATAAATAAGATTGAAGAGCGAAATACGAAGTTTTTATTGAGACGCTACAATCTACACTCTACAATTTGGTCCTTCGAGCCGGATTCTGAAGATTTGGCACTCCACGACGGATTCAGAAGCGAATCTGTACTGCGGGCGATTCAGAAGCGAATCTACTCTACAGCAGATTCAGAGGCGAATCTGCGCTACTCGAGTAAGGACTGCAGCGCGTCGGATTGGATACGCCGGTCGCTATGAACACGAGAAGCCGTGTTCGCTCCGAATCTGGATACAGCGAGCCGGAGTTACCAGTAGGCACTAAGAGTGTGCTTGCACCGTCACTGCACCGCATTTATGAAGACTCGCCGCAATCGCCGTCAACTGTAGCAGGAAGTATTCCCCAAGGGAGAAGATTGGAGTACTCTCCGCCACGAGCAGCGAGAGAGACCGCGCCAGAGGCGTCAATAGGGACGTCCATTATAGGGCCGCCTGCACAACCAGTTAGCACTCCAATGAGACGTGAAGCCGCATCACCAATACGAAGACCTACGTCACCGGCGTTGAGCATTCACACTAACACGTCGAGAAAAAGCGCTGATGCAAGAATGAAGATGGCGCAATACGAGGCAGAAAAGGAACTCGCGGAGCTAGAAGAAAAGCGACTGCGCATCAGAGAGAAACTTATCAAGGCACGACTAGCCGCCGAAGTGACAGCGATAGAAGCCGAATCAGAGTACAAATCCAGCATATGCAATGAAAGAGTACGGGACTGGGTCGATAGAAGCATAGAAGAACAACGACCATCAGCACCGAAATTCAGGGAAGAGCCACAAGAGGCTCACCCCCCCCGTTAAAGAGCAACGGGGGGAGAACGCCAAGTACCAGGGCATTCAACGACTAGCCGACGCATTGGAAAAAATGATTACGTCTAGGCCGCTGCCGCGTCAGACAGCAGAACTACCTATCTTTACGGGAGCCGTCGCAGAGTGGCTACCATATAAAGCCGCTATGGAAGATTCTACGAGACTCTTCAAATTCTCTCCGACGGAAAATCTTCTGCGTCTACGAAACAGCCTACGAGGGGAAGCACGAGAAACTGTACTTTCGCAGTTATTCACCGCCTCCAGTCCAGAAGTAATTATGCGAACGCTAGAAATGAAGTATGGAAGGCCAGAATTTATAATTGATCGAGCAATGGAAGAACTCAAGAAGCTCCCTAAGCTAGGAAGTGCGAGTACTGATCTATACGAGTTCGCAGTCAAGATTCAGAACATAGTCTACACAATCAAGAGTATAGACAGAAGAGGCTACCTACAGAGTCCGCTTCTTGTTCGAGACGTCATGGACAAATTGAGTCCGCATCTCGTCAGCAAATGGGCGGAGTACGCAGCCAATAATGAAGCTCGTATTATAGAAGAAAACGAAATGATCGTCCTCTCAGAGTTCTTGATGGCCGAAGCGGATCTGATGATCAGATATACCCACACAACCAGACGAGGTGTTCCAGTACCAGTAAAAAAAGAAGTGGCTCCAAAACGGGCAGCTACTAGAGGCGTATACACTGCAGAAGGCATCACATATGAAGATGAAAGAAGATGCTTTATGTGTCAGACATTACACTCCCGATTGCGCCAAACTCAAGGCACTCGACACCAACGATCGCTGGAAATGGGCCAAGGATAACAGAATGTGTTTCAAATGTATGAAACGGAAGCACAACCGATTCTCCTGCAAAGCTAAAGCCTGCGGAGTTCACGGATGTACCTACCGACATCATGCGCTTCTACACAAGGAAAAGGCAACGGAATCGGCTCCTACGGTCAGCACTCTGAACGAATGCAAAACAGCCGACTCAACCGCACTAGTAATGAGCGTTACAGCAAAGAAGACATCTGCGGTATTGCTCAAGACCTGCAAGGTGAAGCTCAGCGGTCCACGGGGGGAGATAATTACGCACGCCCTCTTGGACGAAGGGTCCACGGTGACACTAATAGATGAAGTATTAGCTAACCAACTCACCGATGGCGGATCGAAGCAGCCTTTGAACATTAGAGGTATCAACGAGCAAAAAAGAATAGAGAGCAAGGCGATCGAGATCCGAGTGAGAGGTCTAAGAGAACAAGAAACATACACCGTCAAAGCCCGCACCGTACGAGGGCTACAGTTACATCAACAACGTATACCGCATAATTTAGAGCGGTATCCGTACCTGCGCAGTATACGAGAGAAGATCTGCACAGGAGAAGCCAAGCCTCGCATACTAATAGGGGCTGACAACTGGCACTTAATAGTATCGCGACAGCTACGCGCTGGCAAGAAAACAGAACCTGCCGCATCTTGGACAAAGCTGGGTTGGGTGTTGCATGGATCGGCACCAGGAAGAGCGATTTATCAAGACCAAGCAGCCGTACTTCACATCTCCACAAGTGACACACAATTACAAAAGCTCGTCGAATATTATTTCGACGTAGATTCCCTTGGTGTGTCGACCAAAGAGAGGGTTAACAAGTACGAGAAGAGGGCCAACGATATTTTCGAAGCAACTGCCAAAAGGAAGGAGGGTTATTTCGAAGTAGGCCTTCCTTGGAAGACCGACAACACCACACTCCCCGATAGCTACGAGTCAGCTTTAAGAAGACTACACACGTTAGAGAAGAGGATGACTAAGGAGCCCGCCTTTAAGGAAGTATATACGGCTCAAGTCACGAACCTTGTACAGAAGGGCTACGCGACCGAGTGCGATGGCAGCGAAATGAATAGCAATCGCAAATGGTTCTTACCTCACTTCGCCGTCACGAACCACAACAAGCCAGGGAAAGTGAGAATGGTCTTTGACGCAGCGGCCAAGGTGAAAGGAGTCTGCCTTAACGACTTCCTGCTAGAAGGGCCAGACTTATTGACTTCACTCACAAGAATACTGTTCAGGTTCAGAGAAAAAAGAATTGCCGTAACCGCAGACATCGAAGAAATGTTTCTCAGGATTAAAATAAGACCTGAGGACCAGCCAGCACAAATGTTTTTATGGCGGGACAAGCCCACCGATCCCCCAAGAAAAATGAAGATGGTATCAATGATATTCGGAGCAAGCAGCTCACCGTACCTCGCTCATAGCGTGAGGAATCGTAACGCCACAGACTTTGAGCAAGAATTCCCAGAGGCAGCTTTAGCAATTAAGGAGCGTCACTATATGGATGATTACTTAGACAGCTTCCAATCAGAAGACGAAGCTATTAAGATGGTCAAAGAAGTAATGTACATCCATCAGCGGGCCGACTTCAACTTGAGGGGGTGGAACTCAAACAATAAGAAGGTTCTTGCTAGCATTCCAGAAGAAAAGAGATCCCAGAACGTCGACGTACAGCTAGTGGCACATCACAAGGAGAAAACGTTAGGACTTCGATGGGACCCAGACTCCGACACTCTTACATTCAACACGGATATTAAGAGAGTTCCCGATGAAGTCAGGCTGCGACTAAGAGCTCCTACTAAGCGCGAAACCTTAAGCGCAGTTATGTCAGTGTACGATCCGCTGGGGCTCATCAGTCAGTACACCATCGTCGGCAAGATAATATTGCAACAATTATGGCTTAAGAAGGTGGACTGGGACCAAGAACTACCGCAAGAGGAAGCCTATCTTTTCGACGAATGGATAAAACGACTCCCAGATGTCTCAGCGCTAGCTATACCAAGGTGCTACAGTATGAACTTAACGCCGCAAGCCCATATAGAGCTTCATATTTTCGTCGACGCGAGTGAACAGGCGTATGCAACGGTGGCCTATTGGAGGATCGTATACAAAGACTTAACAGAAACCATCCAAGTAATGGCCAAGGCAAAGGTAGCTCCGCTAAAGATGCTCACCATTCCAAGACTGGAGCTTCAAGCGGCGTTGATTGGGGCGCGACTCGGAAACACGATAATAAAGGAACATACCTGGAAGCCCAGACGAGTCACCTATTGGAGTGATTCTAGAACAGTTCTGTGTTGGATAAGAAACGAGAAAAAGAAATACACTCCATTTGTCGCACACCGCCTAGCAGAGATCGCCGAACTCACACAAGCGGCTGACTGGCGGTGGGTGCCTACCACGCTCAACGTGGCAGACGACGCCACCAGATTTCAGAGCAATAAGATCGACAGTCATGATAGGTGGTTCACGGGGCCCCCATTCCTTAGGGCACCGGCAAACCAGTGGCCACAGGAGAGCGAGGATAACGAGACCGAGGAAGTGGCATGCTACGCCTATTCAGAAGATGACACTTACCCAGAGGACTCACTGCCCGATATCCGAAGGTTCTCCAGTTACTTAAAATTAATAAGAACTACTGCGCTAACACAACTCTTCATTGAGAAGCTGAAAGCCAAAAGGAAAAATAATATACATCTAGAAGTCGCACACCTGAGAGCGGCTGAACGACGTTGGCTTCAGAGAGCGCAGAGAGACTCCTTTAAAGAAGAGTTAATAAGGCTAAAACAGAATCAGCCGCTACCACGACGTAGTAGATTAAAGAAGTTGGACGCCGTATTAGACGACAACATAATAAAGGCAAGAGGCAGAATAGGTGCTCTAAATAGTACAACGCACTCGAACCAGCCAGCGATACTCGACGGACGGCACCCGTTCACTCGTCTGCTCATCGAGAATTATCATCGCCGGGCGGGTCACGCGAATAACGAACGAGTCGTCAATGAACTCCGACAGCAATACATGATTCTACATCTGAGGCCTACAGTCAAGAAGATAGCTAGAGAATGTCAGTATTGCCGCGTATACAAGGCGGCTCCAAAAACGCCACCGAAGGGAGACCTGCCTAAAGTGAGGCTGGAACCGGGTCACCGCGCCTTCACCTACTGTGGGGTCGATTACTTTGGACCTATGATGGTGACCATCGGACGAAGACATGAAAAAAGGTGGTGTGCATTATTCACTTGCCTTACAACGAGGGCAATTCACTTAGAAATCGTCCAATCACTCTCCACGGACTCTGCTATTATGGCACTAAGAAGGATGGCCGCCAGGAGAGGCTGGCCACGCGTCATATACTCTGACAACGCCACCAACTTCAGGGGAGCAGACGTTGAATTAAGAAATGTTTACGAGTCCTGGATTACGGTGCTACGAGATTTCAGTCTGCAATATAACACCGACTGGCGTTTTATACCACCGGGCGCGCCGCACATGGGAGGAGCTTGGGAGCGCTTAGTGCGTTCAGTAAAAGTAGCACTTAGCACTACGCTTAAAGAAAAGGCGCCCAAAGAAGAGGTACTGCAGACATTAATCACTGAGGCAGAATACAGCGTGAATGCACGACCACTCACGCACGTCTCCGTAGAACCCGACGATGAAGAAGCCCTGACGCCAAATCACTTCCTTATCGGCTCATCTACAGGACTACCACGAACGGGGCCTTGCACCGAGGCGGACCGCAGCACCTGGCGAAGAGCGCAAGCGCTAGCGGACCAGTTCTGGCAGCGATGGCTTCGAGAGTACTTGCCAACACTCATCCCGCGGGGGCAAGCGAGCACTGTAGTTCCGCAACTTCGAGAAGGCGATCTCGTCATGGTGGTCGACAGCACGCTGCCCCGCAACACTTGGCCGAGAGGAGTCATCGAGCGAGTGCACCCGGGATCAGACGGCATCATCCGGTCTGCAGATGTCCGCACTCAAGGAGGCGTATTTAAGAGACCTGCGACTAAGCTCGTCGTCCTACGGATGAAAGAGGCTACGACGTGTCTGCGCCGGGGGGAGAATGTTACGGACGACGGCGTCAATACATAAAATAAGTTAGAATAAGTTAGAATAAGATAGGCATGTATTGTTATCCCACTCTAAATATACGCAATGTCAATAGATGTAAGAAAGAGACAGCGCTATAGGAAAGAAAGAGATGCAGAGTGGTGCCGTGTGCAAAAGTGGCTCGCACGTGATTGGTGGAGAGGCCGGTACCGCTGACTACCATACCCTGCTAATGTAAGAATCTTAATAGTACTTAAGCACGCCTAATGCATTGTTGATCATGTTGGGTACTTGGGATACATCAATAAATAAGATTGAAGAGCGAAATACGAAGTTTTTATTGAGACGCTACAATCTACACTCTACAGGCGGGTTCCCTAGCTTGCCCTTCCACTGTCCCTACAGTCTAGCTAAATTTCCTCCTGTCCTGAGTCTAATCGATTTTAAGTGATTAACCTTGGAAATCTATCATCAGCTTTCAAATAGCTTTGTGTGTTTTTTATTACTTTAAAGTACCAAACGAACATGCTATCGACGTGATGAGTGATTACTATCATATGAGGCGACCATCTTAATCCTCGGGAGCAGCAACGCATCTGTGATTGCCTTTAAAGAGAACTCTTGTTCATCATAAAGATAATTTTGAAAAATCAAAAACCCCGGTATTAGAGCGCTTTCAGACCAGCGATTTTTACGAGCGTATAAGCTCGACTTTGGAAGCGCATGTTGGCACGTGTAGGAGCGTCTTTTGGCAAACGCGCAAACGTTGATGCACTTCTAAACTCGTAGAAGCGCGAGCTGCGAAAATAACAATGCTTCTTCGTCAGAATCCATGTTGATACTGACACGACGCCACTACCGTTTCGAGCAAACACGCCGAAATATGCCAGTTTACGCGCGTCCGGTATTTAGAAGCGCGTATTGTGGCGTGCGTGTAAGCGCATATGCTGAAATGACCGTATACGCGCAGAAAATATGTAAGTCTGAAACCACCCTCAAGAGAGCGGGAGCGGGAGAGAGCTGTTTTTTATCTATAAAACTAAAATTTTATGAGACACCTGTATAATACACTCACTTGTTGGCGTAACAACGTCGTCATGTTCTCCAAATAGACACTATCAACCACGACCACTTCAGGTTCCATGGGTCTCGGTGGTCGGAAGGGTGCCTGTAACATGTCAAAATTATTGGTTCCAGACAAATAAACACTGCTGTTATTGAGTAGAAATTGTTGTGGTGCTAATGTTTTGGGACCACAAAGAGTTCTACCATATTCAACTTTCGCTTACTTGCCTGGGTGTAACGGTGGTGTTACCAGATCATAAAAGTTTTACCACCTTTAACGCAACCACTCTTGCCACCCACCTACAACAAGGGCCTCTTTACTCTTTTCAGAATCGTCATTCAGAACCTCGGCATACCTGTTTACCTGCTACATCTGCGAGATGCTCCTACCGGAGTTGGACTACAGAGTTCTACCATCTTCGACTAACTTTTGCCACCCACCTGCAACAGTGGCCTCTGGACTCTCTTCAGGTTCGTCATCCAGAACCTCTGCTGCCGCCTCGCGATCAACGCGGCGCGTATCGCGTTCTCGAACACCTCGTTCACACCGTAGTACGTGAACACTGATGTCTCGTAGTAGTATATACCGAACTCGTGAGCCAACGCTCGACCCTGGTCCGGCATTACCAGGTCGCTTTTTCTTGGAGCTCTGTAAACAACATTGTTAAATTGTTTAAGTATATGCATGCAGTCCACCCGACGGTAAGGAATCACTGCCATTCATGGACATCTGAAAGCAACTTCATATGGAACAGGGGTACCGTCTAAGGTTAATGATAGATGAGCTTCTTCTCCCGAGGACTTAAGTATTATATGATAGTGAGCTGGCAAAGACAACCTTCTATCAAATTACAACAAATTCACGCTAGAAATAGGCGTAACAATGACCAGTGACCATACCATCTAAGCTAAGGTCGACTATAGCACCGGTACCATTATTACAAGTCGGAATGTACGTTCCAAATTGAAGCATAGCAACGTGTGACAGAGCAGTGATAGCCTAATGGTTGAAACTTGCCCTCTCATCGGTAGGTCCGAGATTCAAGCCCAGGCACGTACCACTGATTAATATGCGTGTTAGGAATTAATTATAACTACTTTTCGGTGAACGAAAACATCGTGAGAAAACCAGAGAGTTCTTTAAAACAAAAGTTCTCGGAGGTGTGTAAAGTCCACGAATTCGCGCTTGGCCAGCGCGGTGGACTATGGACTAAAAGTGTCTCATTCTGACAGAAGACCCGTGCCCTGCGGTGGGATAATAATGGGTTGTACCCCATCAATCGGTAACGTGAAGCGGTTGCTGCGTTTCGCTGGAACGGTGTAGTTGGCTCACTTTCATATGAGGCTACCTAAGTCCTCGGAGAAGCAAATCATCTGATCATCTGTGATTGACTTTAAATATAACTCCTGTTCTATATTAAGTGGCTTACGACGACAGTAGCCACTTACCATCAGGTAGACTGCATGCTCGATACCTACTTTAATATTTTTTTTAAATATGAAGTAAAATAAATAAACTACATGTAATAGAGCTTTGGATTTTTTTACTGGTTACGCAAAATCAAGACTGGCGCGTAACACCAAGTAATTAATTTTATATCGAACCATAAGGCTTCCCGTTAATGGATATCAAAGAGCCGACGCGAGTCGCTTGTTGCCTAGAGATTTGTTTATGTAAGCGTTTCACGATTTCAGTCTAACAACAGGGTACGTATCATAGTGATGGTTCTACTAATATTCTAAGTTACGCGAGTGTTAGAATTCAATTAATTAATTATTACTTCTAAATATTTATTCATCCCTGGCTCCGACGGTAACGGTAATATTGTGAGGTAACTTGCATGCCCCAGGATAGGCCATGGGCACTGACGGATCTAGGGTCCCTCCCCTGGTTCCTTCATTGCCCATAGACAAGGATTTAGGGGACTTAACCCCCCCTCCCCCCACTAATTTAGATAAAACTATCCAACTCCATTCGTCTTGTTTAAAGGGAGAGGGAGAGCAAATTTCAAAATCAGGGAGACCTAAGCCAAAAACGTAATTAATTCATATCGAAATAACAACTTTTCGCCATCGAATTCTTTGAAAGCCTTCGTTCATATGATCAAGCCCCGAAAAACGGAAATTTTCATGACGGAAGTACCTCTCCAGTTTATCCAAAATGGTTCTACCACCTTTCAAACGCTCACACGAATAAATATCGTATCAAATACCATAACGGTAGTACGTACAGGGTTCGACCGGGGTACACCACCACACCTCTTTCTAGCGTGAGGTAGTTCTTACGTTTCGATGGAAGGGTGTGATATCATATCTCATAAGAAAGTGACCTGGCAGGGCACTTTCTTATGAGACAACGATCTTATTAACACAATTAGGTGGACTGCATGCTAGGTTGCTAATCTTGCTGAAAACATAGCTAGAAAACTGAAATTCGTCCTATCACAGTATTTCATAATGAAAAATCGAATGACTTATATAAGCACGCATTATCAGCTGCTTATATCATAAGCCTTCGATAGCACTTTGTCTTACGTAAACGACAATAGCATATCACATGGATCAAATGGGGACATCTTTGGATATTGTTGCACGGAACACGCCTCTATACTAACACAATACGGCGCAAAGTTGCTTAAAACTGGTTAACAGAAAGAGCTTCGACGTTGTCGTACGATATTAGGCGGTATTACTTGAGGAATACGGGCGATAATAGCGCGTTTGTGTCAAGTTGTCACTTTCAGTTCGTTGCGTTTTTAATAGGTCTGAGTGGTGTTTAGTCGGCTGTACTTATGTCATCTGTTTAAGGGTGTGTTCACATGGCACGTAAAGGCGGTACTACGGTGCTTCCACACCACAGATATGCGAAGAAGCTAAACTTTGTTCTAATACTTTACTTTTGATACTAAGAAGAATCATCGTAGGGGAGTCGCGTACGATCGTATGTAGTTGTTGACAAAAACTAGGAGAAAGGTAGAGGTATTTATTGGTTGTACGACTTAAGGAGTGAAATTAAGGGAGAGGAATTCGTATTCGTACTTAAGAGGTATTAGTTACTTTTTTTTCTATCTATTAATCGAGCCGTCGTTATTGATACAATTTGAGCATCAAATGCAATTAACGAAATGAATAATCGAGTAACGACCTGTTACAGGTACTCCATGTACCCGTTATTCCGCAACGAGTACGTTATTTAGTAACGAGTACATAGGATTTGATAAATCTCTATCATCATAGTCACGGTAGCTTTGTTTTACGGGGCGTCCAATTGTACCAAAAAATGTCAAGTAGTCTCTGATATTTCTCTAACCCTGTGGTAAGAAAGGATCCAATAGATTACCTTCAATGATCGAAAAAATCTTTCCGTTTGAAGATTTATTTTCTCTTGTCCTAAGAAAGTCCTAAGAGAGAGGTCGGAACGCCTCCGAATAGTACCTCTAACGGAACGGAATAGTACCTCCTTCATAGTTTCATAAAAAAAATTCGAGCTCTCTCACCACTTATCTTGCACGTCTCCGGTGAAAAAGCCTTATAATATTAATATTTTCATAAAGCGAGGTTAATGAACTGATATCCATAAATCGTTTAAGACCAAATTACTCCGATGGGACGAGCGGAATACGAATTATGAACATGTATATTAATATGATCTCATGAATATGTTTCATGAATAATTTCATACTATATAGAGATGGCTTGAGAGATCTTTCAAAATTGTCTCTTAATACTACTCGTATAGGCATAAACGTGATGTCACAACGGAATGATTGTTAAAGATGATATACTAGCTGTGCCTCCCAGTTTCAACTGCTTTAAAAAATCTGACTTAACTTTAAATTGATATAGCTTTTGATAGAATAAATGGATTTTAATGCAACAATAATTAAGGTGTTACCTTAACATACGGCCTATACATATACCTAAATAAATATATTCAGTAGTTTTGATAAGATACGATTTCCAACACAGATACACGTTCTAAAAAAATATGGGAATTGTGTTCAATGTGAACTTCGGACTCCTAAAATTTCAAATTAGCTGCTTAAATTATGGGTGGTATTTAAATGAGTGTAAATGAAAGTTTAAAGTGATAAAAATAACTATTTAACGTCAAGGTACTACTAAAAAAGCGACTGATTATGTGTGACGAGAAATTAACAGAGCAGCAACTTACAAATATTAACATGAGTTACTTATTATACAAAATGAGAAGCTTCATAATATTTATGAACTGGAATAACTTAGTGGAAACTTTACTAATATGTGCCCTAATTTTAGAACCTATCTATAAGTCTTAATTTATACCATGTTTCCCAAAAATAAATAAACTGACGAACTGAGCGCACTCGCTAACAGGGAGCTGCCGCGCCCTGCTCGCTTAGTTTTATGTTTTCTTTTAAATTCCAACCTAACGTAACCTATCCTATATAACCCATCCTATATAAAAAAGCTGACAATACCCCTACATCACCAGAGTAAAGGTATTCAAAGTGAAATTTTGTCCTATCAGCTACCTAATTTTGAAGTTGCCCTCTCAGTATTTCCAGTCGCTCACTTAGTATTGTAGTCGCACGGATAGAATTTTAATACCTGAAATGGATTACTCACAACCCACTTTTTGTACCTGAGCTTGTTCTGGATATTATTATTCTTCAACATTTGTCGTTAGTTTAATTATTGCCTCCCTTACACAAATTCATACCACTCCAGTTTCTAATAATAGTATCTATGTCATCATCAGTCGCTAAGGTATTTTTTTATTCGATCGTTTTATAAATCCTCTTAAATTATTTCGTTTTCTTATAACAATCATGTTTATGTTTTCGCCCATAATCGCACAGTTCATTGCAAGAATGGTAAACAAAAATTAGAACGCAAGTGTGCAATGAAATGTACATTGAAATATATAGGCGAAAACATAAGCAATGATTGATCCATCAATACAAATTGATAAAGCTTAAAAAACTCGCAATTAAGGATACTAAGAGAACATAGAAAAATATATGTATTAAATTAATATTAACTCACCTGATGAAAGGGCTGCGATCCTTGCAGTAGTTCAAGTACGTTTCATCCCTGTACATGTAGCGGAGGTCGTTCTTACACCCGACGAGTAGAACCGGGGTGTTTGGACAGAACCGCCTGAGAAGATAAATAAATGTTAGTTCCAGGGTCGTTGTGGGGGCACGTGGGGACAAGCAGAGCCGACAAGGGAAATTGCGAAAATATCTAAAAATTGCCATAAGAATATTAATAATAATATAATAATAACTTAATTGGCACAAAATAGTATTACAGTCATTACAGTCATTTGAAGCCTCTGGTCCCAGAGGTAGTCAAAACTGTGTTTCACGGTCCAGCGTCTTCACCCATTTTCGTTTGTACTATATAACATACAATGTGAGACATGGTAAAAAAAAGAAAAGTGTATGCGGACGTGTGTGTGTGTATGTATGTGTTTGTGAGTGACATTGTTAACATGCTACAATTATAATTCTTATACTACCTACAAAACCCTCTACCTCTTCATAATCAAGGTCTTTGAGCCAGGTAAGTATTTATTTATTTATTTATTTTTGATAACCTTCATAGTTTACACCAATTATAATATAAAAAAACACAATTATACAATACGGAAAAGCTAAGTGCAACTACATTTATAGGCGAAGACTGCTTGCAAAAAGGAGCGAGTAACAAGTAAGTCAAATGATAATAACAATAGTAATAAAGAAAAGAAAAGAAACATTTTTCTGGAATAAAATTAAAATTAAATTAAATTTAAATTAAACAGATTTTATATGTCAATATATTTTATGATATATGAATTATAATATAATATAATTAAATTGTAATTATAATAAGTATAACTTTTTTTAAATTATAAAATCTATAAAATATAAAAACTCAATTCCAAAGGTAATAATGTTATTGAACAATGAAAAAATAATGTACTCCTATTTTTCCGCACAAACACAGTAGCCAGGAAAGGAGAAGAGGTAGAAAAATATGAATTTATTTTTGACAATTAGCGTGCTTCCAAAAAAATTGTGACATAAAAGCCCTGGTTATTTCCTGTGGCACTGACTTGGAGTAGAAGATGAATACTTTATTACCGAGAGGCCGGGTTCCAACTTAGGGCTAAATAAAATAATTGTTCAAGAATACTTAGTCCGCCATTTTGTTGCGTCGGCCATTTTGGATTAATAACAATAACTGCATTGTCATTAGAACTATTCATATACTCCAAATTTCAGCTTAATCGGACACTGGTAAATGGGTTAAATTCAGGTTGAAATATTTGACCTAAACACACATACTTACATACTAACATCCTTACAAACTTACCCACAAACATTATAAGTTAAATAAAATAAATTTAATTTAACTGAGCTAAATATAAATACGAATACAAAATTTAAATTAGACGTAACTATATTATTAAAAAAGGAAACACCTATTTATAGCGTGAAGCATTTCTTGCGTTTCGATAGAAGGGTGTGGTTGCCGGCACACTTTCACATGAGGCGACCATCATAGCCTTCAGGAGTAGCAACGCATCTGTGATTGACTTTAGATGAAACCCATGTTCTGTATGTAATTGATTACAGATGTCGCAGGGCGGCAGTGACCACTTACCATCAGGTGAACTACATGCTCGTTTGCTACTTCAGTCAAATAAAAAAAAGGAAACGTAAACATTTTTTGTTTGCCTGCTCACTTTCCTATGAGGTGACTACCTCAGTCCTCGGAAGTAACAACGCATCCAATATTTATTTCAGATAGAATCCCTATTCTAATGGAAATCAGAAGGATATTTTTAAGTCTGACAACACTTATACATGTTAATGAGAGGCAGATACCACTTGTAATTAGGTGGGCTGCACGCTCTTTTTGATGATATATAATGATGAAAAATATTATAAATAGAAATAATAAGATAAAATAATTATGATACGTACCTTATTTCCGGATACCACATGGCGCCACAGTTTCTCAAGGAAATTGGGTTGGTTATAGAGAAGCATAGCAACACGACGTCCGATCTGAAAAAAGAAACATTTTGACCATATTTCTTCATTAGGTGGTAGAACCAGTGTAGTTTGACCGGGGAGGTGGCACCACCACTTATTTGTAACGTGAAGCAGTTCTTGCGTTTTTGCCGGCACACTTGATATGACGCGACCATCTTAGTCCTCGGGAGTAGCAACGTACCAGTGTTTGACTTCAGGTAAAACTCATGTTCTTTATGAAGTTTCTTACATCCATAGACGCCCGTGACATTTACGATTTATTTACTATCAAGTGGACTGCATGCTCGTTTGCTACTATAATCTTTATTACAATGTAGGCATCAACGCCCCTTATTAGAAATTGGTGTTATTGAAGAGATAAAGGGCTCAAAGAAAATTAAAGCGTTGAAGCTGCTTAGGGGACAAAGGGTAATTTGTTATTCTAATGGACCTTAACGTCAAAGGCAGATGATTGTTATGAGATAATCTATTTTTTCTCCCGATGTATATCTTATATTTGACAGCTTGGGACGCGCTAAAACTAATTTATACTATAAATGGGCGGTAGAGGAATAAATTTGAGAACCTCTGATTTTGTATTAGATTTATAGGTGGTAGAACCAGTGTAGTTCGACCGAGGAAGTACCACCGCCACACCTATTTCTAGCGTGAAGCAGTTCTTGCGTTTCGATGGAAGGGTGTGGTTGCCGGCACACTTTCCGATGAGGCGACCATCATATTCCTCGAGAGTAGCAACGCATCTTTGACTTCAGATGGAGCCCATGTTCTGCATGAAGTTGATTACAGACGTCCATGGGCGGCAGTTCCCACTTACCATCAGGTGGGCTGCATGCTCGTTTGCTACTTCACTTAGATAAAAAAAGGCGCGGACCCCGAATCCACCCATATACCCCGTGACCCTGAAATTAACTGCCAACCCTTTGTAGTCAAGCGAAAGTCAATCTCAACTGTCAGATTATTACGATCACCACGTGTAGGCTTACAAATAGGGTTGCCTCTCGTATTTTTTTATAACAATGAAGTAGCAAACGAGCATGCAGTCCACCTAATGGTAAGTGGTCACTGCTGCCCATGGACATTTGTAAGCAACTTCATATAGAACATAGGTTTTATCTGAAGTCAATCCCAGATGCGTTGCTACTCCCGAGGACTAGGATGGTCGCCATATATAAAGTGTGCCGGCAATCACACCCTTCCAAAGCAAGGTATACTTCACGTTAAAAATAGGTGTGACGGTGGTACCTCCCCGGTCGAACTACACTCATTCTACCACCGTTCTCGTATTTTATAATATAGCATTGTTCGTCATCGTTCGACCGCTGGGCATGGGTCTCCTCTCAGTATGAGAGAGTTTTAAACCATTGTCCACCGCGCTGGCCAAATGCGAATTGGTAGACAAGGTAACAGTATTTTTTTCTCGATTATAACAAAACTTTCACTAACATAAATTCATCTCACCCATTTTAAATGCGTTGTTGAATTTTTGCACCGCAAAAATAAATTGTACTTGATTCTGAAACAACTTATTTTTTCCTCTTTTCAAAACAAATTTACTTAAATTGCTGGAAAAATTGTGACAACCCTACCTACATATCCGATTATACAAGAACTGCAGTTGACTCATATATTTATATCCTATTATCATCCACTATACATATATAGATTTGTGTTTGTCTTTTAACTTTAACAAAATTATCAATTTTCATATATTCCAACAATAAAACGTGATAAAAGAGCATTATTTGACCGGGGAGATAGCTAATGCCGTCTTTACGATAAGGGCACTCGGGGCCCCCGGGGCCCCCATCAGGGACAATGTTTCTCACATTTAATATCAAAATATTATGTTCGGGCGCATTACTTTTCCCGTTGCATGAAAGTCGTCGGGTCCCTTTTGGAATGTAAAGAAAGTACATCATACCTTCTTTACATTCTATTCCCCCCGATTCTTGTGTGCCCAAGGGCCCCAGCATAGTCTAATAAATAATAGTTTATAAAAACTAAAAAACACGCTTTTTATAGAAAACCGAACTAAAAAATAGAAAATAAATTTAAATGAATTTAAATTAAGAAAATAGTGTTAAAAATTTCAATGAATATAAATTAATAATAGTGTGAATAAAAAAAATAAAATAAAAAAAAGCGTGGGGTGCATGGTGTCAATGGTTATAGATATTTTATTGACAGATATGAGTAGAGTGATTATCATTTCAATAATATCTTAAAAAGCACCCCACGCTACAACAAACATACAGATGAAGCTAATAAAAAGCTAATAAAAAGACCCTGGAGATAGCACCACCCAGCGACTGATCAAGAATTCTGATCGCTCTAGGCTAATTATAAGGACGCGCCCCCACCAAGTGTGTTACAAACGGCCTACGAGTAAAAGTATTAACTACAGATCCACCGGTGTGTTGGTGTTTTGTCTCGGTCTAGTTGAAATATGTAGGGTAGATGCAATGATGCTAGATTAATAGTGCATGCGAAAACACGATATCAGCGCGCCCCCTCAATCCTCGCGCCCTAGGCTGCAGCCAAATTAGCCTAAGGGTTAATCAGGCCCTGACCATACCTATTTAGAACGTGAAGCAGTTTGTATTTTAGTGGAAATATTTAGTTGCCGTGTCTCGTCGATATGATTCGCACTTAGTCCTCGAGAGTTTTTTTTATAATAATGGAATAGCAAACGAGCTTGCTGTCCACCTGATGGTAAGTGGTCACCGCCGCCCATAAACAACTGTAATCAACTTCATATAAAACATAGGTTCTATCTGAAGTCAATCAGAGATGCGTTGCTACTCCCGAGGATTAGGATGGTCGCCTCATATAAAAGTGTGCCGGCATCCACACCCTACCATCGAAACGCAATCAATGCTTCACGTTAGAAATAGATGTGGCGGTGGTACCTCCCCGGTCAAACTACTACTAGTGTAGTAACGCATCTGTGATTGACTTCAGATAGAATTCCTGATCTACATACACGCTTTAACACACACTTTCTACACGCATAGCACCACACTAGAATTTTCTCTAGTGTCGTGGGTACCATAAACACACAAGACGAATACACAAACATTCAGATACCTGTCTGGCCGGGAATCGAACCCAGGACTCATAGCGCGTCAGACCGGTATGGTATCCGCTCCGCCACGCGAGTCGTCAAACATAAAGTTTTTTTTTATACTTAAAAAAAAAAACTTTATGTTTTTTACGATAAGGCAGACGGGCTACCTGATGGAAAGTAGTCACCGTCGCCTATGGACATTCGCAACACCAGAGGAGTCGCCAATGCATCGCCGGCATTGAAGGAGAGCTCTTTTCGCACCTTTCTTGAAGATGTTTACAGATGTTCATGGACGGTAGCAACCACTTGCCATCAGGTATGCACTGGGTGCTACTTCATATAAAAATATATCTAAATTCAATGAACTTTCATTGATTTTCTCCTGACCTACATAGCGGAGCGGGCACCATACTAATCTGACATGAGTTCCGGGTTTAATTTCCGACTAGGTAAACTATATGCTGGGGTTTGTTTGCATGTCATGGTCAACACGATTTTTGTTAAGTTCTTAAATTTATTTAATTATAATCGATATGCTATTGTATAATACGCTTTCTTAAAATCTAGACTACGTTTAAATCTAAATCAGGTGTGATTTATAGACAATGCGTGTGCGGTCTACATAATAATAGTAAGTTTGTTAGTAGGTATTATAAGGGGTGACTTCTCTCGTCAACCCATTATTGACCCACTGCTGGACACGGGTCTTCTCTCAGAATGAGAATTTAGGCCGTAGTCCATCGCGCTGGCCAAGTGCGAATTGGTGGACTTCACACACCTTATATTTTCAGTCGGATAAAAAAAACTCACTTGTACTGTTGCTGCCACGCCTATACTTAATGTGGGCAAAGACCTATACTTAATGTGGGCAAGCTACAATTCGCGAGACCCTCTGATTAAAGTTAAATTGATCGATTTGCAATTTTAACGACCAAAAAAAGGTCTAAAGTCGATCTGCAATTTGACGCTCAAAAAAAAGGTTGCCATATTTAGATCAGCGGCTCCCAACACCAAGTCATGGGAAGCCCTGTGTCTTTGACGCGCGAGGCCCTATGCACCGCGAGGCCGTAGGCGGGGGCCCACACCACCCACACCTTACGCCGTCACTGGTGAAATGTCAGTTGATAGCTAATCCATACTATTATTATAAATGTGGAAGTTTGTTTGTTTGTTCTTCTTTTACGTCCCCACATAGCTATTATATGATATGGTTTATATGCTGGGAGATAGTTAGGAGGGTGGAGAGTGACGTAGGCTACTTTTTACCGCGCTTTCTCATTCCCA
Organism: Spicauda simplicius; assembly: GCA_949699795.1. Taxonomy (NCBI): domain Eukaryota; kingdom Metazoa; phylum Arthropoda; class Insecta; order Lepidoptera; family Hesperiidae; genus Spicauda; species Spicauda simplicius. Next base: position 10,909,643 of record OX453079.1, read on the forward strand.
TGAGAATATCGATGTTTTGTTAGTTGATACATATTTATTAGTTCCAGACGTTGTTAATAGAGGCGTTAATACAATTCACTTGCAAGATCTGAATCACGCCATCAAATGCTATGTAAATGTTAATTCCATTTGACCGTGCAGGCGAAGCCGCGGGTAAAAGCTAGTAATAAATAAAGACTTGAACACTCACCTTCCATAAGCAAATCTCCTGTCTTTCTCGTGGTCACCGAACGTGTCCCACAGACGAAGCGACACATTAACACCATCCACGACCTCCCATGATCTCTCTAGTACCTGCAAACAGATATTTTACGTCATTTAATGGTTTTTCTAACCTAACCTAACCTAACCCAATAGACTGTTATTGCGAGTTATTAATTTCATGACCCACTCCCAATATATTCTTTCATATTTAAGGTTAACCTAAGGTTAGTCTGGATCAGCGATGCCAGACGTAACGATTTTGGCGGGACGTCCCGATATTTTAATAAAAATTAAATGTCCCGTGCGGGATAGGCTCAGTCCCGCTTTTCGGGAAGGACTGAACTTTTGCAAAAAAAACGGTCGCTAAATCTATACCTACAAATTTAGGTCGATGGTTCGTCGACCAAGCAAAAAATTGAATTTTTGCCTGTGTGTTTGATCATTTGAAATCTGTTACCGATGTATTGACTACAAGAAAAACACGGAACGGCCTCTTTGCATGCGCGTACGCATTTCAAGCATGAATTTTCAGAGTGAAAAGAGTTTAGGTCATAGTCCACTTCACTCTTTGGTTAATTAATTTAAAAAATCATAAAATCAGTCCTGAAATAAGTGTGAATTTTGCAGAAAAGGCAACATAACTAATTTCGGAATTGCACCATACCTCTATTGAATAATCTGGAATATCTAAAAAGAAATCTGAATAAAATCACACATTTCTGACTAAAACAAATTATTTGTTAATTTGTTTATTTCAAAATAATGTTCAATTTTTTTGCTAACCCTATTTTATCTAGATCAACGTTATTTATATGATCTAATCCAGCTTTCTCAGAACTAGATGCTTACGACTTTATAAATCCGGTACTGATCTAGCGCCCACACGGTGAGCAGTAAGCACGTGCGTGGTCATCAGCTGCGAGAGGGACACGTGCTTGTTGCATGCGCGTGCGCATGCGTTACTATCATGGTAGGTACCTATTCCTTCGAAATTAGAAGGACATAGGCCATAGTCCAAGACCCTAGCCAAATGCGAATTGGTAGACCTCAACCACAATTTGTTTTTTTTGGCATGTTGCTTTTTACAAATGTGTGCTTGAGGTACAAACCCTGGACCAACAGCGTGATTTCCGAATTTCAAAGCGTGCACCAATAGCTAATGTCATAAGCCCTTCATAGATTTAAGGGTAGATTGTCGATCATATTTTTATCTTGAACAATCGTAAAACTAGCGTTGGATCGGAACAACGTAATTTAGCTTTCTCGTTAGAACCTGCTTACGTCTTTATAAATCCGGTACTGATCTATCGCCCACACGGTGGGCACGTGCGTGGTCATCAGCTGCGAGAGCGACACGTGCTTGTTGCATGCGCGTGCGCATATCAACCGCGTCTTCCCGACCGCGGTGTCCCCAACCACCACGCACTTCACCAGCTCCTGATGCGGCTGCTCGTTGTCCATTATCTGGAAATGAAATGTCTTAATCCCTTCCTTTTTTCTCTTAAATTTCGTAAAAAACTATGGGATGAAGTCAAAAAATTGGCTGAAACGAAAACCATTTGATCAAGTACGATTTGACTGAGGAAATATCACCCGCACCAGTTTTCTTTTCTCTTCAATAACCCAAAAATCAAGGAAATGAGCTAGAATGAGTTTACACGCACGCTTTCTACACTCATAGCCCCACAGTAGAATATTCTCCTGTGTCGTCGGTACCATGGACACACACAAGACGAATACACAAACACCCAGACCCAGAACAAGAATCTAAACTCATAATTCAGATACCTGTCTGGCCGCGAATCGAACCCGCGACCCATTGCGCGTCAGACCGGTAAGGTAACCGCTCCGCCACGCGGATCATCAAATCGGTTTGAATCAGTATGGTTCAACGAAGGAGGTATCAACACGCCTATGTTCCATCCATCCATCCATCAGCCTTTTGATGTCCACTGCTGAACATAGGCCTCCCCTAAATGGCGCCACTCCAACCGGTCCTGTGCCCTCTGAATCCAACGGTTTCCCGCTGTCTTCTTCAGGTCATCGGTCCAGGGGCGACCTGTACTCCTTTTGCCTAAACGTGGTCGCCACTCGAGGACCTTCCTTCCCCATCGGTTATCGGTCCTGCGAGCGATGTGGCCGGCCCATTGCCACTTCAGCCTACTAATTTTGAGAGCTATGTCGGTAAGCTTCGTTCGTCTACGGATTTCATCGTTGCGAATCATGTCTCGTAGCGAAATTCCAAGCATAACCCTCTCCATAGCACGCTGAGCGACCCTGAGTCTCCGAATGAGGCCTTCAGTGAAGGACCACGTTTCGGCGCCGTAGGTCATCACTGGCAACACACATTGCTCGAATAGTTTCGACTTCAGGCACTGAGGAATTGTGGACGAGAAGATACTACGAAATTTCCCGAACGCAGCCCAGCCGAGTTGGATTCTTCGAGTGACCTCCCTCTCAAAGTTGGACTTACCCATCCGGATCATTTGTCCCAGGTAAATGTACTCGTCGACAACTTCGAGAGGAGTGCCGTCAACAACTACCAGTACGGGTGTGACATGGACGTTAGACATGATTTTCGTCTTGTCCATGTTCATCTTAAGACCCACCCGTTGTGAGGCACTGTTGAGGTCGCCTAGCATTGTGTTGAGGTCCGTCAGCGAATCTGCCAAGATGACTATATCATCGGCAAATCGAAGGTGCGTGATGTGTTCGCCATTGATGTTAATGCCAAGACCTTTCCACTCCATCAGCTTGAACAAATCTTCCAACGCAGCGGTGAACAGTTTCGGCGATATAACATCACCTTGTCTGATTCCCCGCTGCAGTTGGATTGGATTTGTGCTTCTGTCGTGTACTCGGACTGACATGGTGGCGGCAGTGTATACACACTTCAGCACCTCGATGTACCTATAGTCGATCTGGCATCGCTGAAGGGACTCCAGCACCGCCCAGGTCTCGATAGAATCGAAGGCTTTCTCATAGTCCACATAAGCAACACATAACGGCAGATTATACTCCTCGGTCTTCTGTATAATCTGCCGCAGCGTGTGAATGTGGTCTATGGTGCTGTAGCCTTTTCGGAAACCGGCTTGTTCGGGAGGCTGGAAGTCGTCTAGCCTGCGTGCAATGCGGTTAGAGAGGACTCTCGAAAACAGCTTATACACGTGGCTCACAAGCGCAATGGGCCTGTAGTTCTTCAAAAGAGTTTTGTCGCCCTTTTTGAAGAACAGCACCACTACGCTTCTGCTCCACGCTTCCGGGGTTGTCCCGCTAGTAATGACGGAATCGAACAACTTTTGGAGCGCCACTAGTACGGGTTTACCGCCAGCTTTTAGCAGCTCTGTTGTGATTCCGTCATCGCCCGGTGCCTTGTTGTTTGAAATGAATGAAATGAATGAAATGTTCAGTGAGAACTGACTTACAACTGAGAGGACCATATTAGTCTTCAAGAGGGGCAGGGATGGTCTTTGATATAGAATTGGTTTCAAATACAAGTGTCCATGGTCAACAATAGCCATTTACCATTAGGTGGACTGTATGCAAATATGCTGCTTAAAAAGCCTCTCTTATTTTTAAACAATAATAAATATTAGGTAGGTACATGGCGGATGGTATAACATGGCGTCTGACACACATTAGTTTTCGGGTTCGATTCTCGGCTAGGCAGATCTGAATGAAGAATTAAGATTTCTATTCTGGACCTGGGTGTTTGTATATTCGTCTGTAAAAGTATGGTACCCACGTTACAGAAACAAATCACATATAACACATTAAACCGATTTTTAAAGAATCTATTTGCACTCGCGTAAAATACCTGAAGTTTTTTCTACCATTTTTTTTTTTTATTTGACTGAAGTAGTAAACGAGCATGCAGTCCACCTGATGGTAAGTGGTCACTGCCGCCCATGGATATCTGTAACCAACTTCATACAGAACACGCGTTCTATCTGAAGTCAAACACAGATGCGTTGCTACTCCAAAGGACTATGATGGTCGCCTCATGTAAAAGTGTGCCGGCAACCACACCCTTCTATCGAAACGCAAAAAATGCTTCACGCTAGAAATAGGTGTGGCAGTGGTACTTCCCCGGTCGAACTACACTGGTTCTACCACCTTCAAAATCTCAAACCAAATCAAAACCATTTCATCATAAATACAAATGACTGTGAAATAAGTTTCATGGTAGTTGATTGAAGGTTAAAGAGATAAGGTCATGACTTGACGGATCAGCATTAATCCAGCCTTAAGTAGTTTGACACCCATTATAGGCATGCATCAGATCATTCTTGAATGGCGACTTCCTGTGTTCAACATTGTTTTTTTTTATCTGACTGAAGTAGCAAACGAGCATGCAGTTCACCTAATGGTAAGTGGTCACTGCGCCCCATGGACATCTGTAATCAACTTCATACAGAACATGGGTTCTATCTGAAGTCAATCAAAGACGCGTTGCTACTTTCGAGGACTATGATGTTCGCCTCATGTAAAAGTGTGCCGGCAACCACACCCTTCTATCGAAACGCAAGAAATGCTTCACGCTAGAAATAGGTGTGGCGCTGGTACTTCCCCGGTCGAACTACACTGGTTCTACCACCTTGTTTATACATGTTTTTATGAATGGTGGCAAAATAACATGCATGTCATAAATGTTTTAGGTGGTAGAACAAGTTATCTAGCAATAAAATGTAGGAACATGGTGGCAGAACTAGTATGGTTCGGCCGAGGAGGTAACACCACCACACCTATTCATCAAGCGTGAAGCAGTTCTTGCATTTCGGTGGAAAGGTGTGGTTTACTCACTTAGGTATATATGAGATGATGACAATCTTTCTCCTTGATAGTCGCAATGCTTCTATAATGGGCTTGAGATAGAACCCCTGTTCTATAGGAAGTCTCTTACAGGAACCCATGGGCAGCAGTAATTAAGTACCATTAGATGGACTGCATGCATCGTTTGCTATTTCAATGTTATAAATAAAAAAAACAATAACAAAGAACGATACAATAGTACAGAGAACACGAAAATGTGTCAAAGTATATTGATACTACCTTAACAGTTTTTGTAAGAAAGAAAGAAAGAAAGAAATCGTTTATTCGTAATGTGTACACACTCATTTATTTTTAAGACAGTAATAATTAATACCAACTATCATGAGATATGTGAGTGGTATACATCACAAAACGGACCCTTCTCAGCATATGCTGGTTGATTATTTTCAGCTAGCAACCATCTTAATCATCAAAAGTGGCAAACATCCTATAAACCCTTCCTGTATATAGAATTACTTAGAGTGACCATGTGACAGCAACTATTTAACAAGCAGATAGATTGTAAGCGAGTTTGCTACTTCAATCTTATAAAAAAATTAAATAAATGTTTATAGAAGTCTTCTCTTTGTTTAAAAAATCTTTGTTTCAAATTTATAACCACTTTGCCATTGCAACTGCTGCACTACTGTAACCAATGGGTTACATTGCAAAGTCAAAGTAGTGAGAGACGCTCCATCTATTTTTTTCAAAAATATTTTGATATTCATTCTTAAATTAAAATTGTATTCAAGCAAATTGTTGGAAATGTTAAGTATTTTCATGTCCTCTCAGATTTATTCAATATTGAATGTGTAAATTCAAAAATTAAATATCCAACATTAAATAAAGGCTTTCATACAATGCAACTATTTTAATCTTCACTACTTCTGAAGATTAAAATAGTTGCATTGTATGAAAGCCTATAACAGGGATTTATTTGAAATAGACTTTCAAATCCCTGCTCTATATAAAGTTGCTTACAGATGGGCGGTATTGATTGGAGTATATTGAGTGGATTTCAGGCTCATTTGATATTCAATTCTTAAAAATAAAAATAATAATTTTGTTTAAAAAGAAAATTAAAATACACTCGAGAAAAATGCTGCGTTATTTCAAAATAAAGCAATGCTATACTATTACTATATAATACGAAAAATGTTGTTATATGATAATACATATTTTAACAACTTGCTATTTACTTTGTGGTTAATAATTACTACAATAGTAGGTGTTATGAGATAGACAGCTAACATTTGAAGTGCCCCTATGGGATAAAAAATTTATTATAAGTTATAAATGCAAACATAAAAGATTGAAATAAAACGGACACTAACAAAAGTAATTACTAGACAACAGATTATATGCATTTTCATATTTGCATATACAAATGCATATAATGACAGTTTTATAGTGTTACTGCATATCTTGGTAGTTCGCAGTTGGTTGTTTTAGTTCGCTAGTTACAGCCATAGTTCAAGCTTGATGACCAAAAAAGAGTTCGTCAAATCTATACTGATTGAAGTCTGACAACTAAAATAAATAGTTTTTTGATAGTGCATATTTTAGTGCATATTCACCCTTTTATAGTGCATATTTACATGCATATTTTGACAATTTGATATATAATCTAGTAATTGTATAGTAATCTATACTTAAGTTTAGTTTGCAAAATAATAGTCATAAATTGAATAAAATCCAAAAAGCTTGTGGCATGGTGCCCATTATTTTATCAAATATTTACCCTTGTTACTAGCAATGCAAAGCATTAAAACAAGTAAGAAACAAAAAAAAATATGAAAAAAAAATCTTAAAGAAAAAAAAATATTTCAAACAATCTTTTTTTAATTTAATGGAAACAATTTGTTAAAGTCATAAAATATCTAAGTATCCGGAAAATACGCAATAATTTATTAATTATTTGGTGCATTTATTAAAAATCAGGAGTTTATGAAGATTTTTTCAAAATTCACAGTAAGTAAGACAATCCTAAATTTAGTCGTAATTTTTTATTTTTAAATCGATGTATATAAGAATTTTCGGCCTAAGTTTTGTATTCACTTCATATTCTTCGACTTAAATTCAACTACTATATTTTGCAAAAAATTCATTTTATTGTGTAATCAAAACAAATAAACCTTACATGTAACTTCGAAGTATTTCAAAATAACTAAAGAGAATTGAGACCGATGTTGCTAAAATTTAACACATTCTATAACATCACCATAACTCCACTTATTTATGCATAAAACCAGGCATCTAATTGTTTTCATGCAAATTACAAGTCACAACAAATAAATTTTGAAATGTGTCAAAATCACCCGGTCGATTTGACAATTAAAAAAGGAATTGCTCATTCGGAAGTCTTTTAAAATGCGTTCAATTAAAATATGTAAACCATGACAACTTAAATATTATTTGTGAAAAGTCAAAATATATACATATGCGAGCACAAAAGAAAATACTCGCGCATAGGTTTTTTTGCAAATCACTGGTCAACTGGAAATGATTTTATCTGGAAGCATAATGCACAAATAAAAGTAAAACAACACAGAACTAAGAAAATTACGATTTATGATGCAATTATCAGGAAAGTAAATCACACTGTTACAGAAAACGTTAACACTTACACTTTTCTTCAATAAATTTTCAATTGAATCAAACACTTGAAAGTCTTTTGAGGAACATAAAAATCACCTGAACATTTTTACATTATTGTCCACTAAATGCTTTCATGACACGCTATAATACATCACCGTTATTGAAAGAAAAGTATTGGTGAAAAGATGATATCGCGATACCTATCCAGAGCTATTACAGAGTGAAGTTGATTTTGTAGCAATGCAGTGTTCTGCGCATGTTTTATGAATGAACTCCTTGCGCAGATCCGCAAGCAAACGGGCCGAGCACATTTTAATTTGTTATTGACAATTCCATTTAAGTCAACGAACTCTCAAAAAGTACTTAGATATCGGCATTAATAGTTTCTCAAGCACATAGTCCTGTCTACATGGACAATGGCTCTACAATAATATCTCAATTATTGACTACTATTATATTGTTTGCTAATCTGCCATCTCTATACTTATTACCATACCAGACGAAAAGGGTGCGTTCACTTTTAGTTGAACCATAATCACTTTAAACGAGGTCATGTAACTTGAACTGATTGCATGATCGTTGCGATATGATCCGACGAGACGTTGAATAGAATAATGATATATACATTGAGATATGTCGCTGCTATAAAAAGTAACATGTTCGCGTTTATTAAATATATGATACGAACGCCTAGTATTAAATGAATGCAATATATAGGTATTTAACATTGCCATTTAGTGCATGTCAGGCACTGATTACGGCCAAAGTGTAGAAAGTAAAATTGTAAAGATATACACAGTTATTTTGTACAACCCGGTAATTTTGTAAGCAAAATATATTTTTCATTTGACTTACAATAATAAATGCTTTTCTTGGTATGCCTATAAGTGTATAATGAATTTATACTACATTAAAATTTAATTTTATTAAATGCAAGCAAATTTTCATTGTTCGACCGTTAACTATATTCCTAAAAAAAAACAACGAAAACAAAATTGGCCATTTAAATTGCTGAAAAATGAAAAATACAAATGTCACTGAAACTTATGAACTGTGAGACTTTTGTTGCTAGCCTATGATGATTTTAAAGTGATAACCGATGGATATCATAATGGAAAACTTGTCACTGATGTTACTTGTTTCCAACGTTTTCTGAACATGAGTAATAATTATACTTCTACAATATGGACGAAGTTATACGAAGAGCAACTCGACAAAGACATTGCAAACGAAATGGACACGACGACGAAATCAGATATCGAACTCCCGCCAAGAAATCTGTCTCAAAGATGGCGGCAGTACAGCCATGATGCGAAGAGGCGCGTGTTCGAGCGCTTCAGCAAATGGTGTCCAAAGGGGTCAGCGACCTCTAACTTGTTCATTTATTTGAAAACGGATCAGACGTTTCCAGAATTCGTTCTGAAAAGCGTTATAGGTTTTTTCGGTGGCATTGTTCTAACGTACCTTTGCTTCGTGTTTTTTGTGTTCCAGTTATCGATATCGCTGATACACGCGACGATTATGAGCTCCATTATCGGTGTTCTACTTACCTTTGGACTGGCTTTTAGTTACAGAATTAGGTACTTATTTATGCAGTTTGTTGTAAGCAAGCATATTTTGTAGGTAACTAGTAACTTAGATTATGAAATGGTTAATTAACACGATTGCTAAGTAGGTACTGCAGTAGCTAATTCCTAGCATGCATCTTTGTGCGGGTTTGTAGGAACTAGTAGATTTAATCTATCCTTGTGGGTAATAATAGCACAAATTAAAATGAAAATTTTTAGCCTTTGATTTTTTATGTTTCCAAAAATAGGAGTTTCAAATATGTATATCTTTAAATTAAATTTCAACAATTTTCGTGGCCTTATACCGAGACCGAAGACCATAAAGGTAATATTTAATTTTGTTTTTATCGCTAAACGACAGCGACAGCTGTCGTAGTTCCAAGCGAAAAACGCTTGAAGCTTTTTTCGTGGTCTTCGAGTTAAGAAATATAGGTAATCTAATGAGCAAAACATATAAAAAAAATCTATTTCAGATGCCTCGTATTCCTTCTAATTCCACAACTGTTCTCTCGTGTTGGACGTTATACCCTGACTTGCTACGCGTTGGTACTCATTTTAACTGGCCCAGCCACCAACACCCTCAAGAACTCTGAAGTTCTCACAGAGTCCATGGCTTGTACTCAGGTACGATTTTATAATGTAGACATGTTTAACGAGTTTATAGCCCTCGTTTCAATGAGTAGCCACAGCCATCCATGTACTTGTTTAATCACCAAATAAAATTTAATAAAAAAATACTTGAGGGTAGCCACAGATTATCCCTGAGGAACAATTTGGTACATATCAGATAAGTACCATTCCAAACAAATGGTTTTTAAACGTTTTTAATATATACCTATATGCAAACGTGATAAAAAGAGGTAAGTTTATTTAAAAGTATATTGGTACGTATATATATATATATATATATATATATATATATATATATATATATATACAGGGTGTAAATGACAGCGTACCGAAAACTTAAATGGTAGATTTGTGACACTAAATGAACTAAAAATAACTCATCAATTTTCCTCGGAAATTATTGGTTCCCGAGTTGGTCATTTTTGAGCGCGCAATGTACATCGAACAACCCGCGTACCGATCGCCGATCGCTTATTGTGTTATAAGTAGTTATTCCCCGCACGCATCTAACAACAAATCGCTTATTCTATTTTATTAACTTAGTACCTACCTAGACTAACGTGAAATCATTCAAATCACACGACTGTCCGTTAGATGGCGAGCATAAGGGTAGGTACCTCTGGATGTACAGATGCAGAGCTTGCTGTGCATTCCCACGTGCTTCACCATAACACATTAGCATTTCCCCGTATTCACGAGCACTGAACTGCATTTTGCAAAAACTAAATAACAATAAAAACACTAAAAACACAAAACTAAAGCAATAACAAGTAATAATAAATAACAGTTCACACACGACACGACTAACACGAAACCGAAATTTGCAGAGCATCCGTCTTCCGCAAGCGAAAATCACGAACTGTGACATTACAATCAATTTGGGTAACATTGAACAGCGGTGTAACTTTGAACAAAGTTGTGAAAAAAATATATTAATTTATTACATGGAAATTTCTTGTTGTTTCAATATCGTACCTGCGTAAAATAGTTCGCCAAAATGTTGTAATAGCAATGAAAGTAAAAAAAAGGTACCTGTCAATATCATAATTTTAAAAAATACCGCCTTTTCCGTAGTGAAGTTGTTGCAAGTGTTTGATGCTCCGTTTTGAAATAGCAATTATAATATAAAACTTACCGTAAACAGGGTATGTTTTGGTGTTTATCTTTAAAATGTATATTGTATATTATTATTTTGAAACTGTACTATCCGTATCCCATGTTGAATATTGCGTAAAACTGTTAAATTTTTGACGACGTCGAAATTGGATGTTAAATGGGTAACTTTGAACGGTTCAAAGTTACCTGTATCATAAAAAAAATATTTTTTTCGGAGGCTCAGGGTCGCTCAGCGTGCTATGGAGAGGGTTATACTCGGAATTTCGCTACGAGACATGATTCGCAACGATGAAATCCGTAGACGAACGAAGCTTACCGACATAGCTCTCAAAATTAGCAGGCTGAAGTGGCAATGGGCCGCCACATCGCTCGTAGGACCGATAACCGATGGGGAAGAAAGGTCCTCGAGTGGCGACCATGTTTAGGCAAAAGGAGTACCGGTCGCCCCCCTACCAGATGGACCGGTGACCTGAAGAAGACAGCGGGAAACCGTTGGATTCAGAGGACACAGGACCGGTTGGAGTGGCGCCATTTAGGGGAGGCCTATGTTATGTCCATGTTCCGTCCATCCTTTTTTTTTTTTGTTTTCGAGGGGGAAACCTTCCAAAGGTACCCGATGTTCCGTCCATCCTATGGATGGATGGAATAAATAATCAAAAAAAAACTAGTATCTTATTTTACCACCAAATTGATCGCCCTTGATTCATATGGCAAGACCAAGTTGTCTATTGTATTTATATATCAGAATAAATGTATTTTTTATAGATTTGGTTTTAATTAACAAAAATATGTTAATTAATTTTACTCAGACCTTAAAATATTCGATTAATGACGGATTTTATATCCTCAAAAAATTATATTCAAAGTTACCCAAAACTAAGGATAACTTTGAATTTGAGTTTTAGGGGTAATTGTGGATAGTTTAATTGTTTTCTCCGTAAATTTATTGTGTTAGATTAATAAACCAGCTTAAAAGGACACTATTCATTTAATAAAAACAAGGTGCAATAAATATAAAACAGATTATAATATCACAAATATTGTAAAAAATGTTCAAAGTTACCCAAATCGAGTTTATTTCAAATTTTAAATAATATCCGAACTATCAAAGAAAGCCGCCAATACGCCGCTCCGTGACGAGTTACTACTAAGCGAGTGCATTACACAGATCCAATTAAATTCAGATATGACACAACCTTTAACTTAAAACTGACAAATCAATTACTTTTACTTGTCCACTCGTTGTTTTGTAATTTTAATAAAATACCAAATTAGGTACATTATAAACATTATTCATGTTAGTTTAAATTAGACTGGTTTACTTCAAGATTCTAAATACTTTAAATACATAAAGGCAAATTAAAATTTAATAAAATAACAACATACAACATAAAAAAAAAACGAAAGTATAAAAAGCTATTATAATATCAATCAATAACTATTGATATTCTTATCACAGAAAGTAACTCATCATCTCGAGTACATGACCTACGAAGAACAAGTACTTTATTAGCCACATTGTGTTATCTTTTTATTGTTTATTCCGTGTGCGGCGTTAATCCCGCCTTTCGGCAAAGGACTGAAGAGCCGCACCGCGCTGTATGTGTGAGTGTACTGTGTATGTGGAATAGAATTTTGCATGATACTTATGTACCTACATCATTTCTTTAATGATGTTTCCCTTATGTTTGCTTCTGAAACAAATACGTTAAAATGTTAATCATTATTTGTGATTTATTTTTATTTGCCCTAAATAAATGAAGAAGTTTTCAATCATTAGGTACACAAAAATAAACAAAAGAATAGGTATTTAGTATTTTCCGACTAGTGTTTTCAGTTATTATTTGCGTTAAAATGTTTGAATTAGGTATTGAATGTTTTTTGGAAACTTGGTTCCTAAATTGGTGGAAGTCGGTGCGGCGGAGCGCGGGGCGGCCCGCCGCACGGCCTCAGCCGCGCGGCGTCATTGACCGGACGTCGAACAGCTGATAGCGCATTCATTATACATTGCTATTTTTCGTGAAAAACACTATAATGAGTGTTTTTCTTTTAAATTCATGTTGCATTATGCAGTAGTATTGAAATACTACCAAAATTTGTAAAAAAAAGTGCATAAAAAAATGGAAAATCCGAGGAAAATCCGATGAAAAATTCCAACGCCATAAGCACCAGAATCGTGTCAGGAATCCATATTTTTAATATTCGGTACGCTGTCATTTACACCCTGTATATATATATATACCTACTATGACTAAGCCACTGTAAAATCACTGTAAACGAAATAAATTGTAATTCAAGTTCAAAGTGACGATTTAGTAGACTTGTATGTGTGTAATCAGAACAAATAAGAATGATTCATTGCGACAAATCTTTGGAACAGGATACTTACGTCGCATTTCTTTGTGCATTGCAGTCAAATGAGTTCATACATTGAGCAGGAATGCGTTTACATACCCAGGGCTTAGGGTTGCCACCTTTTTTTTCAACGATTATAGTACATTGGCTACAAAAGGTATAAAGAAAAAGTACATAGCTTCAAAATAAAGTACTATTTATATTATTACCTACTTATTTTTTAACCGACTTCCAAAAAGGAGGAGGTTATCAATTCGTCTGTATTTTTATTTTTTTTTTTTTTTTTTTTTTTTATATTTGTTACCTCATTTCTCCGGACTGGGTGAACCGATTTAGATGATTTTTTTTTTATTTGAAAGGTAGTGCGTGTCATAGGGTCCCATTTTTTTTTAGTATTTTTTTGACTAGGGCATCCATAAGAAAAACGCATAAGTCTTAAATTTGCATTTTCAATGTACGCGATAAATGTATGAATAACTCAATATCCCGCCAACCGATTTTGATGATTCTTTTTTTATTAGAAAGGATGTATTCCAGGGGTAGTCTGATAAGAGTTTGATAAGGTTCTAATCATAGGATCTTCAACTTTTTGGAGCAAAATAATAAAATTAGTGATAGTCGGCCGAACCTTAGCTGGAGAAGTCCAATTGAGTAAAATATAGAATAAAATTATTGGCTCTAGGATACTTTTAGAACTGGTGGTGATGGTAAGCAAAAAAAATGTAGATAATAATTTGACGCCCATATTTCTAAAAAAGGTCACCAAATGTAAATGTTATTCTACTTTCTAAATAAGGTAGCTACGGAAACCTTGTGAATAAAGGAATTTTAGTTTTATACAAAACTGTTTATAATCAAACTTTTAAATCCCAGATCTACAAAATAAAGTATTTTCTCGTACTTTATTTTCCTCATAAAGTATAAAGTACAATTGCCCCGAATAAAGTACAGTACTTTATAATAAAGTACGGGTGGCAACCCTACCAGGGTTAGATCTAGAGGCCTACAGGCTCAATAAAGAAGTGGAGTCCCCTCCAAATATTTTCCAGATAAAAAATAATATTTAGTCGAATTTTTCAATTTATTGTAAGTAGATTATTTCATGCCCATTTATGTAAAATTCTGTGAACAAAAAGCTCACCTCATCTTCAACCTGTATGACTGCAATTTGACGACCTTAAAAAAGTCACCATATTTAAGGAAAAGTGATATATACCTACTACCTTTTTTTTCGTGGGGGAAACTTTCCAAAGGTACCCGACGCCGTGGGAGCGACGCAGGGTTATTTGGGATTTTTACCGCACACGAAAAATAACATACTAGTGTTCTCTGAACAGACCCCGAAATAGTTTTTCTCATCTCGAGGTAGTTTTTCCTGATGCACTCCCCTAAATCCAGCCTTTCACATACCTACATATTCAATGCATACAAATCAACATATGGGGGTCCTAAACTGGACATTTTTAATTTATTGACAGGCCTTTTTGTTTTCGAGTGGGAAACCTTCCAAAGATACCCGACGCCGTGGGAGCGACGCAGGGTTATGTGGGATTTTTACCGCATTAAAATCCCCCCGGTGGCCGTCTTCGGCACTGAAAAGGAGGACTCCGGGATCTCGAAACGACTTCAACCGGAATCCTCCAAGCGCGCTGCCCACCGGCTCCTCCCAGATGGGCGGCTGGGCCCACCGCTCCGTCTAGTCTTTACGACGGTATGCGACCACACATACCGCCGTCCTTCCCGGGATTGCTTGACCGAACGGTTCGAGCTCCCACTCTAGCCGCTCGCAACCCCGGAAGCCCCTTTTAGTCGCCTCTTATGACAGGCAGGGGAAGCCGTAGCCCTATTCTGGTCCCGGAACTACAGGGTGCTTATAGACAGGCCTAGCCCTATAATTTTTGCATAGACTAAATAGTTTGGTTATATTGTATGCTTGTATGGTCTCACGATGATTAAATAATTTATTCGACGTTAATGTGCATACAGTCAACTCAGTCGTTATCGACTTTTGTACTAGTTTCCTAGTTGTTCCTATTGAACAATCGTCTGTGAATAGCTGCGGATCGATTCACTCGACGTAATAAGTACACATTGAACAGTTGTAGGTACCTACAATTAAAAGTTGTATCGGTACATACTCTAGGTCTTACTCGTCAGAACCTCAATTAACTGATACTGGCACTCTAAATAATTTGACCAACTTTTACGGGTCTTTGTTTTTGTTTTTTTTGTTATCGAGGGGAAACCTTCAAAAGGTACCCAACGGCGTGAGAGCAACGCCGCGTTATGTGGGATTTTTACCTCACTAAAACCCGCGCCGCCCGGTGGCCATCTTCAGCGCTATAAAGAAGACTTTGGGATCTCGAAACGACCTCAACTGGAGTCATCCGAGCGCAATGTCCCTTTTGGGCCTTTCCCTGGTGACCGATTCTTGCTCACCGTGGGGAGCTCTCGGTGTTTACGACGGCATGCAGCCACACATGCCATCGTCCGTCGTGGCGTCACTTGGCTGGACGGTCGAGCTCCTTGGTCACGGTCTATCAGTCGGGTTACATTGTTTTTAATAAACCACACATTACAGCAAGAAATCTCTTGATCATTGACTCATTAATAACAACATTGCTGACGATTACTTTATTAATTTACATATAAATAACGATGAAGCAATTCTTGATTTCCATAAATTTAATGTATTACAGGAGCAAATAAAAACGGACGTAAAACATATAACGGATTCCGCGAATAAACCTTTCAATTCGATGAGAGACACGATAAAAATAATGATCGGGAGGCTCAACGAAATTGCCCTTAAAGTGGACGGAATACTGGATAAAATAAATCGACTCGTGAATGCCATTGGTATGCAAATTAAACTTTGAATCTGATAAGTTGTAAAAACTGTAGGTCTCCTTGAGAACGTCGTTATTTTTACTATGAAGGTACATTTACTGAAATTATAGTAGTGAGGCACTAGTGTTCGCCTAGAGCAGGGGTCGGAAACATCTTGAATCAGATTCAAAAAGATTAACGTTTTAAAGAACTACATTTTTGCCAACAATAGAAAGTACTTACATAAATATTTTTGAAGTGAAACCTCTTTATCGGGGTTGGAAAAAAATTTAGTGTAACATTTTTTCGTTACGCGCCATCTTTTTCTGTTACGCGCCATCTTTTTTTTTTCGTTACGCGCCATCTTTTTCTGTTACGCGCCATCTTTTTTTTCCGTTACGCGCCATCTTTTTCTTATCTCTACCACGCGTGATATTAGATAGATTATTATAGATTAGATTATTAGATAAAGTTTAATAAAAGCCTTTTATTAAACTTTATCTAATTTAACTTTATTTAACCAATTTCTGTAAAGTTGCATATAGTAAATTATTTTTTGAAAAATAACGTCATAAAGAAGTTTCACTTCTTACGAGTGTACGCTAGTACACGCACACATTTTTTATTTTATGAGTAATTTATATATATACAATAACAAACAATTAAAACAAATTTAATAGGAGCGATTGTTTTGCGTGGTTGGTTATACGACGATATTTTTTTTTATAAAACAAATAATATATGCGAACTTGAAGAGCCGCAGCTGCACTTTCATAGAGCTGTACTTATATGGCTCGCGACCCGCGGATTGCCTACCCCTGCCCTAGAGTGTAATAAAATACACATTGTTTTTTGCATTTTTTTTACCTAATTGAAGTAGCAAACGATCATGCAGTCCTCCCCATGGACGTCTGTAATCCACTTCATACAGAATAAAGGTTCCATCTGAAGTCTATCACAGATGCGTTGCTGCTCCCGAGGACTATGATGGTGGCCTCATGTGAAAGTGTGAACCACACCCTTCCATCGAAACGCAAGAAATACTACACGTTAGAAATAGCTGTGGCGTTCGGTGTGGGGTTCAGCAAGAATTTAGAAAAAAAAAACAAAACACCTCTCTCAGGTCACTCCGCGGCTGCGCGGACTCCGCGGCCACGCGGAGACAAAACTTTCTCGGTACAATAATATCACTTCACAACAATGCAATATTAATTAAAATATTGCAATGTTGTGAAGTGATATTATTGTACCGAGGGGTACAACCCGCCCCTTGAGAACTGCCCGGGTAAAGAGGAGACCCTCGAGACCCGAATAATCCTTATCCCCCTCCCTATACCGCTGACAAAGCCGTCGTATATGTGGTAAGTAGGTAGGGTAAGAAGTCCCCCGTTATTACTTACTACTACTAGACAAAACTTTTTTCTTTTTTCACGTTTTCTATTATTGTCCTTGCCAAGTGGTGAAGTAAATAATAATTAGTAACTGTTACATTGTACTTTTATTATGCTGACTAGCTGTCCCGACAAACGTTGTTTTGCCATATAAAAAATTTAAAAAAATGTTAAGGGTGGACAACCCTTAAGGGGTATGAAAAATAGATGTTGGCCGATTCTCAGACCTACTGAATAAGCATATAAAATTAGGTAAAAATCGGTCAAGCCGTTTCGGAGGGGTATGGCAACAAAAACTGTGACACGAGAATTTTATATATTAGATTATTAAAAAATACATTTATAAAAACAATTGTTTTATTTTTGGGTTCCATCAAGTATTTTGTTTCCCAAAAGGGTTCCGTCATTCAAAAAGTTTGAGAACCACTGATCTAGAGCAAAGACTTATTTTTCAGTGGATGTTCTGCAATCTTCTTACTCCTGGCTACACTCAGTTGCCGACCAATGCAACGACAAATTTGGAACTCCATACAAACATTGCAGGAAGGTTTTAACGAATTTGAGAAACAGATACAGGAGAGCAAGAAAGGATATACGTAGACGTGAAACATCGATTCTACCTAATACAAGTTACATTGTACATGCTGTTTGCTCTGCAGTACATTTAAATAGTAAAGTTTGCAAGGTCGCTGAATTTGCTGAGAGTTCGATAGCAGCTACTATAAAAAGAAGTAAGTTTTTTTATCTGACTGAAGTAGCAAATGAGCATGCAGTCCACCTGATGGTAAGTGGTCATTGCCGCCTGTGGATATCTGTAATCAACTTCATACAGAACATGGGCTCCATCTGAAGTCAATCACAGATGCGTTGCTACTCCCAAGGACTATGGTCGCCTCATGTGAAAGTGTGCCGGCAACCACACCCTTCTGTCGAAACGTAAGAAATGCTTCACGCTAGGAATAGGTGCAGCGGTGGTACTTTCCCGGTAGAACTACACTGGTTCTACCTTCTAGCTTGAAAAATTACATTGAAAATTTTTATGATTTGATTTAATTGGAACCTTATTTTTCCTAGGTACAGGAAATTTGTTACTAATCTGTAGACTTTTCTGTTCGAAACCTCCATCCAGCAGATTTCAGGAGTCCACTATTAGATGTAGGCCTCCCCCAATGCCAATAGTCACTGGAACGTTCCAGGGATTAATGTTAATCCCCTTCTGATAACTTAGCGGTATATTTGATATCCCATGAATACATTCTCAACGTTAACAACGTAACAAAATAGAGGGGTCTCTTTTTTTTGTCGAGGGGGAAACCTTCAAAAGGTACCCGACGCCGTGGGAGCGACGCAGGGTTATGTGGGATTTTTACCGCACTTTAACCCCCCCGGTCGCCGTTCTCGGCGCTAAAAAGGAGGACTCCGGGATCTCGAAACGACTTCAACCGGAATCCTCCGAGCGCTTTGCCCCATCGGGCTCCTCCCAGATGGGCGGCTGGGCCCACCGCTCCGTCTAGTCTTTACGACGGTATGCGACCACACATACCGCCGTCCTTCCCGGGATCACCTGACTGAACGGTTCGAGCTCCCACTCTAGCCGCCCGCAACCCCGGAAGCCCTTTTAGTCGCCTCTTACGACAGGCAGGGGATACGGTAGCCCTATTCTGGTCCCGGAACTACAGGGTGCAATAGAGGGGGGTCTATAATCTGTTTACTCTTGCTATGTTAATCACTAATATTTACAAGTATCAAGATCCTTGAACTTTTCACAAAAAAAAAACCCTTTAAATTTTCATTTCATAACATTTTTTTTTCTTTTTTGTGTTACGCTTTATCCTTTCCATAATAAAGTAGAGAACTGGCAAGCAAAGACTGTATCATCATATGTATGACTGCAGCTCTTACAGCTGACTATACAGACCGCATGATATTTTTAATAATAACAATTGATGCACCATGTAGTATGAAGCATGTGATTATATGCTTTACTACAAGCTAAAACGACAGTATTAAGCTCTAGCCCATTTATATAAATTACTTAGACTTTAATCTATGACCTTTTTTACCCAAACATCCAGCTATCCATCAGCCCTGTGAGGTCCACTGCTGCACATAGGCCTCTCCTAAATGACGCCACTCCATCCGGTCCTGTGCCCTCTGAATCCACCGGTTTCCCGCTGTCTTCTTCTTTAGATCCACCTGGTGGGGAGGGTGGAGGGCGACCTGTGCCCCTTTTGCCTAAACGTGGTCGCCACTCGAGGACCTTCCTTCCCCATCGGTTATTTATTTTTCACCAAAACATAACGATCACAAACAATTGTACCTCAAAGTGCAATTCCAGGACTAAGAACGTTCACCAGACGCGTCAAAGCGATGTTCTTCATCAAACTCCACATGCACCATTCCTACACTTTCACGACCAACACCAGCCGCTCGCCCGGCCAGGTCACCGCTGGTATCGTCACGGAGATTAGGAACAGAGCTGATCCGCTACTCACTTGGCTGTCTTGGAGTTCGTGTGTTACTAGCCTGTTTCTGCTGCTTATTATATTCCGGTAAGTTGACTTTTTGTTGTAAAGTGACTTTTCAAGTGATATGGCCTGAGTTCCGAGTAAAGGGGATGAGGGGAGGACATAATAATGATTATAAAAGATGACAGGATGTTTCTTACACTACACAAATAAGTTTTAGCTGTCGGGTTTTTTGTTTTCATAATAGTTACTACTTTAAAATTATCATCAGTATAATAAATTGACATTTTACAATTGTTATTTTCTTCAACTATTATACATTCTTCATTTTTTATTTCATCTATACTGTTTTTTTCGCACTACTTCCATATTCATTTATTCGATTGTGAGGAAATATACAAATTTACGATTTGTCGTACATCATTCAATACGGTTTGTTTTCTATATTTTTCGATTCTACGGAAACTTAGCTAACAAACCTTGTATACCTAAATAATCTTCAAAATAAAAATGCAATATTCCACAGAGCAAAATACTACCAACACATGTATGAAACTCGTTCTCGGTTTGACAATAGATATATCACGAAAGAATTGCGTGATCTGGATTTGCAAAGGTTACAGGAAGGCAGAGATACTGTGCTACCGTTGAATAGGAGAGAACGAGCCAAATATGTAACGGTGAGTAATGAATCGAAATAAGTATCACGCGGTGAGAATAGAGAGCTAATTCGATTATTTTTTATCTGATTGAAGTAGCAAACGAGCATGCAGTTTATCTGATGCTAAATGGTCACTGCCGTCCATAGATAAGCAACTTCAAATAGAACATGGGTTCAATCTGAAGTCAACCGTAGCGTTGCTACTCCGGAGGACTATGATGATCGCCTCATGTGAAAGTGTACCGGCAACCACACCCTTCCATCGAAACGCAAGAAATGCTTCACGCTAGAAATAGATGTGGCGGTGGTACTTCCCCGGTCGAACTACACTGGTTCTACCACCTTGATAATTCTATATGAAGTTGCTTCAACACGTCCATTAGTCTCTGTATTTACTCACCATTCACGTTCACCATCAGGTGAACAGTCGTTAGCTATTTCAATTTGATAAAAAAGAAATGTCTATTGAAAATGAATGAAACAAACCGATTTTTAACAGACAACATCGCTTCGACTGGTAGCATCAGAAAGAGTTCACCTCACGCGCTCGATAGCATTCATGACGATCACTACATTCAAGCTAATGATACACATGATTGCGGACTACAGCTTGTACTGGGTTCTGATGACGATACGTTACCATGGGAAGCGACAGTCGTATTTTCCACGTAAGAATCTAATTGGCTATCAGAATTTAACTGAAATTCTTCACTCACTTTTAGTATACACTTGAAATGGAGCGTTCAATTATAATGTTTTTCTCAAATACTCGCGCGCACACACTCACACTCACACATACACATATACATACATACACACACACTCACACATACATATATACATACATATACACACATACATGCACAATACATACACTCACACTTACATATACAAATAAGCTTATTCTATTGAAATTTAGTTTTTCTTTTTTGTTCTTTTTTATCATCTTTTGGTTGTAACCTAAATATATACTTGCAATCCATAACTGTACCTACTAGGAGGTTTAGAGCGGGGCACCCAGTAATACGGGATTACCCAGTACTGGGGCCCTGTCTATGTGCTGTAACGAAAAAAATGTTGTGAATAAAGTTTTTTTTTTTTTAATGCAATTTTTGAAGATTTTAGAAATGTAACGCAAGGCAACATTTTGCTGCACCCCTTCTTTCCTCCCTGAACATGAGCAGCACGTCGTTGTAGCCGTATTTTACTTATTTTTTTTCACATGAGGCGACCATCATAGTTTTCAGGAGTAGCAACGCATCTGTGATTGACTTCAGATGGAACCCATGTTCTGTATGAAGTTAATTACAGATGTTCATGGGCGGCAGTGACCACTTACCATCAGGTGGACTGCATGCTCGTTTGCTACTTCAGTTAGATAAAAAATAAGGGTTTATACTTAAATAGAAACAAACATGTACATGATGCGTTGTTCAAAACCCCCTTTTTCCTCTACTGTATCTCATCGTAACGTTTGACAAGATCCCCCAAGGTCAAGTTTTACGTAACGCAATATGCGTTACGTAAAACTTGGCCGCTCCCAGAGTTGATAAGTATATTTCAATCGGGAGGAACTACTGCTACACCAGCGTGAACAAGCTCTTGGGTTTCAGTTGAAGGGTGTGGTCCAAGGTCACTTCTATATGAGGCGACTATCTTAGTCCTGTGGAGTAAGCAATGTGTCTGCGATTGACGTTTCATAGAAGCTTCGTTTATATGAAGTTGCTTACAAACGTCCATAAGCGGCAGATGTCACTTACCATCAGGTGAATTGCATGCTCGCTTGATACCTCAAATTTATGAAAAATAGTAATTTATATGTAGCTTATATCCGCTCATGTAGATGTGTTGCCATTGGAAATATAACGATTTATTGGCTACATACGTTTAGTTCTATATCGTCAAATTTTATTGATTATGAAACCTTATTCGATATACCTACTCATAATCAACGTATTAATTTTTTTGTGTACTTAGTGATTTCAAATAAAATAAAAGTTAGATAAAATTTAATGATGAGTAGTAATAACTTCTAAACTCATAAAACCTACACTACGATTTTACCTCTGTAGTGGATGCTAAGGACGAATACACAAACACCCAGACCCTGACGAGAAATTAAAAATCCATCATCCGAGTACCCACGTGTCACACCGGTATAAACACATGATTTTAGACTAGTATTATCGCGGAATTGATACATTATAATACTTAACGGGTACTCACGATATGCGGTTTATGAATTCTTATAGAATTCTTTTTGCTGATATTTCGACCCAGTTGCATGGATCGTGGTCACGGCCAAACTAACGTGGTCGGTATAAACACCTCTCCCTCAGCAAATGAACGTCGCTCGCCGTAACGAAAACTGAATTTATTGAAGTGAAACTTCTTTATCGGGGTTGGAAAAAAAATTAGTGTAACATTTTTTCATTACGCGCCATCTTTTTCTGTTACGCGCCATCTTTTTTTTTCGTTACGCGCCTTCTTTTTTTTCCGTTACGCGTCATCTTTTTTTTCCGTTACGCGCCATCTTTTTCTTATCCCTACCACGCGTGATATTAGATATTATAGATTAGATTATTAGATAAAGTTTAATAAAAGCCTTTTATTAAACTTTATCTAATTTAACTTTATTTAACGAATTTCTGTAAAGTTGCATATAGTAAATTATTTTTTGAAAAATAAGGTCATAAAGAAGTTTCACTTCTTACGAGTGTACGCTAGTACATGCACACATTTTATTTTTCTAGCCGGTCCAAAAGATGCGGGTGTACTTATAACGGGAACAGGCCTGATAGCAGAGATGATACGATCAATATTCAGAGCTTTCACGTCTCCTCTATCAGAACCAGCGTCGACTTTCTCCTGTCTTCCCGATCCATATCCACCTGACTTGAAACGATACACGCATATAGGTAAGATATGGAATTTATCCAAGGAATGTTCTGTGATAAAATAATAATATATAATAATAATAATATATAATTTACCTCTAATTAACACTGAAGTCTTTATGGCCAATGTAGTATTTATTTTCCCCAATCTTTTTACTGGTTATGTTTGATTCCATAGGCTAAACTTTGACTGTGTAATGACGTAGCGTGGGTTGATGCCGGCGCTTGGACCCGAAATTGAATTTTCAGCCAACCATTTTCACATTTGGGAATTTTAGTCGGCTAAAAAAGACTAATTTATTTTGACGACAAAAAATGATCGACGAACTGTGAAAGCTATGTCTACAGATTGGCGACGAAAAAAGTCTGCACATAAAAAACTCTGTTACCTAGGGCCGTCCCCCAATATATGCCGCCTGGGTCCAAGTACATTTCTGACACAATTAAAGTTTAGAGCCTTATACGCAGGTCACAGATGCTGTGCTGTTGCATATTTTCTGAAGGAAAAATTATCTGAGACGGCCCATATTAGCCCAGGGATTTGTCGCCAACCTCAGCTAAGAGTCTAGTTTTGAATGTTAGGTTAAAAACAATTAAGCTACTGCCACCCTTGGACATTCTATTAGATATCCATGGGTGGCAGCGGCCATTTACCATCAGGGCGGCTCTTTTGCTGCTGAAATACTATTTAAAAAAAACCTTGAAATATATTACACTACACTTTTAAAACTTGTGGCAGGTATCTTGATATTTCTGCTATGGTTCTTCGCACTGTTCGAACCGTACGGTCTTCGCTTGCGCCACCTGATCATGGGGCACTACCGACCGGAACGGGCGACTGCAAGGGCGATATGGCTGTACAACCATATCCTCAGGACTAGAGGTATGGGAATGTTATGGTTTGTGATTTATGTGAAGATACTAATCAAGTCGATCAAGTTCTACATAGGTACATCCACAAGACCAATCTATATCCAATAGACTAATCACTCGTCGCAACGGTCGAAATTCGACCGTAATTTCGATTAAAAATCTTCATACTGTCCAAAGTAGCACCAATATTTCCCTAATTTAAATAAATTGTAGTAAGATATTTTGAACGCACCCGTTAAAGGTAGGTTTATGAACTAAGCTAAATAAGCAATAGCGGGTATTTGACAAAGACATCTAACGTTATGTGTTTTCGTAGTAAGACATTGAATGTTCTATTTCGTTTATTATGTATGTGTTTGTGTTAAATGCAAGATAGTGTGTGTAATGTGTTTTGAAATTATTTGAAAAAAATATAAGCATTTCGCAATCCTTCTACATCAACTATGAGACCGTGCGTAATTTTATACCCCTCCGCCTGCGGCAAGTATCTTAAAAACAAATCACAAGTTTTTGCTTCACGTATTAATGTATACATAGACATAGATGGGTGAACGTCGTTTTGTTATCAGGGAAGGGAGAGAGGGTTTTCTTTGACAAATCTCGGTTTCGATTTGTTGGGTTTCGGTTGGGGCAGGCCAACAATAAGTTGGCCTGCCCCACACTAGCACAGAGCGCGAAAATATTTCAGAGACTAGCCCCAGTGCCGGATTAAGTCAGTCAGTCAGATAGTTTGCCATAAGTAAGGGTTTTAAATAAAACAAAACTTACAAATAAACGTTTCTAGACTTATTCTGTTAAAATTAGAGATAGCCCTTTCTATATTTACTTCTTTCAGTTTAAGATTTTCAGGATAGCAAAGATAGTAAAATATAAATAGTACGTGTTGGACCCCTTAAGTTACGGGGCCGGTAGGATTTTCTACCCGTGCTATGTGGCTAATCCGGCAATAACTAGCCTCCACCCCTCTCTGTTTTTATAATATTTTATAACAGGCAGTTTCATGAAATTCGCAAGAAGAAAACTTCATAAGGAATATAAATACTTACCGGAGGAGAAACTCACATTTCGCTATTGGCTCAGTTCTCATATACCGTAAGTAAAATGTTTCAATACGGCCAGCACACTTTCACAGGAGGCGACCATCATAGTCCTCGGGAGTAGCAACGCATCTGTGATTGACTACAGATGGAACCCATCTTCTGTATGAAGTTGATTACCGATGTCCATGGGCGGCAGTGACCACTTACCATCAGGTGGACTGCATGCTCGTTTGCTACTTCAGTGAAAAAAAAAATGTGTGCGTGTACGCGTACACTCGTAAGAAGTGAAACTTCTTTATGACGTTATTTTTCAAAAAATAATTTACTATATGCAACTTTACAGAAATTGGTTAAATAAAGTTAAATTAGATAAAGTTTAATAAAAGGCTTTTATTAAACTTTATCTAATAATCTAATCTATAATAATCTATCTAATATCACGCGTGGTAGGGATAAGAAAAAGATGGCGCGTAACAGAAAAAGATGGCGCGTAACGAAAAAATGTTACACTAAATTTTTTTCCAACCCCGATAAAGAAGTTTCATTTCAAAAATACTGGGTGAGTCGGACCACACTTCACTGTGTTTTGCCTTAACACTAGAAGTGCGGCGTTCCAAATATGACCCACGTCGATGTTCTTCCTGCTCTAGCTAATATTTTATTATGCGTATAATCATGAGTTTGATGACTTTTCAAGAAATATGATGTGCCCCATGCACATAATATAATCATATTTCATATTTATTTCAACCACGTCAATGCAATACACATTTTTTTTTTACCTAAAATATCCGCGCTTCTAGGGGTGTCAATATTTATTTATAAATTATATTATTATTTGTTACTTTTCAATTTTTGTACGTTATATGTGTAACTTAATTTTGTATGAATTTTAGTTTTCAGTGGCTCCGGTGCATTTTAGGACTCTCTCCCAGCAAACCAAAATGCTTGTTATGCAATGCAAAAGAAATTAAAAACGATGCTGCCACAGAACTAATAAGGTACACTTATATTGCTGGGTTCTTATCCCTAAAGATTGTGGAATAATCTCCCATATACCATTAAAACTAGTTTCCTGGAAGGATACAGTTATTAGCCAGTAGAAGTCATATTTGAAGGCAACCTTTTTTTTAAGATTGAAATAGCAAACGAGCATGCAGTCCACCCGATGGAAAGTGGTCAAAGCCGCCTTGCGACTTCTGTCAGCAACTACAGAACATGGGATTCTATCTGAAGTCAATCACAGATGCGTCGCTACTCTCGAGGACTAAGATGGTTGCCTCATATGAAAGTGTGCCGGCAACCACACCCTTCTATCGAAACGCAAAAAATTCTTCACGCTAGAAATAGGTGTGGCGGTGGTACTTCCTCGGCCGAACTACATTGGTTCTACCACCTATAACCTACTAAAAGTTCCTCATCATTTATTATTCCGTGATTTTAGGACTTCGTCGTTGTAAATGACATTAAGTTTATAAATTACTTAATTTACTTAGCATCATTTTCCTTGTACAGATGTGAGACAAAAGACTGTCCTGGCAAGTTTTGCATCAGTTGCTATTCAGACATTGGCCGACTTTGCACTATTTGCTTATCGCCCGTGGACTACGGAGACTTCAGTGATATTAGTTTAGAGAGAAACGAGTAAGTTGCTTCAAGATTTGAGATGCTTATTTTCTTAATTATAAGAAACTAGTTCTAACCCGCGGCTTCGTCCGCGTGGTCATGGGGAATTAACATTAGCTGATAGCGTGATTAAAAACTTGCAAATTAATTTTACTAACGCCATCTATGAACAACGTCTGGAACTACTAAATAGCTAGCAACTAACATCGATACCCTCATGGGAATAAGATAGCGCGGTTAAAAGTAATCGGTCTACGTCACTCTCCGCCCTCCTAACTATCTCCCAGCATATAAACCATATCATATAATAGCTATGTGGCGACGTGAAAGAGGAACAAACAAACACACTTTCACATTTATAATATTATTATAGATTCGAAGGTTCTATTGCTTAATTCATCCATTTTTACAGAGATTCAAGTGACGACTTCGAAGACAGCAGTTCATCTGAATGTGATAAGGCCAATCTACAGTCTAAACCTAAATATTTTGTAAGTAAAACAAAAGTGTAACCAACCAAACAAAAGTGTAGTTCATTTATAAATTTAGGAAAAAATACCAATTAATGCCCATTAATGAAACTTACTTAAAATAGTGCAAAGATTAGCACAGACACTGATGGACAAACAGAGAAAAAGTGAGCAGTAACTTTTTAAATCAAAATAACAAAGTATATGAAGAAATAACATTAACCAATACCAGCCAACCAATATATATAAGAGCACAACATACCAATAAACTATTCATTATGGTATAGAATTATGCTTTTAAAAGTCATCTTACATTATTCATAATATTTGGAATTTTGATATATATTAATACGATATTTTTCAGTTCAAGTCTAAAAATAATGACAATCGACACGAACAGGATAGGCTTCTAGGAAATATAAAGAAATTCAACACAAGAATGCCAAGATTTTATTCTTCAAACAAAATAAATGATAATCATAACAGAGCGCCACTTTTGGACACATATAAAGATGAGTTTGAAGATGATTATAATAAACATTTAATCACAAATACGTTAGACATGACTAATCTTTCAGTTCCAAAAAATAATATAATGGTTGGTTACGTTTACCAAAACTATTTTTGTAATAATGAAATCAATAATAGAGTTCCAAACATGTTAAAAGATAGCTACAATACTAATGGAGAATACAAATCTAATTTACGTGACAATAACAAAATCGGTGCTTTGGAAGACGATTCCAAAGACGAGAATAAAAAAGAGTTTCATGAGGCAACAAAGGATGAAGTATTAAATACGAAGATATGTAAAAATACTATTAACGGTAAGCGTTATATAACAGTAGCAAAAATCAAGAAAACATGGAAGATAAAATTAAGGACTCGTTCTAAAACATTTAAAACAAAACGCAAAAAATCTCAAGTTTATTATCAAAGTAAATGTAACGTTATACAGCAGAAGATGAAAAAAGTTTGTCGTTATATTAGAATGTCAAAGGTTAACATAGTTTGGAAGATAAAAGGTGCACATAAACTTAACCATAGCAATATCAACGTAATGCCAAAGAAATCTTATAGAATTCGGGGTTATTGTCGAAAAGCAACACGCAACAAAGCAAGCCCAAAACATGATCGATCTTGTAAAAAAAATATAACAAGTCGTCGTGCTTTACGAGAAACTAATAAGAAATTGAATTTAAAATCCAATTTCCCGTACGAATCAGTAAATAATAATACTGAAAAAATAAATAGGAAGGCTAACAAAAACCAACACAGAAAGCTGAAAAACAATGATCGAAATTCTTGTATTGGTAAATGCAGAAAACTGTTTTGTGAACACTTAATAAAACTAAGATTTATCTTCAAGAGAAACCCTAAAGCAAAAACCCACTCAAACGAAGAAACTCTGCCGATTCTTAACTATAAAACCAATTATAAACGTAGAAAAAAGTATTTAAATAACGTTTCTGACGAAGAAAATGTTAGAAAGAACAAACGAAAAACTCGAAATGACATTGAAATAACAAGAAAATATAGAATCTATACATTTTTGAAGGAAGGAGATTGGATAAAAGGTCAATTTGGAAAGGACAGTAACAGAGGAACTTATGCATTCTCAAGACATAATGCTGTCAATTGTGTCAATACTAACGCCGAATTACCAAAGTGTGAAGACATAAATGTAAGAAACGACAAATATAGTTATTTAAAGGTAGTAGGAGTACAGGTTGCCCTCCTACCAGATGGACCGATGACCTGAAGAAGACAGCGAGAAACCGTTAGATTCAGAGGGCACAGGACAGGTTGGAGTGGCTCCATTTAGGGGAGGCCTATGTCCAGCAGTGGATATTTAAGGGCTGATGAATGGATGGATGGAAAGGTAGTATGACAAGGCATTACGTGCAACAATAATAATTGTTATACCTGATGCCTTAGACTCAGAATCCAAGGATAATATTGGAAGATTTTAAAGGCTTTTAACATGGCCCCTTTGGAAAGACATCGTACCTTGGTTCGATTAAACATGTTTATAAACGGCAGTTTGTTGAGTTGATGAAAATTCTGTCTGAACCCCATTTATGATGGACCGAATTATTTTTTGTTACTTCTGTAGTACATAAAAATTAAAACTGTAGATGTACTTCCTCCAAATATATAATAAGTCCTTAAATTTCAGAAACTAGGCAATAAACAAAATAGAGAACGCATATGTAACTGTACATGTAATGATCAGATTAAAGTATGCTGTGGTTTTGATGGTACTTGCAAATCTAAAAAAAAAGTAGAATTTTCGGATACCAAGGTATCGACATCGTCTGAAGCTTTAGAACTCATAGATGACATGAAACTACTAAAAAGAGATGATGAAATCAGCATAAATTCAGTTAGTTTTATGATTTTTTTGATACTATTTACTTTTTTCTCTAGTATTAATTCAAGACAAATTTACTAATACCAAAGTTCTAATTTTCCAGCCAAAAACTAGTACATTTCTGGAAACATAATTTTATCATCAAAGCATAGTTACTATTTATTAATGTCTCTGAAAAGACATAAATATATATACGGAGATATAGCATTTCACGTCCAGTTTGGTGATCTTTTTTTCATCTTGAACTCTAGTCGTCAACAAGATTGAAATATACTTTGTTATTTTTTACAAAAAAAAAACGTCATTCATTTCTTCAAAATATTCATTTCTTTAAAACATGTATGCCTCCAAGCAGAGCAATGCTGGCTTTATTTTTGAATTTGGTTTTTTTTTTAGTGTATAAATTTCGTCACTAACTTCTTAGAAATGCAGACATATTTTTAGCTTTTCGTAATTAAGTTTCTTTTTTAAGACTCCCTATTTAACGTCACAGTTTCATGAAACTCATATTTTCACAATGTTTAGTTTCAGCCTGACCATACACATCTTCCCGTGTTATCAAAACGTAAATCTATTGATAATTTATCTGATGTTGTACAATTATCACCTTCTGTAAAGTCCTTTAGTATAAAAGATGTAAAAATGTAAGTAACTCCACACCCTATTTCGTTTGTACATGTGTTCCTTATATATTTTTATTCAATTACAATCTTACCTTTAATATTAATTTCATTAAAACAATTTCTAGGTACATTTCTGATAAGTTTCTTCATTTGAGGTAAGTTTTTTTTATCTGACTGAATTGGCAAACGTGCATGCAGTCCACCTGATGGTATGTGGTTACTGCCGCCCATGGACATCTGTAAGCAACTTCATACAGAACATGGGTCTATCTGAAGTCAATTACAGATGCGTTGCTACTCCCGAGACTATGATGGTCGTCTCATATAAAAGTGTGCCGGCAACCACGCCCTTCCAACGAAACGCAAGAACTGCTTCACGCTAGAATTAGGTGTGGTAAGTAACTTTTATATACTTCATGGTATTTATGTCCTACAGTGGACATTAGGGAAATATTGACTTTTATATGTTGTGTATTACAGATTTCAAAATCCAATAACCATGTTAAAGAAGTTATTATCTTCAGTGTCTACTAAAGAAAATGTTACAAAGCTTGACGAAAAAGATGACAATTATGGTAGCTCTTTTAAATTGATTAATTATTTTTGTTCTTTCAATACGTTAATATTTATGTGTGAATTTACTTCCCCTGTATCATTTGCAGCTATTAATAAAGGTGTTTCTGCAATACCTAATACAGAATCATGGTGAGTAAAAATACTTTTATTAAACGAAACCCATAGGTT
Organism: Spicauda simplicius; assembly: GCA_949699795.1. NCBI lineage: Eukaryota > Metazoa > Arthropoda > Insecta > Lepidoptera > Hesperiidae > Spicauda > Spicauda simplicius. The sequence goes on from OX453079.1 coordinate 10,940,922, forward strand.
AGCACGTTATTTAGTTGTTACTATCGTTATTATATTATTGGTATCATTTTTTAAATTCACCTTCTGAATGATTCTAAATACTGGTATTAGTACAACTTGATTTTGAACTATGTTTAATTTAAGACTAGCTGACCCGGCGAACTTTGTTCCGCCTAAAAGTCCAAAAATCTAAAATTATTAGTGTTTCTCTCCTATATTATACGTGTATTAAAAACCTTCCTGTTGAATCACTCTACATATTAAAAAAACTGCATTAAAATCCGTAGCGTAGTTTTAAAGATCTAAGATACATAGGGACAGACAGCGAGGAGCAACTTTGGTTTATACTATGTAGTGATAATTACAAATGGAACCCAGCCTCTAAACTCTGCAAAAGTTTAACAAATTCGTTTTAGAGATTAGATGATAGAAACTCTTGAGATTTTATAAATAACACTTCAGGTTATGGAAATAAGAAAATAAGGAAAGAAAAAATGGAACGTAGAATACGTTCTAATTCTGTTTTCTTTATGTTTAACAAATTTCCATTTGGGTTTTAGTCCATGTCAATGCGATATAATAAGCAAAACAGCGCTGAACAGTCCTGATGTAAAACGCTCAACCAAGAAGCCTAAAATAAGTTTCTCATTTGGTGATGGTGAGTAAATAACAGTCTTATAACATACATTCGCATTCGATAAGTGGTAAAATGAGAATAGTCCGAGAGGTAGCACCGCCACATCTATGACTAGCTAAAGCTACACTTCCGTTTCGTTGGAAGGTTGTTGGTACCGGCTTACTTTACTATGAGGTGACTTGATAGTAGAGAGTAGCCAGGCATCTGTAATTGACTCTTGATAGAACTCCTGTTCTGTATGAAGCTCCATGGGTGGCAGTGATCACTTACCTTACGGTGGACTGACTACTACTTCAGTTTTATGAAAATAAATCGTAATTAGTATGAGCAGTGATAGTTCTGAGCAGGACAACATCGTGAGAAAACCTACACACCCGAGGGTTCTTAAAAAAAGTTCTCGGAGATGTGTGAAGTCCACCAATCCGCACTTGGCCAGCGCGGTGGACTGTGGCCTAAACTCTCTCTTTCTGAGAGAAGACCCGTGCCTAGCAGTGGGTCAATAATGGGTTGATGATAGTATGAAAGACCTGAAATGAGTCTGAGAGGAAGTTTTTGCTCAGCTGTGAAACAGTAATGTGTTGACGACAAATCCTCCAGTCTAGTGAATGCAATAAAAATTAAGAATCAGGTCATGTTGGAAATGTATATTCATCATATTTATACTCAGCATCATAATTTGCATAATTTTCTACTCTACTTGTTTGATGACAATTTCTAGCAATTAACTTTGATGTAGTTTAATTCTTTCGTTACTATAGATAAACGAAGTCAAACGAGAGTGAAAGCAAGAAGTCGTGCTACACAAAGTACTCGGAAAAATAAAAGTAATGAACGAGTTAGTGAAGATCAAAATAGATTTTTCTGTCCATGTACAGGTAAGAAAGAAAGAAATAAACATGTTATCGATAAGGAAATGGAATTCATTTGGGCATCAAACATAGAGATAGAATAAGACACGTGCCAAGTGTCAAGAAGGTAGAACCAGTGTAGTTCGACCGGGGAAGTACCGCCACACCTATTTCTATCGTGAAGCATTTCTTGCGTTTCGATAAAAGGGCTGTGGTTGACGGCACTTCTTCACATGAGGCGACCATCATGGTCCTCGGGAGTAGCAACGCATCTGTGATTGACTTCAGATGGAACCCATGTCCTGTATGTAGTTGATTACAGATGTCCGTGGGCGGCTATGACCACTTATCACCAGGTGGACTGAATGCTCGTTGCATCAATTTACTAAGAAAATAATAGAATGCCTAAAACAATAGTTTATCCTTTTCAATCAAAGTTAAATAGTTTGATATTACTGGATTTGTTTCTATATTTCAATTTTAATTATAAACTTAAGTTACATGATCCTTTTTTTTATATTTACATACGTTCCTTAATGTATGATTTGATAAGCTGTAAATATAGGCATATGTTAGGATATCATAAATGTAACAAGGTATGTGACTCTTGATGATCCTAAATAAATAACTTTTAACGAAATTTAATGTAGTATCACTAAAACAATAAAAATCACTGCTTATAATTGTTATTTTTGTACTGGTCCATTTTATAAAATATTTTCACAGCCTTCCGTAGTACATTCATAATTGGTCCGGACTGAAAATCAGTGCCGTGGCCCACCGCTTTAACTGAGTTCCGTAGCCATTTTCATATACTTGTGCTGCAGCACATGACAATATTACTCTCTTCGTGTATTATTTTTTTGTTGTATGTGTCTTTTTTTTTAATGTTTAGTTGGTATTGGTATTATTAGGTTGTTAGTACTGCTCTTGTGTTGTATGTACTATGTATCTATCTATTTTTTTTTATTTCACTGAAGTAGCAAACGAGCATGAAGTCCACCTGATGGTAAGTGGTCACTGCCGCCCATGGACATCTGTAATCAACTTCATACAGAACATGGGTTCTATCTAAAGTCAATCACAGATGTGTTGCTACTCCCGAGGACTAAGATGGTCGCCTCATATAAAAGTGTACCGGCAACCACACCCTTCTATCGAACCGCAAAAAAATGCTTCACGCTAGAAATAGTTGTGGCGGTGGTACTTCCCCGGTCGAACTACACTGGTTCTACCACCTTGAACTATCTATCTATCTAATGACAAAATCCTTTTAGCTTATGGCAATGAGGAAAGTTCATCTAGTTCTTCAAGTGATACGAAAACAGACACAACAGTATGTAGTCGGATAACAATTGACTATGTGGACGAATCACCAAAGGCCAAAGTCAAGACTGGAAAGAAATATAAAATCAATGTTATAACAAAATCTAATCAATCAACTGCAACTGATTACGCTAATTGTTGTGATGTGAGCACTATTACGAGTGATTGGTGGAGTCCAATAGTTGAAAGGAAAGATATGGACTTCAAAGGAGGCGATTATGAGAATGGGAAAAAGTCGGTGAAGACTTCGATAGATGGTAGAGTTGTTGCATTTAAAAGTCGAGTGCAAGTTATACCGGCTAGTAAGTTATGTTTATATTATAGCATAGACATCCTTATTAAACCTTTATGGTCTGTTTTTATTCCGATTATTTTTATGCGATTTTGAAGTGGTGCGGTTTGTACTTATCCAAAAATTTCTTGGACAACAATACATGTTTATTTAAAATTTAATTTTAGAAGTGGTTTCCATCAGATGTAATTCCCAAATAAATAATTTCCAAACATTTCTGTGATGAGTTTTCGCAAGTCGTCAAGAGTCGTCATCATGAGTGTCCTGAATTACGCTATTGAAGTTTTGATAGAAGCTCTTAGTTGAGAGTATCAAAGCATGGCGGCATACATGTCTTACAAGTATAATCGTAAAGTAGTTTGCTTGCTTATACATAGAGTTATCCGAATGAGTTCGACGTTATAATTATGTTTATAAATATACTGTGCACCTATAGCTATTAGTTATTCATACATTAATTTTCTTCCAGACAATTCTTACATATTGTCGCCTTCGCGGTATCTTCTAGAGGTAATAAATAAGTTTTACTTAATTATAATAAATATGTTTAAAACACTTAAACCTACAACATTTTGTCCTTTTTACAGTCACAGAAATATTACAACGAATTGTTCTCTCCAAGATACTACGCGCCACATTTATTTCCTGTAATCCGGGTATGATTTTTAATCGACTTCCAAAAAGTAATAGGATCTTAATTCGACTGTTTTTTTACCGTAACAAATCAATTACTGCCTGTTACACATAATTTATATCAATTCGTTCTTATTTATATTTTACAATACTCAACTAGTTTTAACAGTTAGTAGAACGGTTGTGTTTTGACCGAGGAAGTACCACCACCAGACCTATTTCTAGCGTGAAGCAGTTCTTGTGTTTCGGTGTAATGGTGTGGTTGCTAGTCAGCGTTTAGTAACTTTTTGAGTGGTCCATAGTCAATAGCGGGATGTAGCCCTCGCGATACAAAGGGCCTCGCGCCTCACAGACACATAGGAAAAATTCTCCAATTCTCCTTGGTGTAGGGGGGCCGGAGGATTTGAGACCTTTTTTTTGGTCCTTGAACTGCTGATCGGCTTAAGTTGGTGTAGATTTGGTGACCTTTTTTTTGGTTGACAAACTGCAATTCCACTTATGTTTGCAATTGCTTTTGCCTTTTTTTTACAAAAGTACCTTAACAAAAAGCGGGACTGACTGACATTTGATTATGATTAAAAAATCGGGACGGTCCCACCAAAAACAGGACGTCTGGCAATCCGTTTGCCGGCTCACTCTCCTACGACGCGACCCTGTTAGTCCTCAACAGTCGTAACATTTGTTAAGAACGGAGAAGTGCCACCGCCACACCTATTTCTAGCGTGAAGCATTTCTTGCGTTTCGATAGAAGGGTGTGGTTGCCGACACGCTTTCACATGAGGCGACCATCGTAGTCCTCGAGAGTAGCAACGAATCTGTGATTGACTTCAGATGGAATCCATGTTCTGTATGTAGTTGATTACAGATGTCCATGGACGGCAGTAACTACTTACCATCAGGTGTACTGCATTCTTGTTTGCTACTTCAGTCAGATGAAACAAAAACATTGTACCTAATATAAGCATTAAAATATGGTGCTTTTATAAATTTGATGGTCATAAATATAGCTACGTACCTACTTATTTCGTATTGATTTTATAGCCAATAAAATTAAATTACCTTAATTTTTTCAGCAGACCAATCCAAAGCAAAAGAAGACCAAGAATCGAATTAGAAAAAGTAAGTTTTAAATTATTTGCATAATCAAAATGGTTAACATTTTGAAAATATAATTTCTTGGTCTTATTTAGATATGTTTATGTAGTTATTTTTCTTTTTCAGATCATAAAACTAAAATATTAGAAGAAAGACGATCTTCAGGATTTAAGGTCATAATTGTATAAAGCCTATTTCCATTCATTTATGTTTTTTTATTTTTAACACGTATCAATATCAATTTAAACAAAAATTTATGATATTTCCAGTTTAACTCGAGAAGATTTAACATCAGCACATCCAGATCAGATGAAAATAGCAATTTTTCTTATTGAACTAGGTAATACAAAAATAGTCAGTGAGATAAAAACTAAGTCGGTATACTTGCTTAATCTAGTAAATCTCGGAATTTATGGGTAAATTAAAAAAAGCCTTAAGTAAAAATTCTAGTCAAATTCAGTCAATTTCATTCAATTTTCAATTATCAAACCATAGTGTACCTTTCGAGTTCGGCGATCACATACATATGTTACTGACTTTTTACAAATAATTTAATTGAAATTACTTATCATCCAACTCATAATATTCAAAATAATTTAAAATCTATAAAAGGGAGAAACATTTATTACAAGTGTTTTTAGTTGTAATGCGTGCTTCAACTGTTTCTGTTTCTAAAACATATATCTACATATCTAAAGAGCTGGACTTTTTTAGTATTGATTTATTTCAAGATTGTTTCTTTTAGTTTTAAATAGATTAATTGAATTACAAATAAATTTTCGATGGGGATGCCTTTGTTTTATTTTTTTTTACTTAATAGACAACAATTTCCTGTTTTTAATAATGCCATAAAATAAGACGCCAGACGAGTAAAAAAACTTTAACCAATAATGTATTCCGAATACTTTCCCATAACGATGGCGATGGCATAACGTGAATCATCGAACTTCTCTCCCCACGTTGCCCCCTTTGACACCACAGATCGCTACATTATATCATCTTACCAAAGCTTTTTTGTTCTCGAGGGGTCAAACCTTCAAAAGGTACCCAACGCCGTGGGAGCGACGCAGGATTATGTGGGGTTTTTACCGCACTAAACCCACCCCGGTGGCCGTCCTCGGCGCTACATAGGACTCCGAGATCTCCAAAGGAACGCAACCGGAATCCTCTGAGCGCGTTGCCCCATCGTGCTCCTCCCAGACGACGGGGCCCACCGCTCCGTCTAGTCTTTACGACGGTATGCGCCACACATACCACCGTCCTTCCCGGGATCGCCTGGCTGGCCTCACTCACTCTAGCCGCCCGCAACCCCGGAAACCCCTTTTAGTTGCCTCAGGGGATACCGTAGCTCTATTCTGATCCCGGAACAACAGGAACAATCTTACCACTGCTGCGTTACAAATCTTAATTATATTCGTTATAAATAATTTATTCACAAGTTCATAGTTTTTTTTTAACTTCTCTGTGGGTATAATATCGCACTATATCTATCGGGTTGATTAGAACTTCATAGAGCATTACATTACGTCGGCCTCTTAGTTTTTACCGTTCACCAAATTAAGTATCTTGCTGTTTACATCAAGATTCAAAAGCTGGTTTTGTTGGTGTAAGTTTACCAGGTCGTCAAACCCAATCGGACAGACTAGCCTGTTTGGCCAGACATTTGCTTGAAACTGTCGGACACCCGTAATTATTATGTATTTTGTGTCTTAGTAGTACATGCGACAAAAATATTTTGTGTAAAACCAGGCTAATTTGGTGATTCACAACAAATAAGCAGGGTGACTGGTTATAATTAAAAAGCTTGAAAAAAACGGACGAGTCGGCCACCCTTTACTTTTGACAGGCACGCATTAAAAAAGCCAAACTATATCCGGCTTTATCCAGGCACCTGACAACGCTGAGTGTAACGTAAAAATGTCGGGTTAATGTTAACAGGCCTAAGTAACCGCGGTTCGATACGGAGGTATTATGAGAGACTTTTCGATAAGAACGTAATCTCGCTTCCGATCTTGTATATCATAAGACTTACTTTAAGACAATAAAAGCAAGATTTTGATGTGCCTGCTCGATCCACATGCGACCAAAGAAGAACCTTGACGACCCGTGTGGCTGAGCGGTTACCGTACCGGGCTGACGTGCAGTGGGTCCCGGGTTCGATTCCCGGCCAGGCATCTGAATGATGAGTTTAGATTCTTGTTCTGGGTCTGGGTGTTTGTGTATTCGTCTTTGTGTGTATCCATGGCACGCACGACACAGGAGAAAGTCCTAATGTGGGTCTATGAGTGTAGAAAGCGTTTTAAGTTTAAGTCTTTTTCAAGTTGCTCTTTCTCCTGTGTTAGGACCAAAAAAAAAGTATTACTCTAATTAAGTACCTACTTTAACACTTGGGGGTACAACCCATTATTGCCCCACTACTGGGCACGGGTCTTCTCTCAGAATGAGAGAGTTTTAGGCCATAGACCACCGCGCTGGCCAAGTGCATTGGTGAATTTTTTAACACTTGAGTGCTCTTAATTAACAACTTTTTTAAGTAGGTATGTAGGTACGTTATTAGATACCTACTGTAACACAGCAGTGATGAGATGCTTTAATGCGGATTTGGTGACATGACAAAAGGGTTGAAATATGACAAAGGAGAAGGGTGATGTGATTCCCCCCATGGTTGTGCGATGATTGATATGTGGCAGACTCTTTTTCTTAAAATAAATCGAAATAAATTATTGGCCAATAGTACTATTCTAGTGTATTTTTAATAGATATACGATTGCAGACAATCTTATATAGTTTTCAGGACGTTAAATTATTAAACATAATGAACAGTGGCTTAACATCAATTGTTCACATTTGTTTTGAATACATATCAATCATTTACTACTAAGTAATAAAAGTTTTATGTCCGTGTTATGTATGTATTAACGAATAACATAACATGTGTCCGTTCGACAGCGTCTTGGGCTATTCTCATACTTGTATGAGTAAAAAATTAGCATATTGTAAATTTTAAGTCTGATATTGCTAAATATACCTACATGCGTCTATGATGGACCTGCCTTCTCGTCTAAACACTCATATAACGTCAACGTCAATCCTCGTTGACATGATACGAGTATACCTACAGACACCCTCTGTATACTCGTATAAAGTCAACGAGGATTCATTAGAAAATCTGCTCCTTACTTTTTTATCTGACTGAAGTAGCAAACGAGCATGCAGTCCACCTGATGGTAAGTGGTCACTGCATGCCGCTTTGGACATCTGTAATCAACTTCATACAGAACATGGGTTCCATCAAGTCAATCACAGAAGTGTTGCTATTTCCGAGGACTATGATGGTCGCCTCATGTGAAAGTTTGCCGGCAACCACACCCTTCTATCGAAAGGCAAGAAATGCTTCACGCTAGAAATAGCTGTGACGGTGGTACTTCCTCGGTCTATCTACACTGGTTCTACCACCTTGAAACTTCTTTTGTATCTTTGGCTACATACACACGTTTTGTTCATTAATTTTCCTAACTAATAAAACGTGAACGTCTCTCATAAAATATTTTCAACAAAGTCGGTCGGTTCGAAAAAACTCAACAGTGTATTTGGGTCGAAAGAACTACCAAATGTCTCACGAAATCTCAATCTCAATTCCTAAAGAAAATCTAAAAAAGGAATAACAATAATTGTTTCCAAAATAAATAAAAAAATAGCTGCTATAAAAATATTGAGTAGAATCGCCAAGGAATTCGCTTAGAATATTTTACTAAAATGCGGTAATTACGTGTTTTTATTTTGCTTCTTAATATTTTTCTGAGTTTTATATTACGAAAGTCAGTCATTAATTATAACGAGGCAAATTTGTGCCAGTTTTGAGAGATTACGAACGTGTTAATTAAAATTACACTTGAATTATTATCGAAGACATTCGAAGAATAACCCGGTTTGATTCTCAAGATGATTGCAAACGATCTTATACTTTAGTATTTCCTTTATCGTTCTGAAGATGACACGTTTGGCGATATTTTGGTAAATATTAGATACATATTATGTTCAATTATCTTTTTATTAGTTGCGATCTGGTGGTAGTGTAAAAAAATATAAATATTAACTGACAATTTGTAAGTGCGTCCGTAGGCCTATGCAAAATAAAGACATTTTATTTTATTTCATTTCATTAAATTGGCGAAATTCATCAACGACATATTTGTACTTTTGCAACGTGTATTGAATCTTTATTATTATTTTTTATTTCTTGCTTGAAGATATAAACAAAATAATATATCACAAATGTTAAGATTATTAATTATGTCATACGTAATCTTTGATACTCTTATTAGGTTAATACTTTCTATACAGTAGGTTATCTTAGGTGGATGCCCTAATGTAGTACCTACAACTTAATATTAGGACTAACTGTCGTAAAGGCACACAAACACGGAAATAAAAACAATATACTCTTGAAAATTATCTGCCTAAGCGGAGATCTAACCCTGAATCTGGGAATGGCAAACTTGTATGGTTAATTCTACTCTTACCTATAAAACTATTGTCGCTTATTTGTATTATTACGATTGAAGTAGCAAACGAATTTGCAGTGGTCACTGCCACCTATGGACATCTGTGATCAAGTGAATTACTGCTCATCTTCATATCAAATACCTTCTTAAAAAAAAAAGATATACAAAGAAAAAGGACAAACCCACTGAGTTTCTTGCTGGATCTTCTCAGTCGAGGTCGTGTTCCGATCCGGTGGTAGTGTAAAAAATTAAATAATGTAACTGACAATTTGTAAGTGCCTCCGTAGGCCTATGCAAAAATAAAGACATTTCATTAGGCGACCACCTTTGTCCTCGGAAGTAGCAACGTATCTGTGATTGATCTTAGACGGAACCTCTGTTCAATATGATTGCTTGGTAAAGTCTGCTGGTGGCAGGGATTACTCACGATCGATTGGAGTGCATGTCGCGAATGCGAAATATTATTGTAAGCAAAAAGTTTTATTTGAATTATTTTTCTTATATTTAAATCTGTGACGTTGTCAAGTTGTCTTGGCATTGTTAACCGAGTAATAAGATGAATTGATTTTTGTGAGAAAAGGAGAAAGTTTTATATATATATACTCAGTGCGAACATTATCAGATGTCTGTTGTGTGTATTATCAGTTTGTGCGACAATAGTATCAGTGAGATTACCGATGCGTCGGACTAATTGCGATCAGTATCAGATTTACAGTATCAGTTCTCAGGCGAGGCACGGGGTGGCTGTAGGGGAGGTTGGAGGCCACCAGGGGCAGTCAGTCCCCGACATTCTGTGTGACGAGTAAGAGCATCCGCATCTGAGGATGGGATGATATCAGGCAATCAGGTTGAACCAGCCCTGGATTGCATTAGCTCAGTATCAGGCAATCAGGTTGAACCAGCCCTGTATTGCAGTAGCTCAGTATCAGGCAATCAGGTTGAACCAGCCCTGTATTGCAGTAGCCCAGTATCAGGCAATCAGGTTGAACCAGCCCTGTATTGCAGTAGCCCAGTGTCAGGCAATCAGGTTGAACCAGCCCTGTATTGCAGTAACTCAGTATCAGTGTATCAAGTAATGTTTATGAGTCAGGCAATTAGGTTGAACCAGCCCTGTATTGCATCAGCTCAGTATTAGCGTAAAAATATTGTTTATGTATATATAACCCAGCGCAACATACAGGTAAAATGTATTCGCCGTGTACTCAATTAGAGTTCTTGGCGACATGGTGGAGGTGCTGGGACCTCAGTGATTTATCAGTTAAACCTCAGACCAGTTAAACAGTTTGGTTTAAAGAAATTAGTATGACTTAGGCGAATATTTCAAAACGGTTTTATAATGTTTATCGACTCTCGGAATAAATTTATTTTAGATTTTTGTTAAATATGAAAAAAAAATACTATTTATTCCTAGCATATTTGCGTTACTGTGTATGTCTGAGATGGACGTGTATAGCTGTATGAGTGGGCCAGGACAAATTATATCAATAGTGAAAATTAGGATATACCTACCTATGTATTTTACATAATCATTTTGTCCGAGTTTTGACTGTTGGGTGGATCACTAGTATATAATTATAATAACTACAAAAGATTTTTATACGATAGTATACATAAATTTAATTGACTTGAAAATCTGATTTAAATATTTTTGTACTTTATCTGAAAAAAAAATTTCTGTTCATTCTCGGCTGACAAAGGCACAGTACACTACTCAGAATGGAAGAGGTCATTCTAACCCGTTTGAAGCTAATTAGTGAATCAGTTTAATCACAGATGAATTCTGCTGATTCTTCGATGTGCCTTAAATAGCGATGTGGACATAAAATACTTAGAATTAATCAGAACTAAATTAGAGAGATTTATTCTATTATTTACCTCCGAAGTTCACAACTACTGCAAGTCCGTAGCAGAACCTAATGTTGACTTAGTTATGGAATATTCGTTAACGCAGATTCAGGCGGAAGAGTTGGTATCAGAATTACAGGTCACTCTTAAGCAAAATGACCGGAATCGAAACACAGCTTCTACGTGCGATGAAAGTATTAATATTTCTAGCAAGTTACCAAGGATTGAGCAAGCTAAATTTGATGGTGAAATCCTCAAATGGTACCCGTCCTGGGATCAATTTGTTTCGAATATATACAAGAGGAATATAAGTGACATTATAAGTTGTTGTATCTCCAGTCTGCACTTGAAGGTGATGCTAAACAGGCAATTGCAGGACTAGACATAACAAATAAAAAATATTGAATAGCTGTCAACGCGTTAAAAGAAAGATATGGCAAACTCACTGCTATTATAGATGCTCATTATGTAGCCTTATATAGAATAAAAGCAATGACATCAAACCAAGTAAAAGACTGTAGGCAAGTTCTTGGTGAAATAGAAAAACATCTTAAGTTTTGGAGCTCGGTAGTTGATGATGTCAATCACAATCATTTTAAAGTTATGATAACGGAGAAAATTCCAGAAGATCTGATTTATGAATGAAGAATGAAAATGATTGGGGAAGATGATTCAATTGATAATATTAAAAGAAAATCGAAATAATATACTCTATATTATTTCGGCTAGAAAAACATCAAATAGATTGAGGAACGATTCATCTTTTGCGAAAAATACGGAAACAACAACCACTGAGGGTAATTCCAGCAGTGAAAATTTTACGTTGGGATTATTACATGTCAAATCCGGAAGAAGATAGAAGTAATAGACACCGCAAATTTACGACTTTCAATAGAGACAAGACAAAATTTGAAACCATCAATTTAATAGTTATAAGCTGCCTACTCAGAAAATGCCATGGGATAACGCTCATAAAACCGATGAACCACCTGCAAAGACATCTGTTAGATCTATATTTTGTCACATGGATCATTTTCACGATGAATGCTCGGTGTATAAAACCATCCAAGAGAGAAAGTCTCAATTAGGAAACCGTTGTTTTAATTGTTTCCGAGTAGGACATAGGGTAGTTAATTGTTGCTTAAGCTTAATGTACTAAATTTGGAAAACATAATAGAGCGTTGTGTTCGACAAAATTTTTCGAACCAGTTAATCTGTTAGAAATTGACAATTAACATATTAGAACGAGATTTTGTACTACAGTACTACAGACCTGCCTTGTAAAGATAAATAGTACAGAGAATGAGTTAAATTAATTGAAATGATAAATTTTATTAGTTTGTGGGAGTCAACGATCATACATAACGGAAGCTAATGCAAAATATTTGAATTTATGTATTGTTGAGAATTTAACTTTATCAATAAATGAATAAATAATACGAAGTCACCACATCAAATTGGGAGTCATATAGTAAAATTTAAAATTACGACGACTACTGGTATTGTACGGTTACTACATCAGAATCTAGTACCCCATATTACCCATATTAAACGAACACCGGTTTTAACGAAATAGATAAGATATGTAACGGTAGTTAATAAAAAATATTATAATGGAGAATTTTAGTTACTCAGTATCTTTATTTCATAAATTCAGATTTTGAATGGGTCGAGAAAAAATAATGAATCAATTGACAAATCTTGTGAATTATTTGTACTAACTTAAGTAACTATATTAACTTATATATATATATTGAATCAAGTGTACATATTGATAATAAGGTGAATGAACCTGATCTCCCTTTAAAATAACAAATAATAAAAAAAAAAAACAAAAAAAAAAAATAAAAAACAAACAAACAAATAAACAAACTTAAATAAATAATATTTTAACGATGTTAAAATATTACGTACGTAAATGTCATTTGCGTACAAAGCCGTGGTAACCCTAATAAGTTACAAATAGTCTATGATGCTTCGGCGAAAATTAAGAGTAACCGAAGTTTGAATGAATGTTAATATCGTGGACCAGTAATGTTTGAAGATCTTTCTTAATTAAATTTAAATAACATCCTACAGGCATAATAGCTGATGTTGATAAACCTTGTTTACAGTTGGGACTCCAAGAATCTGACAGAGATGTAATCCGTTTTCTCTGGCTTAAAATTATTCATGATGGGGTTTATTTAAATAATACATTACATTTGCGCTTTTTTCGAGTAACGTTTTGGTGGCATACTGAGCCCGTTTTTATTAAATGCCAGTATTAAGTTTCCCATGAAATCAGTTAACATTTATAAAAAAGGAATCGCAGAAGTTACATACGTAGATAATATTGTGACAGGTATACAAACAATTTCGGAAGAACTTGAACTATTCAAAACATCAAGATATTGGTTTGAGAACATATCTATGAATGTGCGTGAGTGGACTACTAATTCTAAAGAGCTTGTATCTCAGATACTAGTTAAATTATAAACAAATATTAATGATGGACATATCAAAATAGTAAGATTAGCATGGTATATTGAAAACGGTTATTTGTCTTTGAAATACAATTTCGACAACAATGATTTAGAGTTAGTTCAATCTATTACGCGCGATGTATTAAAAACTATTGCTTCAATTTACGATCTTCGTGGTCTGGCTGTTTCAGTAATGCGACCAGCAACGTTACTTTTTCAAAGTTTATGGAAAATAAAAACTACATGGGGTATTAAATTAAATGCTAATTTACTTATTTAATGGCGTAAAATAGTAGCTAACTTCCGTTACTTTATAGAGTTGATAGGTATTTTGCTCGCAATTTAAACGAATCAGTAACCAAATTCAAAATGAAATACATTGTTTCACAGATACATCTTTGACGGCATATTCGTGATGTCAGTTTTGTTATTGCAAGTCGAGATTAGTGCCTTTAAAAAAACAGCAATCTTTGCAGATACCATTGACCTTACATATCGTACTATACACCTAACATTAGAATTGTTAGGTGTCCTTATTGGTCGCAGACTTATATTGATTGCAGAATATGTTCTTAATATTTTTGTGCCTTAAAGCGATTGCGTATTATTTGTGGACTGATAGCCAAATAAATAGTTTTGAGTTGGTATAGATCGGAAAAGTTGTTGCCACCTTTTGTTTTGTGTAGATTTATCGAGATAAAGCAAAACTTTACAGCTTAGTTTTGTACAGAGACAGACGGTTTGGTACGAGAGCAGAGAGAGTATATTCTTATGATGGGTGGCACATAGATCCTGACTTTTTACTGAAGGCCCGAAACAATGACCCAGAGATATTTCAGACACTATACTAATTCAAACAAATTTGGCCGGGGAGGGTCTCACGAATACAAAGCCAAGCTGAAGAGTGTCTGCTAGGGATAAGATGATTTATCGCATCACGAGTGTTACCTCGACTGATTGTTTCGGATAATGCGACACAATTTCAAACTTACAGCAGATGTCTTGACATCCAATTAATGTATCCGAAATAAAGTGCATTGGAAGCTCATATCCGAGTTAGCCCCGTGGTTTTGGCTATTATGAAGAATTGATTGGTCTAGTGAAACACAGTATGGAACAGCGATAAGTCAATCATCTTATAAACCATAATCAGCTGTGTACTATAATTTAAGAAATTGAAGCTGTCGTAAATACAAGACCACTGACTGCAGTAGGCTCAGTGTTAGACCATGTATTAAGGCCGGCAGATTTCTTAAGGGTCGGTGGTTCTGTTACACTTCGAATTGTGGATTTCCTGAGTTTGCTATAGTGACTAAAACGTATTTAATTGACGGTTGGAAGCTTGGTCAAATTAGCCTGCAAGAATTTAGAAAAATGTTTAATAGTCAGTATTTAAAAAGTCTACGAGAGAGACGTGACAGACATTACAAACCAAGAGTAGTGGTTGATAGAACACCAAAATGATCAGAAATAGTTCAGTTAAGGTCCGACGGTAGTAGAGAACATTTGGAGGATTGGTAAGATAATAGAGCTTATTAAGGGTTCGGATAGACAGACAAGAGTGGCGAGAGTAAAGTTATTATCAGGAGAGACATTTGACCTGTTCAACAGGTCATTTCTATCCACTCGAGATGGATGACTATAATCAAAATCCTAAAGAGCAAATGGTAGTTGAAATGCCCATGAACTATGAGACAATCACTGAATTAGTCCTACTAGCACCGAGGCCAGTAGACCGGGCATCTAGAGCTTCGGCAATAAGGGCCAGGGATAAGTTTAAAGAATGGAGAAGTCAGTCACTGAGTAGATTAATTCAATGAATAAGTCTACTGTGATAAACATGTATTAGTTAAATTTACTAGTTATTCATTTTCCTTTCCCTTTGGGAGTGTCGCGAATGCGAAATATTATTGTAAGCAAAAAGTTTTATTTGAATTATTTTTCTTATATTTAAATCTGTGACGTTGTCAAGTTGTCTTGGCATTGTTAACCGAGTAATAAGATGAATTGATTTTTGTGAGAAAAGGAGAAAGTTTTATATATATATACTCAGTGCGAACATTATCAGATGTCTGTTGTGTGTATTATCAGTTTGTGCGACAATAGTATCAGTGAGATTACCGATGCGTCGGACTAATTGCGATCAGTATCAGATTTACAGTATCAGTTCTCAGGCGAGGCACGGGGTGGCTGTAGGGGAGGTTGGAGGCCACCAGGGGCAGTCAGTCCCCGACATTCTGTGTGACGAGTAAGAGCATCCGCATCTGAGGATGGGATGATATCAGGCAATCAGGTTGAACCAGCCCTGGATTGCATTAGCTCAGTATCAGGCAATCAGGTTGAACCAGCCCTGTATTGCAGTAGCTCAGTATCAGGCAATCAGGTTGAACCAGCCCTGTATTGCAGTAGCCCAGTATCAGGCAATCAGGTTGAACCAGCCCTGTATTGCAGTAGCCCAGTGTCAGGCAATCAGGTTGAACCAGCCCTGTATTGCAGTAACTCAGTATCAGTGTATCAAGTAATGTTTATGAGTCAGGCAATTAGGTTGAACCAGCCCTGTATTGCATCAGCTCAGTATTAGCGTAAAAATATTGTTTATGTATATATAACCCAGCGCAACATACAGGTAAAATGTATTCGCCGTGTACTCAATTAGAGTTCTTGGCGACAGTGCATGCTCGTTTGCTTCTACAATCGTATTATAAAATATAGAATAGATTTTCCCAGAAGCGGATCAGAGATGCATTGTCACTCCAGAGGAGAAAGTTACCTCATAAACAAGCTCACCGGCATTTACACCCTAACACCGAAACACAGAATTTTAGGCTCACTTTCGTATGGCCGACTATCTTAGTGGCTAACCGAATCCGATATTTTTCTAAGCAGTTATTTTAGTAGACTTTAACTCATAAAGCTTAACTTATGCTATCCCGGCCTGACTTAAATCTTACACCTGGAGCTAACTTTTATCACCCATGTAATTACAAGATGGCAAATAAATAAGATATACAAAGAAAAAAAGACAAACCCACTGAGTTTCTTGCCGGATCTTCTCAGTTGAGGTCGTGTTCCGATCCGGTGGTAGTGTAAAAAAATATGTAACTGACAATTTGTGAGCGCCCCCGTAGGCCTTTTTTCTTTTTGTTTTCGAGGGGGAAACCTTCAAAAGGTACCCGACGCCGTGGGAGCGACGCAGGGTTATGTAGGATTTTTACCGAACTAAAACCCCCCGGTGGCCGTCGTCGGCGCTGAAAAGGAGGACTCCGGGATCTCGAAACGACTTCAGCCGGAATCCTCCGAGCGCGTTGCCCCATCGAGCTCCTCCCAGATGGGCGGCTGGGCCCACCGCTCCGTCTAGTTTTTACGACGGTATGCGACCACACATACCGCCGTCCTTCCCGAGATTGCCTGGCCGAACGGTTCGAGCTCCCACTCTAGCCGTCTGCAACCCCGGAAGCCCCTTTTAGTCGCCTCTTACAACAGGCAGGGGATGCCGTAGCCCTATTCTGATCCCGGAACTACAGGGCGGCCTCCGTAGGCCTATGCAAAATATAGACATTTCATTTCATTTCACAATTCTACATAAAGATAATTTTCAGCACCCTGCTTCTAGTTGGACAAAGTGTAGCTCTGAAGAAGAGCGGAGTGAGAAAATTTCCCGATAACTTCTTATTTGGTGCCTCGACGGCGGCTTATCAGATCGAGGGAGGCTGGAATGAGGATGGTAAGATATATATACAACTGTATCATATCATAAAGTAGTGAAATACTGCGAGTTCGAGTTCTTCTGTCTTTGTTTACTACAATAATGAGCACAGGCGCCAGGTTTTGGTACCTTGGGCTTAAAAAATAAAATAGCTGTGACAGTGGTAATTCCCTGGGCGAAGCATATATTTTCGAATACCTTAGAGCATGAGAGAAGTTCATGAGTGTCACATATTTTAGTGTAATCGTTTATATTTGAATGAATTTTAAAATTTGCCGACACACTTTCACATGAGGCGACCATCCCAGTCCTCGGGAGTAGCAACGCATCTGTGATTGACAGATGGAACCCCTGTTCTGTATGTAGTTGATTACAGATGTCTATGGGCGGCAGTGACCACTTTCCATCAGGTGGACTGCATGCTGATTTGGTACTTCAGTCAGATAAAAAAAAACCGGGGAGCCCCGAAATTTTAAAATAATAATTAAACCTCCCAAACCTTGGTATTTAGTATTCTTTGAGTTAATTTAGTTTATATATTATCTGTGCTCTAAATTTCAGCCAAATTCGACTAATAATTTGTGTACAAAAGACTAACAAATAGCCATTCATCCTGACAATATTTATTAGTGAGTAGTTGAATCCCGCAGGTTCGCCCGCGTTAACAAAAATCGAGTGTCCCGTGGGAATAAGACATTTTTCCACAGTAAAAAGTAGCCTATATGTTAATCCAAATTATCAGCTAACTCCCTACCAAATTTTATGAAAATCACTTCAGCCGTTTACACGTGAAGAAGTAACAAACATACACACTCACAAACCTTCGCCTTTATAATCTTATTATGAGTATGATATCTTAAATGCTGATATGCGGAAGATCGCGGGTCTTGTGATAAACTCCTATCGATTTATTTAGGTACTTGATATTTTGTATAAAAAGCAAAATTCGTATATACAATTTTTAACGTTATCTTCTAGATATGCAGATCAAAACATTTCTCGATAAAGAGTTATTTAATTCCTGAAGATTGCTTGTATTTTGACAAGTATATCAGAGATTTGGGATCAAATAATATTTTTATCTTATGAATACTAGTGTAAAATTCTTACGAGTATTTTTGTAAGATACCTACCATCAATAACCATTTTTTATTTACTCCTGGTTTCCTGGGGACATTCCAGCCACTACACTGGCCAATATTAGTAAACTTCACTTTTGCTATATTAACTAAGGTATTGAGAATTCCTCGCGATATTTCAATCGTTGAAGCAAGTTATACACGTAATAAAATGTTATTTATTGTTGGATGACATGATGATGATGATTATTATTATGAACAACAAATGACAAACTACGTATTTTCCGAAACTCTTCACTTTTGACTAACCATTGCAGAGCCATAGCAAAGTCATGAAAATTAGTTAACAGATCAATTTTACGGTATCTAGTAAATAATGTTATTTTAGTATTCCACCCATTTACCATTGCTTGTATGTAAATGATCATTGAAAATAGTCTAGGATTGGAAAGTGTGAAATACGTTCCGCTTTCATGGTCTAAATAGTAGAATTGATTGCTTATTTTGCATACATGCAACGTGTAGAATATAGATTCAGCAAAGCGAATTTTATATCGTTTATTACCAATGCCATAACAAAGCTAAGGTATGACTTATTAATACTGTAGGCTTAGAAAACTTGCAGCGCGCGTTTTGATAGTTGTAAGTGTAGGCACATATATTTGTTCCAAATTCGCCCTGTTTAGTTCTATTATGAAGACCCGCGTGGCGGAGTGGTTACCATACCGGTATGCCGCGCAATGGGTTCGGGTTCGATTCCCGGCCAACCAGGTATCTGAATGATAAATTTAGTTGGTTAGTAAAAAGATTTAGTTGTAAGTGTAGGCACTTAAATTTGTTCCAAATTCGCCCTGTTTAGTTTTATTATGACGACCCGCGTGGCGGAGTGGTTACCATACCGGTATGCCGCGCAATGGGTTCGGGTTCGATTCCCGGCCAACCAGGTATCTGAATGATAATTTTAGATTCCTGTTCTGGGTCTGGGTATTTGTGTATTCGTCTTGTGTGTATCCATGGTACCCACGTCACAGGAGAAAATCCTACTGTGGGGCTATGAACGTAGAAAGCGTGCGTGAGTTATTTTTGAGATAATCATCTCCAATTCTAAATATGGTCTAAATAAGCCCTAATCAACTGTGTTTCCAGGTAAAGGATTATCAATATGGGACGTTGCGACTCACATCAATCCTTCACCGATTAAAGACAGAAGCACCGGCGATGTGGCAGCTGATTCCTATCATTTATACAAACGTGACGTCGAAATGGCTAAAGAACTGGGCTTACACTTCTATAGATTCTCAGTTTCCTGGACAAGAATACTTCCAAACGGCTTCGCCAATCAAATAAATCAAGCAGGTCTTGATTACTACAATCGACTTATCGACGAATTGCTGAAAAATAATATAAAGCCTTTCCTAACGATCTACCATTGGGATCTACCTGATAAATTGCAGAAATTAGGAGGCTGGGCAAATCCAAACATAGTTGATTGGTTCACCAGCTACGCCAAAGTTCTCTTCGACAATTTTGGGGACAGAGTCAAGATGTGGATTACGATAAATGAGCCGAAACAAATTTGCTACGAAGGTTACGGTTCCGTGTCCAAAGCTCCAATGCTGAACTTCACTGGAATCGCTGAGTATTTGTGTTCAAAGAACGTTCTTCTGGCACATGCAAATGCTTACAGATTGTACGATGAAAAGTATAGAGAATCTCAGAATGGATCCATCGGTATTTCTATCAGCTGTACCTGGATGCATCCAGTATCTGACTCGTATGATGATCATCAGGCGGCGTTAGATGCTAGACAATTTGATGTGAGTTCATTTAATTTCTTGCTTAAAATAATATCATTTAAATAAATTGATAATATGGATGGAAATAGGGGAGGCCTATGTTTAACAGTGGACTGCAAACGACTGATGCATAGATGTTTCAGACATTTCAAAGATCAGCAACTTTACAGATCCGTTCGATTTCACCTTGGATTAATGTACTATTTGATAACACATGTGCATATACATGGACAAATTTAATTAACATTACTTACTGTTCCATTCCTTCTTAAAAGGCACTCTTCTACCTCTTCTATTTCTTATACATCATCTAACTCTCTATTAGAACTCAGCTGCATTTTTTTTCTCGACGCATATTCATTACTGCATCTTCACACCTGTAACCTGATTATTAATAAATTACCCGACTGCGTAATCAGAACTATGTCTTTATTAAGTACTTTAATAAATATTTTTGTATTACAGTGGGGTCAGTACGCTCATCCGATATTCTCCAAAGACGGGGACTATCCAAAGGAGTTGATACGAAACGTTGGCCTAAAGAGTGCTGAGCAAGGTTACCGAAATTCTCGCTTACCAATACTTTCTCCTTCTGAAGTGTCTCTCATACGCGGATCATCCGATTTCTTCGGCGTCAACACGTATACAACAAAATTGGCATATCGAGACGCATCAGTAGACGGCATGTATGCAATACCATCGTATATGGATGACATGAGTGCCATTTTGATTAAAGATGACTCTTGGCCACAAGCACAGTCGATATGGTTACAGGTACGTTTTATACATTTTCTTGTGATCAGTTCCAAGTAGAGCTTCACTTACAACAACAAACCCTCTTTCTGACTCACGCTAACGAATTTATTCCGTAGCTTGTTTAAGAGTGCAAGTCGTATATGCGAAAAAGATGTCGGAATATGAGCTGTAATGTTAACTTTATAAAGTTTCAATTCTGTTATATGTGATTATTAAATTCCACGTCTGTACTTTGTGCACACACACGCACACACGCGCTTTCTACACTCATAGCCCCACACTAGGATTTTCTCCCGTGTCGTGGGTACCATGGACACACAAGACGAATACACAAACACCCAGACCCAGAACAGGAATCTAAACTCATCATTCAGATACCTCTCTGGCTGAGAATCGAACCCGGGACCCATTGCGCGCCAGCCATTTGTAGGTAACCGCCACGCGGGTCGTCAATATGAATTGCGTGTATATCTTTTTATCTATATAAAAAGTGTGTGTATATATTTATCCAGGAAGTACCCTGGGGCTTCTACAACCTACTAATGGATATCAAGCGAAGGTACAACAACCCAGTGGTATATATAACCGAGAATGGATGGTCGAGCTCCGGAGGGTTAATCGACGAAGATCGGGTTAGGTACTATCGGAACTATCTCAACGCTTTGTTGGACGCGGTGGCCAATGGGTGTAATATCAAAGGGTATACTGCTTGGAGTTTGATGGACAACTTCGAATGGATGAATGGTTACACGTAAGTTTTTTTGTTTTTTAATGTATATTGTAACAAAAGAGTATGCAGTCCATCCGATAGGCCGACTAACATAGTAATAGTAGCCAGTTTTCACACCTTTCCATTCAAAGGAAAATTCAATTTTCATTTCTTTTCATTCCTTTCCTTTCATTTTGTTTCATTTTCCTTTTCATTTTTTTTTTGAAGTTTTATCGGGGTTGGAAAAAAATTTAGTGTAATATTTTTTCGTTACGCGCCATCTTTTTTTTCCGTTACGCGCCATCTTTTTCTTATCCCTACCACGCGTGATATTAGATAGATTATTATAGATTAGATTATTAGATAAAGTTTAATAAAAGCCATTTATTAAACTTTATCTAATTTAACTTTATTTAACCAATTTCTGTAAAGTTGCATATAGTAAATTATTTTTTGAAAAATAACGTCATAAAGAAGTTTCACTTCTTACGAGTGTAGGTACGCTAGGACACGCACACATTTTTATTCTGTAAAAACAAGATGGTAATAAAAAAGTTATACAAAGGAAAAAGACAAAACCTGAACCCACTTAGTTTCTTGTCGGATCTTGTCAGTTGAAGTCGTGTTCCGATAGAAGAGTGGAAGAGTAAGAACAAAAGTAACTGACAATTTGCAAGTGTCCCCTTTACAAAATAAGACATTTAGTTTCTCTTTCACGCAAGAATTACAGATTGCATTTCGTTAGAAATTTGCACACATTGTCAAAGACCTTTTTTTTTGTTCTCTCCAAACCTTCAAAAGGTACCCCCAACCCCGTAGGAGCGACGAAGCGGTTATATGGGATTTTTACCGCACTATAACCCCCCTGTGGCCGTCTTCGGCGCTACAATGAGGACCCCGGGATCTCCAAATAATCGCAACCGGAATCCTCAGAGCGCGTTGCCCCATCGGGCTCCTCCCAGATGGGCGGCTGGGTCCACCGCTCCGTCTAGTCTTTACTACGATATGCGACCACATATACCGCCTCCTTCCCGGGATCGCCTGGCTGGGTCGTTCAAGTTCCCACTCTAGCCGCCCGCAACCCCGGAAGCCCTTTTTAGTCGCCACTTATGACAGGCAGGGGATACCGTAGCCCTATTCTGATCCAGGAACTACAGGGACGATTTTCGAAGACCAACGTTAACACAGTATACTCATTACCCTCAGGTAGGACTTCAGGAATAGCCTAGGAGGTAATAATTAATGATAATATGTAATTTTATTTTTCAGGGAAAGATTTGGCCTTTACGAAGTGGATTTCTCCAGCCCAAAGCGTACCAGATCGCCGAGAATGTCAGCCTTAGTTTACAAAGAGATCATCAGGACAAACAAATTGGATCCTTCCTATGAACCCGATACTGATTTTACACTTCAAAATACTGATAAATAATAAGACTGCCTTTTTATTTAAAAATATAATGTCACAACTTTAAGCTTCTTTGATTGATGAACCCGATGATCTCCTATTTTATATTCTACATATTTACCTATATTGAGTAATAAAAAAGAATGACACAAACACGGCCAAATGAACCCTTAGGCTAATTAGGCTGCAACCTAGGGCGCGAGGATTGAGGGGGCGCGCTGCTATCATGTTTTCGCATGCACTATTAATCTAGCATCATTGCATCTACCCTACATATTTCAACTAGACCGAGACAAAACACTAACACACCGGAAGATGTAGATTTGGAGACTTTTTGCTCGGCAAGCTTAAGTTAACAACAAGTTAATACTTTTAGGCTGACTGTAACACACTTGGTGGGGGCGCGTCCTTATAATTAGCGAAGAACGGTCAGAATTCTTGATCAGTCGCTGGAGACAAATCTACTCATTATTTACTAACAACATCTAAACGTTTAATAATCTTTATTAGGATTATAAACCCGAAACCTTAATCACACAAAAAAACTAAATAAATTTTTTGCAGAACGCTGCTAACATTTTCCATAGCTACGTAAAATAACAAAAACAAATATATCCCTGTATGAACTGCATTTTTTTTTCTAATGTAAAATAATTTAACACGTACATTCCAAACCGTAGTCTATATCTGTGCTTTTCATCCAGATCTGTTCAGCCGTTCTGAAGGTAAGACCCGTCATAGAGGAGTAACTTGAGAAGCGCTACGGACCCTTCGGCCTTTCTCAAAACCCGCCATTTTGTTGCGGCAGCCATTTTGTATTAACAACAATATTAAATATAACTGCAGTGTCATCTGAACTATGGCTATAATTCAAATTTGAGCTCAATCTGACACTTAGAAGTGGGTTAAATTCAGGTCACAAGATTGAACCAAGATTTAAGTATACAAGCTTACCTACAAACATTGTAAGTTACTTAAATCTTTTATAAATGTCAGACATTACATTTAAAAACACTTATGAATCCGATTAAAAATCATCACTACATAGTATAGAACAAAGTCGCTTCTGTGTCTATGCCTATATGATATAATAATTTTAAGAGGACGGGTTGTATGTCTAATACATGTTTAATAGTAGAGAAACACTAATCGTTTTAGATTTTTGACTTCTAGGCGGAACGAAGTTCGCCGGGTCATCTGGTTGGGTATAAATCCAAATTGACAAAAGATTAATGCAAAATGTTTTTGAGTAGACATACGACAACAAACCAATATACGTGGTGAATACCTACCTACTTGACAATTATGATACGTAAACACGTGGTGATTTAAGAAATCCACACTGACATTGCAACTTATAAAAATCTATTACATCTAAGACTTAAATCTACTTATTTAGAATCTATTACTATACTTATCACCTCTTTACAATAACAACGTTTTATCTTGAAAACTACAATTTTATTGGAGGCCATTTGTTAGGTTACACAAAATAAAATTCCTTATAACGAATGGACTTACATAGGTCTAATACGCTCATTATAAATATTATGTAATGACTAATCGGCAAATTTAAGAAAAAACGTTGTTGTTGTAAAGAGGCGTTATAATCATGTCAAAAGCAGCCACTTGCAATTCTGAATACTTTTTGCCACTTTAATTTCATAAAAAAATACCAGGTAGTTATAATACTTTACTTCATAGTAATCTTTTTGACATTATTTAAACAGCCCGGATAGCTCAGTCGGTAGAGCATTGGACTTTTAATCCAACGGTCCAGGGTTCAAGTCCCTGTTCGGGCGATATTTTTTGTAAAGTATATTATACCTATTAAACATACATTTTGACAAACTCAGTATTATAGCTTGTATTTTATATTTTGATTTGATGTAAAATAATTTCTAAAACACTGAAGTACATCCGGTTGTCTATATTGTTATTTAAAGTTTTAATCTAAAATTATTGTCTTTGGCCTCAAATTAAACATCATTCGAAACTTACAAAAAATAAAAGAAGTAGAAAATGCTAAATACGGCACTGATGAAAACTTTTCTTATCGACACAATAACTTTATACAGGTGCCCTCTCTCGTATTTATGGAGAAAAATTAACCCAAAGCAACGAAAAAACGTGCCAACCCTATAGTCAACAAAAAAGTTTGCAAAAGATCTTTACTTTGATTTTGGTACCTCCCACTGATTGCATCCACGGTGAGTGATGCTGTTATTAAAAGGAGAAATTAATTAATTATTAATTTATTACAAACAAACAAATAATTAAATGCTTAATTTTGTGAAATGACAGATTTTTTACATAATATGTATTTGATGGAGATCGAATTAACATACCTGCTCAATAAAAAAAAAACCAGTATTCTTTGGAAATATTATGTAGGTTGGTATGTATATTAATTAACATGTGTTTTATGTAACTTTGAAATGTTAAAGAATGTCATGATTGTCATGTTGTTTTTTTCGTTTCTTAGTGATAACACTGAAATTTTATAGATAATATGTTGTCCAAAATACTTATTGCGAATAACAAATAAATTATTTTAATCTTTATCATGATTTTGTATCTATACCATATTTAGAGGTTAGTCACCATATGATTGCGTGATTTACATTTCTGGCAACACTTCTAGCGTCAAACGTAACGTTGTTTTGTTTATGTGTCACTGCCACTGCCAGTAACATTCGTTTCACGTTTTAGCATTTAATGGGAAAATGTGTGATTTAAACGATAATCCTATTAAGTTGAGTGTAAAATGGAATGGGAAGGAATACGATATACCGGAGCTATCCCCTTCAGATTCCGTAGCAATGTTAAAAATCGCCATAGAAAACGCTACGGGCGTTCGACCGGAAAGACAGAAGCTACTTAACGTTAAATTTCAGGGTGAATATATTATTTTAATTATTGCAAACCTGCATCATGATATACATTGATTGGTTGTGTTATGTTTTGTTCATTTTTATCATATTTTACCGTTTTTTGGGACATCCCTACTTTTGCATATCCGTAACCTAATTACCGTAAAATCCTGAGAACTGATTCCAAATATGAATATTTAGAGACGAAGTAAACTTTCATACATATTATAAAAACTATAAGATTCGCGTATACATACTCCTCATGTATTTGTAACATAATATTGTTAGAAAACCAAGAATCTTGATGAATGATAATAATTTTGATTACATTTTTGATATAACTATCATCATTGTTTTATTGTGTTTTTCAAATTACATAAAATTTAAATTAAAATATTTTATAGTCTATATATTAAAATAACATTGCCTTTGTTTTAATACCACACTTTGTTACATACAATTTTTCATACCTAGTAAATACTACTAGGTATGAAAAATTATTACTATTAAAATTTTGTAATATTTTCCCAAACCTAGATGTAATTGTCATCTTATTAATGTTATTATTGCCAAAGTTTAATAACAATGACAATATCAATCAAATGTAAACTTTCATTCTATTTTGATTCAATTTCTTGATTCAAAAATGATTTCTTTGGGGCATTGCATGCCCTAACAAAAAAATTCTTGCCTATTACTGGGTTTTTCTTAAATGTACCTGACTTTCAATATGTTATGTACGAATGATTTTATTATCAAGTCCCTCGATAACAACAATATTTTAAAACTGGTAGAAACCTTTGGGGTTTGACTCCAAGGCATCACATCTATTTCTGCTTCATAACATTGTGAATAGGGATTGCAATCTGGAAAACTGGATCCGGTAATCCGGCAGATCTGGCACAAATTTACACAAACCGGATCTGGTACCAATTCACCACCGGATCCGGACCTCCACCGGATCCGGTGATTGTATATTTAGACAAAGATTTCACATTACAAAAATAATTACCGTTCGAAATCGATCCTTTTTTTACACTGTTTTGACCGTTCGATTAATCCAACCGGATCCAGTCCGATCCGATCGGATTGAGAAAAAATGAGGCCGGATTGAAAATGAGGCCGGATTGCAATCCCTAATTGTGAACCTCACCTGTCTTAGTTTAAAGAGCTTAGTAGGAAAGACATACATAGTTAGACATATATAGACTACTTGTGGTGTTGGAATCCTGTAGCTTTACCCGCATTAACAAAAATCGATCGATGGGAATCACATATTTTTCAACAATAAAAAATACCCAATATGTTAATCCATTAAGAACCTAATTCTCTACCAAATTTTATGAAAATCGCTCCAGCCGTTTACACATGAAGATGTAACAAACATACACATACTTTCTACACTCATAGCCCCACAGTAGGATTCTCTCCTGTGTCGTCGGTACCATGGACACACAAGACCAATACACAAACACCCAGACCTAGAACAGGAATTCCAACTCATCATTCAGTCACCTGTCTGACTGGGAATCGAATGTGGGACCCAATGCGCGTCGGACCGGTACCGTAATCGCTCAGACCACGCGATTCGTCAAAAGTTTGAAGTATAATTCTAATATACTTTTGTTGGTAACATTTTTCCACATTGATGAATTTTTGGCTCAAAGGACTAAATTGGAACATATCAGATAATCATGGCTCCCTTGTCACACCCTTTAGTCGTGAACACAACAGCACTTTACTCTGCTCTCATTAGGCAGAACTATGTGTACCGATGGTGCTTATGGAGTCTAACCATTCTACCACCTTCAAATCCTCTGAGTTTCAACCCAAAACTCAAAATTTCACATTGTTGGCATTCTAGGTAAGGTGGCAACAGACAACTGCACACTATCAGACCTGAATCTCAAGCCAAATTTGAAGATAATGATGATGGGGTCCTTAGAAGAGGCCATAGAAGGTGCGAGGACCAAACCTGACGTCGGAGACGAGGTCGTGAATGACCTGGATATTGAAGAGGAGGAAGTTGATGTGGAAAACCAAGAGGTTTGTATTAAGAGGAAAAATTTAAATTAATTAACAATTTAATTATTTAGCCCTTTGAGAGATTCAATTTCTCTTTGACTGAGGGATGCAATCTTTTGGACACTGTTAAATTTGGCATAGAAATTATGTTCAAGGTAATGAACATAATGTCTCACTGTAGGTTGATTTTTGGTCAAAGCCGATTCTTTGGCTATCACTACAACTTTGACCGGTGTCGAAGGTGTAAAAACCGTGACTAATAAAGTCCTAGAGATTTATTTTCTGGATATCAAATTGTCGCTTAACTTCTCACACTGCGGATCTCAAAATGAGCAACTTTTCAGGAGAGCAAATAAACTGTCTCAAATAGTTAGGTATTTTTAATTCAACTACCAAATAATATATTGCCCTTAAAATATTAATAATGTTGAAATAGTTTTTATGAAAATGTAACATGTTCCTATATTATTTTGAGAGACCATTATGCCATTCACTCAAAATGGGCATTTTTTGAGTTACGCGGTGTTAGAACTTAAGCGACGAAATGCAATGCCCATTTTGGTAGATCTTTCCGTTCAAGGATGTTAGTTAGTTTGGTTCTTACTCTTAGTTGGAAACTGCTATATATGTCTTGTCTTGTTTAACTCCAGTCAGGCCTGCTTATAGCTCTCTGGCATTTTTATAATTCATCTCTACAATATCTTTTATTATACCATACCAAAAAACAAAGCTGGGGATTAGCTCGTTAACCCGTTAATCGTTAATTAACGACATTAACATTTCCACTAACGGATTAACTTTTAAGTTAACATAAAAGGTGTCCACGGATTTTTTTTAACTTCCATTGAATTTTCTTAGGTCCGTTAAAACATTAACCCAGTGGCCCCAGTACCTATTATTTAATGTTGCTAAGCACCGCGCCGCATGGAAACGTATTACAGCAGTCGATAAGATGTTTTAAAAAATGCATAGAGAAAAAGGCAAAGGCCGCATTACGTCATGAAGCTGCCGAAAGTTGACAGAGTAACAACGACGATTATTAGGCTGTTCATTTTTTCGATTCTGTTACTCGGTCTAAAGAAAAACTTGTGAGCGACAAATCTTTAAAGAGTAAATCTCAAAATGTGGCTAGGACATGAAATCGAACTCGTATAATGCATTCCTAGGTGAACTAAAATATCTTTAATCTGTTTAACATAATACTACTATACTCTCGAGCGCTGCAGTGGAACGTCTTTTTCGGAAAGATATGTTAACACTGAGTGCTACAGTTGAACGTTTTTTCCCACGAGAAAAGATATGTTAACAGTAAAACAAGTCTTTCTTTTAGACGAGAACCTTAACATATTAATGTTTAGTGTAGCAATATCCACGTTACGCCAAATCACTAAATTAAATACTAATTATACTACAGTATAATTATGCACTATTTTTGTTTTTATCCTGTTAACTTCCAGAACCTAAAAAAAATTAAGTAACTTATTAACGCAACGATATATAAAAAGGATTTTTTTATCACACGTTAACGGATTAACGATTTACTTAATTTCCGTTAAATCTTTCGAAATATAACGCATTAACGTTTAACGAAGTTAACCTTTTTAGAAACGGATTAGGGAGTAACGAAGCTTATTTGATTGACCGTGCCCAGTTTTGCAAAAATACACAGAATAGTTGTCAACAACTTTTATGCAACCTGGCCCACTTTTTTGAAGTGAAGTTTCACTTTAGAATACTTAAATAATACTTATTTTAAACTATGAAAGTAGTGTCGCGCTACAAATAGATGGCGCTGTTCCCTTTTCTGAATCACGCTAACGACTGAACTTCGTAGCTTGTATAAGAACTCGGTGCAAACAAAATAGTTATATTCGCATTCGCATTAATTACTGCAGTCCAATGGGCTCAGTGATTATTAACATTTTTGAAAAAGTATGAGGCTTGATACCCTTATGCTTAAAGGTATAGTTTATTCGTAAGGTGTATTTTCTTTGAAAGCTTTTATATTTTTAACCGACTTCCAAATAGGGACACGGTATCGAATAGAAAGTATCGATACTGTACTCATGAGTAATATCGAACGAAAAGTATCGTACTCATAAATGTATCGAAACAAAAGTATCGATACTTCAACGTATCGAGTACTTTTCTTGGAGCCTAATGATCAGAAACGCGTCAGAACATCAATATCAGTCAGTAAATAAAAATAAAAGGTTTTGGCACACTAATTTATTACAATAATAAAGAGATTACAATAATAAGACGACTGTAACTTTATACATTTTAAACTGTATGAAAAAAGAACTGTTAATTTAGGCACACATCAAAGTTCCCATTCCTCCTCCGTACAATCACTTAAAAATAACAGTTTATCGAGCCGTTTTGGCGATAGGCGGTTTCGGATTTTAGTTATAGTGCTTCCTGCTTTAGAAAACAATCGTTCTGAGGGCACTGACGTCGCTGGAATTGACAAATATTCTCGTGCCAACTTGTATAATTTTGGAAACACAACTTTCATATCTTCCCATTGCTTCAAAGGTTCTAAGGAAAGTGGTGAAACCTGCGCAGACAAATAATAGCTTATTTCATCCTTTGTTTTGGATTGGAATGAAGATGAAGAACAATCATTTTTGTTTTGTTTTTTTGTATGCGCTAACTTCTTATGATGACTCCAAAAGTCGTATGATGTTTCAACAGAAGAATCGCTGTCAGGTTCACTGCTAATAATACTGGAACTGGGAGTGGTAGTAATAAATCGTCTTAGTAAAGAAATAGCCTTTGCACAAGCTCTAGCATCTTGAAAGTGAATATTCTTGAATCTTGGATCCAACAAACATGAGATTGCAATCAAATGATTGTCTTCAATATGTCCGAATCTGCGTTCTATCTGTTTGATTATTTCGTTTTTTACTGTATTTATTACCTTATCATCGGTATTATCATCACCACCTATACCTTCAGCCACATGTACATCATTAATCTGCGCCTTCAAGCAGTTCACCATCGGTATTATTTTACTTATGGTCACATACTGTTCACCCGATAGCTCTTTCGTTACATATTCCAGTGGTTTCAATATTAAAATCAATGTTTTTATATTCTGCATTTCTACAGCTGAAGGTGTGGGTGGTGCTTTAGTATTTAACATTAAAATTTGATGAACAATTGGCGCTAATTCTATGTATCTCTGGAGCATATAATAGACAGAATTCCAACGAGTTTTAACATCTAAAATCAGTTTGAGAGGTTGACAGCCAGTTTGCTTTTGACGTAAAGAGTCGCTGAGAATTACACTGCTCTTGAAAAATTTGACGATGTCTCGTACTTTGCTTACTAATAAACTGAAATCATTGACTAACATTGCAGATTCAGCGATAAGATTAATTGTATGAGCAAAGCAAGGCAAGTGTTTATTTTTTTCTAGAAAATTAGCTATGCCTGCTGTCATGTTTGAGCCGTTGTCCGTAACTACAGCAGTTATTTTTTCCAGGCTGATGTGCATACCTGCACAAATTTCTTTTAATTTGTCAGCTATGTATTCACCAGTATGCCGTTGATCCAGTGCAACAGTAGCAATGCAACGCGATACAAGTCTGTCATCATGTAAATAATGAGCAGTAACCCCTAAATAACTGGTAACAGTCATCATCTCACTCCAAATATCACAGGTTAATGCCAAGTGCGAAATATTGTCAAATATGTTTTCAATTTTCAAATGCATGGTACTGTATAAAGCATCAAATTGGGCTTTAAGAGTATCCACGCTTGGAATTTTAAACGACGGGCAAGCTTGATGCATCATTTTTTTAAATCCACGCCCTTTCACAATGTCAAACGGTCTTTTATCAACGCAAATAAAATAAAGCAAGCATTTGCATAGCTTCAAATGATCCTTTCCTCCATTGGAATAAGAATATTTACGTTCTATTGTTTGTACAATAGAAAGTTGTCTTTTTTTTGGAAGCGGTGCATATGTTTCTGTAAGCTCACTGTCATCGATAACATCGATTGGAATTTTCTTGACATCAGATGATGAAGGAATAGCTAGAAATGTATTCGATTCAGGTGCTTTTGATGTACTTGTCGATGGTTGTGGTTCATGACTCGGTGGCGGTGAATTCAGCGGGTCTAGCTTTTTATTAATCGTTGTTTGTATCTTTTCATCTCCTTTTCCACTAAAAAAAAATACCGGAATTAGTTTCGTGCTCCTAAAAAGTTCTTCAATGTAAAACGGGTATATATATATATATATATATATATATATTTTTTAGTATACAACTTCAAATTTATTTATTACTAGCTAATTCTAGCCACTTCGTTCGCGTGGACGTTAAATAAATAAATGGTTAAAAATGTATCTTTTAGATATGGTAACAACAATATAAGCCCAAGTTAGGCCCTTATTTCGAAGTCACAAACAGACAGGGTAATTTTATTTTATTTGAATATAGTAAATAACAATAAAATTTAAGAATCATTTTAGGTTAAGTATATTAAAAAAAAAGCAGAAAATTATATTTAAATATACCTCAACGCATTAGAGTGTTTCTTAAGATGTTTATTCATGTTTGACGTATTCCCTGACGTTTTTATGGTTTTGAAACAAATCTTGCATTTCACTTCGTTGCTGTTAAGCTTGATAAAATACTGCCAAAGTTCACTCTTAGTAGGCGGCATTCTTCTAATGACTCAAATGTCGATGTTGTTTTATATTATACACTTTAATAATAGTCAAGCACAATAATTATTGATGACAAGCATTAATGCAGCAGAAAAACAAATCGCGAAACGAGCTCGAAGAATTAACAAATAACACCAGGTGTATACTAATAAAGCGACGATAAACAATATAAAAACGGTGAACGTGTGAATGATTGATTAGTGTAGGAAATGAATGAAAGGTTAGGATTGGAACTGAACTATAAACGGAAGGAACGAATTTTAATGTTTTAGGTAAGAAGGTTCAGTCTTCAGAACGATTGGACTAGATGGCGTTGCCAATGTTGCCATAAACATGCATGGCCGTAACCGTAAAGTCGCAAGTTTTAAGTGGGTAATTTCTGATATTTATTCGATACGATACTTGTTGAAAAGTACTCATTGAGTAAAAGTATCGAATGCAAAGTATCGAGTACAAAAGTATCTGTATCGAAAGGTAAAATACTCGATACCACAAAGTATCGATACTTTTTTCGTGTCCCTACTTCCAAAAAGGAGGAGGTTATCAATTCGTCTGTATATTTTTTTTTTTTTTTTATATTTGTTACCTGATTTCTCCGGACTGGGTGAACCGATTTAGATGATTTTTTTTTTATTTGAAAGGTAGTGCGTGTCATAGGGTCCCATTTTTTTTTAGTATTTTTTTGACATCCATATTTTTTGACATGGGCATCCATAAGAAAAACGCATAAGTCTTAAATTTGCATTTTCAATGTACGCGATAAATGTATGAATAACTCAATATCCCGCCAACCGATTTTGATGATTCTTTTTTTATCAGAAAGGATGTACTCCAGGGGTAGTCTGATAAGAGTTTGATAAGGTTCTAATCATAGGATCTTCAACTTTTTGGAGCAAAATAATAAAATTAGTGATAGTCGGCCGAACCTTAGCTGGAGAAGTCCAATTGAGTAAAATATAGAATAAAATTACTATGTAGGTATTTACTATGAAAAATTTGACCTTCAACTCTTCAATCCTGATGATGCAGGGGTACTGCTAGCCTGAACTATAAAAGTTGGTCGTTTGATGTTTGCGAATATATAATGAAATTGTTAAGCAAATTCATGGGACAAAAATTTGACCTTCAACTCCTCAACCCTGATGATGCAGGGGTACTTAAAGCCAAAACCATAGGAATAAGCCATTTGGTGCTTACGTATATGTTATAAGATTACTGAGCAAAAACATAAGATGAAAAATTTGACCTTCAACTCCTCAACCCTGATGATGGAGGGGTACTTCAATCCTAAACCATAGAAGTTGGCAATTTGGTGCTTACGGTTATGTAAAGAAAATACTAAGCAAAAATATAAAAT
The DNA here is from genome assembly GCA_949699795.1 of Spicauda simplicius. Classification (NCBI taxonomy): domain Eukaryota; kingdom Metazoa; phylum Arthropoda; class Insecta; order Lepidoptera; family Hesperiidae; genus Spicauda; species Spicauda simplicius. The sequence continues at coordinate 10,974,934 of OX453079.1, forward strand.
CAAAAATTTGACCTTCAACTCCTCAACCCTGATGATGAAGGGGTACTTCAATCCTAAACCATAGGAGTTGGCAATTTGGTGCTTACGGTTATGTAAAAATAATACTAAGCAGAGGCACAAAATTAAAATTTTGACCTTCAACTCCTCGACCCTGATGATGAAGGGGTACTTCAATTCTAAACCATAGGAGTTGGCAATTTGGTGCTTACGGGTATGTAAAAATAATACCAAACAGAGGCACAAAATTAAAATTTTGACCTTCAACTCCTAAACCCTGATGATGCAGGGTACTGCAAGCCTGAGCCATAGAAGTTAGCCACCTGGTACTAACGTATATGTTATAAGATTACTAAGCAACAATATAAGATGAAAAATTTGACCTTCAACTCCTCAACCCTGATGATGGAGGGGTACTTCCAGAGGGGGCGCCCTGTTTGTATGAATTGTAAAAGTGTTTTATGTTTAATTTTTGTGAATATGTAGATGCACAAAGCAAACTTAGAGGCTTTATTTAAATACAAACATAAAAATATAGTCACTAAAAAGTGTAAAATAAAAACTTTTTAACAAAAAATATCTACCGACTTCCATGTCACAAAAAAGTAAAAAATAATTTAAATATATTTTGGTCTAGAACATACTCAGTACTTAGTACATAGTTCTGAAGTCGGTGCTCATATAGGACGTAGTTACCGTCGTCCAGCGAAATATGTCGAGCACCGACTTCAGGACTATGTACTAAGTACTGAGTATGTTCTAGACCAAAATATATTTAAATTATTTTTTACTTTTTTGTGACATGGAAGTCGGTAGATATTTTTTGTTAAAAAGTTTTTATTATCAATGCTTTCGGATAAGAATCTTATGTTACGATTAAGCATGTATTCGTATAGTTCTGATGACTATGCAATTATCTTTAATCAATTGTTGTTAATCCAAAATGGTGGATTAAACATTTTCGTACAACCCACCCTATTTTTAAATGGAAGGACTTAATGTGCACAATACAGTACACTAGGAAAAAAATAGTAATCCAAGATGGCTGCTATAAAAAAATGGAAGATTACATATTTTTTAACAACCTACCCAATATTGGTATTAAATGAAAGGGTTTAGTTTATAGAATACAGTACACTATGCCATAAAAAACAAATGATATACAGCCTTCAGGTACAATTACACTAAAGCCGAATTCTATTTCTAGGTAGTTGACATGTATTAGTGATTTTACGAATACTAGTCACCCGTCGCAACGGTCGAAATTCGACCGTAGTTCAGCTCAAAAAAAACTTGATATTGTCCAAAGTAGCACGAATATTTTTCAAATACAATAAAAATTTATTAACTTTCAAGATATTTTAAATATACCACTTATATATATATATATACAATAATATATATATTTAAAATAACTTTCAAGTTATTTTAAATATATATATTATTAGAAAGGTAAAAACAGGTTTAATTGACTAAGCTGCATTTAAAAGCAATAACGGGTATTTGACAAAGACATCTGACATTTTTGACGTTACATTTTTTTTTAGAAGACATTAATGTTTATTTTGTATATGTGTTTGTGTCAAATGCACGGTAGTGTGTGTGAAATGCATTTTAGTTGATTTTATGTATGTTTTATGCATTACATGAAAAAAAATATCATTACGTGCTCCTTTCTCTTTATAAAATATAACTGTGAAAAATTCATACTCCTCCGTCCACGGCCAGTTTCTTAAAAACGGAACCCAAGTTTCGCTATAAAAAAAGAAATTGTGCTAATTAATAATTCGAAATGAGGTCAATTAAGTTGGTTTGTCTGCGCGAATTATAATCCTTTTTATAATTTTCAGGTGTATCTAGCAAAAATAAACAAACGAGTCCGTGACTATAAGATCAACATTCTGAATGAACCTCGCCCCGGCAAGAAGCTACTAGTTTTGGATATAGATTATACACTATTTGATCACAGATCTGTAGCGGAGACAGGTAAGACTTGAATGTTCATTAATTTTCGTCAACGCATTATTATTCCACTGCTGGGCACGGGTCTTCTCTCGGAATGAGAGAGTTTTAGGTCATACATAGTCCACCACCATGAGGAAACCTACACACCCGAGAGTTCTTAAAAAAAAACTCGGAGGTGAGTGAAGTCCACCAATTCGCACTTGGCCAGCGCGGTGGTCTATGGCCTAAAACTCTCTCATTCCGTGAGAAGACCAGTGCCTAGCAGTGTGACAATAATGGGTTGACGATATATATATCAATCTACCATGCCGTCTGTTTGATAGGTTCTGGGCTCGATCTCCGGCCAAGCACGGTGTTTAAGCAGTATTAATAAATATTTAAGTTCATAATCATGTTATTAAAAATTAGAGATGCGCCGACTAGTAGTTTCACCGAATAACCGAATACCGAATAACCGAATACCGAATACCGAATACTCCGAATATTCGGTTTGACTTTTACCGAACCGGATATTCGGCCGAATTATGCGGTTTACCATTTCTTATTAAAAAACAATTACGAAAGTGTCTTCATAAAAAAATAAAATGTTGATTTGAGGTTTATAAATAAATATTGATATAGTCTTTGGGTAAAATGCGGTTGTGATTGAAATAAAAAAAAAATGTTGATCTAAAGTTTACTTGTTTTATTTTATTACCTTTATTTAACGCACTCTTCATGGGGTTTCTTTGATTTTAAAAATAAAACATACGAAAAAAGGATTTTCTTTTTGTTCTATACCGTGTAGCCAACAAAATAGAAAAACTCGAACCGAGTATATTCGGCACAACAACCAAATTATTCGGCCGAATACAAATAGTGAAAAAATGTCGAATACGCCGAATACGGAATAGCAACCGAATATTCGGCGCATCTCTATTAAAAATCATCGAAAGTCAATCAATACCTCTATAATTTCTCTACAGGTTACGAGCTAATGCGTCCATTCCTCCACGAATTCCTAACATCGGCGTACGACGACTACGACATAGTCATCTGGTCAGCGACCGGCATGAAGTGGATAGAAGAGAAGATGAGATTACTCGGCGTTTCAACGCATCAGGACTATAAGATAATGTTCTATCTGGATTACTTGGCGATGATAACCGTTCATACGGCTAAGTATGGTACTATAGATGTGAGTTTGTTTTTATATATTAGCATTAATATACGAGTGGGTAGTCTTTTTTTTTTTATTTCACTGAAGTAGCAAACGAGCATGCAGTCCACCTGATGGTAAGTGGTCACTGCCGCTCATGGACATCTGTAATCAACTTCATACAGAACATGGGTTCTATCTGAAGTCAATCACAGATGTGTTGCTACTCCCGAGGACTATGATGGTCGCCTCATGTGAAAGTGTACCGGCAACCACACCCTTCCATCGAAACGAAAAAAATGCTTCACGCTAGAAATAGGTGTGGCGGTGGTACCTCCCCGGTCGAACTACACTGGTTCTACCACCTGTCTTTTTGATATGTGGTCATTGCCGTCTGTAAGCAACTTTATATAGAAGAGTTCTATCTGAAGTCAATCAAGTTATTAATAAATTCAGTAAACTTTGTCACAATCGTGATATAAATACAAGGAACAAACACATCTCTACTCACATGTTACTCGTCTCCACAAAATTAATAATTCTTTTATGGGTGAATGTATACGCTTTTATAATAAACTACTAATTGAAATCAGAAATTTGTCAATCAATAAGTTTAAAGCATTTATTAAGATCAAGCTTAGTCGTAAAGCATATTACAAAATTTCTGATTATATAAATGATAAAACAGCTTGGTACTGAACAATACGTAATTAATAAAATGCCAAAGTGTAGCGTAGCTTGCCAAACGTGCTCCTTGTTAGGCCAAATGCAGGGCAGGATACTGGAGCTGACTTTTGTTAAACATGTAAAAACGAGATGGCAAATAAAAAAAAAAGATATACAAAGAAAAAAGACAAACCCACTGAGTTTCTTGCCGGATCTTCTCAGTTGAGGTCGTGTTCCGATCCGGTGGTAGTGTAAAAAATATATAAATGTAACTGACAATTTGTAAGCGCCCCCGAAGGCCTATGCGAAATAAAGACATTTCATTTCATTTTAATCACATGCGTTGCTGCTAAAGAGGACTGTGATGGTCGCCTCATACTAAAATTATATGAAATGAAATGTCTTTATTTTGTATAGTCCTTCGGGCACTTACAAATTGTCAGTAACATTTTTTTCTTACACTACCGCCGGATCGGAGCACGACCTCAACTGAGAAGATCCGGCAAGAAACTCAGCGGATTGTCTTTTTTCTTATTTATACGCATTTTTTTTAAATATAATTACAATCATGTTTTTTACATGGTAATGAAAGTTAGCTCCAGTATCTTGCCTTACAGTTCAGTAAAAATATCATATAATATTACCAACCAACAAGCTAGCAGTCCATCTGATGACAAGTGACAGCCACATATGAAGATCTGTATTTTACTTAAGTTTTTTTAAAAGATAAAGTAATAAATAAGTATGAAATTCATCTTTTGAATTTCATACTTCCACCAATTCGCACTTGGCCAGCGGGGTGGACTATGGCCTAAACTCTCTCATTCTGGGAGAAGACCCGTGCCCAGCAGTGGGCCAATAATGGGTTGTTGCGACGATGAAATTCATCTTAAGTGGTAAATGCCGCATATTGACATCTATATGAAATGAAATGAAATGTCTTTATTTTGCATAGGCCTTCGGGGGCGCTTACAAATTGTCAGTTACATATGTTATATTTTTTACACTACCACCGGATCAGAACACGACCCACGATATGCAACTTCATATAGAACAAGTTTCAGAATACCCATTAAATTCCAGGTAAAACCACTAGGCGTTATATGGGGCAAGTATCCCCAGTACAGCTCCAAAAACACAATAATGTTCGACGACATCCGACGGAACTTCATAATGAATCCCAAGAGCGGTTTGAAAATCAGACCTTTCCGGCAAGCGCATCTAAACAGAGACAGAGATAGAGAACTGCTGCATCTATCCACGTATCTGAGGGAGATAGCACAATACTGTGATGACTTTGACCAGCTAAACCATAAGAAATGGGAGAAATATAAGCCGGATAAGAGGACTCAGCATGCTGGGAGCAAACGGAAAGCAGAAGATAGTCCGTCTACACCCAAGGAATGACTGCGATGTGAAAGTGTTGCCAGCGCTTCGCTTGGCCGTCTCAAGGCTAAAGTTGCCATGTTCATGACATCTGCACGGGTATTATATATGTCTAGATTATTAGGAAGCGATATTTTACAGAAAACCAGAAAACCCGAAAAATTTTCAGCTAATTGACTTAAAGAAAAACTGTTTTTTTTTCAGCTAATTTACTTAAATGAGTTAAATATTTGAGACTTAATGACGTCTACAGATAGACTTAGTTATGAATAGCTTCGGTGAATTATAAAGTGACAATCACATGGTAGAAAAAGTCGGACATGAATATTATTTGCACCATCTCTGTCAATTTATAAGATTTAAGCACATACTAACTTTAGAATTATTATGCATATACCATGTACTCGGAACAAACTGGCGTCTTAACTTCATCCTCTTTTTTATTTGACTAAAGTAGCAAACGGGCATGCAGTCCACCTGATGGCAAGTGGTCACTGCCGCCCTGCGACATCTGTAAGCAACTACATACAGAACATTGGTTCCATCTGAAGTCCATCACAGATGCGTTGCTACTCCCGAGGACTAAGGTCGCCTCATGTGAAAGCGTGCCGGCAACCACACCTTTTCATCGAAACGGTTCAAGCTGGAAATAGGTGTGGGGGTGGTACTTCCCTGGTAGAGCTACACTGGTTCTACCACCTTGTTATCTCTTTATTCTATACGAATATTACATCGTTCTAACGGTTTTTTTTATAAAACAAAAGTAGCAAACGAGCATAAGATTCATTTCATGGTAAGAGGCAACTTTCTATGGACTTTTGTGATCAGAGCCACAAGAAATTCTACTACCGTCTAATAATTGTGACTAAGTACCCAGCAGTACACGTATGCTTCTTTTTTTAAAATGTATGTGCTTCTTTTTTTAAAATGTATGTGCTTCTTTTTTTTAAACACTAAAAAAATTCAGTTTTCACTTGTTACATTTGTTTGTTGTTGTTACTTTTTAATTCCAAAAATAATAATATCTAAAAGTCAAATTATTATTATTAATAGTATTGTCATTATAGTTAGTAGTAATCAAGAAAACCTAGACATATATAACATCTTCGGCCACTAACAAAGTAGGTTATTTATTAATATATATCGTGATATGACTGCTCATGGATCAATTAATTAATGTCAAATTGTAGGAAAAATGTTATATTTGACAGTTTTGTATGACGTTGCGTGTTAAAAGACTGAGTAAAGGAAAGGAAAGAGGTATAGTAAGAAGTAGGTATTCGTCGCTTATAGAACAATACATTATGGGAGTTATATATTATTTAATGCAAGTCGCTCAAGATCGTCGCTTATAGAACAATATATTATGGGAGTCGGCTATTATTTTTAATGCAAGTCGCTCCAGAGCTTTTAAGTATTACGTAACGCTTTTAACGTAACGTCTTGTGAAACGTTCAGTAATTCTTTCTTGCATTTAAACAGGTACAGGGTAGGTGTTGTAATTTTACAATATTTCTCCGTTTATGTACTTCTAGCAAAATCGACGCGACTTCGTTCGCGCAGACTATAATGTAATCTATCCAATCATTATACATTTGAGCACTACTCCTGGACATTTTTTTTATTCTATTATCAGTAGGTATTACAGTGTATGCAATGAAAAAAATTTTTGAGCAAAATTTTTGACACTGAATCACATTACTCAAGATTTTGTAAAGACGCCTTATATTATAGTAATAAAAATATATGTCTGCCTATGTTTCTCAGGGATAATGTAGCATTCTAATGGTGAAAGAATTTTTAAAATCGGTTCAGTAGTTTTTAAGTTAATTCATGACAAACATACAAAAATACAACGTTTTCCTCTTTATAATATTAGTATAGATGGGCGTACATATTACAATGTATTACAATGTCACAATAATATTATATTACGATCTAAATAACAAATTAATCTACAAGTTAATAAATAGTGCATAAATGTCAAAAAGAATAATAATAATGAAACGTTAATGCGTTACAGGGGAAGGGGCTTCGAACGCATTATGTTGGGTACAACCCATTATCGTCCCACTTTTGGGCACGGGTCTTCTCTCAGAATGAGAGTTTAGACCATAGTCCACCGCGCTAGCCAAGTGCGAATTGGTGAACTTAACACACGCCTGAGAACTTTTTTTAAAGAACTCTCGGGTGTGTAGGCTTCCTCACGATGTTTTCCGAAAAGCAGTGATAATTAATTTCTAATACGCACTTAAATCAGTGGTGCGTGCCTGGGTTTGAACCTCGCACCTCCCGTTTGAGAGGGCAAGTTTCAACCATTAGGCTATCACTGCTCTATGAACGCATTATATAACGTTTTTTTATTCGATTATAAAACCTTATTTAAGAAAAATACGGTCACAGTTACTGGCAGCCAACGTTCAAGGAGGGGGGTCTAAATTTCCAAAAAATGCATTAAGTTATTCTCGTAAGCTCCCCAAGTTGATAATAGAACGTGAGTAACAAAAAAAATAAAACATATTTTTTGTACAAAAAGTGGTTGTAAACTCTTGTACAATTATCATCGATATATATATATACATTGTCACACATACACAGATACACAGTCTCGAAAAATGACACCTAAAACTGTCGTCAAATGTACGTAGTTATTTATAGATGGTCATAACGACCATATATTTTAGCAATACAACCTTACGTCCATGATTTAAAGTTGTATTTACAACGCTTTAAGCAAAAAGCAATAAAATATTATTACTTGATATGAGCGCTCAATTTTGACATTGAGCGCTCTTTTTCATCGGACAGTTTTGAGACTTGTATCTATGGGTTTTTCTATATCGATGACAATTATGCAGTTTTTCTTTCACTCTGTAAAGTGAGTCAAAATGACTTAAGTATTGTTGGATAAGCGACGTATTTCATTGCTGATATTAAAATTGTAGTTCTAAGTGTAATTATTGTTGATTGTGCGCAGTTTTATAATTTTGGCACTAGGTGGCGCTGTTTGAAACATTATCAAAGCATTTTGTAATTTAAATATAAATATATAAAATTCATTGAATAAGCATTCGTATATTGTATTGTTTTTTCTATAGTTGGGATGGCCAATTTGATCAGAGCTAAGATCGACTTTTTACCGACGAATTTCAGTGGGATCTACCAATTACATAATTCTTAAAATTTTAAATGAAATAGCGTAGTTTTTCGGTAGACTTTCTAAAAGGAAAACAAGATTTGTTATCGTTCCATGTTTTTTTAACTATAAAAAACATTATTAGTTATATCTACATTGTTACTTAAAAAAAATGCGTTGCTGCCATCGACCGGTTGGCCATTCTTGACCTATAGCAACCTAAAATATCTCAAATTATGGTATAAATATTCATCAGATTATACAAAGGTATATTATGAAAAGGAGAGCAATTGTAATAAAATGTATCGCTTACGACAGTCATAATAGTTGTTCTAAAAAATGGAATGATATGCAAATAATTAGAACTCAACGGCCATTATTAATATTTAATATGAATAGTTTTTTAATACATTGTAAAAATGACGTTTTGATTTTAATTATTGAATGGGTCTAGCTCGTTATACAATTATAGTCGGATGGTGTGATTGTATAATACCATGATCAAACAGCTCAGACGTATATAAACAATCCGGTTTTTATCAAAAATGTAATCGTTTTCTAGGGCGCGTTCCAGATGACGCTTACAAAGCCCCAAACGCCCAAAATGTCGTTCTACAAGACGACCGCGGTCGTTGTGGTCGCGAGAATACGTCACTCATGACGTCATGACTTACGCCCACGCGACGCTCACGACGACCCACCTAGCAAGGTGGGTCGAAGTGATCGTTCCAGTAGGGAATACGTCAGTAAAGCTCACAAGCTAATGGAACGGGAAAATTGCAGTCGTTAGCGTGCGCTTTGTGAACGTCTAATGGAACGCACCTCTAGTTACGCTTGTTGACCGGTTGTCTGTGATTAATCGCTGATAGAATCAATGAATAGAAGAATACACATGGAGCTGTCGGTCATTCGTTGTACAAGTATTTATCAAAACACGATCGATTTTGTTGTTCGTTTTTTTTTTTGAGTAACTATAGTTGGTGTAATGTGGATCTACTAAATATTTTCATATACAATAAAAGTTTCTTATTCATGATCTCTGCATTCGCGTTTTCAGTATTGGCGGGTTTAAAATATGTATATCCTTTGTGTTTTTAAATCTTTGGCAATAAAAAGTTATTATTATTATTGTGTTTTAAAGGTCTTTATTATTATTATTGTTATTAAAAAAACCCTATTTGCTTGTCTTCGCAAAAAATCTTTGCTCGCGGATGTAGTCGGTATAAGTTAAAGTTCGGCGTTTGTTTTTGCGCGTCAGCTTTGAATTCTGGCACGTCAAGGGGCGGTTTTTGGACCGTTCCTCATTCACGGTTTGTATTTCCGTAATTTCCGTCCGCATTTGTGAATAAGAAACTTTTACTGTACTTGTAACTAATAACTGTGAAAATGCTTAACAAGTTTTGTTTATGTGCAAGACCTCAATATCTTTGGTAACGTGATTCGTCAGATACAGCGCCATCTAGTTTTGCATTTCAATAATTTGTATCAACATGGCCGCTTTAGTCTACACAGTTCTATTCGAATCTACAACGCTTATAGCCTTTAGGTTGTGATGATTGGTGTAAAATTTAAAATATAAATATTTAAAACATACTTAATAAATATATTATGTAATTTGGTTTTTATGTTTTTCTTTTATTCCTATAATAAGTTTATAAAGTATGCGATACCCAGTAAGAATAATTCTTGTATTGAGTTAATATAATAAACTCTTAAGGTGATAGGATAACATTGTAATGTTGTGTAAAAGGAGATACTTAACACGTTTTTTTTCTTTATAAGTAAAGATTAAATTGCGTACCAAATATGGAAACCTTTTTTGAAGATAAACCTAACAATGAACTTGATTGATTACCAAGTGTAGTTTCCGTAAAAAAATTGCGGCCTTGACTTCCTGCCTTTCTGCCCAAGTTCACTAGCTTTCATTAGTAAATAGTCTCCAATGTCATAATTTTATAATTTATCCTTCCAAAAATATTGATTTTAAATTTACAAATCAAAGGCTAGCAGGTTCAATTTTTTTAAACTGTGAATTAATTTCATGTAATTACCCTTATAAACTTATACTGAGCGAATAAAGGTACAATAATTTTACTACTTTCGTAAACACGACAGGAACAGAAAAGTTAAAAGTTTATTTGTCTAAGATAAATTAATTGCTAAGTTTAAATGACTCCATGTTTGTTATCATTAAAAAGGAAAATAAAACAAGTAATTGCTTCACATACACGTCTATTTCATGTCACATCACAACACATAGATAGATGACTAGAACCATAGAGAAATAGTTTGACACATAGTTAAGAATAAACAATTAATATAAGTCTAATACTTAGTCAAAAGCTACCGACGTGGGACTATTTATTTTGTTTCTATGCGCAGCGTGAAAAATATCTAAATTCAAGCAATTTTTAGTCTTTTGTCTAATATAAACAAGCAGGATTAAGGAAATTATCATAGAGAGCGGCTAATTGCAAGCAAGATGTTATGTCAAGTCTAAAAATGTTTCTTGACTTATCCATAAATGTAGTAAGTCCATTTAGAGGTTGGTCAACGTACGCTTTATTTTCATAATATAGCCAATTTCTTAATAGGTAGTATAATTTTGCTCACTATGTTGAATCACCTAATGTGACCCGGGAATACTTAGTTACAAACTTCGGCTGAAGAGCGAGAAGCCAAGGCCATAAGGACAATTTAAAAAAAATGTTTTAAGATTTTGAATTTTTAGCGCCAATTTCAAAGGCGAATCCAAGATTTAAAGATTTTCGTTTTTTCTGCCCAACAGAAAGTAGGTTATCTAGAATTTAGTAGCAATAGGAAAGTAAGAATCTTTTGGATTTTAGAGGACCTAAGGCCCTCTTAAAAAGAAAGAAGGATATTATATTGAAATTTTGCCGCTTCCGAAACTTAATAAAGATTTATTAAAAATTAATCAGAAAAACTAAAAGCAATTCAGCACGACACAGTGCCGACGCCATATTTTTTTTTGTTCTCTTCCACCAATTAAATTCATTCCCGTTCACTAAAATATGCTTATTGTTAATTAAAAATTAAGACTTTATCTGAACGTGAGTTTTTAAATAATAAATATTCATAGAAACAACTCGAAGAAAGTCCCTATTCCAAAAAGTAGCTTTTTATCATTTTTTCATTGAACAATTAAATACAATAACATTAAAATGTAATTCGTAAAAATATCGATTTCCTTAAACATACATTTATATTTTACTACAATATATTAATAAACATTTAAAAATTACAAATTTGTTAAAAAACTGCCTCGTATTACAGTTACTGGCGACTTAAATTACAACATAAATTCATAAAAGGGCACATTGGAATATAATGTTTATCAAAGTAGGTCCAGACAAATAATAGGATACAACACTAAGGGCGCCTTCACATTAGGTCGCAAGTAGTTTGGCAGCAACGTCAGCCGCGCGACTTTAGGGAATTCTTTCATATTACGACTATAGCCGCGGGATTTCTTTAGATTAAGACGGCGCGATTAATAATTAATGAATTATATTTTTCAATAATAAGAAATCATCCATTGCCGTCGTGCGGCTGACGCGCTGCGGCCGCACTACCTGCGACCTAATGTGAATGCGCCCTTAAAATAAACTTGATGAGTTATTTGCTTTCATTTCGGTTATTTAGTCCTGTACAACTGTTTTCTCTTATTTTTTCTCTTAACATTTTTCGCAAGGCATTTATCTATAATATAATATACATTTTTTGCAAACAGCTATCTTGTTTTTATGCAACTAGCTTTTGATATATATTTCTTCTAAAATATTTATTTTATTTCTAAAACAGCTTCTAAAATTTATTAAACCATCTATAACCGTGATATTTTATATTAAATGCCCTTTACATTATGTAGCAAAACGTAATTAGAAATAATATGTAGCTAGCGCTAAGCTAGGCCTGCATTGGTATTGTTGATAAAATAATAACGAGTGCGTAAATTAATATAGAGAAAATACCGATAGTTATACGAATAATCAAACACCCAGACTCATCAATCCAAACTCATCATTGAAATACCTGTCTGGCCGGGAATCGAACCCGGGAACAATTGTGCGTCAGACCAGTATGGTAACCGCTGTGCAACGCGGGTCGTCAGCACGGAGCATGGCCGCTCCCCAGGCATCATCACCTAGCCCAGCGGAAAAACTCTCTTTGCCAAAACATAACGCAAAGAGCATTTAATTATGTTACTTAATATATATTACTACGAATTACGATTATTATTTTTATCAACTATCCGATCAACACAAATAAACAAGTCTAAATATAGTCCTAAGTGTACAATTTTAAATATAAACTCTATAAATACTCTCTATGTATCAATACATGGTATTAAAATGGGCAGGGTTCAGGGGCGGATAGGAGCTGCTTTTTCGTTTCTATGTGTTGATAAGATAGTCTATTTAATATTAATATTATTTCATATTTTTGTAACAACAACATTATTATTTTATTTATAATAGTAGCATATACATATGTGATCATTCAGCACGTTGGCTGTGTGATTTAAATTGTGTAAATACAGCTACAGTGTATAAAAAATATTCTTACTCTTTAAAAAATACCTAATTATCAATTTCCAAATATGTTTACATGATTCAGATCTGAGGATTGCCAAGCAAATACTAATTATAAATTAAGATTTTTCTTGTAGGTTGGAGTGAGACAAGAATTGTGTTCTTTTGCGACGAAAGAACTTTCTTTTTTTTCTTTTCTTTCGCATCTGTGATTGACTTCAGATGGAACCCATGTTCTGTATGTAGTTGATTACAGATGTCGCAAGGCGGCAGTGACCACTTACCATTAGGTGGACTGCATGATCGTTTGCTACTTCAGTCTGATAAAAAAAAACTGTAAGAGAAGCTGTATCACCACATGCTGTATATACTACCACATACACTGCAGCTGCATAAATACTAATTACACATACATTACCAAGCTCACGTAAAGGAAATCATCTACTAGTGTTCCTTCAAAAAATATACCTATTGATATAAAATTAGTTAAGTTCACGGCGGGAAAATAATTTTGGATACTACATTACGTGACTAGGGTTGATACTTATCAATTGCAGATATATTATACCTGAAATGGTTAAATAAATGCAATTATTATAACTATTAACTTATTTTTCTTATCACGCAGGCTTATGTAGGGACGCATGTGTCAATAATTTCCTATCATTGCGAACGAGTATATGTATATTGTCTGTCATTACAATCACGCAAATATGCGTGCGTGATAAGAAAAATCAGTAATAAAATAATTTATCTTTGAATGTATGAACACATGAAAACTTTGGTTATTAAGATTAGTATATTTAATTCATCCAATATTTTTAATTTATTAATATTACCTTATGTGATACCTTATATTATATGTGAAAAGCCAGGCAGTTCTATTATAAAGTGCTTACATTGTATCCGATACGATATCAATTTAGGGCACCTACAGAATAACACTTTACTATTGACCAATAATTGATGCACTGAATAGAAAATAAGCCATAAATTAAACCACAAGTAACAGACCACATTATCTTTCATATTTTCTAAGACGATTCTATTTTAATCAAACACTAGTGGACCCTGCGTACTTCGTTCTGCCTAAAAGTCAAAAATGTAAAATTATCAGTGTTTCTCTACTATATTATACATGTATTCTTCTTGTGTGTTTCTTTTGAATCACTCTATCTATAAAAATAAAAAATGTGTGCGTGTACTAGCGTACACTCGTAAGAAGTGAAACTTCTTTAAGACGTTATTTTTAAAAAAATATTTTACTATATGCAACTTTACAGACTAAATAAAGAATTGGTTAAATAAAGTTAAATTAGATAAAGTTTAATAAAAGGCTTTTATTAAACTTTATCTAATAATCTAATCTATAATAATCTATCTAATATCACGCATGGTAGGGATAAGAAAAAGACGGCGCGTAACGGAAAAAGATGGCGCGTAACGAAAAAATGTTACACTAAATTTTTTTCCCACCCCGATAAAGAAGTTTCACTTCAAAACTGCATTAAATTACGTAGCGTAGTTATAAAGATCTAAGCATACATATAGACAGACAGCGAGAAGTGACTTTGTTTTATACTATGTAGTGATGACGCTGTAGTGCACACCATGGGTGTAGCTAGGAGGAGGGTTTTGTGGGTCAACCCCCTCCTCGAATAATAATATTTTTAATATACGAAATATTACATGAAATATTTAATATGTGGTTTGAGCCGATATAGGTACCTACCTATAGTTCACTTTTGGTTTACGACCGCCAAACCTATTCAATTTTTTATCGTGCAGACGAACACTTATATTGAATATCATGCAAGGTATTATAATGAAACAGTATATAATCTCTGTATTGAATCATTAATATGATATAGGTATCTATTGAATTTAATCAATGCCGGATTAGCCACATAGCAAGATTAGCAAATGCTACGGGCCCCGCGACTCGAGGGGCTCCGCGGTCCAACACCTATTTATATTATAAACTATCTTTGCTATCCTGAAAATCTTAAACTGAAAGAAGTTCATATAGAAAGTATCATCTCTAAATTTTCCCAGATTGAATACAGAAAAGTTTATTTGTAACAGTTTTGTTTCATTTAATACCCTTACTTAAGGCAAACTATGGGCCACTTGTCAGAATTTGCTACAGGCCTCGCGCTTACTTAATCTGGCACTGAATTGAATTAGTATTTATAAATTTACTACACCATAAGAATAGTATATATTCTATCAGTGATCTTAACCGATATCGTATCAGATATTATGATATTGATGTCACTTATTCATTTAAATTAAATTAAAATAAACTCCAAAACGCGTATAAATATTAAAATAGTCCATATATTGACATTATATTGATCTGAAATAGAGAATAATTATTGCCGGCCACATTAAGAGCACGATATCCAAGTTGGAAGAACATTTGCGAGGAACTATTTTTTTATAAGAATATTTTATAACTTTATCAATGGAGGGTTGACGCGTATACTCAAAATGTTTAAAGATGGAAAAATATAGGATTCTAACTGGTAGTGATTGAAAAAATATTTAATATTGGAATAATAATATGCCTCGAAAATATCTATTTCAATATTAATATTATCGTGAATACTATAGTTACAATAAACGAACTAAATGATCGTGTTCATGTTAATAAATCACAATTAAATGTAAAAAATGTATATCTCATTTTAAAATGAATCCTCTTATAATTTAAATGTAATATGTACATAATACGTCCACCAACTCGCACTTGGCCAGCGCGGTGGACTATGGCCTAAACTCTCTCATTCTGAGAGAAGACCCGTGCCCAGCAGTGGGTCAATAATGGGTTGATGAGATGTACATAATACCTATAGGTACGGAAAAATCGCGAATATTTATTAAAGACATGCGAAATTGTATGACAGAATTCCTGAATAAATACCCGCTTTTCGAAAAAAGACTAACTTATTTTGCTGATGTACAAGACATAAAAATAAGCTGATCGTAATAAAAGATACATACTTAATTAAACGCCTATGCTTAAACATATCTTTTGCAAGTTAATTTTAATGACCAACAATGACAACTATCAAAAAATATGACACACGTACATACAATATAACACAAACATTTTTTTACGATTGTTAAAATACCTACTTAAATATAATAACTTCGAATAATGTTTGCAATGAGTATTACCTTACATCATAAGATATTTTTTTTCGGAACAATAAATTATATTAAGACAACAATAGTGAGTATTTTATACATCTTTAAATATAATTAGCACAAAGTAAATTCAACATTAAAACATAACAACCTAATTAAAAATAACAATTCTATAGATCTTACGAATACAGTAAAGTAACTAAATGGAAAATCAGTATATTATGTTTTTTATTTATTATTCCTATTTAAAGGTTGGGGAACCCTTAGAGTGGTACTTAGGCAGTACCACCTTCACACACTAAGGATGTGGTAAGGGCTTATCCGTGGCCACCTAAGTCCTCAAGGGCAGTGGCGTAGTAGTGGAGGGCAGAGAGGCGGACCGCCCCGCGCGGCACTTTTAAGGGGCGGCAAACTGTAATTTTTTGCATGACATAATTGTGTTTAGGAAACTATATTTCCGCCCCATTCGCCATATTTAGGGGGGCGGCAGATGTTTAGATTTGGTGACCTCTTTTTTTCACTACCAATTTTTTTAACTGGATGGACGGTAAACTCTATTTCCTTCCCGGGCGGCATGACACACTAAACCACTGCTCAGGGGTAAAATACATCTGTGGTCAACCCGAGATAGAATAAACATTTTTTCTATGGGTAGATCACAGAGGCTCACCGGCGTTGGCTACTTCATAACTAACATTTTTTCTATGGGGTAGATCACAGAGGCTAACAGGCGTTGCCTACTATAATACATGTATGAATATCTATTTATGATATACTAAATCTAGATGACGGTTACTCCAAATTATCTAAATAATTGAATGTATCTACATGTCTACTTTAATAATCGACACCATTTGTTACAGTTATAATAATTATTAAATTGTATTTTGATTTAAAACTGAAACAATGCAATGGAGATTATTTTATAACATTATATTATGCCATTTTAATTAAGGGGACTATACGCGTGAGATACGTTAATCCAAAACCCAGAAAAGTACTTGGAACATGCACCGCTCAGCGCTGATAGCGTCAGCGATAAGCAATAAGGGTTACAAACAAATGTATATCCGATCGCATAAGACCATAACATTTCGCTGCAAATTTTTTGGAATTCGCTTAACACTGACACTTCCCGCACCAAGGTGGTAGAACCTTGGTTGTAGGTGTAGTTCGACCTGGGAAGTACCACCGCCACACCTATCTCTAGCGTGAAGCATTTCTTGCGTTTCGATAGAAGGGTATGGTTGCCGGCACACTTTGACATGAGGCGACTATCATAGTCCTCGGGAATAGCAACGCATCTGTGATTTACTTCAGATAGAACCTATGTTCTGTATGAAATTGATTACAGACGTCCATGGGCTTAAATGTGACATTTATGACAGTGACCACTTACCATCAGGTGGACTGCATGCTCGTTTGCTACTTCTGTCAGATAAAAAAAAAGACAAATGTTTCGTATCCTTCAGAAAAAACTTAAAATGTTGCCAACATTAGACTATAATCTCCGTAAATTTTAATCTAATAATTCAAATTTAATTAATGCCTAATGATTTAATTCAATTAATCTTAACACAAATGATATTCATTATACCTAAAACTCTAAAATGCTTATAGTTATAAATGTTTAAAAGGCGTGGCACATGACATGCAAATAAATTACCCTGTGCTGTCAAACAGTACTTATTATTTGTTAAAAGTGAAGTGGACAACACTTACAAATACGGCAATGGCGAAAAATAGCCTTAAGACTAGAATTATTATTAATTTAGTAATATGCATTGATTTTTTATAAGTAATAATTCTTTGACATCAATATACCTATACATTTAATTAATAACTGCTATATAACATAACATATATTAATATAGTTGCTATATCTTGTACCGATAAAACTAGTAAAAATATTTGGGTTTAACAAATTCGCACTTGGCCAGCGCGGTGGACTATAGCCTAAACTCTCTCATTCTGAGAGAAGACCCATTCCCAGCAGTGGGACAATGATGGGTTGTCGAGACTTCCACCATATTTTGGCAGCTCAAATAGCATGAGTTTTATGTATTTTTGCACTAAATTTCAACTATTTTGTCACACTATTTGGCGTTGCCAATGTTCTAGGATTAAGTGATACGATACAGATGATATTGATATTACTAGATAATAATGTTTCCCGATATGTTAATATATACACTTTCACTGTTTTGTAATAAACCTATTAGTTTTTGCAAATCATATTTTGTTTACTGGATTCTCTTTTTACCACAAATACGTAAAAAAGGAAGATATTTAAAGAACTTATTATTAATACTATTTTACCATGACTAGTTTGTTGTTAAATATATGAATATAAATAATTCTTACCTAAACAATAGGCACCAAAATTAAATGAGGTGAACACTATTAACGTAAATATTTTTTGGCAATAGATAAATTTATAATTATTTGGGTTTTTTTACAGATTACAAAAAAATCGGGATGATATTAGTTTTTTTTCCGACTTTACTTATCAAACGAATGATTTTTTCAAGGTGGCAATTTTGGCAAATATTTAAATTTTTTTGGTTGCTTATTTGGCCATTACCAATTCGACAGTTTATATTTTTAAATTATTAAATCGAGTTGTCACATTTTACACAACATTATTGTTATTATTTTTATATTCAAATTTAGTAATTAAATGTTTCTACAGTCGTAGTTAGACTAAATCAAATTATTTTCGATTATGTATTCCGATTATACATTCAGATGATACGAACCCAACGTTGTTAGGTTTGCCAGGTAGTCGAACTCAGTAGGTGGACTGAATACCATTTTGACCAGACATTTGGTTAAAAAGGCTGGACATCCTAAATTATGAAGAATTGTTTTTCAATTAGTATTACGACTTACGACAAAACATTGGAATTATACGTTTAGTAAATAGATCTTGCTCATACATTATATCGCTGCTTTGCATAACTGCACAATTAAAAATTAATGTATTTTTAGTAATATACTAGCATACCCGGCCACGCGTTGCTGTGGTTAAAGAAATGTTACATAAACATTTGCAATTAAACCTATAAATTAAGATATAAACTATCCTATCTTTCAAGTTGGATCAAAATGCACACGTTGAGTAAATTTGATTATAATCGGTTCAGAGGTTTAAGAGTCCATTGCGGACAAATAAAGTGACACGTAATTTATATATATTAAGATATAGTTACTTTTATCGTTATTTTAAAATTGAAATTTTGTCGCTCTAAAAGCGTGGTAAACGGTGTTTTATTTAAAAAAAAAAACAGCATTTTTTTTAGTAATTACCATTTTGCGATTTATACTAGGGACCCCTTAATATATTCATGAAAACATTTTACAAGAATAAAAACAAAAACTGTTTAATTTCAACCTTTTTTTTGTTATCGAGGAGGAAACCTTCAAAAGGTACCTGATCCTGTGGGAGCAACGTCGGATTATGTGGAATTTTAACCGCACTAAAACCTTCCTGGTGGCCGTCTTCAGCGCTACATGCAGGACTCCGGGATCTCCAAGGGAACACAACCGGAGCCCTCCGAGCGCGATGCCCCTTTCGGGCTCTTCCCAGATTTGCATTTGCACTCACCGTGTCTGGTGTTTACGACAACATGCGACCACACATATTTCAACTTCAACCTGGAAATTTCAACCTCCTCCTATAAAATTAGCATTCGAGCGTTAATATTTATGCAAAGCAGTGATATGTCAAAATAAATTCATATATCAGTTTCCTTGAAGATATTGCAAGCATTCTCCATGTTGAAGTGAATGAACCGTGAGTTGGGAGACTCGGGGATATCTGGTGTTTCCTGGTCGTCGAGGTCGAGAATGTTCGCGTGCTTCGGAGAAGACTCCGAGTGATACTCGTGACGGAAGTTGCCTGGAAAATAAAGATAACAATTTTTCGTCATGAAATATATATAGGCGCTTATGTAGGACATAATTCATTTCAAATGCTAGGAATACTGTTTAATTGAGATTCTCTTTTAAGAGGGCAAAAATTATGCTTTTTAAAAACGCCTACAATATATAAATATATTTATAAAAAGTATGATTAGTAAAGCTTATTAGAATTTGTGAAGAAAAATAATATTTAATTTTAAAATATTCTGATGCTCAAATGAAATAATTTAATTTATTTTAATCTAAATATTCTGAAAATAAAATGATGATATTCCGATAATAAAATAAATAAAAATTAAATTAATAGCTACATTAGCTACTTGTTAAAAATAAATTAGATTTCTAATGCAAATTGAGAGTATTGATGGGATACAATGAAAATGTCAGTCAGACTACGAGTGCGTTCCATTAGACGTTCACAAAGTTCACGCTCACGACCGCAGTTTGTCCCGTTCCACTAGCTTATGAGCGTTACCGACATAATCTCTAGTGGAACGATCACCTTATTAGATGGGTCGTGGTGAGCTCCGCTGGGGCGTAAGTCATGACGTCATGAGTGACGTATTCGCCGCGACCACAACGACCGCGGTCGTCTTGCGGAACGACGTTTTGGGCGTTTAGGGCTTTGTGAGCGTCTTCTGGAACGCGCCCTACATGATTGTTTACTATTTTTAAATGAGCTCAAACAATGGCGTAATTAGAATAGTTTGAACGACTTCTATAAAGCTGGTGTCATATTCATCTGGTTTAACTTTATCAAGTTTCAATTAAAAAAAAAACGCTTTCTACACTCATAGCCCCACAGTAGGATTTTCTCCTGTGTCGTGGGTGCCATGGACACACACAAAGACGAATACACAAACACCCAGACCCAGAACAGAACAGAATCTAAACTCATCATTCAGATACCTGTCTGGCCGGGAATCGAACCCGGGACCCACTGCGTGTCAGACCGGTGTGGTAACCGCTGCGCCACGCGGGTCGTCATAAATTAATTTTAACAATTTTTGACATCAACTTCCAGTTTGGACAGATGTAGTGAGATTTGTCTCGATCTCCTCCGACCCTAATCGCACCATGTAATCCATTAAAATACCACGCCTATCAATGTAGTTAATAGCTCCAATAGGTTTTAACAAATAGTAAACTGACTGCAGGTACACACACTTAAAGGGTCGTCGAAATATCCTAATTACGCCAAAGTACAAAATTAAATTAAATTAAAAGAATACTCACAAGCCAATCGCCACAACACATAGCAGTAGACAAACTAACAAACAGACAACACTACATTAATATAAAAACAAACTACAATAATAAAGCTGCAATATAAAAAATGATTACTAAGTAAATGATGATTAAAAAAAAAAAAATTTAATGACACAAGTGAGAAGTAAATGGAATATCTATACAGGTGGTAGAACCAGTGTAGTTCGTCCGGGGAAGTACCACCGCCACACCTACTTCTGGCGTGAAGCATTTCTTGCGTTTCGATGGAACCATGTGGTTGCCAGCACACTTTCATATGAGGCGACCATCATCGTCCTCGGGAGTAGCAACGCATCTGTGATTGACTTCAGATAGAACCCAAGTTCGATTTGAAGTTGCTTACAGATATCTATAGGTGGCAGTGACCACATACCATCAGGTGGACTGCATGTTATAGTTCTACCACCTATAAATCTATCTATGAATATCTAAAACATGCTAATTCAAATCCGAATATGCGTAACATCACTAGTACTCGTTACAAATTTTTTGCAGTTTATTTTCTTATTCAGTGTCGTAAAAAGGCAAACAAGATAAAACAAATAAAAATGATCAGTGCGGAATGTTTATTACCAATTGTAAAGCACCACGTACAATACAACACTCTTATGATTAAATACTTAATGTGCATTTACGTACAACTAGGACTATGGCTATTAGCACGAATTTTTGATTTTTTTAACGCCGAAGAAGTCATTATATTTATTCCCGATGAGGGCGCCACTGTAGGTTTAAAACTACCTACCAATTATAAACATCTTTTATTTAACTATTATATAATATAATATGTATTGTTTTTGTGTATTATATGTATGTATAATATACATTTTTATGATACAATATGTAAATGACGTATTTATAACATATTAAATATCTTTATTCTTTGTGTTTAAAACACCTGCCACAAATTTTCCAACCACCCTGGGTTGACTGGCAGAGAATGCCATCAGACATTAAGTTTGCCCTATTGTAACTTTTTAAAGGTGCAATTAATATATAAATAAAATAAAATAAATAAATTGCAAAAAACGATAAATATAATTGAGTTTAAGTGTATAAATATTATTCGGATTGCTAATTACTATATTCTTTATTTTACGAAATAAGACTTTCTTTATAAAATCTTAGGAATTTATTTGGGGTCTTAGATTAGATTTGGTTTGTTTTTTGGAAAAGTCAGTGTTGGTTATAAATATTTTGCTTTTTTGGTTGTAAATTTTTAGAGCCATATGTGTATAGTTTGTTTCTTTTCTGAGAAATCTTTACCCTTAGCGCTATTACACACTAGCGGTTGGCCGCCTAGGCGGTTCGTTTGAGCGAGCCAACCGCTTAACGCGGTTTCTTTGCGATAGGCCACCATAGTGGTTAACTGCACCTCTTCTTTCAACCGCCGCGGTTGAAATTTTGTGGCGGTTAAGTGCGTACAATCGCAAGCTGTTGCATATTAAACGGCTAGCCGCGCGGTTTGCTGCAACTGCGGTTACCCGCTAGTGTGTAAGAGGGCTAAATTTGGGCCCCCAACTAATTTCGATCCAAGGGTCAATACGCCACTGGTAATAAGTAATTGCTAAATATGAAATACTTTAGCCATATTTAAATTGAGTATAGCTTAGTAAACATAAAGAGGTATAAGATACTTTCTGGAATGAAAACTCCCCGGTGGCCTACCTCAGCACTGCGTAGAGGACTCCGGGATCTCCAGTGGAACAACCGGAGTCCTCTACGCGATGCCCCCTTCGGGCTCTTCCCAGTGAGCATTGTACACACTGCGCCTTTTGGCCTTTTGGTGTTTTACACATGTCGTCAGTGATAGCCTAATGGTTGAAACTTGCCCTCTCGATCAGGAGGTCAGAGGTTCAAACCCAGGCACGCACCAATGATTTATGTGCGTATTAGAAATTAATTATCACTGCTTTTCGGTGAAGGAAAACGTCGTGAGGAAACCTACACACCCGAGAGTTCTTAAAAAAAAGTTCTCGGAGGTGTATGAAATCCACCAATTCGCACTTGGCCAGCGCGGTGGACTATGGCCTAAACTCTCTCATTCTGAGAGAAGACCCGTGGCCAGCAGTGGGCCAATAATGGGTTGATGTGGTGTGGACACATGTCGTCGTCCTACACGGGTTCGCTTGGCAGGACGGTTCGAGCTCCCACTCTTACCGCCCGCAATCCCTAAAGCCCCCTTTTAGTCGCCTTACGACCGTAATACCGGGGATACCGCAGCCCCATTCTGATCCCGGAACTACAGGGATAAAGTGCACCCTAAGCTTATATCTTAGTACGTCAATAGGTTATACTTATGAAACAGTGTTTCCTTCATCGGGTATAAAATAAAGGGTAAAATATTCAAATCGCACTCAAATAGAGATTTAATCTTTTTGAATATTCGTACTAATATCAAAATCCTCATTCAAATTACGAATTAAGTTCAGATTACATTACTAATGCTGAAAGAACAACAGTCTTAAATAATATAGGGACTATATACCAAAATAAGGGACCATTGTAAATTGAAAAAAAAAAAATAGTTGTTGCAAAAAAATTAACTTTGCAAGGTTGGAGAATGTCTCACCACGATGCTCCAGTGTGACTTAGTACCTTTCTTGTTTTATATGAAATATTACTTTTCCTCTCTTTCTCCTTCTCAATTCACTCGTCTAACAATTTTTGATTCTCACAAAATTTTACCTGTATATATAATATTTATTTGTTTATTGTTATCCGTCTTTTTTTTTATTCAAAGTCCCTTTCAAATCCTTAGCTAAAAATTGCCCATATAGACAAACAATTTTTTTAAACAGTTTTACGTTTTGTTATTTGGTACTTTTAAAATTCAACTTTGTCAAAAATTTGAGTTTTGTAATTTGTTTAATGTAATTTACAATAATATTTCTTACATTTATTGTAACGTCAAATTTGATCTGATTTTAGGTCCACTTGAGCAGAACTAGACTAGATAAATAAACCATTTGGTATAATTTCACTTCTTAGTTAATTAATAATTAATCTTCATTAAAATAACTATAATGACACGGCTGTTATTGCATTGCATGCAATTGCATTTTTTAACTTCGGTTAATTGCATTAAACGTATTTTTAAAGTTAATACAGCCGCGCTATCGACTAGTTAAAACCACATCAAAATCGTTTCTGCCATATTTACAATAAGTCTTACCTGTTACCTATTCACTTAAATATATTTCATATTTTAGTACTAAAATTAAAAAATGCATGCGTTCATAAAGTATAATACAAAAAACAATCATGCGACAAAAACACTAACTAAGCGTCAAAGGTAACATTAAGGTAAAAAATAACATTTAGCATTTGTGCGAAAAGAAAATAAAACAACAAACTGTGGTATTTCTAAAAATACATCGATTACGCAAACAAACACACATTACAATTAAAAATACATATAATTAAAAAATGCAAGGAATCCCCCGACATATTACAAAATTCAAAAGCAATATCTGTGAAATATTATCATTATTTTGATTTTATAATACGAAACTCAAAAATACTTATTTTTATAAAAACAATAACTGCCAAATGTCATCTGTCAAATATTAATCACGTCTCGTTAATAACGGCAATTTTTTTTTAAATAGGTTGAAAATTTAATTAAAACGAAAATAACCCATCTACAAAGACACATGTCATCCAAACAGTAACTTGAATAAGAACAAATGCGCGTCAATTTATAATTTTGAAAAAAGAACTTCACCAAAAATTATTTCAAAAAATACCTCAACTAAGCTTAAAAGTTTAACGTCATTTATGCGACAAAGTACGTCAATAAAAAAAAGTAAATAAATGTAGTCTTTTTTATTCTTTTCTAATTAGATCAAAAGTTTCTATGTTATGACGTACGCTTGAAATCACAAGCCGCCGATAGATTATAATTGTACCAATCTGTCACAATTGACATGTGTCAAAGATTATTTATCTGTGTGTACAAAAATACGAATATCGCCTTAATGTACGAGTCAATTGATTGTATTAATTACTTTGTTTTTAAATCAGGGTAACTTTTCAAATCTTTAAAAATAAATGTGTCTTTATCAACTACGTAAATAAGTAATATTTGTCCAATCAGTGACACGAAAAACTGATCCGTCATTAAAAAAGATTATGTCATTTAACGACATATTATGTCAGTTATGTCTTAAAAAGACAAAAATAATCATTAATGACAGCTTTTTTTTAAATTCACGATCGAGGCAAACATTTTGCCTTTTTTCAATTTTAATTGGAAACCAATGTCAGTAATTGTCAAAAAATTAAACGTCATTAAAGTCAGCGTTTTTTTTTTAAATTCGAGCTACATTATTTTTAAATTTGATTGAAGGTAAAGGGTTTATGTCATGATGAGCACTTAAACCCACAATCGCAGTTGACTCTACGCGCTTTGCGTCTACAGAACCCGTAGCACTTCAGCGCTAAGCAACACAGTCCGCCCTTCCTACTAACTTCAGATTTACAGGACTCCCTACTATTGAGTCGCTGTAATTCCGGTATCTCTTTAACTTTACTATTTTTACTTAACAGCATATCTAATCTACTTTTCAGTTGCGTCGGCGACACGCTTCTGTCTCTGTTTATTTTTTTAGTTGCATCCGATTGCACGTCTTGGATTTCCTCGGAGCCGGTGGAAGCGTTTTCCACGTTAGGCGAGTGTGATTCAATACTCTCCGGCGTATACGGGTCTAAACATTGCCTAGGACTGAGTAGAGTCGTGTCTATGTCGTTAACGAAAATACGGTCATGACTAATATAGTCCGCTTTGGTTATTTCGACGCACGGAATGCTTAGTGTCTCGTTGAGAGAGCCAGCGCGTGCCCGTTTCAGTTTATCGGGGAACTTTTCGTAGCTAGATGTTTTGGTGGCATAAATGTCGGGGTCGGTGGGCAAACGGGGTAGCTTTGGTATGTGTCGGAGGACGGGGGTGCACGGGGTGAGGGGCGTGGCCGTCGAGCAGAGGGTGCAGGGGATGACGTCACAGCACTCGAGCGTACCTCGGTCGCTTTGCAGCATCACGCGGAGGTAGATTGGCTGGAACAAAATATACAATTATGTAAAACTAGCTGAACCTCGCAGCTTCGCCTACGTTAACCGAGGGGGAAACCTTCAAAAGGTACCCGACGCGGTGGGAGCGACGCAGGGTTATGTGGGATTTTTACCGCACTAAAACCCCCCGGTGGCCGTCCTCGGCGCCATTAAGAGGACTCCGGGTCCTCCAAAGGACTGCAGCCGGAATCCTCTGAGCGCGTTGCCCCATCGGGCTCCTCTCAGATGGGCGGCTGGGCCCACCGCTCCGTCTAGTCTTTAAGACGATATGCGACTACACATGCCGCCGTCTTTCCCGGGATCGCCTGGCTGAACGGTTCAAGCTCCCACTCTAGCCGCCTGCAACCCCGGAAGCCCCTTTTAGTGCCTCTTACGACAGGCGGAAATACCGTAGCCCTATTCTGAACCCAGGGACCCAGAACTACAGGGACCAGCTAACTCCCTACCAAATTATATCAAAATCGCTCCAGCCGTTTACATTTGAAGAAGTAACAAACATACATACTCACAAACTTTTTTTTACACTACCACCGGATCGGAACACGACCTTAACTGAGAAGATGACATGTCTCTCAAGCAAAGGAACGAAATGAAAATTTTTATAAACATTTGTCAACGAAATCACGAGTTATTAATTCGCTAGATTTTATACGTTATTAGTAGTCTCAAATATTTACATCGAACTCACCTTATGATCCCCCATACAAGCGGTCTCGCCGATGACCCCGTACTCGTTCCGTCGCCTAGCGGGCGCGTCCACGAGGCGACGGAGCTCCGAGGCTTCCCCGGCCTTGGGCGAGCCCTCCGACTGGTTGCGGACCAGGCGTCTGCGGCCTGGTGAGCCGTCCGCGTCAGACACCCTAGGGTTCAATATATGAGATAAACGAGCGAGTAATTTAGTAAAGCATGCAGTTCATTTGATGGTAGTACCCATTGCCGCCCATGGATATATAATTTTGTTTTTTTTTTTATATTTTTATAATAATCAAGTAGCAAACGAGCATGCAGTCCACATGATAGTAAGTGGTCACTGCCACCCATGGACACCTGTAAGCCACTTCAAATAGAACATGGGTTCCATCTGAAGTCAATCGTCGCTACGTCAGATACGTTGCTACTCGCGAGAACTATGAAGGTCGCCTCATGTGAAAGTGTGCCGGCAACTACACCCTTCCATCAAAACGCAAGAAATGCTTCACGCTAGAAATAGGTGTGGCGGTGGTACTTCCACGGGCGAACTATACTGGTTCTACCACATTGAATCGTCTTGTGGTAAGTACGTCTTGTGGTAAGTACGTCTTGCGCCTAAAAACCTTGCAAATGACCTTGAATTTTTATTCTATTAGAATTCCGGACTTAAGCTTACGCTTAACTTATTGGAAATATTTTCATAACACAAGCACAACACGCCAACGATAGCAAAACAGCAAACATGTGTACTTTCAATTAAATTGGAGTGAAAAATTTCGAAATAACACCAAAAATTATACAATTAAATGTAACTCACAACATACAACAGTTGAGAATCTGGTTTCGACGAAAATTTTGATACAATACATATTCACATAACATTTTTACGATGCCGGGATAAACAGAAAAGCCTCAGATAGTCAAAAAGAAGCATCTACTAACATTGATTTCAGATTTAAGTTTTATTTTTCAATAATTAACGGGTACTCACGATATGCGGTTTTTGAATTCTTTAAGAATTATTTTTGCTGATATTTATAAACAAAAGTTTTTTTTTATCTGACTGAAGTAGCAAACGAGCATGAAGTCCACCTGATGGTAAATGGTCCCTGCCGCCCATGGGCATCTGTAATCAACTACATACAGAACATGGGTTCTATCTGAAGTCAATCACAGATGCGTCGCTACTCCCGAGGACTATGATGGTCGCCTCATATAAAAGTGTGCCGGCAACCACACCTTTCCATCGAAACGCAAGAACTGCTTCACGTTAGAAATAGGTGTGGCGGTGGTACCTCCCCGGTCGAACTACACTGGTTCTACCACCTTGAAGGAAGTTAAATTGTAAGTGTCAATTGTATTATCAACTATAAAAAAACGCATGTGTAATTTTCTTCATTTTTCTAATTACTGTGTTTGGATTTGAACATAACTGCGACTTGTTAATTCTTTCTATTCAATAAAGACAGTGAAACGGATCTAAAAAATACAATTTTTATTAATAAAAATGAATGAAATTAAATGTCTTTATTTTGTATAGGCCTACGGGGGCACTTACAAATTGTCAGTTACATTTTTTCTTACCCTACCACCGGATCGGAAAACGACCTCAACTGAGAAGATCCGGCAAGAAACTCAGCGGGTTTGTCTTTTTTCATTTATATCAATTTTTTGAAATTATAATTACAACCATGTTTTTTTACATGGTAATGAAAGTTAGCTCCAGGTAGAACCATTTCTGATTTTAACATTTAATTATTATATTTTATTTAAAGATCGCAAAACGATTTTCCATTTGACTCATTCTATTTTTTTCCATTTTAACTTCTTGTTAGATGCGTCTCTTTAACTATCGGGAGCAGGATAGGGAGGGCTGACCAATGATGACAATTCTCGTCAACCCATTATTGTCCCACTGCTGGGCACGGGTCTTCTCTCAGAATGAGAGAGTTTAAGCCATAGTCTACCGCGCTGGTCAAGTGCGAATTGGTGGACAATGAGGACACGTGGGTTCTGATTAACTTACATACGAATGATGACAATAACAATAAATCAATCAATAACAGGTGTAACAATAAATTAACAGAGTACTTTTTATATATGTAGCAGCAGTTACACTTCTATAAATTAAATAAAAATAATAATACTTTTTATTACTTTTATTTTATTTATTATTTAATAAATAATACTTTTATTTATTATTTCATAACCAAATAATACTTATTTACCTATCAGTTAACTATATGATTTAATTCATTATTAGTGTTTTGAGCGTGACAAGCTTTTTCTTATCTGACTGAAGCATGCAGTCCACCTGATCGTAAGTGGTCACTGCCGCCCATAGATATCTGTAATCAACTTCATACAGAACATGGGTTCCATCTGAAGTTAATCACAGATGCGTTGCTACTCCCGAGGACTATGGTGGTTTCCTCATCCAAAAGTGTGCCGGCAACCACACCCTTCTATCGAAACGCAAGAATTGCTTCACGCTAGAAATAGGTGTGGTGGTGATACTTCCCCGGTCGAACAACTCTGGTTGTACCACCTTGAGGTACAAATAAACTCTTATTAATTTAAAGTGTAACTTCTGAAAATAATTGGGAATCACAAATACACAAAACATTCGCACAAAGTACATTCACATAAATCAATGCTTCATTTTCATTTATCTTACTTGTTCTCTCTCTCAATTATATGCGAAAATCTGTGAAGATCATTAGTGTATGAATTAATGAAAATCTGTGAAGATCATTAGTGTATGAATTAATGTAAATCTGTGAAGATCATTAGTGTATGAATTAATGAAAATCTGTGAAGATCATTAGTGTATGAATTAATCAAAATTTGCAAAGATCATTAGTGTGTGAATTAATGAAAATCTGTGAAAATCATTAGTGTATGAATTAATGAAAATCTGTGAAGATCATTAGTGTATGAATTAATGAAAATCTGTGAAGATCATTAGTGTATGAATTAATGTAAATCTCTGAAGATCATTAGTGTATTAATTAATGTAAATCTGTGAAGATCATTACTGTATGAATTAATGAAAATCTGTGTAGATTATTACTGTATGAATTAACGAAAATCTGTGAAGATCATTAGTGTATGAATTAACGAAAATCTGTGAAGATCATTAGTGTATGAATTAACGAAAATCTGTGAAGATCATTAGTGTATGAATTAACGAAAATCTGTGATCATTAGTGTATGAATTAGTGAAAATCTGTGAACATCATTAGTGTATGAATTAATTAAAATCTGTGAAGATCATTTGTGTATTAATTAATGTAAATCTGTGAAGATCATTAGTGTATGAATTAATGAAAATCTGTGAAGATCATTAATGTATTTCATGTGTTATTGTGGGATAGGGAATTTCATGTGATTCAAACATAGGTTTTAATACATTTTATTTACAATCATCTTAAATAGTAGACCAATATTATACGGTTTTTGAATCGTGCGAATCGTGAAATGACATGACGCTATGGCCACGTGATCTGAGTCGAAATATTGCCAAATGAATTATAAATGTTACGTATTAAAATTAACAATCTTATTGTTGGGAATTTACACTTTTAACCACACTTTTATTCTACAAAATAGGTCTATTTAAATGGGTCTTGGGGGCCAGTGGATCCAGATTTGGCGACTTTTTTTTGGACATGTGTAAGCACCTTTAACCAGAACATGGGTTCTATCTGAAGTCAATCACAGATGCGTTGCTACTCCCGAGGACAAAGATGGTCGTCTCATAAAAAAGTGTGCCGGCAACCACACCCTTCCAACGAAACGCAATGAATGCTTCACGCTGGAAGTAAGTTTGGCGGTGGTACTTCCCCGGTCGAACCACACTGGTTCTACCACCTGATAATTATTAGTCGTCACATTGCAGATCGACTTGAATCTGATTACATTTGGTGACTTTTTTGAGTCGACAAACTGCTATTTGATTTTAATCAGACCTCCAAATTGTAGCTCGCCCACATTAAGTATTGCGCCGCCACTGTTTTATACTATAGGTTTTTTTTATAGTTAGTCCTAACGATAAGGCTGACGGGCCACCTGATGGAAAGCAGTCGCCGTCGCCTATGGACATTTGTAACACCAGAGGAGTCACCAATGCATCGCCGGCTTTGAAGGAGAGCTCTTTTTAACACCTTTCTTGAAGACGACATGGGGTGTCGTAGCGCCCCAGGAATACCTCAGGAGGAAGCTCATTCCAAATCTTGGCGCGGCAAGAACGAGCGCGCAAACTGAGTTGTTAAATACGAATAGTTAATACCTGGCATTAATCGCCTGTTGCACACTAGTGGGGTCCGCGATACTCTTCCTGCTGACCCCGATCCCGGGGACTGCGAGAGCGTCTAACTCCGCCGCACTGCATTTCTTCTCCAGGGACTTAGGACTGCTCTGTGGGATAATAATATTAATGGGTTTATATGTGAACAAAAATATGGACGTCCAACAAATATGGTGCATTAATCTTTATGCTAACAAATATGCAAATATGCATGCCTCTTCGCAGTGAATTAAAATTATAAGAAATCGCTTTATTTTATCATATTGAGGTAGCAAACCAACATGCAGTCCACCTGATGTTAAGTGGACACTGCCACCCGTGGATATCTTTAAGCAATAGAACAAGAGGTCTTTCTGAAGTCTATCACAGATGCGTTGCTACTACCGAGGACTAAGATGGTCGCCTCATATAAAAGTAAACACCTTTCCAGCGAAAGACAAGAACTGCTCTACGCTACAAACAGGTGTGGCGGTGGTACCTCCCCGGTCGTACAACTCTGGTTCTACCACGAGGAGGATAGGGAAAGAATGCAAATTCTAATATGAAAAACACAAGAATGCGAACTTATTGTATTTCGAAATATTATAATGGTTTTTTGCATTATATTGTAAAAGTTTTCAATTTAAAACTTAAAAGACGCTTTAAAACGCTTGAAACGCTTTCTACACTCATAGCCCCACAGTAGGATTTTCTCCTGTGTCGTGGGTGCCATGGACACACACAAAGACGAGTACACAAACACCCAAACCCAGAACAAGAATGTAAACTCATCATTCAGATACGTGTCTGGCCGGGAATCGAACCCGGGACCCACTGCGTGTCAGACCGGTATGTTACCGCTGCACCACGCGGGTCGTCAACTCAATATTTAAAAATAACATTTAAAAGAAATAAATTTTAGCAGAATTTTTGCTTCTGTTGTGAAGTTGCATCTTTCGGGATTATTTTTTTGAGAAAACACTTGAGTTGTTATGTTGAGTCGAACAAACAATGCAATCCACCTGATGATAAGTGGTAAACCGAAACGCAAGAGCTGTTCCACGCTAGACATAGGTGTGGCGGTGGTACCTCCCCGGTCGAACTACACCGGTTCTACAACCTGTGAATATATTTCTTTTTTTATATTTGTACCTAATGTATAGACGGGCCACCTGATGGAAAGTGGTTACCGTCGCCTATGGACATTTGCAACACCAGAGGAGCCAATGCATCGCCGGCTTTGAAGGAGTCTGTTTGCACCTTTCTTGATCTTGATTTCTTTACATCTATCCTTACAGGTAACATCCAATATATTTTTTTTACTTATTTTTTTTCGACCGGGGAAGTACCACCGCCACACCTAGTTCTAGCGTGAAGCATTTCTTGCGTTTCGATGGAAGGGTGTGGTTGCCGGCACACTTTCGCATGAGGCGACCATCATAGTCCTCGGGAGTAGCAACTCATCTGTGATTGACTTCAGATGGAACCCATGTTCTGTATGAAGTTGATTACAGATGTCGCAGGGCGGCAGTGACCACTTACCATCAGGTGGACTGCATGCTCGTTTGCTACTTCAGTCAAAAAGAGAAAAATAGAATAATAAAAAAAAAACGGTGCCAGAGGGCCTTGCATAAGAAAAGGATTTATTAAGATATTGAAAAGGAGACAGAGGATTCGAGTTTTTCAACCATTTCTGTTTGTCTACCTGGCTGTTCTGGCGAGCGGGGGACCCGGACCGCGCCGGGCTACTGTCGGATGAAGACACCCTACCACTCCCGCTGTCGGAATCCGCTACTGATTTCCTGCAACATTTCAAATTATTCTCGTCAATCCACTATTGTCCCACTGCTGGGCACGGGTCTTTTCTCAGAATGAAAGAGTATTGGGCCATAGTCCACCGCCCTGGCCAAGTGTTCGATGGACTTCACACACCTCCAAGAACTTCTTTTTTATAGATCTCTCGGTTGTGTAGTCAACTCAACATTATCCCATTAAAACTCAACATTATTCCATTAAAACTCAACATTATCCCATTAAAAATAAAGGTGACATGATGTTTTTCTGTAAAAAAAAAACTTCAAACCTCATTTCTTTCAAACACTATTTAGGCGCTTTAAAGAAAAATAGAAAGAAAACATTTTTATTCACGACACAAAACACAAATACAATGTTACTGTTACTGAAGAATACAAAAAAGCAACAATTATTTAAGAAATTGTTTTCAACAGGAATATATATGTGTTGGAGGAAGCTTTGAGTCGGGTTGTTACTTGCATGTATAACGTACAATTCAGTTTGTTTACATTTTAATTATTGTTAAAATTAATAATTTAACTGTTACATCCTTATTTTGCTTTAAAACCATATTAATGTAATAAAAAGTAATAACTTTGTTATTTGCTTAGCGACCAATCAGAGCAGAGCTTATATGTCTCGAGTGGGGTCGAGGCGACATCTTTTCTTGTAGAGAGGTTTAGAGTCTTTGCAACATTCTTTCAGTAAATCTAGTAAGTGACGGATCGAGTTGGATCATTGGAGTTAATATATCTGGTGGTTAAAGAGAGATCGGTACCTCGAACTCGCTGCTCGGTCGTAATTGTTCGTTTACCTTTGGAAATTGTTATCGAATTTATAATATGTTAACGATTA
Organism: Spicauda simplicius; assembly: GCA_949699795.1. Taxonomy (NCBI): domain Eukaryota; kingdom Metazoa; phylum Arthropoda; class Insecta; order Lepidoptera; family Hesperiidae; genus Spicauda; species Spicauda simplicius. The sequence continues at coordinate 11,008,818 of OX453079.1, forward strand.
GCGAAGTATTTTTTAATCGGAATAAAACAGTGTAAAACAATGGTCATTGTGCCTGCATTTTACCCTGATGACGCCCACTAGACCGGTAACCACTAATGACGATGACGATGTCGATGAGAATTAGGTTTCTCTGACATATATAACAATCAAACTTACTAAACCTATTTTAAAACATAATCGTAACATATATAATTTAGTTCTTTAGCATTATTTCCTTTCCACTGACGATATACATATATTACCACCACGCTATTACCTGGAAGAGTGCAACCTATTTTCCCCCGTCCGACTGGAATCCTGCTGGATCAGTAAGCGGGCTGACTGCGAAAGCAGAATCCTATCGCACCACGCCGGACACCTGGTGAACAAACAATACTAACATTAACCTATTTTTAGCGTGAAGCATTTTTTGCGTTTCGATGGAAGGGTGTGGTTGCAGGCACACTTTATATGAAGCGATCATCATAGTCCTCGGGAGTAACAACGCATCTGTGATTGACTTCAGATAGAACCCTATTTGAAGTTGGTTAAGATGTCCATGGGCGGCAGGCAGCAGACAACTTACCATCAGGTGGACTGCATGCAGGGAGGGTTTTAGTGCGGTAAAAATCCCACATAACCTTTCGTCGCTCCCACGGCGTAGTTTACCTTTTGAAGGTTTCCCCCTCGAGAACAGAAAAAAGGGGGTAACAGCGCATCTGTGCACATTCTCAGATAAGACCTAAGATAACCCATTATTGTCCCACTGCTGGGCACGGGTCTTCTCTCAGAATGAGAGAGTTTAGGCCATAGTCCACCGCGTTGGCCAAGTGCGAATTGGTGGACTTCACACACCTCCGAGAACTTTTTTTTTTAAGAACTGTCGGGTATGTAGGATTCCTCACGATGTTTTCCTTCACCGAAAAGCAGTGATATTTAATTTCTAATACGCACATAAATCAGTGATGCGTGCCTGGGTTTGAACCTCGGACCTCCCGATCGAGAAGGCAAGTTTCAACCATTAGGCTATCACTGCTCATAGATAAGACTTAATATTAACTAAGTTTAATTACAGATATCCATGGATCCATGCAGTTCGTCTGGTTTTGAGTGACATCGTGTCACTCAAGATCAGACGAACTGCATGCTCCTTCACCATTCGCGATTCAGAATCGAATTACAAAGAGTATCCTCCTTTATCTTGCTACTCTAATATTTGTAATAACCCTAGAGCCTACCAAAAACAATTAAAAGAATTGAAAATGCCCACCATACCCACCCACCATTTTTTCTAAAAAGCCGAAAGCCTACCTAAGGCAATTAAAATGAACTCAACCTCACCTTGTTTTCATATAATGAGTCGGGAGGTGCACGTCCTCTTCGAAGGGATAAGTGGGCGGGAACTTCACGGGAAACTCGTAGAGGTGCGGTCGCAACGCTTCCAACTCGCGATCGAAACGTTGGAGCTGAAACAATGATTTATTTTCATCATTCAAATGTGAAACGAGTTAATGTAGTTGTTGATGTATGGGGCCGTTCTAGTATTATAAGTATTATAAGTCCAATAGTGCTTACTATTGGAGGTGGGGGTCTTTGTTTTGCTCATTTTCGATGACATGGAGGGTAGGAGGGTCTAGATGGTGATTACGTCATTGCTAGTTATTTACTTTTCAATCGAAAAATGTTTACGTAAACATTTTTCAAAAGTAAGCAAAGCTTTAGAGCTTTGCTGACAATGGGCCGGGGGGGGGGGGGGGGGGTAGATAATTTTTTGTACATAGTCCTGTATCTTTCTGTACATGCGTCTGTGTTTATATATCACTACACTTTTTCATCTTTACACGAATCGATCTGGATATTTTTGTATCTGACATTATGTCTATGTGCGTGTGTGTGTGTGTGTGTGCGTGCATGTGTATGCACGATGGTAACCGTCATAACATTTTTCACTTACCGAAAGTTTTCTAGTTACCTAGGGTTGATAAATATGTTAAAAGACCAGGTATTACAACCGTTTTGCATTACAACAAAACGGTTATTATGTGTGTGGAAAAACACACAGCATTTGTTGAAGAAGCATCCGTAGATTAAGCCATTAATTCATAGAAATATCTACTTTACCTGTCTTTTTCTTGTTACCTTACTCTTTCACACATAGCAGTGAATGGCAATATTCCAAGTTGCCAGGCATGACACATGACAACTGTCAACGTCAAATCATAGTCTTTCTTCAACCACCAGCAAGCACCTTGCTCCAATGCTGTGTGTTTTTCCACACACATAATAACCGTTTTGTTGTAATGCAAAACGGTTGTATTATATGTGTTTCCAAAACACACAGCATTTGTTGAAGACTTGTTTGTGATCTGCTGGTGAAAGAGTACAAACGCTATGTGAACATAAGTAGCACATTTCCTTCAGAAAAGAACCTCCATATGGATACACAATTTTGAAGGAAAAACATTTACTTTCTTTTCCAAGAAAACTGAAAAATAAAAGTGTAAATTTGAGTAAATTTGATTCTGCACTTAATCTTTAAATAACAATATTATAAACATTTCACATATAATAGCAATAATTGTAATGTAACTTAACGGTAGTTAAGGAAAAAGAATAGATTCTTCCAAAGAATAATAGATCAAAATGTATGACAATAATTTGAGATTAAAACATCCTTCATCCAGGAACACAATAACATATAAGAGATTAAATTCAATTAATGTCAATACAATGGATGTTACTAGTACTGACACTATATTACAAGATAAAAACTTATTCAAAAAGTCATCTTGCGTGGTACGAGAATCACTACTTTTAATTATGCAACAGTAGAACTCGCTAAGAGTCTCAGAGCTTTTCCAATTAGCTTGTTTTAAAAATGTTCTATCAGTCCATTCTCTGTAAAACTTTTGGAGGCAACAGCTGACAGTACATTACCCAGCAAAGCTTCCGTTCCAAGCTCAATTAAAATATATTTTATCCATCCTGGTCTATCTGGTTTGTGTGGAGGGTTTACACCTACCCTCTATATTCAAACCAATGCTGTTCTTCTAGTAGTGACAAATCAGTGTTCCAGACTTTGGCATATTGTTAAGCCAGTTAAAAATTAATAGGGTATCCCTAATCACCATTTACTTCCCTGAGAGTTTTACTAGATCTAAAACTTTTAAAATTTGATGAACAAAACAATTTTTTTTTTTTTGTTCTATCTTCTTTGCTAGTAGCTGTATAAACAGATATTGCAGAGTCATGTATGTATAAGTATAGTTCAATATGCTAATTTATCTTCTTCTTCAAGACATAAGTTGGCTAAAAGTCTTGTCCCATCATTTCCTTTGTGTCCTAGAATAAATCTTGTTACATTTATACCATGATACCCAACAATCACCAATTCGCACTTGGCCAGCGCGGTGGACTATGGCCTAAACTCTCTCATTCTGGGAGAAGACCCGTGCCCAGCAGTGGGCCAATAATGGGTTGATGCGACCCAACAATCTGTCCACCAATTCGCACCCGGCCAGCGCGGCGGACCACGGCCCATAACTCTCTCGTTCGTGAGAGAAGAGCCGCGCCCAGCAATGGGACAATAATGGGTTGACGATGTCCCCAACAATCTGATAGGGGCTTTGTAGGCTATGAATGTCGAACCACGCCAGCTTTTTTAATACTCGGCTCTAACCTATAGACCAATGGGCTACTTGATCCGCCCACCAAGGCATCTGACCTGCCTAATGCAGGACCTGCCTGTTGTTAAATTGATAAGGTTGTTCAAAAGATCTTCTATCAGAAAAGACTTTGTTAAACTTCAACCTCAGTCAAAAGCATTGTGTCTAATGAGGTACACAATGTATGTCGCTTTTGCTGTATTGAGGTGACGTTACATTCTTGGAATTATTTTGTGTGGTGGGAAAACCCTTCCCAGCTTAAAATTCCAAAGACGAATGTAGTTGTCGTGAAAACCGGCTGACCCAACTCTGGAGTGCCATGTAACGTAGCGGTCTACGACTGCTCTTCGCCATGACGCGAACAAGTCGACTTCTGGTATGCCCCAAATTTTGAATACGGCCTCCGAGGCCGAGGGCAATAAGTGCCTTCCGGCACTGATCGATAACGAGACAGGTGATCGGCTATACCGTTGCGCCTCCTTGAGAGTCTGATACGCCCCAAGGTTTGAATACGGCCTCCGAGACCGGGGGCAATAAGTGCCATTCCGGCACTGGTCTACACTAGGACAGGCGGTCGGCTATGTCATTGTACCTCCCCGAGAAATACACCGCCGAAAGCAGGATACTACTTACTTAATCCTCCAGGATATTCCACTACTCTGTCAATTCTAGAAGTCTCGATGGTAAATGGGCTGACGACCTTACTCGTTCCTCATGGCTTATGAATGCCAGAAGTGTCTACTTGTTCAGCTGTACTAATGCATGTGGAATCTTGACGAATTTCTTTTGAAGACTAATGGCAATATATATGTTGTGTATAACTCGGAGTGCCAAGAGTTCTGGTGTACTGACCATGTCACCTTCAAGTACAGTACGTGAAGGTAAGTACCCCAGACCGCATCCGATGCGTCTGTGGTTAAGAAATGGGTTACCTCCTTTCTGGCAGGACCAGTGAACTGTGGTCTATGACTCTCTGCCACACAGTATAGTCTTGCTGCACTGGGAAAGGAATATGTCTGATCTTTCTTGTGATGAGCAAAACTCCTTAGGAACCGTTGCATGTACCGACAATGCAATCGCCCTCTCAGCGTTGACACAATTGTAAACTCGTGAAGTCCACGTATCCTATAAGCTTCCCCTAGGGTACAACCACCCTTCTTAAAAACATTTTCTATTAATCTTATCTCCGTTACTATCTTCTCAGGCAGTGTTATGGTGCATTATTTTAAGTTCCATAACAGAACCAACTACTCTAATTCTGTAGCAGGTGTCAACACAGATTTGAGGTGGTTTACATGCCAACCTAGTTCCTTTAGAATAGTCAAGGTCTCCGGAACCTTAAATTGCCACACCGTGACAGGGTTATAATGTAATGTTTAAATGTAAATACATATATTATGTAAAACATTATAGTATAATAAATTACTTTGACTACGAACCTGATTTAGCAATTTGGCCCAATCCGGACTTACTAGGATGTGATCGTCCAAATAAACTAAAAGCCTTATTCCTCTTTCTCGCAAGGTCTCCGCGACCCAATTGAATAAGATTGCAAAAGATCGGGACTGAAACCAGGCCAAAAGGCACTGCTGCCAGCTGGAGTACTTGATTATTGTACTAAATCCTTAAGAAACGACAATGACATACTGCAATAGGTAGATGAAAATAAGCTTGTCAGATATCAATCTGTGCCATCCAGTCGTTTCCTGTAGGAACTCTGCCACATATGTTCGATAGATTGTCTGAAAATGCTTGGTAATTATGTGAATGTTCAGACTTCTGGCATAAAATGCAGGGTGCACCCCCCCCCAATGGTTTATTACTAAAAACATCTTTGAAAGGGAACCAGAATTCAAAACAGGGCATACATCCAGTATCCCATTGTCTTTTAAATCCTAAGTTACCATTGTCATTTCCAAGCATGTTGGAGTATTGAACTTCTTCAATAAAGTGGGAGTTACACGCTACAGTAGTAGTGTCATCTTGAATGCGATGTGACGCCTTTGTGATAATATGATAATATCCAAAATGATTTTTAGGTTTTGCAGCCCCCCCCCCCCGAGGGGTTGGTGGCATTACATCTTGATATACCAGTTTAAAAATTCTGACTCATATTATTTCCTTTGGTTAAAAATATACTATTATCTCATGCTTTGAAAATTATCGATGTTAACTCTTTGGTCCAATTCTGTAGTTCTATTAACAAGACCTAACTGAGGTCTTCGAAATGATCTGTAGGCTCAGGCAGGGTTACCCTGATTTGTACCCCCTGTCTTGATAAAATCAGGCTGATGCAGCCAAGTGTGTGTGCCTTCAAGCGACTGAATAAGAAAATGTAAAACTGGACAACTGAGGAGGTATTCTGAAGTTGGGGGAATATCTTTTAATGGACTTTTAAGCATTAGCCAATGTATTTTCTTAATAATCCTGTCATTCTATTATTTCAATACTCTCCCCTTCTTCTGATCATTAACACAACATCTTCTGAACGTTTATGAAGTGGCAATACTGGCTTTTACAGCCCTGACACATTTTCTAATAAAAATGTAGGTCTTAGTAAACCGAGATTGCAAGAGCTGCTTAACTGGGCAGTTTTAACTCTTGCCAGCCTTGTCTCAAAGTGATACAATTGTTAATTTATTTTGAGAGCAACAAACCCAGGTGTTGCTGCATATTTATATAAAAAATATTTAAACATGTTCCCTTCTAAGCTTGTGAATCAAATTGTTGGAGTTAATCAACATTTTCTAGTCTCTCCATCTTAGCCAGAGAAATAACCCTCCTTTCAATATATTGCCATATCGTAATGAGTGTTTGTTAATATACAGATTAACTAAATAGGGTGACTAGGAGCTACGAGGTTCTTCTCGTGCATCACTAACAATAAGTAAGATTAGGTCCTGTGACCTACGAAAATTTTGGCTTATTGATTTAAATAATGAGAACTTTGTGTCAAATACCTCGAAATATAAAAAACTTGATCGATTCACGAATCATTTCAAGGGTCATTATTATCGTATTTATCGTACTTACGTGTTTCTTGGGGGGCGATGACGCAAAGCCTACCTCACCTTCCGAAGATGAGGAAAACTCGCTAGCATTCCTAGGAGTACTAGGTTGGTGTCAAAATGAGTGTTTTTCGTCCGAAGAAACAACATCCGATTTATTACTATCACCGGTCTTACCACCATCTTGCGAAGATTGAGCACTCATTTTCGCACCAATCCTTCATAAAAACTTAAATAACTCTAAACTTTTAAACTATATTACGTAGTTTCACTTAGAAATTAGATATATTTCAAGTTTTTTATTTGTTGAAAAAATTTTGCATGCTTAAGCGGCAAAATCTACAAACGCTATGATTTGACGTTGACAGTTGTCATGTGTCATGCCTGGCAACTTGGAATATTGCCATTCACTGCTATGTGTGAAAGAGTAAGGTAACAAGAAAAAGACAGGTAAAGTAGATATTTCTATGAATTAATGGCTTAATCTACGGATGCTTCTTCAACAAATGCTGTGTGTTTTGGAAACACATATAATATTGTACTTTTTGTGTTTTAAAAATATCATAGAGTTCAATAAGTTCAATAATGATCGAATTGGAATTAGAATGAGAATGAATAAAGAAATGAAAAATTGAATTGACTAAAAAAAAACAATAAATAAATGATTAAATACAACATACCCATGGCTCCCGGAATATCTTCTGATGATCGCAATGCGCGAACTCCTTCTTCCCCACGGAGAGTACGAGGCGGTCCCCCGCTCGGAACTGTAGGCGCGCGGCGTCCGCGTTCGTAGCGCTTTGCAAACGACGGGCCGAGAGATCCTCTGTCACTTTCTGTAATACATATCAACTAAATTTACCAACACAATATTACACTTCCTGCAATGCGGGTGTTTTTTTATCTAAATCAAGTAGCAAACACTAAATATTTAACACATGCCAATAAGTTTGCCAGGAACTTTTTGACCTGGTGCCTTCGTCACCTTTTCTTTATCGCACCACTCGCCGAAGGATGAAGTTCCATCCACACCAACTGGACTCGTGGCGGTCCTCCACGGTTCGGTTTTCACGTTCGTTTTTGCCACGGATGTGCAAGTTGTGGAATGAACTTCCTCCTGAGGTATTCCCGGAGCGCTATGACATGGGGTTCTTCAAGAAAGGTGCGAAAAGAGCTCTCCTTCACAGCCAGCGATGCATAGGCGACTCCTCTGGTGTTGCGAATGTCCATAGGCGACGGTGACTACTTTCCATCAGGTAGCCCGTCTGCCTTATCGTTAGGTTAAATTATAAAAAAAATAAGTTTAATTTTAAGTATTCTTTTGTATTCCATTTCGCCGTGGACCTTTTTGTTAAATTTTACTACGACAATGTTTTGATTTGAATTAATTATTTACATTATACTGAAGTCCTTTTTACAAACATTTTTTTCTTTCAAACGAGCTTGCGATCCACCTGATGGTAAGTGATCACTGTCGCCCATGGACATCGGTGAACAACTTCATACAAAACAAGAGTTTTGCCTGAAGTCAATCACAGCCGGCAACCACACCCTTTCACCGAAAAGCAAGAATTGGTCCTTCCCCGGTCGAACTACACAGGTTCTACTCCCTACTTTGTTAAGGTTTGCACGCTCGTTTTTTGCCATGGACAAGATATGGAATTTGCAAGATATGGAATAAGCTTCCTCCTGAGGTGTTCCTGGAGCGTTATGACATGTGGCTCTTATAAAAATGCACTGGCGATTCCTCTGGTGTTGCAAGTGTCCGTAGGCGACAATGACTACTTTCCATCAGGTAGCCCGTCTAAATACACACTTGGCCAGCGCGGTGGACTATGGCCTAAACTCTCTCATTCCGAGAGAAGACCCGTGCCCAGCGGTGGGACAATAATGGGTTAACGAGAACCCGTCTGCCTTATCGTTAGATTTAAGTATAAAAAAAGAATAGTTCGATCATCTGCGGTATGGTAGTATAATGACGAGAATCTTTCAAATCCAAATCCATTTATGCCAGAAATAATATTCTATACTCCAAGTCACCAATCGAACACCAAGTAATTGTTAATTCATAGTTTTTATACAACATATTTTCGTTAACTTTTAAAATACTTACAATCAAAAATGATTGGATTACTAAAAAATATTATCCATAATTAAAACAAAAAAGATAATTTTTAATCCTTTTGTGACACCAGCAAAAATTAATTTGACATAATTCCACGGGACATAAATCTCTACCAAATTATTACATTTTAAAATATAATTTGTCTATAATAAAAATAATAATTATTATAATTTCACACCTATTGTTTATTCAGTGAGAATTAAATACAACAATTAGCAATTAAAATTACTATTTATCTAAAGAAATAGCTTCTTAAAAATGCTTTGAAGCTTGATTATTTCTCTGAGTAAGTTAGCATTTTTGCGATGATGGATATTTATGAACGAATATATTTACAATGTACAACTGAGGTACCACCGTCACACCCATTTTTAACGTGAAATTACTTTATAAGAATTGGATTAGTTAATAAAAAAAAGGTTTTTTTTTACAATTAATTGAAGTTGAATTTCACCTTAACAACGCCTCCAGTGTCCGTCCTGAAGTTGAAGTCGCCGAAGATGAAATACGGAGCGGCGTTGATGTCTGAATGCAAATGGCGGAGGGTGTGTCTCAGGGCGCGACGTCTGCTCCTGCAATATACCTGTAAACATATATTAATGACGTTTTACGTTTGCTAACATATATACACGTGTATGTAGGAAGTATAGTAGTATATATATAAAATGAAATAAAATTGTGGTGTAAAAGAAACTAAATATACGTACAGACGGAAACGGCTCCATAGCAAGCAGATTGGACGCGTCGTGAAAGAGATGTATGTTCACAAACTCCACCGAGGTGCCTCGTATCGACCAACGGGTTCGTAGGAACCCTTTTCGAGACCACTTGCACTGAAAAAGAGAGCAAGTTAACCTTTGGAGATGATTTTTTTAAATGCTTATCTGAGGATTGAATAAAATTTGGAATTAAACAGTCTCTGACAATGAATTCGAGATACAAAATGTAGGGTGTTGCCTTTGCAAAAATGATATAGTTAACGTAGTTTTGAAACACCTGTGTCATTAGTGAAAACGGTTAGGAGTCGGATTTTACCAAATTGAATTATTCTAATATTTTTTTTGGAAAAGAGATAACTTTCGAAAGATATCCATAATAATAAAGATACAGTTTTCGTCAACCAAATGCGAATTTTAAAGAACATTTTTTAAAGAACTCTCGGGTGTCGGTATCCTCACGATGTTTTTCTTCACCTTTGAGAAATTTATTTAAAGAACTTCTATTTACACACATTTTATCACGATGTTTATTCACCATAAAGCGTCGTCAACCAATAATGTCTCACTTCTGGGTAGGGGTCTTCTCCTGGAATGAGAGTTTAAGGCCATAGTCCACCGCGATGGCCAAGTGCAAATTGGTCGACCACCATAAAACATTTATAATTAATTTCTAACATGCACATTATTTTATAAAAATCTATGGTGCATGCCTAGAATATGAACCTCGGACCCTCAATTAAATGGCCAAGTTTCAACCATTAGGCTATCACTTCTATATAAAAAGGAAAGAGTAAGACTCACTTCAGGAAAGAAATGCTGCGGAAACTTCGCCTTTTCTTTAGTGGTGACCTTTTCTATGTTCCCACTGTTGATCTCCTTGCCCACCGCTTCCACGTAGGCCTTCAACTCAAAGTCCCATATCTTCAGGTCAGTCAGAGATGTGTGCGCGAAGTACATATTGCCTAAGGCCTGAAAAGTATTATTTTAATAATCTTATATTCTCAGTTGAAGGACTGTTCCGATCCGGTGAAATGAAATGAAATGAAATGTCTTTATTTTTGTATAGGCCTGCGGGAGCACTTACAAATTGTCAGTTACATTTTTTTCTTACACTACCACCGGTGTGGTAGTGACTAGTGATGTAGCGAATGTCCCTTGTTTTTTTTTCAGCTGTTCTTTGGCCATCATTTGCAGTTCGATTTACACTTTGGATAGATTTGGCGACTTTCTTTTGATATCGATAGTATAGAAGATGAATATTCACAATAACATTCGAATCAATTTTTGCGAATACGATTATTTAATAACATCTAAAAACATGAATATTCGCAACTTCAAAAAAGGTGCGAAAAGAGCTCTCCTTCAAAGCCGGCGATGCATTGGCGACTCCTCTGGTGTTGCAAGTGTCCATAGGCGACGGTGACTACTTTCCATCAGGTAGCCCGTCTGCCTTATCGTTAGGTTTACGTATAAAAAAAAAAAAAAAAAAAAAAAAAAAAAAAAAAAAAAAAAAAAAAAAAAAAAAAAAAAAAAAAAAAAAAAAAACAATAATCCTGACCTATCTCATTTCTTGATTTCTTGTATTCGTGTTTGTTAATGTTTCATACAATAAAAAGTTCTGATCTAATTTCGCTGATTTTTGTATCAAATACTCTTTACTATAATGAACATTAGCAAAGCTAGAGATGCCGCGAGTATAAGCTAGCATTATTATAATAATCATCGTAATCCATCGGTCTATCAGCATTTTGATATACCGTAATAAGTACCTCGACTTACGCTACCCCGACTTACGCGTACTAGGAGTTACGCGGTTTTCAAATCTCCTTAATTCATCTTTTATTAAGTGGCATCCGCGTCACATAATCTCTATATTATGGATTACATAGTCTAACTATCCCACACTATTAAATGTGTCTCACACTATGTATGACAACTAAGTACATTTACTTTGTGTTACGTATTTCTTATACCCCGGCTTACGCGGTTATCAGCCAGTTCCACCTACAGCGTAAGTTCGGGGTATTACTGTACTAGTTTCAACCAGTGTAGTTCGACTGGAGAGGTACCACCGCCACACCTATCTCTAGCGTGAAGGATTTTTGCGTTCCGGAAGACTGCGGTTCCCGGCTCACTTTCAAGAGGCGACCATCTTTGTCTTTGGGAGTAGCAACGCATCTGTGATTAACTTTAGATAGAACACACATTCTATATGAAGTTCGCTTACAGAGGTCCAGGAGCGGTAGTAACCACTTACCATCAGGTGTACTGCATTCTTGTTTGATACTTCAATAGAATCATACTAATATTATAAAGGCGAAAGTTTGTGAGTGTGTATGTTTGTTACTTCTCCACGTCTAAACGGCTGGAGCGATTTTCCTAAAATTTGGTAGGGAGTTAGCTGACACTCTGGATAACATATAGGCTACTTTTTACTGAGGAGAGAATATCTTCCCACGAGACAATCGATACGTCGTTTTTTTAGCGCGGACGAAGCTGCGGGCTTCAGCTAGTAAATCATACGAAAGAGAGGTCCTCCGTTAGACATAGGCTATATATAGCCTAATAGGGGTTTTTGCCAATATTCGCCTGGTATATGTGTTGTGACCGCAGTGGGTGTTGTTCCATTGGTTGTTCAAATGTCCACTGCTGTCCATCTCCACCAATTCGCGAATCAAAATTGAGGGGTTAAAAAATTGTAACGATTTTCTTATATTTGCGAAAGATATGCAGTTGTAGTCGGTAGGTACAAGTAAAATTACACGTCTTCTGTTTCCGCGTTATTACTATTTCTAGACATTTAAATCAATTCATCGAAATTTTAAATTGATTCCCTTTCGTTCTCACTGAAATGTCCAAATGGCAAATCGAAACTAAAACGGCAAAAGCAATTTCCAATATCCGGCTAAATAAGCAAGCAACCCTCGCCGGTTTGTACGTTCCGATCGATGTTTGTTTTAAAAATAGTGAACATTTATAGCTCCCACGATGTTTGAAACTGGCGTGAATTAACTACGTTCTTTATATTTAGTTTAAAAACATTAAGGGGTTTATTATTTAGTTTTGTGGCTTCCTAAGTGCAATTTTTATTAAGTGGTAAAAGTGCAGTTCAATTTCAAGGTAGAATTAGTATCAAGTGCAGTTCAACTTTTTATTGTTTTGGTGTCGTGGTTTTAGTAAAATGATCAGATGATGAATGTACATGATTTGACCGGGGAGCTACCACCGCCACTCCTGTTTTGAGCGTGAAACAGTTCTTGAGTTTCGGTGGAATAGTGCGACCTGTTATCCCCTGCCTGTCGTAAGAGGCGACTAAAAGGGGCTTCCGAGGTTGCGGGAGCTAGAGTAGGAGCTTGAACCGTCCAGCCAGGTGATCCCTGGAAGGACGGCGGTATGTGTGGTCGCATACCATCGTAAAGACTAGACGGAGCGGCGGGCCCAGCCGGCCACCTGGGAGGTGACCGGTGGGACAACGCTCTCAGAGGATTCCGGTTGCGTTCCTTTAGAGATCCTGGAGTCCTCTTTGAAGCGCTGGGGACGGCCACCGGGGGCGTTTTAGAGCGGTAAAAATCTCACATAACCCTGCGTCGCACCCCACGGCGTCGGGTAACTTTTGAAGATTTGCCCTCAAATACAAAAAAAATGTTCTTTATAATGTTGCTTACAGATGTCCATGGTGAGCAGTGGCCCCTTACCATAAGGAAGACTTCCTTGATGACCTCAATCAAACAAAAAAGCCAACGAGCTACTTTTTTTGTACATCTTACTAATACTATAATTACGATAGCTTGTGAGGATCTATGTTGTTACTCTTTCAAGCAGAAGCTTACTGGTCGGATTTCGCTAAAATCTGGCACGCAAATTGTTTATGATCTAGATTAACATTTAGGATAGGGATATGTTATAAGCATGACCGCAACGGGTAGAACAACTAGAATAAATGACTACTTCTGTATTTAACTAGTTAATCCGGCGAACTTTGTTCCGCCTAAAAATCAAAAATCTAAAATGTAGCCACGCATCTGTGATTGACTTCAGATAGTACCCCTGTTCTATATGAAGTTGTTTGCAGATGTCTATGGTCGACGGTGACCACTTACCATTAGGTGGACTGCATGCTCATTTGCTACTTCATTATTATTAAAAATAAGGACGTGCCCCCACCAGGTGTGTTACGGACAGTCCAAAAGTACCTAGTATATTAGTTTTGACTTTACTATAAAAAAAATACACCATGTTAATTTTTTTATAGTAAAGTCAAAACTAAAGTTTTTTTATAGTAAAGTCAAAGCCGATTAGCGATGTAACGAATATTCGCATTCGTATTCACGAATATTTGCATGTTATTATACTTTTGCAAGAATTCCGCGAATGTTTTGCGAATATTGAACTGTATTTCACCAAAAAAATAAAAAGGGTCGCCAAATTTATACGAAGTCGTACTGCAATTAATCGACGAAAAAAAGGTCGCCAAACCCATCCTCGCGAAAACGCGAGGATAATTAGGCTGTAGTCTGTAGGCTGTAGGGTTAGTCAGGCCCTGCCTCCAAGTTGTGGGTACAGACGTGCGACATAAAAAAGAGTTCTGGCCATATTATGCCGATAATGTACCAACCAAGGCCAAATGACCGCCATTTAGTAATAATTTGAGTTAAAAATAAAAAATGTTTGATTATGTTATAATCTAATCCGGCACAGGATATTTTTCGATAACATCCCAGACTATCGTATAATTTGCAGTTAAAATACAATATTTCATATACCTATTATGTTAATGGAGATTGCGTCAACAGTTACCAATAGGGTTGCTACTCATTATAATAAAGTATTTTACGTTATCTGGGGGAACATTGTACTTATCGATATGGAAATACACTAGATACACAGTCTCGAACAAAAATGACACCTAAAACTGTCGTCAAATTTACGTAGTTATTTATAGATGGTCATAACGACCGTATATTTTAGAAATACAACCTTACGTCTATGATTTAAAGTTTTTGCAACGCTTTAAACAAAAATCAATAAAATTTTAGTATTTGAAATGAGCGCTCAATTTTTACATTGAGCGCTCAATTTTTACATTGAGCGCTCTTTTTCACCGGACAGTTACGAGACGCTGAATGTGTATCTTGGGGAAACCTTCAAAAGGTACCCGACGCCGTGGGAGCGACGCAGGGTTATGTGGGATTTTTATCGCACTAAAACCCCCCCGGTGGCCGTCCTCGGCGCTATAAAGAGGACTCCGGGACCTCCTAACGAACGCAGCAGAAATCCTCTGAGCGTGTTGCCCTATCGGGCTCCGCCCAGGTGGGCAGATGGGCCCACCACCCAATCTAGTCTTTACGGCGGTATGCGACCACAAATACCGCCGTCCTTCCCGGGCACGCCTGGCTGGACGGTTCAAGCTCCCACTCTAGCCGCCCGCAACCCCGGAAGCCCCTTTTAGTCGCCTCTTACGACAGGCAGGGGATACCGTAGCCCTATTCTGATCCCGGAACTACAGGGACGGCACTCTATACTTTATGACAGGGTTTCGCAAAGTTGGGTACGCGAACCTCTAATGGTTCGCCATTCGATGGGAGGAGGTTCGCGACAAGATTCACGTAATTGTGGCGGGACGACTGGCAGGTACGTCATTTAAAAAGGATGTCTTTGATAGATTTTTATGCAGTTAGACAGGTTTGTACATCGCATATTCGTGTATTTGTAAAAAAATGTTTAGAGGACTAATAAAAGGTAATAATACACTATTTTTGTTTTAAATCGCAATAAACTTAAATTAATGCTGAGGTATCATTAAGTCTTCTTTTCATTAAAATCCATTTATGTTTAAAAATATATTTTCAGTTTTTATTTAAAACGGCCGAAACCGCGTGACAAAGCTAGTATTCAAATAAATTATGAATTTAAATATCGATAGCTTGTTAACCATTATTCCTTAGCCGGAGAATCTTATGCAAAGTGGGTTACGCTATGTAGGTCCGATGTTAATATCGATCGATTTTATTATTTATAGCCTGCGTCGGTCCAGTAAGGGTAATGTATAAACGGTATCCACCCATTAACTTTGATGAAAAATGTATCTAAATAGGCCAATATGCTAATATACTTTAGAAGGAGGTAAGAGATTGTTTGTTCAGGATTTTTGCAATATAGGCGTAGTTTGACGACCCGCATGGCGCAGCGGTTACCACACCGGTCTGACACGCAGTGAGTCCCGGGTTCGATTCCCGACCAGACAGGTATCTGAATGATGAGTTTAGATTCTTTTTCTGGGTCTGGGTGTTTGTGTATTCGTCTTTGTGTGTGTCCATGGCACCCACGACACAGGAGAAAATCTTACTGACGGGCTATGAGTGTAGAAAGCGTAGTTTGATGGATCAACTGTAATTGCAGGTAAGAGATGCACGATTTTCAATATTCAGGATGAGCGTGTACATGGAATACATGTGTAGTTCGTTTGGTAGGTACCATCTCCACTCACCCTGTAGTCGGGGAGTAGAATACGGCGACAGCATCCCCTGCCTGTCGTAAGAGACGACTAACAGGGGCTTCCGGGGTTGCGGACGGCTAGAGTGGGAGCTCGAACCGTCCAACAAACAACCCCGAGAAGGACGGCGGTATTTGTGGCTGCATCTCGCCGTAAGCACTGGATGGTGAAGGGGGATGGTACACGTCCTCCAAAAGATTAGCCCGTGAGGGGCGCTGCGCTAGGGGCCACCGGTTCGTTCCGTTGGAGTTTCCGAGTCCCCTACTACAAGCGTTGAGGAAGGCCACCGAGGTTTTAGTGGGTAAAAATCCCACATAACCCGGAGTTTCTCCCAAGGTTTCGGTATACCTTTTGAAGGTTTCCTCCCCGTAACAAAATTAAATCAATCAACTTAACTCCATGTCAAGCGTGCAGCAGTACTCGCGTTTCAGTGGAAGGGTGTTGTTGTCGATTCAACTTCATAAAGGCACGGATATTCTTCCAAACAAAAAAAAATCAATTACCGTAAACTTCTCAGGAGAGCTAAAGTCCTCGTCCAGGAATATCCTAATCTTGTCATACAACCGCAGCTCCGGACACTCGCAGAGGCGCTGCACGAAGTCCTGGACGTATTGCATCGACTTCTCGTACGCCTTCCCGCCGACTTCCTGGAGATGGAGGGCGATGAACTTCGGATCCATGCGAGAGACCGCTTGGAGGAACTCGGACGTCCATATCGGCAGCATTGCTGACGGCTGGAACAAGGAAAAAAGGGTTTCATATATGTTATTATCTGATTGAAGTAGCAAGCGAGCATGCAGTCCACCTGATTTTCAGTGTTGATATGCATGGTAGAACCAGTGTAGTTCAACCGGGGAAGTACCACCGCCACACCTATTTCTAGCGTGAACCATTTCCTGCGTTTAGATGAAAGGGTGTGGTTGCCGGCACACGTTTATATGAGGCGAACATCATAGGTCTCGAGTACTCCCGAAACAATGCACCTGTGATTGACTTACGTCTCTTACGACAGGCAGGGGATACCGTAGCCCTATTCTGATCCCGGAACTACAGAGATAGACAGCGTGAATCCTACCCATAACTTAGGAATCGAACCCCGAACCTGTACTTAGAAGACCAAAACATACCACCGTATTGCCACCACTGAGTGATATAAGCGAAATTAATTAGTACGGTGTGTGCATCGCACCGTGTACAGAATTTTTCCACCATGAATCATTTGTAAAGTGAATGATTCACAGATTTTTTACAGATTATATGATACATATGTTTTGAAAGTGATAGCCATTTTGAATCATGACGCCAACAGTGTCAAGGTGGTAGAACCAGTGTAGTTCGACCGGGGCAGTACCACCGCCAAAATGTCTGTAGGTAGACATATAAACAAATATGTATTGTGATTAGAAATTATACAGCCTATGTCGCACTCACAACTTAGAGTGCGTTCCATTAGATGTTCACAAAACCCACGCTTTACTGACGTATTCTCTACAGGAATGATCACTTCGACCCACCTTGTTAGATGGGTCGTCTTGAGCGTCGAGTGGGCGTAAGTCATGACGTCATGAGTGACGTTTTCGCCGCGACCACAACGATCGCGGTCGTCTTGTGGAACGTTTTGGGCGTTTGGGGTTTTGTAAGCGTCATCTGGAACGCGCCCTTAGTCGATTCCAATAACATGTCATAATATGTTACAATCTGTCAAGCCGTTTTCTCCGTCGCGTGTGTCAAAGGAATTGGCATACATAGGTGCTAGTTAAGTAACGAATATTCGCATCCGCATATTATATTCATAGACCCGCATAGATATTCGCATTCGCCACAACCATTAACCACAAAATGGTTAATTGTTTTTATCTTTTTAATGAATGAAGTAATAAAAATATATTAATAGTCGATTAACTCAAGTGTAGTTATTACACTCATTTTTGGATAAAAGTAACTATAAATTAATGATTTTTTAATTGTGCGGTTATTCATTCAAAGCACCGATTTTATCTATACAATGATTACTGTTATTACTGCAACTGCTACTAGTTTTGATCGTGGTAATGATCTCCCGTCAATGAAGAAGACAAACAAGGGTGGAGCAACAAGCTTTAAAGTGGTAGAACCAGTGTAGTTCGACCGGGGAAGTACCACCGCCACACCTATTACTAGCGTGAAGCATTTCTTGCATTTCGATGGAAGGATGTGGTTGCCGGAACACTTATATGAGGCGACCAACATAGTCCGCAGGAGCAGCAACGGATCTGTGATTGACTTCAGATAGAACCCATGTTCTGTATGAAGTTGATTGCAGATGTGCATGGGCGGCAGTGACCACTCATCATCAGGTGGACTGCCTGCTCGTTTGCTACTTCAGTCAGATAAAAAAAAAACAAGATACATGTGCAAAGCTTTATTAAAGGGACCGGTCTAATAACTGTGGCCTGAGACATACAACAAAAGGTCGGATGACACTAAACTTGTATACTAAACCTATTCTACATGGAGCATATAAAAAACAAAGACAGTATCCTTCTTGAAGATATTATCCTTTCTCGCTTTACTAGAGGACGAGATACAGGCCATTTTCTACTAAATCTACTCTTAACATTTACCGTACTTTTTGAAAAAGTAACAATCACATTATGTTTTTACTTTATATTGTTCTTTTTACTGAGGCCTCGCGACCCCTTTATAACGCCTTGGCGACCCATCCTAATACACTCCTAATTCTGATAACTCTAATCTAACTTCTTTCTAAAACTACATAACTATCTAGACTTACCTGTATGAGAATTAGGTATTTACTTGAGTCAAAACATGAAAAATGCCCATGAGATGATTCAAGTCACCTCCAGGAGTCATAATTATTTATGCAAATGCAAATAAATAATTATGACTTATGACTCCAGTTACGGTTAGAGCCAGTAGTGAGGCATATTTATAATAAAAAATCATGTGGCTACGAGGCAAAAAGTTTATTAAATACTGAACCCCGCAGCTTCGCGTTAAAAAAATCGATATATCGATTGTCCCGTGGGAGTAAGATATTTTGCCACAGTAAAAAGTAGCCTATATGTTAATCCAGAGTGTCAGCTAACTCCCTACCAATTTTTATGAAAATCGCTCCAGTCGTTTAGACGTGAAGAAGTAACAAACATACACACTCACAAACTTTCGCCTTCATAATAGTAGTATGAAGTATGACAAGTATGTGTTTGATTCGAAAATAAAAGCACAAGAGACGTTCCCCCGTTTAATCGTCACTCTCAGCGTTACTGTTTCAAACGAATTCACACATGATTTTACTTCCCATAGCACGGGATCGTTTATTAAGGAGGAACTTTTTTGGAGATACGAAAAAGTTCTACCTTTCTGATTTTTAAATATCAGACAACATATACCGAAAATATATAGCAAAAACAATACATTTGTACTTCAGTAATACAAACCTATGTAGGTTTGTAAATTTCGTATCACTACATAGTATAAAACTTTTCGCTGTCTGTCCCTTTTTTTTTTTGTTTTCGAGGGGGGAACCTTCAAAAGGTACCCGACGCCGTGGGAGCGACGCAGGGTTTTGTGGGATTTTTACCGCACTAAAACCTCCCCGGTGGCCGTCCTCGGCGCTGAAAAGGAGGACTCCGGGATCTCGAAACGACTTCAACCGGAATCCTCCGAGCGCGTTGCCCCATCGGGCTCCTCCCAGATGGGCGGCTGGGCCCACCGCTCCGTCTAGTCTTTACGAAGGTATGCGACCACACATACCGCCGTCCTTCCCGGGGTTGCCTGACCGAACGGTTCGAGCTCCCACTCTAGCCGTCTGTTCTGATCCCGGAACTATAGGGCGATGCTTAGATCTTTAAAACTACGCTACGGATTTTAATACAGTTTTTTCAATAGATCGAGCAATTCAAAAGGAAGGTTATGTTATGGTTATGTATAATACATGTATAATATACCTAGTAGAGAAACACTGATAACTTTAGATTGACTTTTAGGCGGAACGAAGTTTGCCGAGTCAACTAGTATCAAAATAAAAGTATGTAAGTGTGATTAATACCGTCATAAGAACGTTACGTAAAGGATTTTACGTCACGTAATGAAGATTTAACATGTATGTACTTACTACGTAAGCTATAGAATGTCTAATACAATTAGCTTTAACGTAGCAAATAAGCTGATTACAATGGCGTGTGTGGGTGACAGCGTGACTACAACACATAATGAGTGGCAACATTTATACCCATTGGCTTTTATAGAAAGTAACAAAGAAAATCTTTTCTGCGCACTAATCGCGATATCTCAGGAATGGACTCTTAAGGAATCTTAGGAAAAAAAACATGTTGACCATTTTCGTCGAGAATTTTAAAATTTACAATTTCGTAGAGAATTTTAAGGTATTTTTTTTTGTAAAATCCAAAAAGTTTCCGAGAAACATCCAAAATAGGTACTCCAATTTTGACATGTCACTAAGAATAACTTTTGTAGCACAGATAGGATCGATGGGGATTTTTAAAACTTTATTTTCAAACCCTTTTTTTTGCTCTCGAGGGGCAAACCTTCAAAAGGTACCCGACGCCGTAGGAGCGACGCAAAGTTATGTGGGATTTTTACCGCACTAAAACCCCCTCCAGGTGGCCGTCCTCAGCGCTACAAAGAGGACTCCGGGACCTCCAAAGGACGCAACCGGAGTCCTCTAAACGCCTTGCCCATCGGGCTCCTCCCAGAGAGGCTGGACCCACTACCGTCTGGTCTTTACGACGGTATATGACGCATACCGCCGTCCTTTCCGAGGTCGTCTGATCGAACGGTTCGAGCTCCCACTTTAGCCGTCCGCAACCCCGCAAGCCCCTTTTTCTCCCCCGCAAGGGCGTACTAAACCGATACGTCGCAAATTCAGTACGCCGCTAACAGTTTGCCTACTGGGGACACAGCCTAAAAGTGACCCGCATAGATATCACAAAATACTAAGTACCTAATATTTTGGGTCTAACTATCCCTTTATTAGGCAATGTAAAAACTGTCAAAGTAGTTATGATTTACGGATACGCTAAGTGTCCCCATTTGAGGCATTACAACTTTATTCCCAGGGGTACCCTACGTTACTAAGTACTTTCCCAAATTTACGTTTTGAGCAAAAATTTTTGACCACACTAGGAAATCAAGAGCTTTCGTTCTCCAACTCACCTCCCTCGACATCCAAAAATACTGGATGTTTGATTCAGCTAAAAGTAGAGTTGGAAGGAGTTTCATTGCGTAAAAACGTCCTGTCCCAGATTTTTTAACATTATTATTCGCTTTCGCTTTCTACACTCATAGCCCTACACTAGGATTTTCTCCTGTGTCGTGGGTGCTATGGAAAAAACACCCAGACCCATTCATGAATCTGAACTCATCATTGAGATACCTGTCTGGCCAGGAATCGAACCAGGGACCCATTGCGCATCAGACCGGTATGTTAACCGCTCCGCCACGCGGGTCGTCAAAATGGTGGAGTCCGCTTCGCTCCTCCTCTCTCATCCTCTTTTTTTAGAAAATTAGCCATCACTTTGAAGGTCACAGATATGTTAACGATTTTAGATTTACGTGGAAGTGAGTTTCCTACCCCCCTCCCTACCGGAACCATCTCTATATGACCACATAGGGTATTCGCCGTACACAACTCTAAAACATTACCCGGGAGTTAGTCGGGTAAAAATCTTAATGAGACTACGCGTGTCAACATAATTATTAAATAGGTACTAGTTTACTCCCGCGGATTTGCCCGCTTCGGTTATTTCTATCATGGTAATAAGTATCCCATGTATTCCGCGTATCTGTGAGGTGCCCGATGAATAAATAAATAATAAAAATAAAAATAGGTTTATTCGAGAAAATTACAACACACAAACGGCACAACTAAAGTAGACTATGTGTTATAATAATACATTAAAACATATATTATTACTAGCTTTTGCCCGCGGCTTCGCTCGCGTGGAATTTAGTCTGCCACATAAAGTTTGTAAGGTGGTAGAGCAATGGTTCAACCAGGGAGTTATCACCGCCGCACCTATTTCTACCGTGAAGCAGTTCTTGTGTTTCATTAGAAGGGTGTGGCTGCCGGCTCGCTTTTATATGAGGCGATCATCAAAGTCCTCGAGAGTAGCAACGCATCTGTGATTGACTTCAGATTGAACCCTTGCCCTACTTCCTAAATCTGTGTGTTCAAATTTCAAATCACAGGCACGTATATTAATTTGAATTAGTTTTGTCGGCAACGGATATTAATACTTATTCTGAAATTAAAAGTTTTAAGAAAGGGTCTCAAAACGCGTGACGGTTACCAACGCGCAGTTGGCTAGCGTGGTCAACTACGACCTAAACTACTGCTAATCTGACATATGTGCCGAGTTGTGTAACATTAAAAGGTCGATGACGATTGAATGACATATCTAACCTTTTCCACTGTTTCATTCTTAGTGACCTTTTTTTGTCGAGGGAGAAACCTTTAAAAGGTACCATACGCCGTGGGAGCGACGCAGGTTTATGTGGGATTCTTATCGCACCAGGACTCCGGGATCTTCAAAGGAACGCAACTGGATTCCTCTGAGTGCATTGCCCCATCGGGCTCCTCCCAAGTGAGCGGCTGGGCCCACCACTCCATCTAGTCTTTACCACGTTAAGCGACCACACGTATACCACCATCCTTCCCGGGATCGCCTGGCTGGACTGTTCAAGCTCCTTGCATCCTGGCTCTCACGACAGCATGCGACCACACATGCTGACATCTTTCCCGAAGTTGCTGACTGGGTGTTTCGAGCTCCCAGTCTAGCCGCCCGCAAACCCGAAAGCCCCCTTTTAGTCGCCTCTTAGCACAGACAGGGGATACCGTAGCCTTGTTCTGATCCCGGAACTACAGGGACGTCATTCACATCGACCTTTCCCATTTTGCTCCGTGATTTATAACCATTTAAATATTAATTTCATAGAACTTCGTTGTATACGGCGGCGGCACACGGCGCGTACTGCCGGTCAATCAATTGAGTACGCAATATGTTATACTCGTAATATCTTCTAAACTACTTATCCAATTTACATGGTGTAAAAAGAAGATTTAATCTGTATTAGATGCTTGATTTTTTGAAATCATTTATTTTGATAAGGATTAATATTTAGTTTGTATAAAACCCATGGAAACATCAACTTCATATTTTTTAAATTTTCAAAGTATAAAAAGAGTTATTGTGGGTTATACATAAAATATAGATATATGCTGTCGCGGACTTTTATTTAGATCTATGTGAGCCAAACAATTCCACCGTACATTATATTTGGATATCTCCAACGGTTTAGGCAGCGTACGCGAAGATAGCTCTCAGAGCACAACTTTTTTTCCGACTAACCTGATATTTCTCGTTATATTATAACCTTATAAAAAAAAATCATTACAAATTATAGTCCATGTGTTATTCTGATGTATAACCTATACTACTGTAAAGTTTCAACCAAATCCGTTCAGTAGTTTTTGTGTGAAAGAATAACAAACACACATACATCCTCACAAACTTTCGCATTTATAATATTAGTAGGAAGTAGGATAGTAGGATAGGATAACACATAGGAGTATGGATGTATGGAGTATGTATAGGAGATGAGGCAACGCGCTCTGAGGACTCCGGTTGAGTTCCTTCGGAGATCCCTGAGTCCTGTTTGTAGCGCCGAGGACGGCCACCGCGAGGGTTTTAGTGCGGTAAATATCCCACATAACCCGGCGTTGTTGCCAAATTCCAGCGACATCCAGATACATCCTCACAAATTTTCGCATTAATAATATTAATAAGACTAGCTTACTCCGCGGGTTCACCCGCTACGGTCATGTCTACTACGATATTAAGTATCATATGTCTTAATTTCCGACAAAGTCCAATGGGCTGGTCGGACCAAGTCCGCACCACTCTCGACAATAAGATGCACGATGCCATCCATATTGCGGAGAACCGGCACCGTTGGCGTAACATAATCCGGATTAAGAGGATCCGTAGAGGGGGTCACGACCCTTAGCATTGAGGAAATCGATTCAAGGAGGATGCCTTAATTTAAGTTTTAAACAAATTTCAGCGAAATCCAACCAGTAATTAACCGTCAAAGTTTGATAAACACGCTTACATTCACCTTTAAAATATTAGTAGCGATAGTAGGAATTACAAATGACAAACAGCCAGTTCTATTTATTTATATCGACGTGCGTGACCGTACATACGTCTTACTTCTAAGAAGTTGCTTTTTATTCGTGAACGACATCCGTAACAGTCATCCAATTTGCGTCAAGGAAAGTTTTATATGCGTGAGTGACAACGCCCTTTTTATGGGTAGCAGGGTGTATTGACTTAATTAAGCTTA
Source organism: Spicauda simplicius (assembly GCA_949699795.1). Lineage (NCBI taxonomy): Eukaryota > Metazoa > Arthropoda > Insecta > Lepidoptera > Hesperiidae > Spicauda > Spicauda simplicius. Next base: position 11,033,177 of record OX453079.1, read on the forward strand.
ATTGATGGAAGAGACGAACAGAGGGAATCAGCGGAAAGTCTCCTAGTCTAGTCTGTCAAATATTTTCTTATTCTATGCTTAGAAGAGTTACGAAATAAATAGAATGCGAAATTTGTCAAAAAAAAGCAAAAATGGCCTTGATGTTTCCTTACCTCGTCTATTCCGGAGGGGGGGGGGGGGGAGTATCTCTATATCAGCGTAGCCAGATTTTTTTTTAGTAAATCAGGATTTAGAAACATTTCGAGTGAAAAAAGCGAGATTTCATAGTCAAAAGCGGGACCACAGTCCAAAAGGGTGTCGCGCCTCACAGACACACGGACAGAAATTTCAGTTTTCTTCATAGAGTAAGGAGGGCCGGCCGGATTGGCCGGAATTCGCGACCTTTTTTTTGGTCGACGAACAGCAGGTCGACGTAGATTTAGCAACCTTTGAAAAGTCCAGTCCATCCCGAAAAGCGGGATCATTTATTTACTAAAAAATTGGGACGTCCCGCCAAAATAGGGACGTCTGGCACCGCTATGTATATAACTGAATCTATGAGCTCACTTTTCACTGGTTTACAGAATGCTGATTGATTTGAAACTTTGCACATGTATCAAGGACCGATGACAATGCAATATGAAAAAAAAATGCACTATATTTGCATTATATTAAAGTACTTATTTTATTTTATTACATTACATTGTATTTATGTATTTTATTACAGTATTATATTAAAGTATCGCTAATATATTGGAAGTATCGAACGTTATACATAAAAGAGTTCCCCTTAATATACGTAAGCTCATAGTACCCCGAAAGTGTAATATACATATTCGCGCAAAAAATAAAGTTAAGAAAATCGCTTGTCATTGACAAGGTGAGAGTAGGGCATCATCTGAAACGCCTCGCGTTATGACGTGCTGACGTGCGACTGTGTAACGATGTTGTCTGCGTTACATAACTATGGAGGATTCCACCACCTTCCAAAAACAGCTTTCATTTCGAAATTTACTTTAATTTACTAAATAAGGAAACCATTAAGCACACTTCCTGATGGTAAGTGTTACTATATAATGATAGAGCAGAGCAGTGATAGCCTAATGGTTGAAAATTGCCCTCTCAATCGGGAGGTCCAAGGTTCAAACCCAGGCACGTACCACTGATTTATGTGCGTATTAGATATTAATTATCACTGCTTTTCGGTGAAGGAAAACATCGTGAAGAAACCTACACATCCGAGAAATCTTAAAAAAAAAATCTCGGAGGTGTGTGAATTCCACCAATTCGCACTTGGCCAGCGCGGTGGACTATGGCCTAAAACTCTCTCATTCCGAGAGAAGACCCGTGCCCAGCAGTAGGACAACAATGGGTTGAAGACGACAATATAATGATAAATATATTTTAACACAAACACGCAAAATCCTGTTGCAATCACCCACAATTGACATAGGAAGGCGTGGGAAGCCTGCACCTACGCCGTAAATCACGGATTTAATCAAATTAAGAAGTGCTTCATTGGCCTATTGAGTTTGACCTAAAATGCCTATGGAGTTTACTACCGTAATTTAATTAGTCTCTTTTAGTGAAGACATTTCACGCTAGGTTATTCCCGGGGCTTCACCCACGTCTATGTACCACTGTAATAGTGGTAGTAGTATCCTATGTTATAGTCTAAGTTATCAACAATTGAACCTACTTATGCAAAACAGAATCAACGACAGTTTTGAGAAAAAGCTATTTTTTTAATACTTAACGGGTACTCACGATATGCGGTTTTTTAATCCTTTTCGAATTATTTTTGCCGATTGGTCGAAATACCGGCATATTAAAATGTGTCAATTCCGCGATAATATTAGTCTAAAATCATATAAAGCCATTTTTGTCAAAATTTTGCATACTGTATAATTCTAGGTAATTTTTAATAAAATCATATTTCATTCAAATAAAATAATTTGTTCTACGTATAGAAATATGATATTAATGAAAATCATCTACATTTGAATAATAATAGGAAAACTTGTTGGTTCCTTTTTGCAAAAGTAGGTCCAATTTTAAATGATGTTAGATGACAGTGGTTTTATAATACTTAAAGTCCAATTGTGACCACTAGACAAAAATTAGTGTTCATAAAGAAGCATTTTATTATATATTTACTATGTTTTAAAATGCTTGTGTTATACATGAAACTACCTATAATGTAGCTGTAATATAACGCCATTGATTAATCTTCCACATAAATATAATTAAAATGAAAGTACATTCTGTACATAATCATATTTGGAAAATGGTAGTGTAAAGGATGGAGAATAAGTCATAATAGATATTTCAATAACTTTCTGAATTTTTGTCTATGTCTAAAATCAAATTGGACGAAACCACTCAATCTAATTTAGAGAAATGATAATATAGTTATTGATTGTATCTTAAGAAAACATAAGGTGTTTAATTTATCTGAACCCACGCACTTAATCAAAAATTAGGTAATACAATTTAAAGTTATGTTAGGTGTATTTTTATCCAACATGGGTAAAACCTTTTTAAACCAATGCAGAATTGATACAATTTAGTATTTAGTGTGTACAATTTGGGATAAGTAGGACAGGTCACCCCTACCAGGTGGACCAATGACCTGAAGAAGATTGGAAACCATTGTATTTAAAAGGCACAAGGACGGTTGGTGTGGCGTCATTTAGGGAACGCCTATATCCAGCAGTCCACCTCAAAGGCTGATTTCCGCCCAATTTTACGCAGCCTAATTAAACTTAGTATTTGGCTTTGGGGTTCAATACATTGTTTGGTGACAAAACAGGAAGGGATGTCCAGCAATTGATTTTAAAGTCTAATAAATGGATTCTTCACGCGAATGAAGTCAGGGGTTCTGCTAGTATACTGTAAACAGGGTACTTGAGATATTTTTCATAACAATTATCTCTCTGCCTATAGCATGGGCAACAAGTGTGACTATCTATGTAATTTTATGTTACATGAAAATTAGGACGCATTATGTACAAGAGGTGTTATTAATACCCATATAAGCTTCAAAACTGGTGATGCATTAGTAAATTTTCTGGTCTTTGTTATCTGACAGACAACAGTAATTGTCTACTTATGAATTAGGTTACAGTATAGCAAAAACTTAGATCCTACTTTCTCATTTTTTTTTCTGATTGAAGTAGCAATTGAGCATGCAGTCCATCTGATGGTAAGTGGTCACTGCCGCTCATGGACATATGTAATCAACTTCATACAGAACATGGGTTTCATCTGAAATCAATCACAGATGCATTGCTACTTCCGAGGACTATGATGGTTGCCTCATGTGAAAGTGTGCCAGCAACCACACCCTTATAACGAAACACAAGAAATGCTTCACGCTAGAAATAAGTGTGGCAGTGGTTCTTCCCCGTTCGAACTACACTGGTTCTACCACTTTGGAAAGCCTCAAACGGCAGCCTCAAGCACCTCATATTCAAATGTTTGCCAACATCGTAATTAGTAAGTAAGGAGGTACAGGTAAACATTGGAAAATATGCTTCTAAATATAGAAGTTACAAATGAGCATGGAGCCTGATAAGTGGTCACTGCTACCCATGGATATTTATGTTAACCCCAAATAAAATCAGTCTGGAGGGTTACCGCTGATGTGTTTTTATTCCTGATGCCTAAGGCAGAACTTAACTATGAAATTATTAGACAGAAATACCTAATAAATTTCTGATGGTAGAACCAGTGTAGTTGGACCGGGAAGTACCAATGCCACATCTATTTCTAGCATAAAGCATTTCTTGCGATTCGATGGAAGGGTGTGGTTGCAGGCACACTTTTATATGAGGCAACCATCATAGTCCTCAAAATTAGCAATGCATCTGTGATTGACTTCAGACAGAACTCATGTTCTGTATGAAGTTGATTACAGATGCCCATGGGCGGCAGTGATCACTTACCATCAGGTGGACTGCTTGCTTTAATATAACTTTGAACCTTTATACTTTTACTGTTTATACTAGTTTCAATGGTATTTTGAGTGATTTGAAAACAGCTAACAGGTTGTCCACTACTAAAAATACAGAATGGGTAATTTATAGCACCTTTATATTATGTTAGACACTGAATTTTATTAATTATAAATGTCCAAATATATCACCAATGACATATAACATCAGGCATCTTCTTCTTAAACAATCATCACATAACTCTATATAATAAGAAATATAGTTAAGTGATGAAGTAATATAAAGAATAAAACATTTTGGTATTTTTTTTTTTAATTGAATGAGTTTAAGTGTAGAGTTTATCAAAAATATTAAGGAACTAAGAAATAATCAGAATTAAAATATAATCCTTAGGGATAAGCACCTATTTTAGTTACAACAGCGGGAAATTTAACAATGTGACATTAAAATGTTTTTCTTTACAAACGTTAAGGCGGTGGCAATCGCAAAAACAGAATATAATTACCATTATTAATCCTAAGCACAATTTATGAGACAATACTCACGTCTTCAAATATGGAACCAACGTTGGCGGTAACCAGCAACAGCGGCACTTTATCGGAACCCATTTTTTTGAACTTCAACATGATACGAACGAATAGTACTAAAAAGTATAACTACAGGACTAATTCGGCTATGCCCGAACTGGGCGGATTACGCGCGCGCACGCCCTATCTACCAACACTGATAACATTATTATGGTTACAGTTGTTTTCTGTAAATCGTATAGACTTTAGTGCGATATCGCGAAATCTCCCCGACTAAATCGCCCCCTTTCAAGCCTCTGACATTTCCAGCGAAATGAATGAATGACGTTTAGTTTTACAACCTTGTATCGTTCTACGCATACGCGTTACCGTCTTCATTTTCAATTACATAACTTTAAAAATTACTATAAATCCAAACAATTCTAAATATTTAATATTAAACGACTCTTTGAAAGTAAATTGTTAATGTATAAATTATATCGACATATATTTTTGGAATAATAATTTGGATACTATGTGAGAATTAACAGTAGAGAAAAGTTTTGTAAAAAGGAACGTAATTTTCAATAACAAAAACGACAAAACATTGTGCTTATGTGTGTGTATGATGTTAACCAATGACGTCTTCTTAAGTTTTACGTCACGCCCTGTTTTCAGGGACGTACTCACTTATTTTTGTCGTAAACATTAACGTAAATATAAGAGTTAAAATTGAACGTTGATAAATCAGATAGCATGACGTCGTCTATTAATTATTGTTTATCGCTTTGCGTGGGATGAATATTAAACGTTCAATGGCAGAGTTTTTAGATAACGCGGGATCTGCGGAATACGTCCGAGTTACCGTCTTACTAGACGCATATTAACACACAACTTGTAAACAGTCTTAAGCAAATAAACATTGAATATACAAGCAGATTCAGTGGACGTGTTGTAAAAGTACAGTAATAAAATTTATTGCCTCTGTACGGATGGTTCCTAATACCGAATTCGTCTCTGTAGGGCGTGCCTTTACGGCACATGTGCGTACGAATCGTATTCAGTGCATAACCTTTTATAATGAGTTAAAATGGAAATCGATTGCTTTGTTTCTATTCTGGTGAATTAGGTCGGGTTTTCTCACGTGCTCGTACTGTTTACGAGGTAAAGTATGCTTACTGAATGTTAAAATTGTAATAAATATTTATTTTGTGCAAATATATTTCCTTTTTACATATTATCTCATGTGTGACGTATGTATGTCAAATTGTGGGTAGATTGAACAGTATTTAAATATGTGTATGTGGTTATAGGACCGGAAGTCGTCATGGTGCCTACATTTTTGTTCAGTTTATTGATCGCTGTTAGCGCGTCAGGCCAAATACATAATGCTGTCGAAACGGAGATGTTTTCTATACCAATCAGCCCTAATTTATTTAACTGGACTTATCAAGGTTTGTATTTTAATAGGCTAAAAGGTTTATTTTTATAGCTTGATGCCTGAGTTTTGTATCGCAAAATATTGGATAGTATAATTATTTTGATAAGTAAACACTATAGATTTATTTAGAGCAAGGCTCAAAACACCACTGATTGGCCACTTTTTTCAAGATAAAAACAATTCATTATAAAAAAGTACTTACCCATCGAATTTTCGTTGCAATTGAAGATTAAGTATTAAAAAATTGAATATTAAACGTATAAATATTTCAGTTTTTATTAGTTAAAAATAAAATAAATGTGAAATACCTATTAATTCCTAAAAAAAACTTCCGTTAATGTTATTCGCATATTCTTTACTGTTATACGAATCTAATTCATAAAATCTAACTTTTTATTCTGTTAACATAATTATTATAATTCTTATAATAATTATGTTAATAGCTTTATTAAATACCACTAAATTAGTAGTTATAAAGAATAAATTTGCATTCCAGAATTCGATCAACAGTATCGGTTCCATGCATCCCTGATCGGCAAACCAGAACTGCCTCCATGGCTTCGCTACATCTACAGCGGGAGACATCACTCCGGGTTTATATTCGGCACGCCACCGCGAGGCACAAAAATGCCATTAACCGTAAATATCTTAATCCAAACCGAAAGGTTTATGCCAAGGCCGTGATTTGTGCTAATTGTGTGTGTCTATCTCCTATCTGTATATATTTTGCTGTTGATGTTGGCTCGTAATTCCTTTCTTAAACAACTTGAATGAATTTATGATATTTGTGTAACCTTGAGGTACATGATGGGGAGGCGTAATTAATTCTGGAGAGTTGATCATATCTAGATTTTATTGAGAGCTTTTTTGTTTCTTACACAAGAAACTGCTTCAAAGATCAAACTTGTCCCCAAGTACAAACACAACTTTTGAGTAGATAAAAACACAACTCATGAGTGAAAAAATTAGGTTGCTAACTTCCAGCACCGTTTGACCATTTATAATAATATTTGGTATAAAATTATTTTTGTAAAGAATGTGTTATTGCTTATTACTTTACTTTAATCAGTAATCAGTAATCAGTAAGGCTTTAACTTAAGTCCACGTGACCGAAGCCGCTGGTAGATTTAGTTAGTTGGTTAGGTAATTATAAAAAAACAGCAACGTAGTTTTATCATCTTTTTGACTGTAACTGTATGGTTTCTGTGCCGAAGAGTCGCAATATTTAAAGGCCTTGGCTAAATTACTTCTAAAAAGTTAATTACAATTAAAAAGACTGAGCAATTATACTCTTATTCATTCAATGACAATACATTTTTATGGTATTAAAAAATGTATATTGTTAGGTAAACTATGCTGTATCACAATTAGGAAAAATTCGACCCGGAAAAGATAAAGAAACGAGGCATTCAAACCGCATAATATGCAAGCATGATCCGTTAGGCATAATCACGTATTTCACGAAATTTAATAACCAATTATAATATTACACAAATTCCCATGAAGTTTTTACGTTCACTAATTAGTAGGTATTATTTAAAAGTGCACCCGTTTATACATATATTAGTATTTTAGTATATATACTACTAAATAATTTGGGCGAAATATTGTTTACCATATTAATAGGAAGAAGGACCGGATTAAAATATTGATTTTGCATAACAATGTGTTTGAATTTATTAACATATTGATATGATTTAAACTAATACAATAACCTTTAATACCAATAACAAACGGAACGGATAGAATAATCTTCTCGTAGATTAAGATCTAAGTATTAGAACATTCATATTCAAGGAGAAAAAGGTGAGATAAAACCGGTCAAGTGCGAATCGAATTCACGCATGAAGGGTGCCGTAAAATCTTAAAAAAATCATAAATACATATTTTATTCTGTTTTTAGTATTTGTTGTTATCTCGTCAATCCATTATTGTCCCACTGCTGGGCACGGGTCTTCTCCCAGAATGAGAGAGTTTAGGCCATAGTCCACCGCGCTGGCCAAGTGCGAATTGGTGGCCAAGTGCGAATTTCTTGTTATAGCGACAATATAAATAAATCATCTGTAAACATTTTACGTAGGGTTCCGTAACAGTATCTATAAAAAAACTTCATAATAATCCCTGATGTGTGAGTGCTCCCTTAAATATTTATTTTATTCTGTTTTTGTCTGTTATGTTTTTAGTATTTGTTATGGCTTAGCTATAATGGTTCATGAGATATCGTATAGTGTCAGACAGACAGACAACGGAGACTTAGTAATAGAGTCCCGTTTTTACCCTTTGGATAGGGAATCAGAAAAATGTTAAAAACATGCATATTCTAGGGGTCTTAAGGGTTTAAGAAGATCAATCGATGCTATTACTAAGCTTGTATGTCTCTTTTTTATGTGTATTTTAAGTATATTCTATAAGATTGAACCAGCGCAGACCACCTGATGGTAAGTTGTCACTGCCATACATGGTCATCTGTAAGCAACTTCATATATAAACATGGGTCCTATCTGTGGTAAATTACAAATGCGTTGGATGAAGATCGTTACTTTATGTAAAAGTGTACCGGCAACCACACCTTTCCTGCGAAACGCAAGCAGCGGTCGATCTACCTTTCTACCATCTGGTGAATAATTTTATTGATATTAACAACTATCAATTTAAACCATTCTTAACTACCTTGACCATTTTAGTTGGAGGTCATAGGCCTAAATCGTCAGGACTACGAAACGCGCAGAGTATTGCTGACCCTCAAGGTCCACCCGAAAGAACATATGGCGAAACATGAAGTGGAATTGAAGATAGATAACTTAAATGTTGAAGACTTACTGGATGAACATAGGTAAGAATTATGTATTGACGAATTTATGGATTACTTTTTAAAAGTTATACTAGCTTACTCCCGCAGCGATACTACTGGTAATGAGCTAATGAATATCATAAATTACAGTACGATATGATTTGTAGTCTTTGCGTGATAGAGTAACAAACACACATACATCATCATAACTTTCATATTTATAATACTAACAAGTAGACATTAATATACCATTTTGCAGTAAAGCTAAAATTTTATAAAGGTTTACGCAGATCGGGGTGGCATGGCAAGAGATTTTGCCGTCAGTCTGTGCACCAATTCACACTTGGTCAGCGCGGTGGACTATGGCCTAAAACTCTCTCATTCCAAGAGAACACCCGTCCCCAGCAGTGGGACAATAATGGGTTGACGACGACAGTGCACACTAGCCGCTTAGATTCCATGGAATTCCAGCGCCTTGCCACAAAACGACAAAGTACGCTTCGGTAGCTGCTGCTGCCCGATACACTTTTAGTCCTTGGCATGCCGTTACTTACCGCAGTATGCCATGGCATTCCGCCGCAGAAGCGGCGCTTCTCTCAATGCCGTGCTATGAAATCACTTTCGAGGCCACGGCACAATTATAAAGCATAGCAATTTATGTTGTATTTCTATATTAATACGTTTCAAAGTCCATTAGTAAAAATTAAAAAACATACAAGCAAAATGCATTTAATATTTTTTTTTTTACTTTATTGGGGACAACAAACAGTTGACAACAAGGTTAACTTTACTACTAATTAATAAAAAAAGGCTTATTATATCGCTAACTAACACCGAAGACCACAGATTAAAATGGTATTGCTAGTATAAACATAATTTCTCAATAAAAAGGAACAGCACCTACAATTAATAATTAATTATAATATTTTTTGCAAAAAGCTACACATTAATAAACCAATAGCAAATAATTTTACATTTATAATGCGGCCCTGGATTTCAGTTAAAGGTAATAATAACTATTGCATACTTTTTAAACATTCGAAATGAAATGTTGATCTTTATTTTGTTTAGTTTGAAATCTATCTATACAATTCTTGGAATTAACTCACTTCCATTAGGTACCTTCGGTGGCTTCGGTTGTCTTATAAGATTGAAGTATGGATTTTTTTTTTTTTTTGTCGATATGTCTAAACTAATAATATTTTAATACAAGCGGCTGCGCACAGTTCATATAAATTATTTATATTTATTACCCTAATAAATATAAGCTTGATATTTTTTATTAATTTTAAAGTCTGGAATCTAATCTTTCTTAGGCAAAACGAAGTTCACGGGGTCAGCTAGTTTTAATATAATAAAAGCGACTAAATGCGAGTCAGACACTCGTACGTAGGGTTCCGTAACATTATATATAATACTGCATAATAATCACGTGTGTTTTATGGGTGCTCCCCTAAACTATTTATTTTGTTCTGTTTTGTTTCTAATATTTGTTGTTATAGCGGCAATAGAATTGCATCATTTGTCAAATTTTCAACGGCCTAGCTATAACAGTTCATGAGATACAGCCTGGTGATAGACAGACAGACGGACAACGGAGTCTTAGTACTTAGAGTTCCGTTTATAACCTTTGGGGTAGGAACTCTAGAAAAATACTTCACCCGCGTGTAAAAAAGTAAACTAAAGTAGGTAAACTTTAAATATCAAACGCGAAATTTTACCTTAAAATACGAACTAAAAAAAAAAATTAAAACACTATCTACACTCGTAGCCAAACAATAGGATTTTCTCCTGTGTCGTGGGTGCCATGGACTCACACAAGACGAATACACCCAGACCCAGAACAAGAATCTAAACTCATCATTCAGATACCTGTCTGGCCGGGAAATGAACCCGGGACCCACTGCGTGTCAGACCGGTATGGTAACCGCTGCGCTGTACGGGTCGTCAAACTATAAACACAACACAAAACACACACAACTATTCATCGCCAACCCATTATTGTCCCGCTGCTGGGCACGGGTCTTCTCGGGAATGAGAGAAAGAATCATCTCTGAATGTGTTGTGTAGTTTACTCTATGTCATGTTTATTATTATTTCTACAAAATAATAACGATATATTGCATGCAGTCGTCACTCATAATTGTACCACCACTTATTTATGCATCTTCGTCCTTCAATTAATTATTTGTATGTATTAGTGCTTAGTATGTTAGTGACCTATTATAAATAAATAAATAAAATAAAGAAATAAATCTCTCATTCCGATACATCTACTTTTCAGAATGACGCGCCTGAAAGACATTTTACGGACCCAACTTTGGACAGAAAGCAGCCATGATTTGTACCCAACGTTCCTCGCCTCTGCAATCGACTTGGGCGCCAGATTGCCCTTGAAACCCAGCGATGGAGAGGGGTAAATAAAAAATATATACCTCCCACTTTTAAAGTAACAAACTAGCATAGGGTGACAGGAAAAACTCACTAACAGAATATGCAACATGAAGTTATCAGCATTTAATAATATTTTGATCTCAAAATTTCATCTACATGAAATGTCCTGAAGTTATATTATTAAATAAGATATCGTACAGGTTATTGTAACCATATATTATTTACATAATCATAATGTATTGTTAAAGAATAGTGTATTAAGTGAAAAAAATCGGGATTATACAATGTTATACTTAGTGAGTTTTTCTTGTCACCTGACGATATAGTCTACGTGATGGTCTGTGGTTACTGTAATCAATCCGAGATAAGATCAGATTTTTACCTAACGCTAATCACGAAGGTGGTAGAACCAGTGTAGTTCGACCGGGGAGGTACCACCGCCACACCTATTTCCAGCGTGAAGCATTTCTTGCGTTTTGATGGAATGGTGTGGTTGCCGGCAGACTTTTATAGGAGGCGAACATCATAGTCCTCGGGAGTAGCAACGCATCTGTGATTGACTTCAGATAGAATCCATATTCTGTATGAAGTTGATTACAGATGTCCATGAGCGGCAGTGACTTACCATCAGGTGAACTGCATGCTCGTTTGCTACTTTAGTCAGCATCAGTCTTAAAAAAAAATCACATCTAGCTAGGTAGCTACGGGCGGGTAGAGTGGAAGCTCGAACCGTCCGGCCAAGAGACCCCGGGAAGGACGGCGGCATGTGCGGTCGCATGCCGCCGTAAACACCAGAAGGTGCGGTGAGCGTTTCACGCCCACAAAGAAGAAGCCCGAAAGGGGCATCGCGCTCGGAGGACTCCGGTTGTGTTCCGTTGGAGATCCCGGAGTCCTCCACGCAGTTCTGAGGATTGCCACCGGGTTACGTGCGATAAGAAACCCACATAACCCGCATCGCTCCCACGGCGTCGGGTACCTTTTTAAGGTTTCCCTATCGTAAACAAAAAAAGGTTAGTAAGTAGTAGTTAGTAGTAGTTAGTAAGTTACCTCTGTGGACTAAGAATACACCGGTAAAGTATATCTCTTACCACACCTTTCAGATCAGAACAAAGCAGTGCTTAATACTGCTAGTATTAGGCAGCATCATATGTGTTGGTGTTCCACCTTCGAAGATATAGACACAGGAAAATGTCTACACAAACACCCATCTAGAAAAAAATTTAGACTTCGTTGGTCTGACCAATACCCATTTATAGGATTCTAGTAAGAAACAAGCCGAAGTAGTTGAATCAGACTTGATTTTTGTCTAGAATTTAAATGTTTATTAGTCCAAGAACACATTTTTTGGATTCTTGTAACAAGCAGCGAAATCTTAGATGTTTTTTTTGTCTATATGATGAACCTTTATTATTCTAGGCTCGTAGTCCGCCTAGGCAGCGCAGTGCCGTTCTCCGGGGAACTGAAACGGCTGAGAGAAGAGGTCCGACCGTTGTCTCGTTTGCCCAGCTGTCCCCGGGAGTACAAGCGCACGACTGTCGAGAGACTGTTTCGAGACGCTGGCCTCACTTTGGATTGGTGTAGTTTTGAACTGGTAAGATGTTTCCCTATAGATTATGTTAACTGAGAGAGGAGGTCCGACCGTTGTCTCGTTTGCCCAGCTGTCCCCGGGAGTACAAGCGCACGACTGTCGAGAGACTGTTTCGAGACGCTGGCCTTACCTTGGATTGGTGTAGTTTTGAACTGGTAAGATGTTTCCCTATAGATTATGTTAAATGAGAGAGGAGGCCCGACCGTTGTCTTGTTTGCCCAGCTGTCCCCGGGATTACAAGCGCACGACTGTCGAGAGACTGTTTCGAGACGCTGGCCTTACCTTGGATTGGTGTAGTTTTGAACTGGTAAGATGTTTAGCTATAGATAATGTTAACTGAGAGAGGAGGTCCGGCCGTTGTCTCGTTTGCCCAGCTGTCCCCGGGAGTACAAACGCACGACAGTCGAGAGACTGTTTCAAGACGCCGGTCTTACCTTGGATTAGTGTAGTTGTGAACTGGTGAGATGTTTCGCTATAGATTATATATATTGTAGATAATGTATATATTATCCACTGGTATTTCAGAACCAAGGGAGTCTATAAGGAGGGTTTAGGAGTCTGACTATTCCCACCCCATTTTATCATAGACGAATCAGGAAAAATTATTTGAACAGAATGCCAATTTTTGTTTTTTTTTGGTTGACATATTTCGAAGTCTACTTATAATGAACCTGTTCTTAGCATAGAGTGACACAAAATTTCCGAGCTTAAGAGACCTTTGCTTTCGACTAGCCGCAGACTAACTATAAACGAAACCGAGACTTTTTTTTCTATGGGGATAGCGGGGTAGACACGGATAGAGACAATTTTGCTCAAATCGGACATACTTAGTCATCGTCATATTTTTCTTCATTCATACGGTCATGAACTTTGCTAGAATTCAGATATACAGCCTTAAACTTTTTGCTTTTTTTCAGTACAACACAATCTACAAGGAACGCTCTACCGAACACCTAGAATACTTAACCGAAATCCCGAACACCAGCAAGTCTAGCAAGTCCAAGGACACGCGAGACCTATGGTCAGCTCCGAGTAGACTGGCCTTGCCCTCCCGGAGCTACGCTCAGCAGCTAACTGCCGCGGTGGCAGTTCCACTAGTACTGCTGATGCTGTGTGTGGCGGCCTTGACTGCTGTGCTGTGCTTCCAGTACGCTGCTATGTAAGTTCTTGGAAATTAATATGTTATTATCGGAGTTACTTCCAGCAGGTGACAGTCGATGTGGTAATGCCAATGATGCTGCTGATGCTGTGTGTGGCGGCCTTGACCGCTGTGCTGTGCTTCCAGTACGCTGCTATGTAAGTTCTTGGAAATTTACTTGTTATTCTCTGCGTTACACTCAACAGCTGACTTCCGAGGTGGCGGTTCCACTGGTACTGCTGATGCCGTGTGTGGTGGCCTTGACCGCTGTACTGTGCTTCCAGTACGCTGCTATGTAAGTTCTTGGAAACTAACGTGTTGTTCCCGGACTTACGTTTAAGAGTTGACCATAGCGGTGGCGATTCCACAACTACTGCTGATGCTGAGTGTGGCGGCCTTGACCGCTGTGTTGTGCTTCCAGTACGCTGCTATGTAAGTTGTTGGAAATTAAATGTTATTCTCGGAGTTACGCTCAGGAGTTGACTATAGCGGTGGCGATTCCACTATTACTGCTGATGCTGTGTGTGGCGGCCTTGACCGCTGTGCTGTGCTTTCAGTACGCTGCTATGTAAGTTGTTGGTAATTAGTATGTTATTCTCAGAGTAAGAGTGGTGGTGGTCTCAAGGTGGTAGAACCAGTGTAGTTCAACTGGCGAAATACCACCGCCATACCTATTTCTAGCGTGAAGCATTTCTTGCGCGAGATAGAAGGGTGTTGTTGCCGGCACACTTTCACATGAGGCGACCACCATAGTCCTAAGATGGAACCCATGTTTTGTATGTAGTTGATTACAGATGTCATGGGCGGCAGTGACCACTACCATCAGATAAAAAAAATGTGATTGGCAACTGCAACTATAAAGGCGGTACATACCACTGTGGTTCAACTCCGGAAGCACCACCGCGACAACTATTTTTGACTAATAACAGCGAGGTTATGAGCTACTGTATTCTTATCTGAAGGGTGTGGTAAGGAGTAAGGATGAAGTTCCATCCGCATCAACTGGACCCGTGGCGGTCCTCCACGGTTCGGTTTGCACGGTCTTTCCTACCACGAACGTTCAAGATTTGAAATGAGCTTCCTCTTGAGGTATTCCTGGAGCGCTATGACATGGGGCTCTTCAAGAAAGGTGCAAAAAGAGCTCTGCTTCTAACCCGGCGATGCATTGGCGACTCCTCTAGTGTTGCCAATGTCCATAGGCGACGGTAACCACCTTCCATCAGGTGGCCCGTCTGCCTTATCGTTAGGTACAAATATAAAAAAAGTAACCCTTATCCGACTTATTCCAACTTAGTGCCAGCGTCTGTAGCTAATCTCAGATAAGATTCCCGATCTTACCCGTGGGTGATGAGAAAAGTGGTCGCAGCAATGGTCACTTACCGTCAGATAGACTGCACGCTTGTTTACTCCTATATCATAAAAATAATTATAATTTAAGAAGCATAAGGTATTTCATTTGAAAAAAGTATGTGTTTGCAATTCACACACAAAGATTCTAAAGATTCACTTCAAAATATCACGTACTTATCAGTCCAACAATTCGCACTTGGCCAGCGCGGTGGACTATGGCCTAATACTCTCTCATTCGAGAGAAGACCCGTGCCCAGCAGTGGGACAATAATGGGTCGACGACGACTTAAATCATGTTTTTCATGCAAAAGTAATAAAAAAAATGGAATTCCAGGAATGATCCAGAATCAGAAGTCTTCTTAGAAGGCATATACCATTTATGTGCTGATTATAAGAAGTGGAGGTTTGAATGTTGAATTTTCACTAAAACGTAATGTGTGAACTAATTGGCTACTACGGAATGGCTTATAGAACTAACCTAACGTAACAACAATTTTGCAGCGTTTTCTATTAATTTTCTCTTATATGTCTAAGTAATATATAATAGTATACAACTTAAATATTAATTTTCAAATGCAGAGGCACGCTCACTGTAATAAACCTATAATTCATAAGTATATCATAAGTTGTCTTGTAAGTGATTTTTTTCTAATTTCTTAAGACAGTAAATTCTTTAAACCGAATAGACGTGTCCACATAAGTACATGTAGGAGCAGTGATAGCCTAATGGTTGAAACTTGCTCTCTCGATCGGGAGGTCCCAGGTTTAACCCCAGGCATGCGCCACTGATTTATGTGCGTATTAGAAATTAATTATCACTGCTTTTCGGTGAAGGAAAACATCGCGAGGAAACCTACACACCCGAGAGTTCGCTAAAAAAAAGTTCTGGGAGGTGAGTGAAGTCCACCAATTCACACTTGGCCAGCGCGATGGTCTATGGCCTATAACTCTCTCATTCCGAGAGAAGACCCGTGCCCAGTAGTGGGACAATAATGGGTTGGCGACGACATGTAGGATGTCCTTTAATTCTAATTCAAGTTGATAGGCGGCGCATATAACAATAAAGTATGTTAATTAGTCAAGCGATAAAATTTATGAAAATATTAAATATCGACTCCTAAAACTGTTTTTCGGATACCATGCTCAATAAGTAAATATATTCTGAAACATATTAGGTAGGTACTAATGATTGTTTAGCATACTTCATACTTTTGTGTTTATTGGTATTAACATACGTAACTTGTAATCGTAAATTAATTGCATTGAATTGTTTATGTTTGTTGTTTACCTATGTTGTGTACAATTTTATGTAAATCAAGTACGTTTATAACGTCTTAACTCAAACCAATAATTATGTAATTAATTATAATTACATCACTGATTACAATAAGTACCAATAAACAATATCTATTTTAACCTTATAACTGTGTTGTATGATTGTGTAAATAAATAACAATAATATATTAATATTGCAGAGCTCACAAGTCCGCTAAAGTGGAACTCTGCAGATATGGAACTGGCAACACTGAGCAAACACAGGTGGCTGACAACACTAGCAACAAAAGCTTAGGTGTCAGGTAAGAAAACAGGTTTGCCAATTTAGGGGTTTTTCCCCCCAATTTAGGGGATAAATAAGTAGGATGGAGATTTTTTAGGGGTGTAATATTTTTAGGGGTACTTTTAGGGGTTTTTATAACTTCAACATATAGGTGTTTTAAAAGGGAAATGTCTCGCCAGGCTAAACGAACATGCCTCACGACGAAAAAAAAAATTAAGGTTATACACTACACCCGATGACCTTCATATTCACAATTGATTGTGGGTATTTTAGGGGTTTTTTACAGAGGCTTCAGCGTGATACATTTTTGAGAGCTGGTAACCCTGTAAGAAAACATTTTGTCAATATTTTTATCTGTAATATTCTTATACTATTTCACCTTTTTGTAATAATTGAAAATAGGAAATCGGGAAGACAGTTACTCATTTCATTTAAGGAGATTTCTAAGTCGTCGGGAGTAGCAACGCATCGGTGATTGACTTCACATAGAACCGCTGTTCTATATGAAATTGCTTACTGATTTTGACAGGCACGTTGAATACTTGACTGCATGCGCGTTTGCGTCAGTCTTATCAAAAAATCTCTAACATGTTACTTACTTTGTAGATTTTTGTGATTGACTTTAGAAGCCCTATTTTATGTGAAGTTGATGACAGATGTCCATGGGCCGCAGTGACCCATCATGTGAACTGCTCATTAATTCATTCATGTTCATTTTCTACTTCAATAGTGTAAAAAAATTTGGTCAGATATATTGAAATTCTCTTATAGGTACCGCTTCTTTTTTCTTCTTCCTTCTTTGCGCTACTTATTTATCTGGAGAAACTTTCTGATCCTTGCAATTAAATAGTGTAATAGTAGTCCCTCATCCCTTTAAACCAGCTTGATACTGCTGCAATAGGTTGCAAATACCGCGGCAGATTAGGTTAGGGATTAACCATCATCTAATCTTAAGATAACATAAAAAGTTCTTAAAGTTACTTAAAAAGTTACTTAAAATATCCACAGCCCGAACAACAGCCTCGTCCGTCCCTACAGCCCTAAATCAACGACCAACCTCGCTGGAAGCTACAACCGTCCTCAACCACCCCCATACATGGGCTCGGCTACCAACTCCCTGCACCATCGTAAGAGCACCAATACTGATAAGACACCATCTACCCGGGGTCACACCCCAGAACACAACCGAGGACATCTCGCTTTGGAAGAATCTCTGAAACTTTTAAACGAAGCTAATATTGCGAGTGAGTATGATACTTCAATTCTCAAAGACCCTATCATTGATTTGAATGACGGCACTGATGATTATGTTCCGATCAAACCTGATGGTTACGTGTCAGTGAAAGCAGATTTGGATGATATTGATGTTCCTGAATTGGCTAAGTATGGAATTACTGGGATTGGACCCATTTGACATGATGTTTCGACGGACGGTGCACCGCCTGTCAAGACGTGGTTCTGCTAAGTTCTGGAAGTGTTAAACGGTAGTTTAGCTTGCATTGTTGTTGGAAATTGTGGCGTAGCGGTGGGGGGGGGGGGGAGAGGGAGGTTTGACCCCGGGCAGCACGATATGGGGGGCGGCAAAGTTTTAGTTAACTGGTATTTTTTGTAAGAAAAATTGAAGCAAAACTTGCGCCCCGGGCCGTTACTTTAAAGGGGTGGCAAAATTTATTTGGCAACCTGTTTTTGGTCATCAAATTGCAGACAGGTGGCAAAGATTACTTCCTTTTGTCGATTTTTTTTGATCATCTCATTAAAGAGACAGATGTCGAAGTTGATTTAGGTTTAGCACACTATTTTCTTGGTCGTCAAATTAGATTTTTTTTTGTCGTCTATTCCAAAAGGGTGGGCAGCGAATTAAAATTCGGTCTGGGCATGAACCCACGCTACGCCACTGGCTGGAAATATAGCGTTTAATAGCTATGTGAAATATTGCCTAGCGAATTTTACAGTACTTAACAACTTTTTAGAATTGTTGTAGTCAAATTTTGTAACTAAATTAATCATGGAGTTTGTACTAATAAATTGTTGTAGAATTATGTAGACACGTAAATAAATTTGACAAACTTGTATTTGACAATTTTAAATGTACGGTAGTTAGTCAAATGTCGTTGAGATTGTTAGTCTAAATAATATTATACTTATGTATTAATTAAAAATAGTGTTGTTGTATGTAATCGTTGTTAGTATTTATTGCATTTGTTTACAAACATCTAGTCAATGTCAATTAAGATTTATCTAGTCAATACAATTTATACATATCTCAGCTTGACTTTTATTTATATATATATGACGAAGTGGGCGTGACTTCAGGAAGGTCAGGGTCTTCATTACTATTCATTCTTGAAGATTTCAAGTAAAACTCAGGAGTTATTCTTCTTCGATTTTCGATTCGACGGTTGAACAAGAATCTTTTTATACCGTCGGGCGCTTGCCCTGTTATAACAAAATTGCGTGAGGTGACAATAACACATTTATGGAGTGTAGACTAAATTAACATCTCTAGAAATCACTAAATATTGCTCATTTAATAATCAAACAATTTTCGATATTTAAACTAACTAAAATAATTATTTTCGGCATGTTTTTCGTAAAAATGCGGTGTCCCGCCGACATAATAATTATATGTAACATCGTAAAAATACCAAGTACATTTAAAATATTTTTCAAATACAATTATATTTATCGATCTACGCAAGGCGTTTGACAATATTATTGTATATGAAACATATATCCATTAAAATACAATAATAGAATTTGAACATGAACCTTGTTCCCTATGTCCATACTAAAAATAGTTTAATCTGAGTCATATAGCATATATGATTTGCTATCAAAGCTTATTGAAGTGTGGTATACCCCAAGGATCATTTTTAGGTCCTTTTAATTTTTTATATAAAATACAAATATATGTATTGCTTTACGTGATTATAATCGAATGTGAACTGGAATCTTCAATCATGATTGTTACCGTCTTTAAATAAGCTTAATTACTTGCCAAAGGAAAGACTACTTTTTGTGTTATTTGTATATCAAATGACTAAGAATTTTTATGAGCACTCCCAAAAAGTCAGCATAGTTTTTTGGCAAAGGGAGATCTCCCGCCAGGCTAGGTGATCATGCCTGGGGAGCGGCCGTGCTCCAACAGTCGTTGTTCGGAACTTGTATATATGCAGGATTCTGAGAATGCTTCGATAGCGTGTTTCAGTATACTAGTAGCGCCATCTCTTGATGAGTAGCGGGAGGTCGCCACATCACCCCCTGCTCAGACCGGAGGTCGATAGGTCCGCGAGTCTTCGCTGCAAGTACCGTTGGATCGCCCTCTATCTGCGGTGAGTCGAGATGGGAGGGCGAAGTCAGGTCTTGGGAAGCCCTCTATCCTCGGTGAGTCGGGATGTGAAGGTGGAGCGAAGTGTGGAGGCGAGCAATGTCTGCTCAAGCCGTCCGTGATGTCGCGGAGAGCAGCTGGACCAGGCACAGGAAGCGTTTCATGATGCGCTGCGATGCACCTGATGAGCTGATAATCTGATGTTGAGATGCTGCGGTCCATCCAGGGTGTGAGGTTGCCACCATCGAGAAGGGACGTGATCACGTCGGGGTCATCACTTTGGCAAAGGGAGATCTCCCGCCAGGCTAGGTGATCATGCCTGGGGAGCGGCCGTGCTCCAACAGTCGTTGTTCGGAACTTGTATATATGCAGGATTCTGAGAATGCTTCGATAGCGTGTTTCAGTATACTAGTAGCGCCATCTCTTGATGAGTAGCGGGAGGTCGCCACATCACCCCCTGCTCAGACCGGAGGTCGATAGGTCCGCGAGTCTTCGCTGCAAGTACCGTTGGATCGCCCTCTATCTGCGGTGAGTCGAGATGGGAGGGCGAAGTCAGGTATTGGGATGCCCTCTATCCACGGTGAGTCGGGATGTGAGGGTGGAGCGAAGCGTGGAGGCGAGCAATGGCTGCCCAAGCCGTCCGTGATGTCGCGGAGAGCAGCTGGACCAGGCACAGGAAGCTTTATCCGGATGAGCTGCGATGCACCTGATGAGCTGCTGTTTGGATGTGGAGAAGCTGCAGTCCATCCAGGGTGTGAGGTTGCCACCATCGAGAAGGGACGTGATCACGTCGGGGTCACCACTTTGGCAAAGGGAGATCTCCCGCCAGGCTAGGTGATCATGCCTGGGGAGCGGCCGTGCTCCAACAGTCGTTGTTCGGAACTTGTATATATGCAGGATTCTGAGAATGCTTCGATAGCGTGTTTCAGTATACTAGTAGCGCCATCTCTTGATGAGTAGCGGGAGGTCGCCACAGTTTGGAACTGTCGCCTTTTCATGCCTAATTTTATAATTTAAAATTTGATACAATAAAGAAAACAACATTTATAGGTTACATTTTTATTTAATAAATAATACATTGTACTATAATTACTTTTAACAGGATTTTTGTGCGCTTTAGGTACTTATAGTTATAAACAATAAAGTTAAAAATTGTCAAGTTCTTTAATATTATTCAAAATAAAAATTATCTTAACAACCTTATATTAAATACAATACAAAATATTTTTCACGTATGAGACTTGTGTAGTATCTAGCCTATAAGGATAAATTTACCAATTTTGATAATAATCATATGGTCTAATTTCTACCTTTGAGATAATTATATGTATACCAATCTCCTCTGTATGTCAAATATTAGACCAACGAAACTAGGAACAGTTCCTTAGATATATTTGACAAGGTTTAAAAGAACAAAACAATGATACAATAGAAAAATTTCAATAAGTTGAAACAAAAGTACAATCGAATTTTACAAGTGTTTTAATAAAGTTTAAATAAATCTTAGAAACAAATCTTTAACTAATAACATCACAATTACTTACGACAGATCGTCATATGTAATATTAATCTTAAGAGATCTATTTATATATTTCAAACAGTTAACGATAACAACATACATCTAAACAAGGCAAGCTATGACATAATTACAAAGTAAACTAAACTATAGCTTCTAATAAGGTACATGTAATATTATCTAAGCACCTGTGATATTCCGTTACTTATTCATAATTAATAGAATAAATTTCTAAATAACCGTCAAAGCAATGAGCTGTATCAGCTAATTCAAAGGTATCTATCTGTTTTTAGTAGTCAAGGTATGCGCCGTTTAAAGCCTCATGAGCACTTAGCCTTATATTTCAAGTAGCTCTTACCCGCAGCTTATCCCGCACGGTCAAACGGAATTAACGTTAGCATTTGATAACGTTGATTCAGAACTTGCAAATGAATTTTACTAACGCCATCTATTAATAACGCCTGGAAGTACTAAATATGTATCAACTAACAAAACATCGATATTCTCATGGGACTGAGAGAGCGCGGTAAATAAGTAACCTTCGTCACTCTCCGCCCTCCTATCTCCCAGCATATAAAACATATATAATAGCTATGTGGCGAAGTGAAAGAGGAACAAACACACTTTCACATTTATAATATTCGTATGGACAATATATCAGATTGCAAAAAGCTTAATTAGGCACCTGTTTTTGGGTCGCAAATATAAAATGTTTTGTTAGAACAGGCTTCTTGTATTTCCTACAAGTTTTCTGTTTATGCGTCACCAATATTAAATATATCTTTGAAAGCCTCATGGGTACTTGACCTTATATGTCAATATATCAGATTACAAAAGACTTGTATTTCCTACAAGTTATCTGTTTTTGCACATATATCGTGTATCGATTTAAGTCTCACCACATTTGACCTTTTATGCCAATATATCGTAACAGAGAGCTTCCTGTATTTCCTACAAGGACATAAACTTCCTTCTAAACATTAAAGTAATAATATACTCAAGAATTTGTCTAGATTTCTAATTTCTAATACTGGGGTATATTACTTGGATTTATTCAACTGGACCATTAGTTACAAAACACCTCATATTTCAAGATCGAAGATTTACATAAGTAAATCGATTCTTACAATACTTTAGAAGAATTAAAAATAAAGCTAAATATATCGTATAAAAATTTTAAAAAATATTCGAGGCTATCAATGAACTTGTTCTAATACATAAACATTTTGTAATGTTATAAATAGATGACATTTAAAATTTTAATCTAGATCTACAAAGGTAAATTGAACGAACTAGTTGGAACAAAGATTAACACAAGTTTCGCTATCTTTGCTTTCAATTCTTATAGTTCTAATTTTCTATAAATTTTAAACAAAATATACAGCCAAAGCTCCTTTTTCACGGTTACCGCAATCGCTTTTTCAGTATTGTCAAATTTAAAAAAAAACCTTGAATTCGCGCCTTGAATGAAAAAAATTGGCGCCTACTATTTGCGCATCAGCTTTCTTTGAGTTATGCTGATCATTCGTTTCTACATTTGCAGCATATGATGTACCACCGCGAAAAGGAGTGTTTACTGTACTTGTAAATTATAAAAGTTACATGCAAAATAAAAGGTGCTTACGATAACCTTTCTCACTATTTATTCAACTGATTTCCAGCAGACGACAGCTCGCATGTCATCGGGAGCTTTTCCGAATATCCTCTCCCCGTTTGAGTCGATGTACTGGTTGATCTGGTAGTCCAGAAGGGTCTGGAAACCGAGAACATCAGTGCCCAGTTGCTGTTGACAAAAGATATTATATTAATCATTTATATAGAATTGGACACTGGGAAATAGGCAGGTAGCGGTATGGTAGGAGCAACCTTACTTTAATCTAAATACAAGTAATTAAGTTAATTTGCCATCTTCAAGGTGTGCAAAGTGACAATATTATTAAATTAATAGGACCTGAGAATATTGAGAAATAGTAGAAAATCTTGGATCTGGTATTGAAAGAAGAGATTCTATTCAGAAAAAGAAAATTCCTAAGATGTAACCTATGTTAGCAGTTGGTAGGAATCCGGCGTAAAAACAAAAAAAAAGAAAGACCATGTACTTATACTTGGATCCTACCAGACCTATTTTTTTTTTTTTTTTTTTCAGCTACGCCTCCACAGACAGATCGTCCGTGCCCTTTTTTAGCATGGTTTTATTTTTGTCTTCACGTCATTATTACAGCTCCACTATGAGCCTTCGCCGTCGACATCGCCCACAACTAGGTAACAGTGTAAGCTGGGTCCCAGCTGTGTGCGGTGGCGGCAGCGGCGGCTTTACAGAAAACCTTATCTATGCTTACTATATAGGACCAAGTTTTTTTTATTTTTTTATATATATATATATATATATATATATGTATATATATATGTTTTTTAATTTTATTTTTTTTTTATTATGTTTTATTTTGTTTTGCTGTATACATTTTGGGACATCTTAGGACTTGCTTTTTTTTTTTTTTTATAATTTATCGCACGTCAAGCCATTGACGGTTTCGACTCCAAAAATATTTTTAATTCACATCGAACGAGTGCTTGCCGATGTATTGAATTTTTTGCCTTTTTTTAAAAAAAAAATATAAATACTTTATGGCAGTCTTCTCTCTCTCCAAATGTTGAGCCGTTGCTGTCTTGACGTGGCGTGCGATACACTATAATTATATACCTTTTAGTCCTTTGCGGAGGCCATTTCGAGCTTGCGGTTTGTGGCCTTGTCTATGAGCTGCGAGTCCCCGTTACGGATGGCCATTGAGATGTTATAGTCCTCCAGTCTTTCGTCAGTGGCGTTCATAGCTCTTGAAATGAACTGAGCTATGGCGTCATTGCTGCAGTCGGTGTAATATGTGCAGCTGATGGTATGACGCGACACTGCCACTACTGCATGGGGAACACTGTCGTGCAGTTGTAGATGATTTGTGGTAGTTCGCACAATCACCACCGTCTCGTACGTTTGTCCCTGTGCTTCGTGTATGGTAAGGATACGTGAACCCTCTCCACTCCCGAAGCCCTCTTTCTTCAGACTCTCTTTTTCGGCTTGAGTGTGCACCAAGTAGAGAGTCTTCTCGAGGGCCTTTGGGATCTGCGCATCCATGTACCGCTTCAGCTTCAGGGATCTTATACGTGACGTGGACGAGTATATGCCGCTGTAGACCTCGCTTAGGGCGTATGCTACGTCCAATGGGTTCCTGTGCGTGCACAACAGTTCTTGGCTAATTCCGGTTACATGGTTTGGGCGGCAGTATCGTAACTCAAAGAGGTTGTTACGCTCGATGTACGGCAGTTGGTTAATGTCTCCGATGAGCATCACTTCCGTCGCTCCGGTCAGCCTTATCGCCATCACAATGGCCCCGAAATGGTTCATTAGTGCCTCATCGACTAAAAGCCGTTTACAGCTACCTTTTGAACCATTTACTAGTACTGAGGCCAGTGTGCGCACTTTTGCTGTGGCGAGCCTTCCGGACTTGCCGGTGCGGTGAGTGAGTCTCATACGGAGATCTTTTGCTGCCTCCGTTGTGGTGGTGATGATGATGTCTTCATTCTCCTGAAATTGATTCACTATCCATGTTGATTTTCCGCAGCCTGGGACCCCATTGATCCATGAGAATTTGGGTATTTCCCATGAGTCTAGAGTGAAGAGGCCGCCGCACTCACCAGATAGGCTTTCCGCCATAGCTAGAATTTTATCGTCTAGCATTATCCTGGTGCAACGGGCTATCACGACTAAGGGGTCGTCCGTTGGGGTACAGAATTTCTCCCGGCCTAACCGCTCGCTCTCTACTTCGTCTTTTGCAACGAATCCTCTGGTTGCACTATAGGCTGCCATATGACTCCCAGTTTCCACGCCTGCAATCGTCTGAGAAGTTTCGTTATTATATATGGCGGCTTCTGCTTTCTCGAGTCTCTCCCTCAGTAGCTTCAGGTCTTTCTGGAGGAAGGATTGCATGATGTTATGACACGTCCTTTTATTGTCCTCCTTCGTCGCTACTGTCAGTGCCTTGAACTCGAGAAATGCGTTTATGTAGTGATCCAGAGGGATCCTCGCTTCACGAAGAGTTGGCGGGTCGACCAGGCCCTTGTCGGCTTTAGTCAAAGCGGTTCTTGGTTGTAGTGAATCCTTTTCAGGAGCTTTTGTCTGTGTCAGTTGTGTGTCCAGCTCGTGTGACTGATGTTTTTTGCCTGGGATTTGTTGAGAGGCGGCTTTGAACGTCTTCATTATCGTTGACAGCATTCCCTTCTTTATGCTTTTCTCAGCTTGCTTCTGATCTGCAGGTCTTTCAGCTGATCTTTTTTGCTGAAGTCTTTCCGATCCGCTGAATTCTTCAGGGCTTGCTATGGGGTGTCCCCATCGGTCTTCGGGATTTCGGGAGGAGGATGGGCCTGCGTTATGTGGTTTTAGAAAACTGAGATTTTCTCCCCTGTCTTCATATACCACTACCTCATGTTTTTCAGACGCTTTGAGGCTTCCTGTGTAGTCCTCCGCCCTTCCCTTCATGTGCCCCACCACCATAGCGTCCAGGCTTATTATCCTCGGTGTTACTGTGGGATCCTGGCCTACCAGACCTATTTAAGGGGGTAGTGTTAGAGAAGACCCCGGTGTAGTTCCTTAAAAAAAGAAAAAGAAAGTCTCTATAGTACCTATGTGATATAGGTACCATAGAGACTTTCTTTTTCTATATACTATATACTATATATACGATATGTCCACCAATTCGCACTTGGCCAGCGCGGTGGACTACGGCCTAATACTCTCTCATTCTGAGAGAAGAACCGTGCCCAGCAGTGGGACAATAATGGGTTGACAACAACAACATATACGATATACTATAGGTAGTAAAGAAATCGGTGTGAAAACAAAAAAAAACAAAAATCAAACAGAAAGGCCACGGAACTTAAATGGGCTGGAGTTGATATTGAAGAGTCCGGCGTAGTCCAAAGGCGTTCCTCTCTAAACAAAACAAAAGGCCACGTAGTACCCGTGTAAAGGCCACGTACCTGTGTGAGCGGGCTGGTGTTGGTGGTGAAGACGCCGGCGTAGCGCCGCGCGCGCGCCACGCGCTCCGTCGCGTGCTCCAGCGCGCGGATGGCGGACACGTTCTCGCGGGCGGAGAGCGACGCGCGGGTCGCCATCATGAACGAGTGGAGGATCTTGCCTGGAAACAAATGGTACACATTACGACGCCCGACCTGTAGTGTATCGTGGAGGACTTAGGTATTTTTATTTGACGACCCGCGTGGCGCAGCAGTTACCATACCGGTCTAACACGCAGTGGGGGGACCCACTGCGTGTTAGACCGGAGCTTGCTTGCTAGAACATTCGGCTTCGGCTAAAACTTCAACCTATTTTTGCCGAAGCCAACCTATTTTTAAACCTCACATCAGACACTAAATCCATCAGACACAAAATCCATCTTTCAAAAGTTATTACTACTTAAAGAAATTTTTACAAACGCGAGACACAGTTGCAATGAAATAAAACTAAAAATTACCTTTTCCCTCCGGAAGCATGGTGTCTCGTACGCTGCCTTCAACAAACTCCAAGAAGGCCATAATTTTGGCCAATCCTCCGGATAGTTCAATTTCAGGTTCATCCCTTGCATCGAAGTTCAAAGCCACCGCGACTGGAGTTCCGTTGGCTGTAAATTCAAAGGATCTTCATTGTAAAAACGTAATAACACCAAATTTTCCCTGAGAATAAGGGAAATAAGGGAAATCCGAATAATTTAAATGCCAGTCTAATTTGTACCTTAGACGCCCCGCGACCAAGTGGATCGAGACCTAATTAAGACAGCGAGAAGTCGGTGGGTTTAGAAGGGATAGGACCAGTTGGTGTCTCATTAATGAAAGGAAGGGAGGCAGATATCTAGCGAAAGGCCTCAAAAGGCAGGATGGTTTGGATCATGTAAATAATTTTATAGTCGGTTGCGAGTGTCGTAAGGAACCATGATCATGTGAGTTGCATACTCTTACGGCTCAATTACACAAAAAAGTTATATTAAATATCCAGGCCTCGAATTGGTCAAGAGAAACATACAAGGTAACATATAATATAAACATAAAAGTCTAGCATATAATAGGCAATTATACTCACAATCTACCAGAACGACGCTAAGTCCAGCCACCAAGAGAGCATCCCAGCAAGCCTCGATGCACAGCGCATAATCTCTGGTGGAGATCTCATGTTTCAGGAACTGCTCCAACTCCGCCTTTTCGTAAAACGAAGATACTATCATCCTGAAAACAAAAAGGCGATGTTACAAGAAATTCAATTTTTTTCGTGGAAGTAAAAAGCTTGGGAAATCTGTTTAGCCACCTACTTCTATCTCCAGCGTGAAGCATTTCAACATTGATAATCCATTTTAAAGTTGGATTCAGCGTCTAACAGACACGAAACGTGCTTACCGATGAAACAGATCAGGCTTTTTTCTAATCAAAAAACCCCTTATTTTTACCGACATTTGAGTCAAAGTCTTTCCTAAGACTGAGCAGTTTCCTACTGAACTTATAATACGTTAAAGGTAATGTTTACATTTACACTTTTACAGGAAATCTTTTACATCGTAAGATCTTGATTGACCTCTGATTTTTTTGATCTTTTGCTAAGGCAGAGGGAGGTTCCAGTTTCTCTATCGCTTCCCCTTTACGCCTACTACTGTACTGTATTTTGCTACAAAGCATTGTATTAGCTAGTTTAATAACTTACTCAATAACTTCTTCCTTATGCTCATGTCTCATTGGTTGCGCTGTGAACTTGGCTGCATCATCATCTCCCCTTCCTTCAGGACTTGTGCACATGTGTGATAGCACTTCACCAAGATTGGATGCACTGAGGAAGTCACTGATTTCTGGGAAAATAAGAAAATTATTTTAGTATCTTGCACTGGGCATATATCTCTGAGTTTAATAGATTAGTGTTTATAGAACTCTGAGAGTTTTCTCACGATATTATCCTGCAAGGAAATTAAGAAAAATGGAAGGTCTTGTTGTGCCCACATTGAGACAAATTTACATCATAAAGCTAACTTTCATTACCATGTAACAAAACATGATTGTAATTTTATTTTAAAAACATAGATATACCTAAATAACAAAAAAGACAAACCAGCTGAGTTTCTTGTCGGATCTTCTCATTTGAGGTCGTATTGCGATCCGGTGGTAGTGTAAGGAAAAAAATGTAACTGACAATTTGTAAGTGCCCCTACAGGCCTATACAAAATAAGAAATGTCATTTCATTTCATTTTTTGATAACTGGATTGAGTGCTCGCATGCTACTTATTTTTCTAATCTTAAAATCTTGTCTCCAACTTGCCTTATTAAGTAAGAACTCAGCAGCATTTATAACTGCTATGAAATGAACATGTGCATCTGTACCATTTAAACTTACCAACATAATATCCTTTTTCTCGCAACTTCGTGATCGTGTAGATGGAATTAAGCGAGTTCCCTCCCAACTCATAGAAGCCGGCTCTCACTGAGAGGGCCCCTCTCGCTGCCCTTCCCAAGACCTCTCCGACAGTTTCGAAGAGAACCCTAGCTGCTTCCATCTCCTTTGCACTCACTCCAGTGTAGTCAATGTCTATGGAGATTGCTGTATCATCTATGAAAAGAAAGGAATTAAGATAAGATAGGATATAAAAAGAAACGATATTTTATAAATAAACTTTTGCGTAGAAATAAAGACAGTATTTAAGACTGTAGTTTCAAAATTTAAACTCTAAAACTCATTGGCATCTATCAATTAGCGTTTTTCTGAAAATAGACATTTTCTATCGGGGAATTTGGTCACAGTTGGGGAATAGTCACCGCGCCTTTTTTATTTTTTTTACGACGGGGAAACCTTCTAAAGGTACCTGACGCCGTGGGAGCGATGCGAATTATGTGGGATTCTTACCGCACTAAAACCCCCTCGGTGGCCGTCCTCGGCGTTGCGTGGAGGTCTCCGGGATCTCCAACGGAACACAACCGGAGTCCTCCGAGCGCGATGCCCCTTTCGGGTTCTTCCCTGGTGGGCGTGAAACGCTCACCGCACCTTCAATGATTTACGACGGCATGCGACCACATATGCCACCGTCCTTCCCGGGGTCGCCTGGCTGGACGGTTCGAGCTCCCACTAGCGATAGCCCGCAAATCCGAAAGCGCCTTTTACTCGCCTCTTAGGACAGGCAGAGGATACCGTAGCCCTATGCTGGTCCTGGGACTACAGGGCAAAGTCACCCCGCCTAGCAAACGTATTATGACCGTAGTGGGTGTTGATGTTACACAGGAAGACGCTCCTTCCCATTTCCTGGATCTTTAATTCATCATTTTCCAGAAATATACACCATTCCAAATATTTCACTCAATCATGATACAAAAGATAGGAAATGGTTTCCTAATAAAAAAAAGGATTGGCGGTGGTTATAAAAGTAAGTTGAATTGTTTACTTACCGTTATTATTTGTATTTTCGTACATCTTCAACAACGCTTGCCGGTCAACTTTCCCGTTGACTAAAAGCGGTATGGTATCTATAACGATCACCTGAAAAAAAAACAATGAAAATAAGGAATATTTTCAATTATCATATGAAATAACTATTCATTGAAATCTTGATAGTGTTTGCACGGAAATTGTATTCTCATTTTGTGTTGTTTCTTAAAGTTTATTATTCGTCCCTATAATAAACTTTAAGAAACAACACAAAATTATATTATGATATTTTTTACAACACGAATGAATATATTTTATCCGCTATATCAGTGTTTCGCAAAGTGGGGTACGCGAACTCCCAGGGGTTCGCCATCCGATGGCAGGGAATTCGCGACGTGATTTCCGTAATAAAAATACAAAATTATTCCTAAAATTGACTCTATCGGTGACAACAAACATGCACACCCATCACATTAATAGTAGTAAAAATATATTTCTTTTGCACTTTATTGTTACCTTTTAAAGAAATAAAAATATATTTTTTTCAATACTAAATTTAATTGTATTCTTTGGGGGGGGGGGGGGGGGTTAGTTAGTTAAGTTAAAAGTGTTCGCTGTAACTCGGTTACTTTAACAGGGGTACGTGGAGTCAAAAGTTTGAGAAACCCTGCGCTATGCGATACACTGCGTTAGTAGGGGTAGTTTCAAGTATTTAGATCATTTTACTGATTTTTGAGTTGGTTACTTTTCGTTTTCACTACGGTATAAGTGGTATAGGCAAATGTTTAAGCGACATACAATCAACATCACATTTTTGTTCCACTAGGTGTTTGTGCATGTGATGCGATACCCCAAAGTATCCCCAAAGGGCCCACTGCTGGGCACGGGATGAGATCAGAATGAGAGAGTTTAGGCCATATAAAATGAAATGAAATGTGTTTATTTTGTATAGGCCTACGGGTGCACTTACAAATTGTCAGTTACATTTTTTTTTCTTACACTACCACCGGATCGGAATACGACCTCAACTGAGAAGATCCGGCAAGAAACTCAGCGGGTTTGTCTTTTTTCTTATTTATATCCATTTTTTTTATATAATTAAAATTATGTTTTTTTACATGGTAATGAAAGTTAGCTCCATAGTCCACCGCGCTGGCCAAACGCGAATTGGTGGACATACAACTCTAGTGCAAATCAGGGCAATGTATAATAATTTTAAAGTGGCCACACACCTGTGGGATCATATAGTGAGTGAGAGAGTTCTTCAGAGCAGCCTCAATATGATGTCCTGACAGCCTTGCATCTGGCTTCACGGTGACGAAACCCAGAATCTCTGGATTACCGCGCTCCAAACCGTAGCAGAGGACCACTCCTGATGGCAAGGAAGGAATTGGTTAGATATGAAATAGAACTTTAATGTTAAGAATTTTATAAAAATAGCACTAAAGCAGCAGCAGTCGTTTAAATGACAGGTGGTAGAACCAGTGTAGTTCGACCGGGGAAGTAACACCGCCACACCTATTTCTAGCGTGAAGCATTTCTTGGGTTGCCGGCACACCTTCACGTGAGGCGACCATCATAGTCCTCTGGAGTAACAAAACAACACATCTGTGATTGACTTGAAATAGAACCGATGCTCCATATGAAGTTGCTTACAGATGTCCGTGGGCGGCAGTGACGATTTACCATCAGGTGGACTGCATGCGAAATCTCGGTCTCGAATGGAGACCACGCCTCGGCAAAAGGAGTGCAGGCCGCCCCCCGACCCGGTGGACTGATGACCTGAAGAAGACGGCGGGTAACCGCTGGATTCAGATGGCTAAGGACCGGTCGAAGTGGCGCAGATTAGGGGAGGCCTATGTCCAGCAGTGGACTTTCAAAGGCTGATGGATGGATGGATGGATGGATGGATGGATGGACTGCATACTCGTTTGCTACTTCAATTAGATAAATAAAAGTTTTCAAGTCGTCATTCGCTTGGTAATCCTGCAAATTATAGCGACTTTTGCTAATATTTGCTCAACGGGTAACTAAATTCATAAATAAATAGGAACATTAGGAATAACAACAGTAATAAAATACATAATAAATAAAAACAGCAACAATATTTTAGTAAATATAATAAACATTAAATAAACACGTAAAATTTCCTGTAAACTGTCACAAAAATAAAATTAGTACCTACTGAGTTGCTTTTCAGTTATGTAAGTGAATGAAATCTAGAAAACATCGAAATCCTTACCCTTATCAACTCCCTGGACAGCATTAACAGCTCTCTCCACCTCCAGAAGGTCCACCCTGTGACCCCTGATCTTGATTTGCGAGTCAGTTCTTCCAGCGTAAAGGATCATCCCCTTTTGCAAGATTCCAAAATCACCAGTTCGGTAGAGACGGCTGAAACCTTAAAGGAAAAATATTACTTTATTAAAATTATTTATTAAAATTACATTAGAAGGACATCAAGTAACCTGTAATTATTTTCAAGATGATGATTTTATTTACGAAGTTCTCTAGAAGATAGCTACGGCAATTGTGACGAGTTCTTATAATAGCTTCCTCCTTAAAAGCTTGAACTCTGACGTAGTTGGCAGAAAGATCTATCAGTAAGATCAGTAAGATAATTAGATTATCTGCATTTCTCCTTACAACTGACAAGTCAGTGAGTAATTCACTGACTTAACTAGTTTAAGCTACTAACCTGGATGCGAGGCATGAGGGTTATCGCAGAACTTCTCAGGAGCCTGCCCTCCAACATACCCAGCGGCTAGATTGGCCCCAGCCACCCAAACCTCACCCGGCTCTGACTCCCTGGATGGATTCATTTCTTCATCCAGGAGGTATATCGCGCAGTTGTCGAGAGGAGCACCTGTTATAAACACACCAATTTGTAAAGGTTGATTTTGTGGTAACTTCCCGCAGTTAACAATAGATGTCGCTACTAATATATATTCTGCGCTATCCCCTAGTTTGTCGACGCCGTCAGAATTATTTTTTGGCAGGTGCATCTGCATTTATACATACTATTAACCAAAATGCAATATAAAACTATACAGGTATGACATGTGGATAGCGGAGATACGAGTATTGAATGTTTCTTCTAATGTACATTCTTCTATTACCAAGTGTTACTTGATTATGTATCAAAGTACGAAATATCATTTTTAATATATACTGTATATAATTAATATTTCTATTTATTTACACAGAGGTGCAATTCTATTCCCATGCATCCCGCTGCTAACTCACAAGCCCTCACCCATTTGGTCTGTTACCCATTTCGGCTTTGCATAAACCGTTTCTTAAAGTCAAGTTACCTTAAAAACCCAGTCTGTAATTAGGTCATCATAAAACACACGTTTATGCGACTTTAAATATTTTAGCACTGTGTGATAAGTAATATTTAAAAGTCGCAGTATTTTGTTGAAATGTCTGCCTGTATAATTTTATTATTTTTAAGTTATAGCTTAATTGGATATTTAACTTGTTACAATCGAACGTCAAAAAATGTTCGTGATCGGCATCGAATTGTAGCTCAAACTACTTTTATTATCGAAGGCCTCATACAACATAACGACAGTATCGATATAAACATCTATATATCCACTACAGTATCTCTATATTGATTGTATCCTTAATCTGAATTATTAATATACGCACCGTGACGAATACCTACGTACCATAACTTTAATTTATACCTTGAAGATTTGATATAGATTAAATCATAAAATATTTACTGACAATCAGTATTTCCGTCTTATTATTAGACGGAAGTAGGAAATAAAACCGCAGTCCACTTTAAAGTTAGTGGTCACAGCCGCCCATGAACATATGTGACCAACTTCACATAGAAAATTCAGCAAATAAATTACCGTAAGAAAAGTAAGTCTCCTCACTATAATTTCCTTTACCGTCAACGGTAATTGAGTTCTACATTGAAATGAAATGAAATTAAATGAAATGTCTTTATTTTGTATAGGCCTGCGGTGGCACTTACAAATTGTCAGTTACATTTTTTTTCTTACACTACCATCATATTTACTACCACCACTACCATTACCACCACTACCACTACTACCATTATATTTTTGTTCCTTTGGCGTCAAAATTCAGTTTATAAAATGCTTTTTTTATTATGTGTATGTCTAGGGAGGCAATACCGAATTGTTAATCCTATTATGTAGGTAAAATATAATAATGTTCATGTGTGATCTATCTAAGAGTAAATAATGTAATAGAACATCCTTACTGTATTCCTGGAAAGGGCGTAAACAGATGTGAAAAAGTATTTCATTGTTGCATATGCTTACGACTATAACTTTGATATTTTTTTGCCTTATAAAATCTTTGAATATTACTTACCAATGGGAACAGTTGGAAATATATCCAGCTGGGACAGCTTCTCCAGAACGTAATAGGTCACGTCTCCCATAACCTCAGTGCTGCCGTAGAAATTCGCGAGCTTGTAGCCGTCGTGGTCTCCGAAGTAGTGGAAGAATTCCGCAGCTAGCTCCTTGCTTAGGGTCTCGCCGGAGCAGACCCATAGCTTGAGGTGCTGAAGAGGTCTCTCTGATTTGTTCAGGGATAAATACATCAGGATGGAGCGGAGGAGAGTTGGCACTAGAACCAAACGTTGGACCTGAAAAGCAGTAGATTAATTTATTGTTAGCATTCTTTTGTGCCGTGTGGTGTCAAGGACAATTCACCCTTTTTTTCCGATTTCCTATATATTTCAGAAGTAACAAACAAGCATGCAGTTCACCTGATCCGTGGGCAAAGGTGATCATCCTCAGTTAAGATTAGAGTCATACTTGAAGTCGAGCACGAATGCGTTGCTACTAAAAAGTAGGTTGAAATGCCTCGGAAAATTATATCACCCTCACCATACCTTTGAAATGAGGGGCCAGTAGTGATCAAAACTGTCGTAATTAGGTATAAATGAGGCGGTGTTGTCCACCAACTTGCACTTGGCCAGCGCGGTGGACTATTTCCTAAAACTCTCTCATTCTGAGAGAAGACCCGTGCCCAGTAGGTAGTTGGACAATAATGGGTTGTACCCCCAAAAGCGGTGATGCCATCAAAATCGGACCACAAGAGTTCTACCTTTGAACCCTTCTGTCGATATCGTTCTTCTAAAGACCAAATATTTATTGGTGGCATGCTGTGAGCAACGTCAGGCACTGAAGAATTAAGAACGAGAAGATACTACTTAATGTCCGGTACGCTCGAATGCAAAACCCACTCGTTTGGGACACGAGTGGGTTTCTTCGAATGACCTTCCTCTCAAAGTTTAATTTTATTAGCATTTTTATCGTCACAAGTACAGTTCTAAAAGTTATAACTTTAGTTTGGAGCACATATCTCACAATCTTTTTCCCTTCACTTTGTCATAATTAAATTCTTTGCATGCGGTTAATACCTACGCCTAAAATTTGAACCTTTTATTTGCCAAGGTGACTCTTAAAGAGATTAGTATTTTTTGAACAGTCTTTGTCATATATAAATGATAGAGCAGTGATAGCCTAATGGTTGAAGCTTGCCCTCTCGATCGGGATCTCCGAGGTTCAAACCCAGGCACGTCTGATTTATGTGCGTATTAGAAATTAACTATCACTGCTTTTCGGTGAAGGAAAACATAGTGAGGAAACCTACACACCCGAGAGTTCTTAAAAAAAGTTAAAAAAAGTAAAAAAAGTGTGAAGTCCACAAAATCTCACTTGGCCAACGCAGTGGACTATGGCCTAAACTCTCTCATTCTGAGAGAAGACACGGGTCTTTCGCATCAACCCCTTATTGGGCCAGTGCCCAGCAGTGGGTTGATGAGAAATGAAAGGTACATTGACATTAATCCACGAATAAGTCTAACACAAGAAGAAAGAAGAGTGCAGAAGGAGAGTGAAGATATTCTCCACAGCGGCATAGTATCTAAACTAGATAGTATATGTATTTTTAGAGTTGCATTTGAATAAAACCGGCACAGTAAAATCATGATATCGCAATAGGTATAATCGAAGTTACCTACATACCAGTATTCCTGTCAGAACTTTCGTTTTCAATCTATAAACTATTAATCTATTAACTGAGCACCTTCTCCCACAAAGGCACACTGTTCTGTGGCCAAATGCATTTGTAAAATTCTTATGCTTTTATTACTAGGTATTGTTATAAACTCTCAAGCGTGTAAGTTTCCTCGCTGTGTAAATTTTATCAGCCGTTACAGCAAAGACAATTAAATTCTAACACTTATGCAAGTTTTTAAGCAGTGTTTAGGATTCGATCCTCTGGTCAAATTCAATGACTTAGTTATCATTATTTCCACGATCTTAGACAATGGATTGAGTAGTCATTTTTAGTAGATACTACTGGGTTTATTGTTAGGTATATGTAAAATATTGTATAATTAACAATGTGGTTTTAAGATTTAATCAATACATATTGCAACTTCATAAAAAAACGAGTTAAGGAACCAACCTGATTCTCAGCGAGAACTTTCACCAACTTCTGCGGGTCTCTTGTGGTCTCTTTGGACAGGATCAGCAGGGTTCTTCCATGCAGCAACGGGCCCCAGATTTCGGAAATGGAGTCCACGAAAGTCAAAGCCGTCTTCCATACACATGTTGCTTCGGTTTTCGTGTATGGGAATGTACGGAATTGCCACCAGAGACGATTGCAAATGGCCGAATAGGTGAGACGTACGCCTGTAGAAAAGTAATAGTCAATTTTATCTACTTATGAAATAAATAAAGGAAGAAGAGGTTTGATCAAGGACTGGACAAAGAAAAGAAATAATATACTGATAAAGATAATAAATGATAAATCAATAGGTGACCGATGAATTAGAAGATATATTTTTTTATCTGGCTGAAGAAACAAACGAGCAAGAGTTCACCCGACGGTAAGTGGCTACCGCCGCCCATGGACATCTGTAAGCATCTACATATAGAACATAGGCTCTATCTGAAGTCAATCACCGATGCTATTCCTCAGGACTAAGATAGTCGCCTCATATTGATGTGTGCCGGCAAACCCACCCATCCATCAAAGGCAAGAACTGCTTCACACAAGAAATAGGAGTGACGGTGGTACCTCCCCAATCGAACTACCCTAGTTCTACTACCAATTTGACTTCAGATAGAACCCATGTAATCTATTTAAAATTGATTACAGATGTCCATGGGCGGCAGTGACCACATACCATCAGATGGTCTGCATGCTCGTTTGTTACTTCAATGCTATTTCAATCTGATAATAAAGTAAAATAAACAAACAAATTATTTATGCATTACGCAAATGATTTTTATTTATCGTCCCCCTTTTAAATTAAATTATTTTTAAATTATTATCTCAGATTTTAAAGCAGTTATCAGAATACGAAATTTCCTTAGCAATGGGAGATATTAACTAAGAAATACAATACGGAGACCCAGACCCAGAACAATGGAAGTTAAAATCTAAACTTACAACATGGTGAATACAATATGGCAAAATCCGAGATGAAATTTATTACTTTAATAAAACTAATAATACATTAAAGGACAAAATTTAACAGATTGAATTAAAATAAACAACAGAAATAGAATAGAAATCTATACTAATATTATAAAGCTGAAGAGTTTGTTTGTTTGAACGCGCTAATCTCAGGAAGTACTTGTTCGAATTGAAAAAATCTTTTTATGTTGAATAGACAATTCATCGAGGAAGGCTTTAGGCTATATAACATCACGCTGCAACTATTGGGAGCGAAGAAATAATGGAAAATGGTAAAAAAAAACAAGGAAAATTATTCATCCTTGAGGGTGATTCCGTTGCGTGCGCTGCGAAAACGGTTCAAGATACCACAAATATATGTATTAAAACTATTGCACGCGGACAAAGTCGCTGGCACGGCTAGTGTAATATAATCTTAGTGTAAAATACGATTTGTAAAACATAAGCCTACTATTTAAATATTCTAATCATTCCGATTACAAAATACATTATATTGTGCAATTTATTTAAGAAGTAATTGGTAATCTAAATTATGCGAGACTAACTCAATTTAAAACGGTAGTAAATATTCTATTTCATTTTTAATTATTACCTACTAATTATTACGATGTATTCTTACTGACATGCATTATGTAATGTAATATTATTATTAGTTTATTTATTATGTATTATTATTATAAGATTTTCTTAATGGACGGATTCAAAATAAATGAGCAATGATAGCCTAATGGTTGAAACGTGCCTCGATCAAGCGGTCCGAGCTTCAAAGCCCAGGCACGCACCACTGATTTTTCTAAAATTATGTGTGTATCAGAAATTAATTATCACCGCTTCACGGTGAAAGAAAACACCCCGAGGGAGCCTACACAACTGAGAGTTCTTTAAAACAAAGTTCTTAAAGGTGTGTGAAGTCCACCAATTCGCCAGCGCAGTGGGCTATGGCCTAAAACTCTTTCATTCTGAGAGTAGACCCGTGCCCAGCAGTGGGACGATAATAGGTTGACGACGACATAAATAATCTCATTTATATTATACTACTTAAAAATATAAAATTATCAGTGTCCCTCTACTATATTATGTATGTATAATATATAAAACCTTCCTCTTGAAACATTCTATCTATTAAAAAAACTGCATTAAAATCCATAGCGTAGTTTTAAAGATCTAAGCATATATAGAGACAAACAGCGATACGCGACTTTGTTTAATACTATATAGTGATGAAATACGAAAGTTTGTGTAGCTGTATGTGTTTATTAATCTCTCCAGCTAAAAGTACTGGTCGGATTTCGCTGAATCACACATACATAATTTATACACGTAAGATGTTCATTACC
This sequence comes from Spicauda simplicius, assembly GCA_949699795.1. Classification (NCBI taxonomy): domain Eukaryota; kingdom Metazoa; phylum Arthropoda; class Insecta; order Lepidoptera; family Hesperiidae; genus Spicauda; species Spicauda simplicius. The sequence goes on from OX453079.1 coordinate 11,071,985, forward strand.
GTGCTAGACGTGGAAGAAGCAGACGTAATCGGCGGAAAAACTTAGTATATTATTAATCCGTCCACAATTTATAATCTAAATTAGATGATGACTAACTGAATTTAGTACGGTCGTAATACAGTTTTGTTCGTTTTTCCTTTTTAATTATTACTAATTAATTCCTACAACTTATTATTAGGTTGTTGCTAGTCGTCCGCTAACCGGATGAATAAAATTAATTATTCTTCCGATTGTCCTAACTTAGGATACGCTTATTCTATAATTTGGAACATAATATTTTTTCTTGTAACAATTTATTGGGCTTTGTCTCCGAAGTCAACGGAACCCCGCTTCGCGGGGTTCCTTTTTCTGTTTAATAAAAAAAGCCTAACCTAACCTAACCCAACCTAAATTTTCTTTTGAACCTTAATTTTTTCTAATCTTGTCGCCAATGGTACACAATCTTTCTCATCTCATAAAAATAGGAAATAACAAATAAGAAATGGACAAAATCGGGAATTTCATAATTTTTCAAAAATTAACAAAATAGGTCTATATTAATTTATTCTGGAAAAAAGGTCTGTGACCATTTCTAGCCTCCCAACATAGTCAGAAGTTCCAATCGAAGTGACACGACTCGACCAAAAATCGATATAATCGAGAATTTCGACTTTTATTTTAGTAAAAAAAAATTTTGCTCAACATTTCCGACAAAAAAAAGGTGTCAGGTATCGCCTTGACCCCTTCTAGCCTTCCAACATATTCAAAAAAAACAATAACTTTCAACACTTCATAATTAGAATGTGTAAACTTTTCATAGTGTATCAAATGTAAACAACAGATGTTAAATAATAAATTGAATAAAAAAGATTGTTTAGTCAACCGTTTGGCGGACGATTAATTAATTTTATTCATCCGATTACCGGACGACTAGACACTTCGTTATTATTATTGCAATGAAAGTAATCGTATTTCTAATAAACAAAACATGCGTGCGTACAAAGTACACATGTCAGAAGTGAAACTTCTTTGGCGAACTAATTTATAAATCTTGTTTATATTTATACAAATCTAAAACTTTAAATTTCCAAGATTAAGAGGAAGGGGAAAAGGCGTGATACGACGTTCGCTCTGTCTCACTTTTACTCTCAATCTTTCTCACTCGCTTGCTCCCTACTCTCACTCCACGGCTAGTTGCTCATGCTACGTTCGCCCTGTCTTACTCTCTCTCAATCGGTCTCGATCACTCTCTCTCTCTTTTCCGACACTTCCGTTGCATACCGGCGTGACGTTTCATCTGTAAAAATTTTACTCTCATGCGCCTAAAGAAGTTTCACTTCAAAAATATTTTATATATAATAATTGACCGTGATACAATTTGAGGATTCTATGCCGCTCTTTTACTTTCACATATATTTTTCGCTTCAAAAGACGTGTTGAACGCTGCTGGTGTTTACGACAGTATGCGACCACACGTACTACCGTCCTTGCCGGTGTCGATAGCCCGGGCGGCGCTCGCAATACCATCTTGAAGGTGGTAAAACCAGTGTAGTTCGACCGAGGAAGTACCACTGCCACACCTGTTTCTAGCGTGAAGCATTTTTTGCGTTTCGATGGAAGGGTGTGATTGCCGGCACACTTTTATAAGAGGCCATCATAGTCCTCGGGTGCAGCAACACATCTGTGATTGACTTCAGATAGAACCCATGTTCTGTATGAGGTTGATTACAGATTCCCCTAAGTGGCAATGACCACTTACCATCAGGCTAGATGCTCGACTTCTACTACATTCAGACAAAAAACAGCAGCTCCTTTTAATCGCCACTAGCTAGTCTGAGGACATCTCAGACCTACATCATAGCCCTGCTCTGTATTCCTTGCCAGTCGTAAGAAACGAAAACAGCAAGGTTCTGCCAAGTCTCAAAGGTCTCAGATAGAACTCATATAAGCGTCTAAATCCAAGTCCAAGCGGTAACTCAAATAACCATTACCTTCAGACCAGAAACAGCAACTCAACACTGATTGACTTTGCACACTACCATAGAAGGTTAAGATGTAATTTCGATAAGAGTAATTGCAGAATGCATCAAGTTTTTCTCATTGCAGCCCATTCAGCACAAGGTCTACCGCGTGATTGTTAAAGTTTTTACATCCAACGTTTTATTGTACATCATTAGATTTGTAAGAACACGTAATGGATTACAAAGAGCGCGGAAATTACATAAAATCATTAATAATAGTCGACCTTAGAGCCTTTTAATCATTATAAACATAGTGTTCTAATAATAGTTATACTTGTGTTATCCAATATATTTACGTCAGATCAAGACTTGGCAAATCCTATTTATATTTATACACCCATGACGGGTAGAGTAAGCGGACTCATACACCATATTATAGACTCGTCGTTCGTCAACCCATTACTGTCCCACTGCTGGTCACGGGTCTTCTCTCGGAATGAGAGAGTTTAGGCCATAGTCCACCGCGCTGGCCAAGAGCGAATTGGTGGACTTCACACACCTCCGACAACTGTTTTTTTAAAGAACTCTCGGGTGCGTAGGTTTCCTCACGATGTTTTCCTTCACCGAAAAGCAGTGATAATTAATGTATAATACGCACATAAATCAGTGGTGCGTGCCTGGGTTTGAACCTCGGACCTCCCGATCGAGAGGGAAAGTTTCAACCATTAGGCTATCACTGCTCGACTATATTATATTATAGACTATCCTTGTAATATACCTTATTTCGACAAATAAATCTGATCAATTGTGGCTACGGTTTGGCCGGAACCCACACTGATAATCGCTAAGGATTTTTTCCAAGTCCAATACATATATTGCACAAAAGACTGGAACCGTACTTGGAAAAATCTTTAGCGATTATCAGTGTGGGTTCCGGCCAAACCGTAGCCAATGTCTTATGAGACAGAATTTTGTAAGCTGCAGGTAGCAAAGCTATTCCCAGATAGTTCGTACATTTTCTCTTGCAACCTTTCTTGTGGATCGGCAAGAGGTATCCGGGGATCGCGTCCAATGGAGAACTCTCATATCGGAGGCCAGGACCCTTTTTGGGTCGCTGAGCCAACGGAGTACGTAGTAGTCGACAAATAAATGGTATTGTATTGTATTGTGTTGTAATCGTCCGAATAATAAGTACTACATAACAAAAAAGAGCTATAGTTTCCGATCACTTGTATTTAGGACGAGTAACAGGGCACATGTAACAACAGTAATAAAATTATTTTATTAAAGTCACTACTATGAATGAAAATTTAAAAGAAATATGATACTACAAGCTGTGTACAAACGTAGATTCTGATTTCAATCCCCGTTCAGACAACAATAGGAATGATCAATATAAACTCTTGTTCTGGGTCTGGGTTCTTATATATTTATCTCTTCTTATATATATGTGTGTCACTCACGACACAGGAAAATCCTAGTATGGGGCTGCAACCGCAGTCTTTAGCCACTTTACCCACCTTTTGGAATGCCAGTACTTCCAGACGTATAAAGGACGATGGCGATGGAGTCCACACCAGCTGGAGCCAGCATCTCCATTGGTCTTGGCTTGTCTGCCGGCAGCGCGCTCGCGTCCAAAGTCAGTTCTTCATACGATACCGCGGGTATGCCACTGTTTGCGAACATTGCTGGGTTTGCTGAAAATGTAGATAAAAGATTGACAATTTGATACAGTTGAATGATTCGAAAGCTGGCATACCTAAGTGAACAAATTAGGTTTGCTAGTTGACGAGGTAATGTTACTAGCACTCTGGGAAATTATCCTAAGGACAGTTATTTGAATGCAGCTTTTTATGTTTTGTTTTGAAAAAAAATATAATTAATTAAAAAAAATATTTATATATTTATTGCAGTACCTACTTTGTAAAAGTTCTGTGTTAAAATACAAGGGAATTTCGATATAAGTAAGATAGTTATCCAATCCATATGATTAGAATTAGGACTACTAGACCTTATCTACTTCTGCAAAAGCTGGATACGAAGCTGCTTATAAATAAAATCTACTTTTCAGTAGACAGAAAAATAGAACAACATTTTTTCATACACTATTATGTATAGTGTATAGAACATATTTGTACGTGCACAAGAGCATAAATAAAACCTATTTTTACAAACATTACAGTAATTTAAATTAAAAAACTAAACTTCATATTGTCCAAAGTAGTACGAATATTTCTCAAATTCAAATTAAATGTTATAATTTTCATGTAATTTGAACGCACCCGTTAAATATAAAATGAGGGTTAATTAGCTAAGCCGCATTTAAAAACAATAGCGGGTATTTTGATAAAGACACTGACATTTCTGACGTCATGTATTTTCATAGTAAGACATTGAATGTTCTATTTCGTTTATTATTTATGTGTTTGTGACAAATGCACGGTAGTGTGCGTAATGTGTTTTTAGTTGATTTTATGTATGTTAGATGCATTATTTGAAAAAATAATAACATTCTGCACTCCGCCTCTACGTCCACCATAACCGTGAAAAATTTCATACTAATCCGTCCGCGGCATATTACTTAAACATGCACCACAAGATTTTGCTTCACGTATGAAAGATTAAGTGAGTACGTACCACTGTCATCATAAATGATCAGAGCTGGCTCAGCATCTTTCAGGATATGCGTGATCCTTCCCTGTGGGAAGCTGGGTTCCATCGGAACGTAAGCTGCTCCAGCCTTCCACGTGCCCAGCAACGCCAGGATTGTGCTGCAGGGTTAGTTAGTAATAATAATAACACGCTTTCTACACTCATAGCCCCACAGTAGGATTTTCTCCAGTGTCGTGGGTGCCATGGACACACACAAAGACGTATACACAAACACCCACACCCAGAGCAAGAATCTAAACTCATCATTCAGATTTGTTTGGCCGGGAATCGAACCCGGGACCCATTACGTGTCAGACCGGTATAGTAACCGCTGCGCCACGCGGGTCGTCACTTAATATAATAGAACTTTAGTAATCAACATTAATAAATGACAATCATGTATATATCATTGGAAGTATATAAGGGGGGCTGAGAAAGAGCTGGATCACCCCCATAATGTAGGCAAAAGAAATCATTTTCAAACATGAGGACCTTTTTGATTTTCGATCAATAAAATTCTAAGTATATGTATAGTAGCTTTTCATAAAAATTAGTCACTTTTTACACTGAATGCTGCTGTTTTATAATCTCCTTCAAGGGAGGACAAGGTTTTAATTTTTTTTACTTCTCAGAATTGACAATATTTCTAGATTGTCGTGTTGATAATTCAAGTAAATCAGACCACATCAGCTGCATAACATAATAACACGATGGCCTTATAGCTACGTGTACGTTCAATAGGATAGTTCTTAGTTCTCAATCTAGACTGATAAAAGACTACGGTAAAACTGCAAGACAACTTATTAATCCTTCACTCACTTGTGTGTGGGTTGCATGCACACAGCCACAACGAAGTCGCCATCTCGATTGGTGCCAGTGGCTCTGGCTCGCTTGGCAATGGCCCTGCCCAGCGCGTTGGTGCGAGCTTCCAGTTCCGCGTAGCTGATGCGGACGCTGCAGGTTTCATCTGGTGGAAATAAAAGTCATGAAGAGTCAAGTAGTATTTTCATGCCTTGACTTCAGAAGCCCAACGGCCTCCCCAGTCTTATTACGGGCGTCAGGTGCTACTTCACGGAACCCTTGATGTAGTAGCCTTTGTGGTTTGACTTCAGAGGCACAACTGTCAACATACTTCTAGTTAAAAAAGAGTATTAAGCGCCGTTGTTTTTGGGTTTGAAGAGTGTGAAGGGTCATATATTTCGAACTGTTCAATCTTAATACCTCAAGGTCAGCAACTTGTCTGTCGGCAATGGTAAGACTCTAATTCTATCTGCGGTTGATTATAAATGTCCATGGGCAGCAGTGATCCTTATCAGTTGGACGGGATGAACATCATCTACTTAAATCTTATAAAAAAATTCTGTAACCTACCAAGAAGTCTGAAAGTCAGAAGCGCCCATGTTATGGTCTACGACAACTTCTTTGCATACTACTTTCCTTGCCGGTATGTATTATCCTTGCTGGATAATTTGCTTTTTCTGATTTATGTCATTTTTTCTGTCTTTTGTATTTTACTATTCTGTTGCTTTATATGCCTTAAATGCGTTTGCTTTATATGGATATTTTGATGTTACATTTTAAGCAACTACTAGGTACTAAGGTCTACGTAGGATCGTCTCATGATATTTATACCTTACATTTAAATCAGAAGTAATTCATGTTTGGACAGGAGTATACAAACCATTATAAGCCAGGGCGATAGCATCACTGTCAGCCAGGTGGTCCAGATGTTTGGTGAGGGGAGCTGCTGGCACCTGGGCCCTGGCGCCCGTTACCACCGATACCCGGGGGATGGATCCCATGGTGCCTGGAACAAGAGAATAAAACATGAGTCCACATGGTGCTTGAACGAGTATCATTCGACCGGAGTACCCCCGTCACTTGTACTTTTAGTAGTTTAAGATTGAAGTAGCAAACGAGCATGCATTCCATCTGATGGTAAATGATCACTGTCGCCCATGGACATCTGAAAGCAACTTCAATGAGAACATGGGTTCTATCTGAAGTCAATCACAGATGCGTTACTACTCCCTGGACTATGATGGTCGCCTCATAGAAAGTGTGCCGGCAACCACACCCTTCTATTGAAACGCAAGAAATGGTTCACGCTAGAAATAGGTGTGGCGGTGGTTCTACCACCTTTTAAATACTTCATTATGATATTTTTTTATGTTACAGCTAAATTTAAATTACCAACATGACAATATTTTCTTAACATTACAGATAAAACCCAAAATTTAATTTACAAGTGTCTATTTTTAATAGTGAATTATAGTCAGTATAAATATACGTTCCGGGTTGATTTCGTTTGTCATGCCTATTCTACTTATTTGAGTCATGAAATGTGTAGGCATTTAGGCAATAAAATTCCCGTGCCACTTAGGTCTGAATATGTTTAATAAATTGATTGTAATTGTTGCTGATTGACCACCAATTGTACTGGATTGTTGGCAGAGATTTGGACTCATTGTTTTATATTTTACTATCTTAACTCTACGGGTCTGCTCGGTTTTTGTCACATTTACGACTGAACTTTTTTGAACGCCCAGAATATCCAAACATATCAGAATCTGGTCAATGGTCTGTCTGATCAAACCAAAGAGGACATAACGGGAAATATCCAAAAACTTTACATTAAACTCCCATACATTTGTACAAGATAGTAGAAAGTAGAATAATAGAAGTACATTGTAAAATAAAAAATGTGTTTTTTCAATTTGCGTTTAATAATCATGATTATTGCATAAATGATTGAGGAATGACATATTCAAATACAGAAAAGAATGACATGTTAACATGTACTACTTCTACTATTCTACTTTCTACTATCTCGTACTATATGTATGGGAGTGTTTAATATAAAGTTTTTGGATACTTCTCGTTTTATTTTTAAAAAGTTATTATTGTCATTTTACTCATTAGTTAAAGTACTTTTGATATAGAAATAGAAATAGAAATAGAAATACTTTATTGCTTTTCAGTTTAGGTTCATTACAATATAGGTTGCCAGAGCCTCCTTTTAAGCAAAATATGCCTGTGTTAGGAGGCTCTGCTCTTCCGCGGGGTTTACATAATAATATAACATAGATAAAACAAGATACATAATCATTACCATTTACCAGTATTTCACAAATATATAATATTACAAGATTACACCTGATATAAGTTAAAAGTTTTTTGATATCTGTAATAGTTACGGAAAAATCGCCTGTGTACACTTAACGATTACGCCTTGTATAGCGTATATTTACGAAACATTTTTTTAATGTGTTCAAAATAGCTTAAAATAAGAACTACTGAATTTAATTTTAAGGATTTAAATATTTATTTTTAGTCCACATTTGATAGAAACTTTTAGTATTTATTTCAACAAAACTTATTTTCCGTATCAAAAGTTACAATTAAAGTTATCTTATTATTCTAAACGCAGATGAAACCGCGGTTAACAACGTATCAATAAATCAATTAAGCCATTACATTAAACGTTTGATAAACTATTATTTTACAACTTTTGACAGCTTCATCGTGATTTAATAATAGTTTCTTGACCATAGCTGTGTGACCAATTAACTTGTCACTATGACAAACAAGCTATTTGTATGATGAATATATTAAAATGTGAGTTTATGTACTGTTGATGATATAATGTTTATCTTTTTTATCAGATTAACTAGTTGAGCCGGCGAACCTCATTCCGCGTAAAAGTACGTCACATTAGAAAACCTTAGAAAACCTCTTGAATCACTCTATCAATTAAAAACGAAGTCTCTTCTCGCGGTGAACTTAGTTCGCTGGGTCAACTAGTATAATATAAGATAGCAATATATGTTTTTGTTTTTCTTTTTTTTATGTATGTACATTTTGTAAATTGTTTTTTTTTATTTGAACCGTATTGTTAATTGTATAAAAAATTATAATAAGTTTATAAATGTTGTAAATAAAAATACATAGATAGCAAGAACTTTAATTTTTAACACATATAAGTTCACTACATATTGTTGATTAAACGAAGCATACTCGTATTATTGTTGTTTAGACAAATGAAGTTGAATTGACGGATCAACAGTTTTAGACAGCGAGATGTCCTTAATTGTAGTCTTCGGATCAAGTGGTAGTATGAAAAAATATTGTAGGTACTTAACAATTTTTGTAAGTGCCCCCGTAAGCCTGTTCGCAAAAAAAACATTTCGTTACGTGTTAAATAGGTAGAAAAACCTTATGTAATTATGTTATGTAATTAATTTAATGGTATTTAATATTGTATTCAAATCTATAAAATATTTAAAATCGTTACGTGTTAAATAGGAAGAAAAACCTTATGTAATTATGTTATGTGTATAATTTTATGGTATTTAATATTGTATTCAAATGTATAAAATATTTCTGTAGAACTAAAAATTGCATACCCTAACCGGTGAAATATTATTGAATTCTAATTGTGCAATATCCTACGTAATAGCAGTGTTAGCATAATGATTGAAACTTGCTCTTTCAATCCGGAGGTCCGAGGTTGGAACCCAGGCACGCACCACTGATTTATGTGCGTATTAGAAATTAATTATCACTACTTTTCGGTGAAGGAAAACATAGTGAGAAAACCGTGCGTGCCTGGGTTTGAACCTCGGACCTCCCGATCGAGAGGGCAAGTTTCAACCATTAGGCTATCACTGTTCTACTATATCATGTATGTATTATTATTGGGTTGTCGATATCCTATGTAATACCATATATATGCAATAAAGAATTATGATTATGATTAAGATTATGTTTATTTATTTTATTAATATTATTAATTATTAATAATTTCGTTTAGCAGGTATTATTATATTAATACGTGAAGCAAAAACTTGTGACGGATTTTTAAGTAATATGCCGCGGACGGATTAGTATGAAATTTTGCACGGTTATAGTGGACGTAGAGAAGGAGTGCAGAATGTTAATATTTTTTTCAAATAATGCATATATCATACATAAAATCAACTAAAACACATTACACACACTACCGTGCATTTGTCACAAACACATACATAGTAAACGAAATAGAACATTCAATGTCTTACTATGAAAATACATAACGTCAAAAATGTCAGATGTCTTTGTCAAAATACCGCTATTGCTTTTAAATGCGGCTTAGATAATTAAACCTCTTTTTATATTAAACGGGCGCGTTCAAAATTACTTGAAAATTTAAAAATACTGGAATTTGAGAAATGTACTACTTTGGACAATGAAGTTTAGTTTTTTAATTTAAATTACGGTCGAATTTCGACCGATGCTACGGGCGACTAGTAAGTAGTTAGTATTGTACATACCTTTTGAGTAACTTGCCCCCCGCAAACAGTACTGTATAAATACAACTATTATTATTAATATTTATCTATTTATAAGTATATGCATATATTTTGCATACCTCAGCATGTTTATATGATGTTACAATACCAGTTTCTTGCATCATGTGTTTGCATATTATTATTATTAAAATAACAACATAATTTGCAATTACTCTGTAATTTAAACTGGATTCCATCTAGTACTTTAAATCATTTATAAAAAGCTGCCTTCCCTTATAGGAATATGCATTCAATTAATTACGATGCATCATCTGAGTAGATCTTCTTTATATAAGAAAATTTTATAAGTATGTTTGTGTCATCAAAATTCAAAAATAATTCGATAGAATAAAAAGTTTTTAAGACATTATAATTTAAAATAAGTATGTTTCATATAGTTTATATTTCAAAGATCCTAAAAATAATACAGTTAACCGTTAAAAAAGTTAAAAGACAGTCGCTATAAACGTCCCTTGATATAGGTGGTAAAATAGTTTATATATTTTTTTTTAATTCTTTAACTACATCACCCTCATATCACTATGAAACATGGAACTCTATGTAAGTGTATTTTCTATAAGATTGATAGATACTATTTAAAATTATATCTTTAAGACTGTGCGGACGAAGCCGCGGGTAATAACTAGTTTATATGTGTAGTTCGTTGTGGCAAAACCCGGCAGTTATCCTGTTTATGTAGGTATATTCGTTTGTTACTAAGATATAAGTATATAGTTTCTTGTAGTTTTCAACGCATTTTCTCTTTTCAAGTCGCAATATGTCTCATTTTTGTCCCAATATTGGACACAAGTCTTCTCTTAAAATGGGAGAGATTTAGACCATACTCTAACGCGCTGGCAAAGTACGAATTGGTACATTTTACATACTTCTCTTAAAGAACTTTTGACTTTTAAAGAAGTCTCATATGAATCAGTTTCCTCACGATATTTTCCTTCTCCGTAAAGTTTTGATCATTAATTTCTAATACGCACACCCTATTTGAAAAATCTATGATGCGTGTCTTTGATATAAACCTCGAACCCTCGAATGAGAAGACGTTTGTGACTACATTCATCTACATGTTTAAATACTTGCTTGCTGTGTCAGGCGTTTTTACGCATATTTAAAAATTTAACTTAATAAAACGCAACTTGTTAAACCTATAGGTAGATTTTTAATTATTCAAAAACCTAAACTCCTATAGGTTTTGACGACTGTGGCGACCTCCCGCTACTCATCAAGAGATGGCGCTACTAGTATTCTGAAACACGCTATCGAAGCATTCTCAGAATCCTGCATATATACAAGTTCCGAACATCAACTGTCGGAGCACGGCCGCTCCCCAGGCATGATCACCTAGCTTGGCGGGAGATCTCTCTTTGCCAAAACGACATTAGAAACAAATGAACTACTTCCTTATTATTAGTCCCTTAAGTAATTATTTTGTGATTTATGGCCAAAATGTACCTACATTATATACCTTCGATACTAACCATTAGAATCGAACCCTGGATACCAATATTTACAGAGGACACATAAACAGTATTTATATTATGTATTTATGTATGCTATATTAGATATAAATATCTATTATTTTTTCTTTATCATTGTTACTCTTTTTCTTTATACCGCCTACATTGTGTTTCAGACTGCCTAAAGGTTGGCTGGCAGAGAATGCTTATAGCATTAAGTCCACCTTTGTACTATATTTAAGGTACATAAAGATTAAATAAATAAATAAATAAACAACTTACAAAGTAAATAAGACAGATTTATATATATATATATATATATATATATATATATATATATACATATATATATATATATTTTCTAACGCTTTATCCGTGTTCAAGTTTTATACAATAAACTAATTATTTTAATCATTAGACATGTTTAAAAATTAATTTCCTTGACCGTATGATTAAATTAGTTACGCTAAATTATTAATTAAATTGAATATTCGCACATTTTATCTATACAAATAAAAAAGTAAAGGTCTGTTTGTAACATTAAAATAACACTAACTACATGCATAGGAAAGTATAAACGCTTTCTACACTCATAGCCTCATACTAGGATTTTCTCCTGTGTCGTGGGTACCATGGACACACAAAAGACGAATACATAAACACCCAGACCCAGAACACTAATCTAAACTCATCAATCAGATACCTGTCTGGCCGGGAATCAAACTCGGGACCCATTGCGTATCTGACCAGTATGGTTACCACTCCACCACGCGGGTCGTCATAATATATACGACACTTGTAACAAAAAACGACTACCAATTTTTTTCTATTTTATCTGGCTAATCTTCGTGACGACTGGACCGATATCGACGGGTTTTCATTGATAAATAGCTGATGTTATGATTTTAGAAAAACCGGCTTAGTGCGAATCAGAATCGCGCACAAAGGGTTCCGTACTATCTTTACAAAAAGGTAAAATAAATCACGTTTGTTGTATGGAAGCATACATACTTATACATTTTACTCTGTTTTTAGTATTTATTGTTATAGTGGCAATAGAAATCCATTATCTGAGATAATTTCTATTATCTACTTATCACGGTTCATAAGATACAGCCTGGTGACACACAGATGGATAGCCGGAGTCTTAGTAATAGGGTCTCGTTTATACCCTTTGGGTACGGAACCCTGAAAAATCGTGAAGAAAATTTTGTTACATTTCAAAACGCAGGTGAAACCGCGGACTTTGCTAGACTATAATACATATATGTAGGTACTTAAAGTTATTTATTTACGTATTATAAATACGTAAATAAATAACATTGAAGTGTCTATTTCTAATATTAATAATATAACCGCCTTTTACTAAATGCAAATGAAAGTAATCGTAAATACAGTACATTATTAAAGTTTTTGTCTATCTGCATGTTTGTTTGTGCTAATCTCCGGAACGGCTAGGCCGATTTTGACAAAGCTTTAATTGGTGAGCAACAGATGTTAACCGGAGTGACATACTTTTATGCCTAAAAAATAAGTAGAATTGGTGTTGAGCTGATCAGACCTTCTTGTAAAAATATAATTTTGTTAAAATTGTAATAAATAGTATTTTTTTTTTCATCTGACTGAAGTAGCAAACGAGCATGCAGTCTACCTGATGGTAAGTGGTCACTCCCGAGGACTATGATCATCATAGTCCTCGGGAGTGACTCTTCTGAAAGTGAGCGACGGGAGTGACGCCTCTTGTGAAAGTGTGCCGGCAACTACACCCTTCCATCGCAACGCAAGAAATGCTTCACGCTAGAAATAGGTGTGGCGGTGGTACTTCCCGGGTCGAACTACACTGGTTCTACCACCTTTAGTAAGCTATATTACATTTTTTTAACCGGTTGGTATTACTGGGCGTACCTAAATTATTCTCCAAAGTTTTGATGGCCTAGTAATGTATTCCGATTCGTCAGATTAGGGATCTGGGGTTGAAATAGCAGTTCTTATTTTTTGAAGTCGTATAAGTCTGAACTCACCGCTGGATTCAGATGTCTCAGGACCGGTCGAAGTGGCGCAGATTATGAGAGACCTATGTCTAGCAGTGGACTTTCAAAAGCTGATGGATGGATGGATGGATAATAAGTTTGTTGGAAAATAAATGACTTGAAATTTATCTTGAAATTTTGCCAGTATGATTTCATAGGATACCACCGCCGCACCCTGTAGTTCCGGGACCAGAATAGGGCTACGGCATCCCCTGCCTGTCGTAAGAGGCGACTAAAAGGGGCTTCCGGGGTTACGAGCGGCTAGAGTGGGAGCTCGAACCGTTCAGTCAGGTGATCCCGGGAAGGACGGCGGTACGTGTGGTCGCATACCGTCGTAAAGACTAGACGGAGCGGTGGGCCCAGCCGCCCATCTGGGAGGAGCCCGATGGGGCAACGCGCTCACAGGATTCTGGTTGAAGTCGTTTCGAGATCCCGGAGTCCTCCTTTTTAGCGCCGAGAACGGCCACCGGGGGGGTTTTAGTGCGGTAAAAATCCCACATAACCCTGCGTCGCTCCCACGGCGTCGGGTACCTTTTGAAGGTTTCCCCCTCGACAACAAAAAAAAAAAAAAAAAAAAGGATACCACCGCCACTCCTTTTGATTACCTATATACCTCCTTTTGATTATATAATAGGTGAGCTAGTAAGAGAATGAGAATATTACATGTTACGGACAATTTTGTGTGATAAATAAAATCCATACCTTATGGATTGACTGAATGACGGAAATTCGTCCTTTGCCATTTTATCAAAGAATTTCTTTATTTAATTCTTCTTCAAATAAAAACTTATATTTTTAGGACAAATTTCTGGTAAAAACGTAAACCACTTTTTAAAATAATTGGTTTAATAATAAACAAACAAATAAAACTTTTATTTTGTTAGTACAAATAGATTGTACATTGATTTTATGACATCAAATCTCATTAGACACAAGGTTAAGCCAGCAATCATAAAATTTTAATTAGAAGCATTATAATTTCCGACACGAAATCCCTATATAATGACTGCTTTACTTTTAACGATTATGTAACTCTTGCCTAGAAATTAAGACTGAAAATAGCTTAAGCTGAAGTAACCACTAACCCTATTTTCATAATATAATTGTCGAATTAAACGAAGTGAATAAATAATAAATTAGGCTATTGTTTCATAAACATTTTAATACGATTAAAATAGTTATTGAACATGCAGCCCAACAACGCATGGTAATGCAAAAGCATGGTTCACCAACCAATTTGCACTTGCCCAGCGCGGTGGACTATGATGGACTCTCTCATTTTGAGAGAAGACCCATGCCCAGCAGTGGGACAACGATGGGTTGACGACGACGAACATGCAGTCCACCTGATGGTAAGTGGTCAGTGTCGTCAATGGTCCATAATAATAAACTTCATACAGAACATGGGTTCCATCTTTTTTTTAACCGACTTCCAAAAAGGAGGAGGTTATCAATTCGTCTGTATTTTTATTTTTATTTTTTTTTTTTTTTTATATTTGTTACCTCATTTCTCCGGACTGGGTGAACCGATTTAGATGATTTTTTTTTTATTTGAAAGGTAGTGCGTGTCATAGGGTCCCATTTTTTTTTAGTATTTTTTTGACAAGGGCATCTATAAGAAAAACGCATAAGTCTTAAATTTGCATTTTCAATGTGCCCGATAAATGTATGAATAACTCAATATCCCGCCAACCGATTTTGATGATTCTTTTTTTATTAGAAAGGATGTACTCCAGGGGTAGTCTGATAAGAGTTTGATAAGGTTCTAATCATAGGATCTTCAACTTTTTGGAGCAAAATAATAAAATTAGTGATAGTCGGCCGAACCTTAGCTGGAGAAGTCCAATTGAGTAAAATATAGAATAAAATTACTATGTAGGTATTTACTATGAAAAATTTGACCTTCAACTCTTCAATCCTGATGATGCAGGGGTACTGCTAGCCTGAACTATAAAAGTTGGTCGTTTGATGTTTGCGAATATATAATGAAATTGTTAAGCAAATTCATGGGACAAAAATTTGACCTTCAACTCCTCAACCCTGATGATGCAGGGGTACTTAAAGCCAAAACCATAGGAATAAGCCATTTGGTGCTTACGTATATGTTATAAGATTACTGAGCAAAAACATAAGATGAAAAATTTGACCTTCAACTCCTCAACCCTGATGATGGAGGGGTACTTCAATCCTAAACCATAGAAGTTGGCAATTTGGTGCTTACAGTTATGTAAAGAAAATACTAAGCAAAAATATAAAATCAAAAATTTGACCTTCAACTCCTCAACCCTGATGATGAAGGGGTACTTCAATCCTAAACCATAGAAGTTGGCAATTTGGTGCTTACGGTTATGTAAAAATAATACTAAGCAGAGGCACAAAATTAAAATTTTGACCTTCAACTCCTCGACCCTGATGATGAAGGGGTACTTCAATTCTAAACCATAGGAGTTGGCAATTTGGTGCTTACGGGTATGTAAAAATAATACCAAACAGAGGCACAAAATTAAAATTTTGACCTTCAACTCCTAAACCCTGATGATGCAGGGTACTGCAAGCCTGAGCCATAGAAGTTAGCCACCTGGTACTAACGTATATGTTATAAGATTACTAAGCAACAATATAAGATGAAAAATTTGACCTTCAACTCCTCAACCCTGATGATGGAGGGGTACTTCCAGAGGGGGCGCCCTGTTTGTATGAATTGTAAAAGTGTTTTATGTTTAATTTTTGTGAATATGTAGATGCACAAAGCAAACTTAGAGGCTTTATTTAAATAGAAACATAAAAATATAGTCACTAAAAAGTGTAAAATAAAAACTTTTTAACAAAAAATATCTACCGACTTCCATGTCACAAAAAAGTAAAAAATAATTTAAATATATTTTGGTCTAGAACATACTCAGTACTTAGTACATAGTTCTGAAGTCGGTGCTCATATAGGACGTAGTTACCGTCGTCCAGCGAAATATGTCGAGCACCGACTTCAGGACTATGTACTAAGTACTGAGTATGTTCTAGACCAAAATATATTTAAATTATTTTTTACTTTTTTGTGACATGGAAGTCGGTAGATATTTTTTGTTAAAAAGTTTTTTTTATATTTGTACCTAACGATAAGGCAGACGGGCCACCTGATGGAAAGTGGTTACCGTCGCCTATGGACATTTGCAACACCAGAGGAGTCGCCAATGCATCGCCGGCCTTGATGGAGAACTCTTTTTGCACCTTTCTTGAAGAGCCCCATGTCATAGCGCTCCGGGAATATCTATGAATCTGAAGATAATCACAGATGCGTTGCTACTCCCGAGGACTATGATGGTCGCCAGTCATACTTTGCTACTTCAGTCATAAGTATACAAAGGTATTCTAGTACTAAATATTATTAAAATAAAGCAGATAATAATAAACCCACGCTAAAAGAAGCTAATCTGTCAGACATTCGAATATAAAACCCAACAGTATTGAGACTGAGAATTACTTGATAATTCTATTCAATTTAAATTTATTTCAATTGGTAGTTTATTTTCAACAATAATGAATGAATAAAAAGGATTTTATCTATTGTATTCATGTAGTGACAGGGTTATTGTCATAAAAACTGCATTGAGAGCTTTAAAATACTATTAGAATTTGTAGGGCTGACCTTTGAAAATAATGAAATAATTATTGATATTTCAAAAGTATTGATTGTCATACAAGGTCTTCCCTTTCGGTTCTTGTGGCGATATGGTATACCAAAGCCCTAATTCGCCCTTTCCGTCTGTCAATTCAGTAAGATGTTATCTATATTTATATAGGCAGTTTGGTACTTTATAAATAATATTGAGTAGTGATAGCCAAGTGGTTGAAACTTGCCCTCTCGATCGGGTGATCCGTAGTTCAAATCTCAGGCACGTACCACCGATTTTTGTAAAATTATGTGCGTGTTAGAAATAAATTATCACTGCTTCACCGTGAAGGAAAACATCGTGAGCAAACCTACACACCCGAGAGTTCTTTAAAAAAAGTTCCCATAGATATGTGAAGTCTAGGTACTAATTCGCACTAGACTAGCAAGGGAGATTATGGCCTAAAACTCTCTCATTATGAGAGAAGACCCGTGCCCAGCAGTGGGACAATTATGGGTTGACGACACACTGGTAGTACCACTGTCTCACCTATTTGCGCCTAATGACAGCATTGCTGTGTTCCGGTCTTTTTTTTTGATCTCGAGGGGGAAACCTTCAAAAGGTACCTGTTATCTGGGGTTGATAATAGATGTCTATGAGCACCAGTGGCCACTTACCATCAGATAGCTGCACGCTCGCTAGCTACTTCCATATAAAAAAATGTTTTTTTCTAAGACCTTACGTTATCCCAAAAGTACTTAATGTCATATTATATCACAAGGCAGTTAAAAATTGTATCTATGAATAAAACCTATTGACCTAATTCATTGAAAAGTAATAAAAAATATTAACTTGGCGGTTATACAAGTCGGCCATTTTTTAGCAAATGCTTTGTCCATTCATGGTTACTTGAATTACGGTCCAGTTAACTATTTAATCATCTATTAAAACCAACAGAAGGTTATAAGTCGTTTATTTTTATTTATAACACAATTCAATCGTAATTAAAGGTAATAAAATACATAAAGTCGTTATTTTTGACCGTAATAACGTTTTCATGATCGCAATGGAATGTGTAATAAAAATAAATGTATGTAAGGAAATGTAGCTCGTTTAAAAATCTTCAGTTTTTTAGGGTTCCGTGGACAAAGGGCAAGAACGGGAATCCGCTGTCTTTCACCAGGCATGTCACTACATAGTATAAAACAAAGTCGCTTCCGGCTGTCTGTCCCTATGTATGCTTAGATCTTTAAAACTACGCTACGGATTTTAATACAGTTTCTTTTGATAGATAGAGTGATTCAAGAGGAAGGTTTTTATGTGTAATACATGTATAATGTAGTGGAGGAAGCCTTATAATTTTATATTTTTGACTTTTATGCGGATCGGAGTTAGCCGGGTCAACTAGTATCTCATAAACCGTGATAGCTATTCGGTTGAAATTTTCACAGAAATTTTTCTGTTGCCGATATAAGACATACTTAAAAAATGAATATATTTTGTTCGATTTTAATAACAACAAAGACTAAGCGATTGAAATATTTACAGAATATAAAAAAAATGATATGTATTAACTTTAAAAAGACGTAATTGAAGTTTTTTTTATCCCACTGAAGTAGCAAACGAGCATGCAGTCCACCTGATGGTGAGTGGTCGTGATTTTTTACAAATACGGAACCTGTCTTGCGTAAGTCCGTCTCGCACATCGCCGGTTTTTAGGCCTAAGGTCGCCTAATGTGACACCCACGGAAGTCTTAGAACATCTCGTAAATTTTTATTGCCACATCCTTGAAACCAGTAACCAACCTGTAATTGTTAGGCCGATATAGATTTTTATTATAAGCCTCTCAATTAGGATATATGTAAATAATTTTCACCTATGTCGTGAGTGCCATGGATATACAAAGACGAAACACGAACACTCAGACCCAGAACAAAAATCTAAAATCACCAATTTGATGGTGATAGAACCAGTGTAGTTCGACCGGGGAAGCCACCGGTGTGGCGGTGGTACTTTCCCGGTCGAACGATTTCCATGCAAGGGTGTGGTTGCCGGCACACTTTTGTATGTGGCGACCATAATAGTCCTCGGGAGTAGCAACGCATCTGTGATAGACTTCAGATAGAACCTATGTTCTGTATGAAGTTGCTTACAAATGTCCATGTGCGGCAGTGGCCACTTACCATCAGGTCCACTGCTCGTTTGCTACTTCAATATTATAAAAAATAACCAAATGCGGGTTCGGACCTACGGTTCGTCACATAATAATAACACTTGAGCTTACCTATTATTGTCCCACTGCTGGGCACGGCTTTAGTCAGAATTAGAGCGGTTCGGACCATAGTCCGCTGGGATTATTTTTTAAGTGATGATTATTTTTATAAATATATTTGTTTAGTTATAAGCTTACTACACTCATAGCCATTTATTTCAAGGGGGAAACCTCTATAAGGTGCCTCACGCCGTGGGAGCGACCCGGGGTTATGTGGGATTCTTAACGCACCAATACCCCCTAGTGGTCGTCCTCGACGCTACGAAAACTCCGGGATCTCCAAAGGAACGCAACCCGAGTCCTCTGAACTCCATTGGGCTCCTCTCGAGTGAGCGGCTGGGCCAACCGCTCAGTCTGGTATTCACAACGATATGCGACCACACATTACTTCGTTCAACCCTTGTCGCGTGGCTGAACGGTTCAAGCTCCCACTCTTGCCGCATGCCTCCCCGGTAGCCCCCTTTTAGTCGCCTCTTACGACAGACCGGGTAGCCCTATTCTGATCGCGGAACTGCAGGAACGACACTCATAGCCCTAGCATTTTTCATGGACGTACAAAACAGTATCTCGCACGTTTATTCATAAAAAGAAACTTCTTTAAATTTTTGATTTTCGACTTTATCACCTAGTTCATTCGCTTTATGGTATAAACTTGCGAAACATAAATTTTGAGTTATTTCTTTATATGAATAAAGGTGCGATCTGTCTCACCGGGTATCGAACCCGGATCCCACAGCTTTTTAGACCAGTGACCGCTCCGCCACATCGACTGTGCCCGTAATCGATTTCGAATTGTCAAAAAAAATTTTCATTGCCAGTGTTATGCAATTCATATAACTTGTAACTTACCGTTGTTCTTAATTACTTCTGTTTACGCAATACAAGGTTAGCTGACCATTACCACCGTTGTAAACGTGATGGTAGGTTCAATCGTCGCACTGTTAGCTATGAGCGATAAGCGATGATTTTTTCTTGTTAGAGATGGATGTACGATGTCGTTAAAATGGTATTTATGATGTTTAGTGTAGAAAGTGTCTTCATGTGTGTGAGATTTTTTATATATTATAAATGTTAGTTTATCTATAATATCAGTATTAGGTAATTAGCTATCTTTAGGTGTTCACACTATAAATAACAAAAATAATAGAATATGCTTATTTATAAATGGGTAAATTGATAAAATTAATACAATTATGGAAAGCTCCGGCAAAGTGCGAGTCGGACGCGAGCACGAAGGGTTTCATTAATTGTCTTTGGGTACGGAGCCCTAAAAGACAAAGCCGCTGAATTTGAAGCCAGAATCGTTAAGGTCATGTACCCATCCGGTGATGTTATAAAAAATATCTATCAATTTGGGCTTTTCTGTCAATCGAATCTTACCATTTTATTCGAACAAATCAATAGTAAATATTAGCTCAACCGTCACTAGCACATAGTAGAACAAGTCCATTATCTAAGCGTAAATCACGGTTCAGTAGCACACATAAAAACTACACATGTAAATGGCACACATACGTGATTCGTAACCGCACGTCAATGACCTCGTCAGTATTGTATGTAAACAAAGACTTAGGTATAAAAACTTTAAGTAATTCTTAACGTAACTCAATTGAGTATAACACTGCCACACTTCTGAATTATAAAACAGTTTGTGTGGGCTGTTTTTTTATAAGATTGATGTAGCAAACGAGATTGTAAGTGGTTATTGCCGATCAGTGACATCTGTAATCAACTTCATACAGAACATGGGTTCCATCTGAAGTCAATCACAGATGACAGACAGACTCTCGTCTCGTCTTTTTGACTACAAAGTCAAAGTCCCTCTGCGAGCTATGGAGAGAGCTATGCTTGGTATTTCCCTGCGCGACAGAATTCGTAATGATGAAATCCGTAGGAGAACGAAAGTTACCGACATAGCTCTCAGAATTAGTAGGCTGAAGTGGCAATGGGCAGGCCACATCGTTCGTAGGACAGATAACCGATGGGGTAGAAGAGTCCTCGAATGGAGACCACGCCTCGGCAAAAGGAGCGCAGGCCGCCTCCCGACCCGGAGGACTGATGACCTGAAGAAGACGGCGGTTAACCGCTGGATTCAGATGGCTCAGGACCGGTCGAAGTGGCGCAGATTAGCGGAGGCCTATATCCAGCAGTGGACTTTCAAAGGCTGATGGATGGATGGATGGATACTACTCTCGAGGACTATGATGGTTGCCTCACGTGAAAGTGTGCCGTGTGTTATTTCTTTCTTTTTTAAAACCATTTTGTTCTTAACATGGTCAATACAAAACGAACTTCAGTAGATAGGTACTTACCACTGTCATCATAAACGATTAAAGCTGGCTCAGCGTCTTTCAGGATATGCGTGATTCTACCCTGTGGGAAGCTGGGTTCCATCGGACAACAATAGCATACTGCATATAGGACTGCATATAGGACAAAACCCTTGTTCTATATCCTTTTATATATTCAATCGAAAGTCAATCACAGAGGCGTTGCTGCTCCCGTGGACTACGATGGTCGCCTTATACAAACGTAAGCCCGCAACCACACCTTTCCACCGAAGAACTGCTTCACGCAAGACGACGCGCGTGGCCGAGCGGTTACCATACCGGCCTGGAGTACCGCGTAATGGGTCCCGGGTTCGATTCCCGGCCAGACAGGTATCTGAATGATGAGTTTAGATTCATGTTCTGGGTCTCGGTGTTTGTGTATTCGTTTTGTGTGTGTCCGTGGTACCCATGACACAGGAGAAAATGGCTATGAGTGTGAAAAGCGTGTTCTTTATTGTTTCAATCTTTCAAAGGGAAAACGCAGCAGCGGCTAACACTGCTGTTATTAGACAGAATTAGTCGTTCTATTGTATCTTGATATATACTTTAAGCTCTGGTAGGTGTGAAAACCAGTGTAGTTCGATTGGGGACGTCCACGCCAGTGCCGGATTAGCCACATAGCAAGAGTAGCAAATGCTACGGGCCCCGCGGCTCAACACCTACCAGCTATTTATATTTTACTATCTTTGCTATCCTAAACAATTTAAACTGAAAGAAGATATAGAAAGTGTCATCTCTAAATTTTCCCACATTAAATCCAGAAAAGTTTACTAATAACAGTTTTGTTTTATTTAATACCCTTAGATAAGGCAAAGTATGGGCCTCCGGTCAGAAATTGCTACAGGCCCCGCGCTGGCTTAATCTGGCACAGCTCCACGCTTGGTTCTAACGTGAAGCAGCTAATGCGTTTCCGTGGAAGGGTGTGGTTGCCGGCTCTTTTATATGAGGCGACTATCTTAGTCCTTGAGAGTAGCAACACAGTTAAGATTGACCTTAGATAGACACCTAGTTTTACATGAAGTTGCTTAGATAACCAAGGGAGGCAACCACTTTCCATCAGGTGGACTGTATGCTCGTTTACTACTTCAATCAGATAAAATATAACGCATTAGTACAACCTTGCAAAGCGTTGCATACATTTTATATTTGACTGCAGTTAACGTTAATAACAAAGTACAAATTTTAAGCAGCATTTGCCCCCAAAACGTATTGAGCAATGTACGAAGGCTGTTTCGTGCACAGCCTTTAATAAATTTAATGACAGTTGTGAAATCGTCGCCCCTACTATCAATACTCGATCTTGGACACTAGACAAGAATCCTTGAGCGAGAATCTTAAAGGGTCATTTAACCATCTGTAAACGTATGGAAAGAATCTTAAAGGGCTAGTCTATAATATCAAGTATTTTTAAATGTATGATTTTAAAATAATATATTTACCGAATCGATGTATTTTAATATTTAACGTGTACTCACAAGTTCGGGTTGAAATTATAGCAAAATGAAATTCAGCAACCGCATATCTCGAGTTTCCTTTATATATTGACATTTATCCATAAATATTACAGACATATTTTATTTTTTCATATAAACTAATGTAGTTGCAAAAGAACCGGCAGTGATGGTATGTGGTCACTGCCGCCACTGACGTTCCACTGCTGGGTACAGTTTGCATCGTTACATAGTCTAGACTCCTCAACATATGCAAAGAAAATAAAAATAAAACTTGTTTATGGTCTGATAAATTCCCGAGATTATTGATTCCGGACTCACCAATAGCGTAAGAAAAAAAACATAGTTGCCGATCTTTTCTTTCTGCCAACAACAATTACGTCTTGGCTTTTGAACCCACCCACTAAACAAACTTATACACCCATCATATGCATACAAATTCATTGTAGTACCTACTGAGTCATTTTTTTTTTGTTCTCGAGGGGGAACCTTCATCTTCAAAAGGTACCCGATGCCGTGGGTGCGACGCAGGGTTATGTTGGATTTTTACCGCACTAAAACCCCCCTGGTGGCCGTACCCGGCGCTAATAAGGAGGACTCCGGGATCTCGAAACGACTTTAACCGGAATCCTCCGAGCGCGTTGCCCCATCGGGCTCCTCCCAGATGGGCGACTGGGCCCACTGCTCCGTCTAGTCTTTACGACGGTATGCGATCACACATACCGCCGTCCTTCCCGGAATTGCCTGACCGAACGGTTCGAGCTCCCACTCTAGCCGTCTGCAATCCCGGAAGCCCCTTTTAGTCACCTCTTACGACAGGCAGCGGCCTACTGAGTCCTACAGAGAACGAAGACTCGTTTCCTTAGAAGGAATAAGCTACACCCCTTATTATTTCTAAGCTTTTCTCTTATATACGCCGATGTCATGAGAAATAGATGTGACGGTGATACTATTGGAATCAATTATATAGCTACGCATCTAAATAAATTTTGAATGAATCCCCGAATTTCTAATTCTAAAATGTTTAAGCAAAATATTGTTATGAAAATGTTCGGTCCGACAATTCGTAGTAGCGCTTCGTGTGAATTCAATAAGAAGTAACCTGAGTAATTATTTACTGCACTTATAATGGTCGAACTGCAATAAATTACATTCATAATTCTAATAGCTTGTCTTGAATCAACTATAATAATATATAAAAACGTCGTAAGTTTGCTTGTTACGCTTTAATGTCAAAACTACTCAACCGATTGTCATGAAACTTTGTAAACATAGTCTTAGAAGTATCAGGAATAACATAGGATACTATGTAAAAAAAACTTAAATATTTTGTATGTAGAAGTGTTTAAATACTACATCACATTGATTCAATCCTCTTGGAACGCAATGATCTTTGATATTTATTCAGGCTTCAACGCGAACGAAGCCAGGTGTAAAAGCTAGTATGAAATAAATGCAGGATATTTATCGTAATTAATCTTCTTATAGCGTATATTCTAGCCGTTTCTTGTACATTATGATTGATTCTTGAGGGTTTTTTTGCAATGAAGAATCTTAGTAACTTATACATTTGCAGTCGCATATACTATTATATGATACATGTTAAATAATAGTAGATTTTAATTTCATGTGTGGTTTACCTATATGATGTTACATTATCCTCTTAAAGTGCATTCAAAAAAATCCAATCTTTATATAATACGGTCGAAATTCAACCGTAATTCAACTCAAAAAACAAAAAAATTATATTATCCAAAATACTTAGCTAGAATAGTTTCCAAATTGAATTAAATTGTATTAACTCGATAAATTTAATTTACAAGATTGAAAATATGGTTACAGTCCATATCTTAAAGTAAAATTAAGTCTTTAATGAATATTAATAATAATATTCATTCATTCAAATAACAAGTCAATTAACAATTATTTACAATGTTGCAATCAACAGCTATTCAAACATTCATATTAAAAGAATGAGAGGATGTACAGTCAGGAGCAATAAGATGTGACTATGGAAGATTGGCTAAAGTATCTGACCCAAGAAGGATTTCAATAATATCTAACTACACGAACGCAGCAAAAATATCTGACACTGAAAGGCAACATAATGCAGTAGCGTCAAAATTATGTGATTTGACATTCATCTACATAATTTTGACATACATAATTTTCATAAATCTACATAATTTTTATAAAATTAGGTAGGGAGTTAGCTGACAATCTGAATTAACGTATAGGCTACTTTTTACTGTAGCAAACATATTAATATCATAAAGGCGAAGTTTGTGAGTGTGTATGTTTGTGACTTCTTCACGTTTAAACGGCTGGAGCGATTTTCATAAAATTAGGTAGGGAGTTAGCTGACAATCTGGATTAAAGTATTGGCTATTTTTTATATAGGCTAATTTTTAATGTAGGAAACATATTAATATCATAAAGGCGAAGTTTGTGATTGTGTATGTTTGTTACTTCTTTACGTCTAAACGGTTGGGGGGATTTTCACAAAATTTGGTAGGAGTTAGCTGACAATCTGGGTTAAAGCATAGGCTACTTTTTATTTAGGCTACTTTTTACTGTAGGAAACATATTAATATTATAAAAGCGATAGTTTGTGATTGTGTATGTTTGTTACTTCTTTACGTCTAAACGGCTGGAGCGATTTTCGTAAAATTTGGTAGGAAATTAGCTTACACTCTGGATTAATATATAGGCTACTTTTTACAGTGGGAAAATATCTTACTCCCACGGGACAATCTCATAAGTTACTTAGTACTATAGTAAATGTGAACCAAGATATTGGAGACTTGAAAATAAGCTAGTCAAAGACAGTTTGAAGTTAAAGCAAATCGTCATCAAATCATTATGATGTTCCCACTGCTATGCACTTGTCTTCGCTCAGAACGAGAGAGTCACAGACACAGTCCGCGTTGACAAAATTCGTATTGGTAGACTTTATATACCTTTGAGGATTTTTTTGATAATTTCAGATGTTTAAACCCGATGTTTTTCTCCACCGTTAAGCAGTTATAATGAATTTCTAACGCGCACATAATTTTAGAAAAATCTGCTGTACGCTCGATTCGAACCTCAGACTCTAGATTGGGAGTTTTAATAAGGCTCTCACTGCGCCTAAAACAATTCACACATCAAAATAAATCTAGGTCACACCGATCAGCAAAGCCTGAAGGACCGATAAGATTCCATAAACAAGTACTTTGACCGTAAATTTGTCAGTATTTATTGATAATTAAAATCTCGTGCACGTCTCTGTCTCACCTTGTGTGCATAGATAATGAATGTAGAATATATCAAAATTTATCCTTGTTTAGTTTTCTACTTAGTTATGTATTGTCTGCTAGAATATTGTCGCGTTTTCTCGCGTCAGTCATGTTTACGGTCGTGATTAATGATTATCATGAGGATTAAATCGATTCATAAATTATTTGTGTCCCAAATTTCAACTTCGATCTGTGGTTTTAGCGAGAAAGAACAGCAAGCACATATACATTGTCTCAAACTTTCGTATTTATCTTGTTAGTAAGATGTACCTACTCGGCATCTTCTTTTTTTCGAGGGGGAAACTTTCAAAAGGTATCCAACTCCGTGGGAGCAACGCCGGGTTATGTGGGATTCTTACCTCACTAAAACCTCCCCGGTGGCCATCCTTAACGTTGCGTGGAGGACTCCGGGATCTCCAGTGGAACTCAACCGGAGTCCTCCGAGCGCAATGTCCCATTCGGGCTCTTCCGAGTGAGCATTTGTACTCACAGCGCCTCCGGGTCTTTACGGCGGCGTGTAGCCACACATGCCGCCGTCCTACCCTGGGTCGCTTGGCTATACGGTTCGAGCTCCCACTCTTACCGCCCGCAACCCCAAAAGCCCCTTTTAGTGGCCTCTTACGACAGGAAGGGGATACCGTAGCGCTTTTCTGGTCCTGGAACTACAGGGTCAAGGGCAACCTACTTTGCATCTGACATGTATATTGTAAGATTTGTAAGTGTTATTGTAACGTTTAGTTAAAAAAATGAACAATTATCGTTTCGGAAGAACGTAAAAAATCGTATTTTCACAATAATATTAGTATTTTCGTTCTTTATAGTTTTTACTTAACTTAAGAATTATTTTTTACTTTTTAGTTTCATATGCTTTTAAAGCGTGTTTTTTTTTAACTTGCCTATTTTTAACAACTGACCTATTGCAATTACGAAAACATGCACGAACATCGTCAAAACATCTTTGGTTTGGAAAAAAAATGCATCCCAATTCTGGGCAACGACTATCCCAAAACAACGCTTCAAGTAAGCACCACAGCACCACTCCAATTGCTAACTCCTAATCAACATTTGAATACAATCCAAAGTGCAATATGGAAAGTATTAACCCTGAAAGGAAATATGTATAATATTCCGGTATCAGCTCTAAATCTGACAGGAAGGAATCCTGGTTTACCCTGAGCTGAGTGGAACAGTTCCGCGGTCAATATTCGTGACCATGACCAACTCCACGTGACTTGGAGGCCATAAAACACGCGCTTTAAGCGTTAGCGTGTCAACTGTCTTGGCGTTAACAAGTCGCTGCATGTCGTAAATGAAATGAAATAAAAGGGAGTACGAGACGGACTTGCGCACAAAGGGTTCCATTATTTATAAAAAAACGGCAAAAAAAAAATCTGGTCTGTTGTATGGAAGCCCCCTTAAAAATAAGATATAGTTTTATCCTTCTTATTAGAAGTTGTTGCTCTAAATTCATTGCGGATAATGGCCTAAATTGTTTTTATTTAAACTTCATTAAAAACAAAGGCACTGCGTAATTTTACATCGCTCTTGTCTTATTTTCGTTTTAGTGGTTATTAAACATGCA
Source organism: Spicauda simplicius (assembly GCA_949699795.1). Lineage (NCBI taxonomy): Eukaryota > Metazoa > Arthropoda > Insecta > Lepidoptera > Hesperiidae > Spicauda > Spicauda simplicius. The sequence continues at coordinate 11,099,931 of OX453079.1, forward strand.
AAGCAACGGAATGTGTATCCGATATTATAAGGTCGCTATATTGCACTGCAAATTCTAGAAATTTTTATATCTTTTGTTTTTATATCTGACTGAAGTAACAAACGAGCATGCAGTCCAGCTGATGGTAAGTGATCACTGCCGCCCATGGACATCTGTTATCAACTTCATACAAAACGTGGCGACTCCTGTGGACTTTGATTGTCGCCTCATATAAAAGTGTGCCGGCAACCACACCCTTCCATCAAAACGCAGGAAATGCTTCACGCTTGGTGTAGGTGTGGCGGTGTCACAAATAGGTGTGGCGGTGGTACTTCCCCGGTCGAACTACACTGGTTCTACCACCTTCAACAAAAAAACACATTTCACTCAACGCTAACGCTTATGGCTCCAAGTATTTCGTGGCCCGCGTGAAAGTGTTACATAACTATTCAATTCCATTTAATTTGAAGATTGAGATCAGTGATATGTAGTGTAATTATAACTATCATTGCTTGTTAACTAATAAGTTTTCATTTGGCACATACTTTAAACATGTTACTTAAATTGACGTTATTATCAGAAATCTTGTTTCTTTGGACAGTTATTGAAATAATTTTAAAACAAGTATGCTTTCATGCCTACCTGTATTATGTATTCTATCAGTAAATACATATAAGGCAAAACTATTATAGTATCTACGTCAGTTATGCGTAGCAGTTATACCTGTAGTTTCGGGATCAGAATAGGGTTACGGTATCCGCTGCCTATCGTAAGAGGCGACTAAAAGGACTTTCGGGGTTACGGGCGGTAAGAGTGGGAGCTTGAACCGTCCAGCCAAGCGACCCCGTTTAGGATGACGGCATGTGTGGCCACATACTGCCGTAAACACCAGGAGGCGCAGTGAGTGCACTGCGAAGAGCCCAGAGGGAGCATCGCGCTCGGAGGACTCCGGTTGTGTTCCATTGGAGATCCCAGAGTCCTCCACGCAGCGATGAGGATGGCCACCGTGGGGGAGGGGGGGGGGGGGGGTTAGTGAGGTAAAAATCCCACATTTCATACACACCCGAGAGTTCTTTAAAAAAAGTTATCCGAGGTGTGTGAAGTCCACCAATTCGCACTTGGAAAGCGCGGTGGAATATGGCCTAAAACTCTCTCATTCTGAGAGAAGACCCGTGCCCAATATGGGCAATGGGACAATAATGGGTTGGCGCCAAAAAGTATCTAAATCCGTAATGTAATGCAACCGCTTGGGCACGTGTGTTACCCTTGCCACGGTTTCTGCAATATTAATTGACTGTAGGAAATTTTCAGGCTATCTAACACGAATAAGCGAATAAGGACGGAGTCACGGCCGGTATAACTAACGGTTGTCAAATTGTTTTAGTTACTAACCTTACTATTACATTATTTAATTATTCAAATGCACGCGGAACCGAATCGCCCTCATGTGTGCATACGAAAAGTACCTATAGTGTATTTGATTTTGATTGATCGTTATCTCGCCGAAGGTTCGTTAAAACAACGGTACATTGTTTAATCTACTATGTTCTAGAAAAAACTGATTAAAACATATAAACCTGTTTATTTAGAATATATGTATATTCAGACATTTTTTACGCGCAAAGTTGTTTTCAGGTCCATGGGCGGTAGTTGTATGTAGTTGTATATAATTAAAAATATTTTAAAAAGTAGGCTATTTCCGTGGTTTCGCACGCTCCGGTCAACCATGGTTATAAGTATTCTACATGCTAATGTACGTCATAAACTATATTTTTTTAAGAGGAAGTAGCAAACGAGCATGCAGTCCACCTAACGGTAAGTGGTCACTGCCGCCTATGGACATCTGTAAGTAACTTCATACAGAACATGGGTTCCATCTGAAGTCAATCACAGATGCGTTGCTACTCCCGAGGACTAAGATGATCACCTCACATAAAAGTGTATTCGGATCTCAAATCAAAATCAAATCTGATATCGATAGTTAATTATTAAACATATCTTTTAATCCTCATATCCATGGGCGGCAGTGACCGCTTACCATCAGGTGAACTGCATGCTTGTTTGCTACTTCGGTTAGATAAAAAAAAGAATAGAAGTTCGATAAATAATCAATGAAAAACAAAGTGTAAAAAACGTACGTGAATTGTTAATAGCTTAACTAGATGCATGTAATTTGTACTTAATTCTGACAGTAATTACATGCGAGGTCAACTTAATTGCTTGTAAATTTATTTTACGGAAGCATTACGTTAAGTGGTTCATCTATTTATTATCCAGGTTTTCTTTTAAATGAGTAGGGTTTAAGATAAATTCGCTAAGAACGAATATATTTTGTTCCCGTCTAGGGTTTTTTACACTTTAAAATAGTAAATGAGCATACAGTCCACCTTATTATTATTTGTTTTCGAGAAACCTTCAAAAGGTACCCGAAGCTTTGGGAGCAACGTCGGGTTATGGGATTTTAACCTTACTAAAACCTCCCCGGTGGCCGACCTCAGCGCTGCGATGAGGACTCCGGGATCTCCAACGGAACTCAACCAGAGCCCTCCGAGCGCGATGCATGCGACCACACATACTGCCGTCCTTCCCGGGGTTATTTGCTGGGCGGTTCGAGCTCTCACTCTAGTCGCCCGAAACCTCACAAGCCCCTTTTTAGTCTCCTCTTAGGACAGGTTGGAGCTCTCTCTCTCTCTCTTCAGTCGGTCCCTCAGTGCTGAGGATCGTGACTTCTCTGCTGGATAGTTTCTTTCCATTTGTTGCGGTTAGCAGCCCGGCGTATCGCTGCGCTAGCTGGTATCTCAAGGTGTTGCGAAACTTGGTCTATCCATCTTTTTGGGCTCCGTCCTCGAAGTCTCTTGCCTTCTACTTTGCCTGTCACCACTAGTTTTTCTAGGTTATTGTTGTCCTTTCGGGCTATATGACCGAAGTATGTAAGTATGCGGTGCAGGCAAAGGCTGGATAGTCGTTGACAACGTTCGAGATGCAGTTCTTTTGGAATAGATATATTGGTCCGGAAAGCTGTCCATGGTATTCTTAACATGCGTCGCCAGCACCACATCTCAAAAGTTCTCCACATCTCAAGGTTGGAGCTAGCGTTGCCGTATTCTACTCCTGGCTACAGGGGGCCCATATAGTCCACCTAATTGTAAGTGATCACTGCCGCCTACAGATATCTGTAAGCAACTTCATACAAAACGAGGATCTATCGTAAGCCAACCAATGCGTTGCGACTAAGGTCGTCTTTTATTAAAGTTTGCGCGCAACCACGCCCTTCCATCTAAACGCAAGAACTGCTTCATGCTAGAAATACCTTCCTGTCTTAATTCCTTATAAGTCTTCAATTATTTTTTTGTATCTGGACAAAGTCCGCCCGCGTCCTTTCCCAAAAAAATATATAGAGCACAATCGTGTAGAGAAGCTCGTAAAAAATTATGTAAAGTTAAAACTTGATCTTATTGTTGTTTCCTGTTTATAATTTTTATGATTGTTTATAAGTACCTACAAGTCACATTTAGTTCGTATTAAGTCGTTAATGATGATCTTCATAGATATTAAACATATTTTGTGGTGAGATATATGACAAAGGAAAACAACGCAAGAAAACCCGCGTGGCGGAGCGGTTACCATACCGGTCTGACGCGCAATGAGTTCCGGGTTCGATTCCCGGCCAGACAGGTATCTGAATGATGAGTTTAGATTCATATTCTGGGTCTGGGTGTTTGTGTCTTCGTCTTGTGTGTGTCCATGGTACCCACGACACAGGAGAAAATACAAGTGTGGGGCTATGAGTGTAGAGAGCGTGCATGCGTACACTTAGGTAGCTAGACGTGGAGGTAACAATCTTTTTTATTTTTAATTTGTAAGATGGTCAATAATAAGGCTTCCTACATGGGCATCTGTAAGCAATTTCAAATAAAACATACGTTCTATCTTTTTTTTTTTGTTTTCGAGGGGGAAACCTTCCAAAGGTACCCGACGCCGTGGGAGCGACGCAGGGTTATGTGGGATTTTTACCGCACTAAAACCCCCCCGGTGGCCGTCCTCGGCGCTGAAAAGGAGGACTCCAGGATCTGGAAACGACTTCAACCGGAAGCGCTCGAGCGCGCTGCCCCATCGGGCTCCTCCGAGATGGGCGGCTGGGCCCACCTCTCCGTCTAATCTTTACAACGGTATGCGACCACACATACCGCCCGGGATTGCCTGACCGAACGGTTCTAGCTCCCACTCTAGCCGTCTGCAACCCTGGAAGCCCCTTTTAGTCGCCTCTTACGACAGGCAGGGGATACCGTAGCCCTATTCTGACCCCGAGGCTAGAGGGACGATGCATTCTATCTAAAGTCAATCGCAGATGCGTTGCTACTCCCGAGGACTAATGGTCGCCCAATATAATAGTTAGCCGGCAACCACAGCCTTACACTGAAACGAAAGAACTGCACGCTAGAATTACCATGTATCGTCAACCCATTGTCCCACTGCTGGGCACGGGTCTTTTCCGGAATGAGAGAGTTTTAGGCCATAGGCCACCGCGCTGGCCAAGTGCGAATTGATGGATGAATTACCGTACTGAGTTAAAATATTAGCAAAAATAAAAAAAAAACGCATATAATACTCGTACATAATACAATGTTTCAAATTTGCGATAATATTAGACCAAAAATATATATCTACATTAAGTTCGACCGGGGAAGTATCACCGCCACACCTATTTATAGCGTGAAGCATTTCTTGCGTTTCGATAGAAGGGTGTGGTTGCCGGCACACGTTCACATGAGGCGACCAGCATAGTCCTCGGGAGTGGCAACGCATCTGTGATTGACTTCAGATGGAACTCATGTTCTGTATGAAGTTGATTACAGGTGTCCACGGGCGGCAGTGACCACTTACCATCAGGTGGACTGCATGCTCGTTTGCTACTTTAGTCGAATAAAAATAAAAAATCTATTTCTCAAAGATTGTATCTCTGCCTAATAGGTTTTAGATAAATCCGCCAGCTAACGCGCCCACTAGAATTCTGCACGGTATTTACAATATTTTGCAAATTACGGTCATCTGTAATCGCACAAATTGCTGTTCCACTTGTCAAATAAGTTGTTGGCAAATCTGTAACACTATGACTTTACCGCGGCTTTTCGCATTAATAACAACTAGACCGTCGCAACGGTCGAAATTTGACCGTAATTTAAATTAACATATTGTCCAAAGTAGCACGAATATTTACTAATTTCAATTAAATTGTAATAATTTTAAAGTTAAATTGAACGGACCCGTTAAAGGTAAGAACAGGTATAATTATCTAAACTGCATTTAAAAGCAATATCGGGTATTTTGACAAATATATCTGACATTTTTGACATTTTTTCATAGTAAGATATTGAATGTTCTATTTCGTCTATTATGTATGTGTTTGTGTTAAATGCAAGGTAGTGTGAGTAATGTGTTTTTAGTTGATTTTATGTATGTTTTATGCATTATTTGAAAAGAATATTAGCAATGCGTAATATCACTACATCAACTATAACCGTGCGAAATTTCCTACCTTTCGGTCTGCGGCAAGTTTCTTAAAAACGGATCACAAGTTTTTGCATCACGTAATAATATATAGAGCTATGCTTGGTATTTCCCTGCGTGACAGAATTCGTAACGATGAAATCCGTAGGAGAACGAAAGTTACCGACATAGCTCTCAAAATTAGTAAGCTGAAGTGGCAATGGGCAGGCCACATCGTTCGTAGGACAGACAACCGATGGGGTAGAAGAGTCCTCGAATGGAGACCACGTCTGGGCAAAAGGAGTGCAGGCCGCCCCCCGACCAGGTGGACTGATGACCTGAAGAAGACGGCGGGTAACCGCTGGATTCAGATGGCCCAGGACCGGTCGAAGTGGCGCAGATTAGGGGAGGCCTATGTCCAGCAGTGGACTTTCAAAGGCTGATGGATGGATGGATGGAATAATATATAGATGTTTTTGAAGTGAAACTTCTTTAGGCGCATGAGGGTAAAATTTTTACAGATGAAACGTCACGCCGGTATGCAACGGAAGTGTCGGAAAAGAGAGAGAGAGTTATCGACACCGATTGAGAGAGAGTAAGACAGGGCGAACGTAGCATGAGCAACTAGCCGTGGAGTGAGAGTAGGGAGCAAGCGAGTGAGAAAGATTGAGAGAAAAAGTGAGACAGAGCGAACGTCGTATCACGCCTTTTTCCCTTCCTCTTAATCTTGGAAATTTAAAGTTTTAGATTTGTATAAATATAAACAAGATTTATAAATTAGTTCGCCAAAGAAGTTTCACTTCTGACATGTGTACTTTGTACGCACGCATGTTTTTTTTACAATTATATTCTCACGATAGAATTTTCTATAGTACAAAACAGGTGAATGTCATAGACACAGACAAATGGAAAAAATGATGATTATGTTGAAGCTTTACGAAGTTCCTGATCAATATTTTTGTCAGGTAGGATGATCACCTATTTCTAGCGTGAAGTAGTTCTTGTGATTTGGTGTGGTTGCCGGCTCTGTTTCAAATGTGGGAACCTCTTAGTCTTCAGAAATAGCAACGCATTGTCAATTTATTATTGTGAACGTTCTCTATTAGAATTGTTTCATATGAATTGGTAGATGCTCATGAACGGCAGTAGCCACCAGGGTTGCCAGACGTCCCGATTTTTTAGCCAAAATAAATGTGTCCCGCGCGGGACAGCCTCGGTCCCGCTTTTAGGGAAGGACTGGACCTTTGCAAAAAAATGGTCACCAATCGCAAGAATAAATGACACTGCAGTTTATTGCCCCAGAAAAAGAAGGTCGCCAATCTACGTCGACCTGCAGTTCGCCGACCAAAAAAAGGTCGCCAAATCCTCCGATCCTCCTTACTCCAAGGAGAAAACTAAATTTTTTGTCCGTGTGTCTGTGAGGCGTGACACCCTTTGTACCGCGAGGACCACTGTCCCGCTTTTGACTATGAAATTCCACTTACTAAATCCGCTTACTAAATCCCAATTTACTAAAAAAAAACTGGCAACGCTGGTAGCCAATCACAATCAGTTCATCTACATACTTATGTGCTACTTATGTAACAAAAACTTTCCAAAGGAAACGTCAGTGGTTTCTTCCATTATTATCATTAGATAACAATCGAAACGGATAAGCCACAAAACTACAACCCTGTCCTTGCTCTACCATTAACTTTATTTTTTGATTTTTATTATAATTCTGATTCTATCGCGGGGTTGGAACGCGGCGACCGAATCAAGAAATTCTGTAACCCAAAAAATCTAACACCGCCCACTCCGCCTACCATGTAGCGCGGCCGAGCGTTCGTTTAGCGTGTATGTATATGCTACGACAGTACGAAGCTCGCACGGATCGATACAGCTGCTCGGAAATCGGGACGAATATGTAAGCAGCTGTTTGTGAGAAACTATAAAGTAACAAAGAAATTAACTTGAATTAATATCAAAGAAAAAAATATTGCATAAATAATTTGAATTCCATAAGTTGATAATGCGTGCTATGATATAACTTTACCGCGGCAGTCCCCGAGAGCTGCACGTTTTTTTATATTCTTTCTCTCTTTTTTTCTGTCGTTCTTTGTTTCTCGCTCCATCTCTTTCATTCTTTGTTTGTTTTACTAATTCATATTGGAGTGAAGATCAATATTTTCCAACCTATGAATAGAGACCATCTCTTCAAGACACTTTTCTTTGGTATAAGCAACAAAATCGTACACAGTACAGACAAACAGGACAGATTATGACATCCCGTATATATTCGCAGTTCTGCAACGCACTATCGAAACTGGTTTAGACTGTCCTCGACTACATTCGCTCGTATTTGGGAAACATTCCCTTTAAACCGACTTCCTAAAAGCCAGGTATAGAATGGTGGAAGAATATAAAATGTACTGAGTAAAAATCTTATATAGACAGAGAGCGCACTCCTTATGTGTTCAGCTTTAATATTATAGAAAAATCAAACTAGCATGTATTCTACTGGAGGATAAGTGGCCACTGTCGATCAGAGGTACCTCATAAAATTCTAGACAAGACTACTGAAGAAATTGAAGGTGGTAGAACCAGTGTTCTTCGATCGGGGAAGTACGACCACCACACCTATTTCTAGCGTGAAGCATTTCATGCGTTTCGATGATAGAGTGTGGTTGCCGGCACTTTTATTTGAGGCGACCATCATGGTCCCCGGGAGTAGCAACGCATCTGTGATGGACTCCAAATAGAACCCATGTTCTGTATGAAGTCGTTACAGATGTCCATGAGCGGCAGTGACCATTTACCATCAGGTGGACTGCATGCGCGTTTGCTACTTCAGTCAGAAAACAAAGGGCTAATATGATCAACTTATAATATATGAAGGTAAGTCAGCAAAATCGTTTTCGTTCTACCCCGAAGAATCTTTTCGTTCTACCTCTAAAAATGTATTATATGCTATAAATTACGCAAATTACATCTATTTATGATAAAATATAAGAAATAATCTTATATAATACCATTATATTTTAGACAATGATATGGCTAAGTGACAACATTGATAAAATATGCTAAATACCGGTGCAAATATATAAAAACTAGCTGTCCCGACAAACGTTGTTTTGCCATATAAAAAATAAAAATAAAATGTTAAGGGTGGACAACCCTTAAGGGGTATGAAAAATAGATGTTGGCCGATTCTCAGACCTACCCAATATGCTTACCAAATTTCAGAGGAATCGGTCAAGCCGTTTCGGAGGAGTATGGAGACTAACATTGTGACACGAGAATTTTATATATAAGATAATGACTTGGTCTTTGGTCACGTATAGAACACGTAGTTTTACGCATTTTAAAGACAGTTTGTGATTTTTTAAATTAATTGTTGCAGACAACATTCTTTGACACCATAAAGCGATTGGCTTATGGTGGCTTAAACTGGCTTAAATGGGTTAAGAATACAGTTATGTAAATCACATTGACACGTTAATTATAGTTATGTATCATCACAATACGGTCATCAACACGTGTGTGATGTGATGACTTGTGGAAAAAATCCCATTCAATATCTATGTCCTCGACAATGATGGGCAATATATAAATAGCTAATCGAATATCTTTTTTTTTTTTATTTGACTGAAGTAGCAAACGAGCATGCAGTCCACCTGATGGTAAGTGGTCACTGCCGCCCATGGACTTCTGTAATCAACTTCATACAGAACATGGGTTCCATCTGAAGTCAATCACAGATGCGTTGCTACTCCCGAGGACTATGATGGTCGCCTCATGTGAAAGTGTGCCGACAACCACACCCTTCTATCGAAACGCAAGAAATGCTTCACGCTAGAAATAGGTGCGGCGGTGGTACTTCCCCGGTCGAACTACACTGGTTCTACCACCTTGAATATATCTATTTATATTTTACCCATTTTCAAGAGCTAGGTTACGGCTACCGATGAATTTGGTGACCTAGACTGGAACACTGACACAGTTTCCGAATCGCTGACCATAACCAGTGTCAAGGGCAGTCATTATACATTATAATGACTTCAAACGGACAATTACATATTCTCGAAGTTTGTGGAGATCTGTACGTCATACAAACAATAGTCATAAAATACATCGATGTGAATTAAAAATATTTTTGGAGTCGAAACCGTCAATGGCTTGACGTGCTAAATTATAAAAAAAGCAAGTCCTAAGATGTCCCAATATGTACACAACAAAACAAAACAAAACATAATAAAAAAAAAATAAAAAAAAAAATAAAAAATTTAAATAAAAAATAAAATAAAAAAAAAAAAAACTTGGTCCTATATAGTAAGCATAGTTAAGGTTTTCTGTAAAGCCGCCGCTGCTGCCACCGCACACAGCTGGGACCCAGCTTACACTGTTACCTAGTTGTGGGCGATGTCGACGGCGAAGGCTCATAGTGGAGCTGTAATAATGACGTGAAGACAAAAATAAAACCATGCTAAAAAAGGGCACGGACGATCTGTCTGTGGAGGCGTAGCTGAAAAAAAAAACAATAGAAATGAAATTATTTTGTTACGTATATGTCGGTGGGACACCGCGTATTTATGAAAAACACGTCGCCGAAAATAATTATTTTAGTTAGTTTAAAGATCGAAAATTGTTTGTTTATTAAATTAGCAATATTTTAGTGATTTTTAGAATTGTAATTTAGTTTACCCTACATAAATTTGTTACTGTCACCTCACCAAACATTGTTAAGAAAGGCGAGCGAACGCCGGTATTAAAAGATTGTTCAACCGTCGAAGCGCTCGGACCTCCTCAACTTTGAATAAATCGAAGAAGAACTCGTGTTTTACTTGAAATCTTCAATAATGGACAGTAATGAAGACCCTGACCATCCTGACGTTCACGCGACCACTTCGTTATATATATTTTGAACGGTAAAGTTGCCGTCGGTAATTTATTATAAAATATTGTACTTTATTTGGGGTATTTGTACTTTATACTTTAATAGTAGACCCTTCGTTCCGCCTAAAAGTGAAAAATCTAAAATTATCAGTGTCTCTTTTTTTTTTGTTTTCGAGGGGGAAACCTTCAAAAGGTACCCAACGCCGTGGGAGCAACGCTGGGTTATGTGGGATTTTTACCTCAATAAAGGTGGCCGTCCTCAGCGCTATAAAGAGGAATCTGGGATCTCAAAACGACCTCAACCGGAAAAGTATTGTACTCAATTTGGGGTAAATGTACTTTATACTTTACTAGTAAACCCGGCGAACTTTGTTTCGCCTAAAAGTCAAAAATCTAAAATTATCTGTGTGTCTCTAGTAGACATACTGACTGTAAACGTGATGAAAACGGACGGGAAAAGCCGCGGGAATAAACTATAATTAGAAATACAGACAAAGTTTAATAAAGATGGATATTTTAATTAATTAAAATGCTTGCATTTGACTCTTAACACTATTTTTCTTTATTTTCTTCCACGTTGTTATACTTTATACTTTAATTATTTATTTATGTATTATTATTATTATATCAGTTTGGCTATTCATAGAGGTAACGCCGCCAGCATTCTTGGGACTCTCCCAAGAGGCAGTGATATGGACTGTTTGTTTTATTTATAATTTCTTTTTGAAGTGAAACTTCTTTAGGCGCATGAGGGTAAAATTTTTACAGATGAAACGTCACGCCGGTATGCAACGGAAGTGTCGGAAAAGAGAGAGAGAGTGATCAAGACCGATTGAGAGAGAGTAAGACAGGGCGAACGTAGCATGAGCAACTAGCCGTGGAGTGAGAGTAGGGAGCAAGCGAGTGAGAAAGATTGAGAGAAAAAGTGAGACAGAGCGAAAGTCGTATCACGCCTTTTTCCCTTCCTCTTAATCTTGGAAATTTAAAGTTTTAGATTTGTATAAATATAAACAAGATTTATAAATTAGTTCGCCAAAGAAGTTTCACTTCTGACATGTGTACTTTGTACGCACGCATGTTTTTTATTTTCTTTAACTTTATTTACATTTTTTAAAAAATATGTTTTATTTAATTTTAATATTTTGTTTTATATATAGATTTGTTTCAAAGTATTGATAAATATAATTAGCATTATAAGATTATTAGAAAATACATAGATTAACTTAAGTTCATGATTATTATTATAACTACTTTCTATAATTCCTGTATGTTTATTGCATTAGGTATTAGTGTTAAATCATAAACTATTATTTATTATTTATTACTATTGATATTCTTGTTTTTCATCTCCACTTTAACTCTGCGCCGTTAGGTTGTCTGGAAAAAATCGCTGTATAGCGATAAGACCGCCTATTGTGTTGTTTTAAAATTGTATTTTCTATAGCATTTTTTTTTGTTTTATTGGGTACAATAAAGTTTTTCTTTATATGGCTGAAGTAGCAAACGAGCATGCAGTCCACCTGATGGTAAGTGGTCACTGCTGCCCATGGACATCAGTAATCAACTTCATACAGAGCATGGGTTCCATCTGAAGTCAATCACAGATGTGTTGCAACTTCCGAGGACTATGATGGTCGCCTCATGTGAAAGTGTGCCGGCAACCACATCCTTCGATCGAAACGCAAGAAATGCTTTGCGCTAGAAGTAGGCGTGGCGGTGGCACTTCCCCGGTACAACTACACTGCTTCTACCACCGTAAGGTACAATAAAGTATATATTATTATGGAAGCTTTTCTTACACGCAACAACTACTGATCAGATTTGAATGAAATTCGGTACACAGATAGTTTATGACATTGATTACCACAAAAAATCCTCTTTACCGTTTTAAACGCGATCCAAGCGGTTAGAGCCATGTACCATTTAACGGATTTTTTTTATCTGCCTGAAGTAGCAAACGGGCATGCAGTCCACCTGATGGTACGTGGTCACTGCCGCCCATGGGCTTCGGTGAGCAACTTCATACAGAACAGGGGTTCCATCTGAAGTCAATCACAGGTATGTTGTTACTCCCGAGGACAATGATGGTCGCTTAATGTGAAAGCGTACCGGCAACCACACCCTTCTATCGAAACGCAAGAAATGTTTTACACTAGAAATAGGCGTGGCGGTCGTACTTCCCCGGTACAACTACACTGGTTCTACCACCTTAAGGTATTTATTAATAGTATTTTTTTCTATGAAAGTGAGGAAGTTTAAAATACATTTGTACATATTAATCATGTTTTAATGCATGACGTAATATTTTCAGGTAATTGCCTCATAGATAATTCAATGAGATAAAAAAAAATGACAATTTTTTTCTCGAACTTACCTCGACTCTCGAAGAAATGAACGAACGATATAGCTTAATTGTAAAAAAATAAACTACTGGTGTTTTGTTTAAGACAAATATGAATGAGTTATATTTTTTATAAGATAATAATTATTTAGTTATAAATATTATTAAGTTGTATTACATTATATAAGTATACTATTTTATATAGTAATAAAATAGCTTTTATAGTCCGAGAGCTGGCCTTACCTCGGCCAATAAATAAGTTTTTTCAGTTCAACGAGGTAAAGCTGCTAGTGTCTTGGATACCTACACTTACACGAGGTAGCGATTTGGCTCATTTATTTTATTTATAATTATTTATTTTAGAAAAATAGTATTTTTAGTGAATATATTCTTACTGCATTCGGACTGCATGCTCGTTTGCTACTTCAATCAGATAAAAAAATGTGTGCGTGTACTAGCGTACACTCGTGAGAAGTGAAACTTCTTTATGACGTTATTTTTCAAAAAATAATTTACTATAGCAACTTTACAGAAATTGGTCAAATAAAGTTAAATTAGATAAAGTTTAATAAAAGGCTTTTATTAAACTTTATCTAATAATCTAATATATCACGCGTGGTAGGGATAAGAAAGAGATGGCGCGTAACGGGAAAAAAAGATGGCGCGTAACAGAAAAAGATGGCGTGTAACGAAAAAATGTTATACTAAATTTTTTTCCAACCCCGTTATAAAAGTTTCACTTCAAAAACTGTATGTACCAAATATCACATCAGAAAAGGGCCAATTTTATTACTAAAGTGCCAACCAAAAAGGACAAGCTAACTATTAAAAACTCAAACAGGCGACCTACATGCCGGTTTGATATTATATTATACAACTAAATGCTTCCGTAATAAGTTTACATTCATAAATATGGCTCATTCATATTTATTTTTTCGGTTGCCCTTACTTTCATATAAGGCAACCTTCTTGACGTCGAGAGTAACAACGCGTTACGTTACGGGGGACTTCTTACCCTACCTAGCCACATATACGACGGCTTTGTCAGCGGTATAGGGGGGGGATAAGGATTATTCGGGTCTCGAGGGTCTCCTCTTTACCCGGGCAGTCTCAAGGGGGGGTTGTACCCCTCGGTACAATAATATCGCTTCACAACAATGCAATATTAATTAAAATATTGCAATGTTGAGAAGCGGTATTAATGTAATACCATCTCCACTGTTTAGAGGGTGGTGCGGAGTAGCAACGCATCTGTGATTGACTTCAGATCAAACGTCTATACAGTATAAGTATTTGACGACCCGCGTGGCGCAGCGGTTACCATACCGGTCCGACGCGCAATGGGTTCCGGGTTCGATTCCCGGCCAGACAGGTATCTGAATGATGAGTTTAGATTCATGTTCTGGGTCTGGATGTTTGTGTATTCGTCTTGTGTGTGTCCATGGTAACCACGAAACAGGATAAAATCCTAGTGTGGGGCTAGTGCAGAAAGCCTGTAGCGTGTGTATTAAAGTAATTTACGATGCCCATGGACCATGATGACTTACTATCAGGTGGACTGCATGCTCATTTGATACTTCAATGTTTAAAAAAATGTGTATCTCCACATTAACGCGGTGGGTTCCGAGGTCGATGCCCGGCCAGACAGGTATCTTAATGATATTTTTTTATATGACTGAAATAGCAAACGAGCATGCAGTCCATCTGATGGTAAGTGGTCACTACCGCTCAATGACATCTGTATTCAATTTCATACAGAACATGGGTTCTATCTGAAGTCAATCACAGATGCGTTGCTATTCCGGAGGACTAAGATGGTCGCCTCATAACAAAGTGTGCCGGCAACCACACTCTTCCATCATGCTGTTTAATTACATTTGAAGATAATGGCTATTTTATGCGATAGTTTCCTTAGTTACAAAGTACGAATAAGCTAATAGAGTACGCCAATTGATGACATCATCAAACAATTAATTTAATTACAACCATAATCTTCCCGGTACAGATCATGCATATAATTAATGGTCAACTGACGTCATTTGAGTGCCATTAGCCTAAAAACTAATTCTATAAAAGCTACCACTGGCCAGTATCACACAGTTAGCTTCGCACCACCGTGGCGCAATGTTGTTCAGCAAAACCTTACTCGTTTTACTGGTGGCCATCCTGGGTACCTCATGTAAGTATTAGTGATATTTTTAATTGAAAATGATTTCTTTTATTTGAGAAATACAAAAAAAAATTGGAAATGGATTAGATACTTAAATTTTTAATTTTTGCTTTAACAGGGATACCGGACGGCAGAACTAATGGATTAGCTTCTGCGTGCCGGTCCAGTGTGAATCCACCAGCTCAATGCGAGGAGAAAAAAGATCCCACAATAGTCCCCAAAGGAGGTACCACAAAAGTTTGCACGATTGATGACATCCCTGAGGAAGGTGATGACTTCGCGCCTTGGACTGCTGGCATTTGGATCGAGAATAAATACTATCGGTTACCCAACGCACCTTTCTACCAAGTAAAAATTAAGAAAGGCAAAGAAGATGTGTCTACAGAAGTTGGGAATCCTTACTATAGAGGACCGATTAATATGAAAGATTAATCAGGCACGAAAAGTGCGATTGTGAGCACAATTAAAATGTCCTCTCTAGAAGATTGTGTTCAATTTCAAGATTGATAGAAAGACTTGTCTAGTAGAAATATACTTGATCGCATTTGAGTTTGTCACTCAATCTGATGTTAGGCTATATGCTGTGGCAGTTTTCAAAGCGTAGCTAAGACACAGAAAGAATGTTTATAACAGTGTGATTTCAGTTAATTGTATTTTTTTCTTTAAATTGATTAAGCACTCTGTATTTTTTAATAATAATAATAATTATATATTTACAACTTATAGTTCATGCTTGCCGTTAGATTGTCCGCTAACTGCCATGTGAACAAACGTTGATAGGTTTTGTTATCACATGTTTTTGTTTTATTTTATACTATTAAACGAATCCGATGTAAATAAATTAGTTCAATTTGATTGGTAGTGTTATTTTTTTCACAACTTTACCTATTTCCGCCAATTAATTTAAAGATTGTTTTTAATTGGCAAAGGGTTAAAATTGTTATAAACATTAGTAAATAAGAAATGTATAATTTATTTAAATATTTTTTTTTTATATTTATTTATACTTTAAAATATTTCAAAATCAATTTAACAATTTCAAAGTATTTGTTAGAAAAGACAAAGTTAAAGTTTTTTTTCATTTTAAGGTTTTATTTTCTGTAAATCATTTTTTTATTTTATTACGAGATCACTACACATGCAATCCAATTTTTGTATGAATGGATATTTAATCCACAGACATAAAAAATACTTGTATCGTCGGATTCAACCTTAAAGTTACAAATAAAAAATAAAAAACCCACTGTATAAAAAGTACGGTTCAATTTCTGACCGTTGAGTACTGCTATTCAAAATTGTCACCATAAAACTGTGTAAAAAAATGTTTACGTCTTCACCCATCATTTCAAAATACATGAGGTTATAGGCGAAAACGTATCCGTGCGTTGCATATTTCGATGTATAAGCTATAACTAAGCAAAAGCTGAGCATGAGCAGTGATAGCCTAATGGTTGAAACTTGCCCTCTCAATCGGGAGGTCCGAGGTTCAAACCCAGGCACGCACCACTGATTTATGTGCGTATTAGTGAGAAACTATAAAGTAACAAAGAAAAAACTTGAATTAATATCAAAGAAAAAAATATTGCATAAATAATTTGAATTCCATAAGTTGATAATGCGTGCTATGATATAACTTTACCGCGGCAGTCCCCGAGAGCTGCACGTTTTTTTTCTATCCGTTCTCTCTCTTTTTTAACCGACTTCCAAAAAGGAGGAGGTTATCAATTCGTCTGTATTTTTTTTTTTTTTTTTTATATTTGTTACCTCATTTCTCCGGACTGGGTGAACCGATTTAGATGATTTTTTTTTTATTTGAAAGGTAGTGCGTGTCATAGGGTCCCATTTTTTTTTTAGTATTTTTTTGACTAGGGCATCCATAAGAAAAACGCATAAGTCTTAAATTTGCATTTTCAATGTACGCGATAAATGTATGAATAACTCAATATCCCGCCAACCGATTTTGATGATTCTTTTTTTAACCGACTTCCAAAAAGGAGGAGGTTATCAATTCGTCTGTATTTTTATTTTTTTTTTTTATATTTGTTACCTGATTTCTCCGGACTGGGTGAACCGATTTAGATGATTTTTTTTTTATTTGAAAGGTAGTGCGTGTCATAGGGTCCCATTTTTTTTTAGTATTTTTTTGACAAGGGCATCTATAAGAAAAACGCATAAGTCTTAAATTTGCATTTTCAATGTGCCCGATAAATGTATGAATAACTCAATATCCCGCCAACCGATTTTGATGATTCTTTTTTTATTAGAAAGGATGTACTTCAGGGGTAGTCTGATAAGAGTTTGATAAGGTTCTAATCATAGGATCTTAAACTTTTTGGAGCAAAATAATAAAATTAGTGATAGTCTGCCGAACCTTAGCTGCAGAAGTCCAATTGAGTAAAATATAGAATAAAATTACTAAGTAGGTATTTACTATGAAAAATTTGACCTTCAACTCTTCAATCCTGATGATGCAGGGGTACTGCTAGCCTGAACTATAAAAGTTGGTCATTTGATGTTTACGAATATATAATGGAATTGATAAGCAAATTCATGGGACAAAAATTTGACCTTCAACTCCTCAACCCTGATGATGCAGGGGTACTTCAAGCCAAAACCACAAGAGTAAGCCATTTGGTGCTTACGTATATGTTATAAGATTACTGAGCAGAAATATAAGATGAAAAATTTGACCTTCAACTCCTCAATTCTGATGATGCAGAATACTGCAAGCCTAAACCATAGGAGTTGGCTATTTGGTGCTTACGGGTATGTATTAAAATTACTAAGCAAAGACACAAGATGAAAGTTTTGACCTTCAACTCCTCAGCCCTGATGATGCAGGGTACTGCATGCCTAAGCCATACAAGTTGGCCACCTGGTGCTTACGTGTATATTATAAGATTACTGAGCAAACATATTAGATGGAAAATTTGTCATGTTATGACTAAGATTTAGCTTTAAATTTAAATGTATTGTGGGTTAGGTTAGGTTGGAACATAAAAGAAAACATAAAAACTAAGCGAGCAGGGCGCGGCAGCGCCCTGCGAGCGGGTGCGTTCAGTTCGTATGAATTGATAGTGTTGTATGTTGTGTCTAAGCTTATGTTTAATTTGTTATTTTATGTTGATGTTTATTTAATGTTTGCATATGTGTATGCACAAAGCAAACTTAGCGATTTTATTTTAATACAAATAGATGAATATCGTCACTAAAAAGCATGAAATAAAAAATTTTTGACAAAAAAATATCCACCGACTTCCATGCCACAAAAAAGTTAAAAATAATTTAAATATATTTTAGTTTAAAACATACTCAGTACTTAGGACATAGTTCTGAAGTCGGTGCTCATATAGGACATAGTTACCGTCGTCCAGCGAAATATGTCGAGCACCGACTTCAGGACTATGTCCTAAGTACTGAGTATGTTTTAAACTAAAATATATTTAAATTATTTTTAACTTTTTTGTGGCATGGAAGTCGGTGGATATTTTTTTGTCAAAAATTTTTTTCTGTTGTCCTTTGATTCTCGCTCCATCACTTTCATTCTTTTTTTGTTTTACAAATTCATATTGGAGTGAAGATCAATATTTTCCAACCTATGAATAGAGACCATCTCTTCAAGACACTTTTTGGTATAAGCAACAAAATCGTACACAGTACAGACAAACAGGACAGATTATGACATCCCGTATATATTCGCAGTTCTGCAACGCACTATCGAAACTGGTTTAGACTGTCCTCGACTACATTCGCTCGTATTTGGGAAACATTCCCTTTAAACCGACTTCCTAAAAGCCAGGTATAGAATGGTGGAAGAATATAAAATGTACTGAGTAAAATTCTTATATAGACAGAGAGCGCACTCCTTATGTGTTCAGCTTTAATATTATAGAAAAATCAAACTAGCATGTATTCTACTGGAGGATAAGTGGCCACTGTCGATCAGAGGTACCTCATAAAATTCTAGACAAGACTACTGAAGAAATTGAAGGTGGTAGAACCAGTGTTCTTCGATCGGGGAAGTACGACCACCACACCTATTTCTAGCGTGAAGCATTTCATGCGTTTCGATGATAGAGTGTGGTTGCCGGCACACTTTTATTTGAGGCGACCATCATGGTCCCCGGGAGTAGCAACGCATCTGTGATGGACTCCAGATAGAACCCATGTTCTGTATGAAGTCGTTACAGATGTCCATGAGCGGCAGTGACCATTTACCATCAGGTGGACTGCATGCGCGTTTGCTACTTCAGTCAGATAAAAAATGGCTAATATGATCAACTTATAATATATGAAGGTAAGTCAGCAAAATCGTTTTCGTTCTACCCCGAAGAATCTTTTCGTTCTACCTCTAAAGATGTATTTTATGCTATAAATTACGCAAATTACATCTATTTATGATAAAATATAGGAAATGATCATATATAATACCATTATCTTTTAGACAATGATATGGCTAAGTGACAACATTGATAAAATATGCTAAATACCGGTGCAAATATATAAAAATAATGACTTATCTTTGGTCACGTATAGAACACGTAGTTTTACGCATTTTAAAGACAGTTTGTGATTTTAAATTAATTGTTGCAGACAACATTCTTTGACACCATAAAGCGATTGGCTTATGGTGGCTTACACTGTTTAAATGGATTAAGAATACAGTTATGTAAATCACATTGACATTATAGTTATGTATCATCACAATACGGTCATCAACACGTGTGTGATGTGATGACTTGTGGAAAAAATCCCATTCAATATCTATGTCCTCGACAATGATGGGCAATATATAAATAGCTAATCGAATATCTATTTATATTTTACCCATTTTCAAGAGCAAGGTTACGGCTACCGATGAATTTGGTGACCTAGATTGGAACACTGACACAGTTTCCGAATCGCTGACCATAACCAGTGTCAAGGGCAGTCATTATACATTATAATGACTTCAAACGGACAATTTCATATTCTCGAAGTTTGTGGAGATCTGTACGTCATACAAACAATAGACATAAAATACATCGATGTGAATTAAAAATATTTTTGGAGTCGAAACCGTCAATGGCTTGACGTGCGATAAATTATAAAAAAAGCAAGTCCTAAGATGTCCCAATATGTACACAACAAAACAAAACAAAACATAATAAAAAAAAATAAAAAAATAAAAAAAATAAAAAAAAAAATAATAAAAAAAAAAAAAAACTTGGTTCTATATAGTAAGCATAGATAAGGTTTTCTGTAAAGCCGCCGCTGCCGCCACCGCACACAGCTGGGACCCAGCTTACACTGTTACCTAGTTGTGGGCGATGTCGACGGCGAAGGCTCATAGTGGAGCTGTAATAATGACGTGAAGACAAAAATAAAACCATGCTAAAAAAGGGCACGGACGATCTGTCTGTGGAGGCGTAGCTGAAAAAAAAAAAAACAATAGAAATGAAATTATTTTGTTACGTATATGTCGGTGGGACACCGCGTATTTATGAAAAACACGTCGCCGAAAATAATTATTTTAGTTAGTTTAGATGAAAATTGTTTGTTTATTAAATTAGCATTATTTAGTGATTTTTATAATTTTAATTTAGTTTACCCTACATAAATTTGTTACTGTCACCTCACCAAACATTGTTAAGAAAGGCGAGCGAACGCCGGTATTAAAAGATTGTTTAACCGTAGAAGCGCTCGGACCTCCTCAACTTTGAATAAATCGAAGAAGTGTTTTACTTGAAATCTTCAAGAATGGACAGTAATGAAAACCCTGGCCATTCTGACATTCACGCGACCATTTCGTTATATATATTTTGAACGGTAAATTAAAGTTGCCGTCGGTAATTTATTATAAAATATTGTACTTTATTTGGGGTATTTGTACTTTATACTTTAATAGTAGACCCGGCAACCTTCGTTCCGCCTAAAATTCAAAAATCTAAAATTATCAGTGTGTAAATTATCAGTCAACTAGAGACTGTAAACGTCTCTACTGACTGTAAACGTGATGAAAACGGGCGGGAAAAGCCGCGGGAATAAACTAATATCAGATATACAGATAATGTTTTATAAATTTGGATGCTTTTCTTTCACAAAACAACTACTGATCGGATTTGAATGAAATTCGGTACACAGATACTTTGAGACATGGATTACCACAAAAAATCCCCTCTTTACCGTTTTAAACGTAATCCAAGCGGCTAGAGCCATGTACGATTTAACGGTTTTTTTATGACTGAAGTAGCAA